>JAVJGJ010000061.1:20737713-20809979 GCA_035590215.1 Microhierax caerulescens | reverse complement strand
TCTTCTCCAGGCTGAACCAACCCAACTCCCTCAGCCTGTCTTCATAGCAGAGGGGCTCCAGCCCTCTGATCATCTTCATCGAATCGCGTCATTTCAAAAGACAAGAATGGCAGTAATAAGAATAAAGCCCAGAGCAGAGAAGAGCTGAATTACAATATTTCCAGCCATTTTAAATTATAAATATATTCTGTGAATATTGCTGCAAACTATTAGGTATCAATCAATGCATTTTATAGATTCATCCACTATCTGAGCACCTAAAAGTCTGAAGTTTAAGTCTGAAGTTTCTTGATAAAAGGCTAGGGCTTGATACAAAATGTGAGAGACAAAATTCAGAATTGTTAGAGTTAAGTTCTTTTATGGATCTTTTTCCCAGGACCTGCAACTCAATACTGCTGTGAACTCCAAACAGAAGTCAAGCTTCACTCAAGGAGCTTTGATTCTTATTTTAAGACTGTTGCTCCAAGTCAGATGGATTGTAAAAACTGGTAAGTTTTCACCCACCCTTTGTTATAAGCTACTCCTTCCTGCTTTACATAAGCTGTAAAAGGAACAGTTTTCTCCAAGTGTTTGTTGAATCAATGGCTAGCCAAGTATAGCCAAATGCCAGCAAATACCAATACTCCATGCTAATTCCTAGGAAAATTAGTGTCATTAATATTTAAATCCTCTGCCTGTAGAGAAGCCCTGGTCCAATATCCCAGAAGGATGAGCAGTCCTGACAGCTCAGTCACATCATCTGCTGCTCTGATATTGCCATGCCCAAGCTCTGTGTCAGGCCAGTGTGAGGTACAGATCAAATATAAGCAGGTGGTAGCAGTCTGAATACAGCACCTTGCTTTGCCATCTAGTGGGTGCTGGGAAACCGTGTGCTTCCTTCTCCCCTGGGCTGCTAGCAAGTATGCCTGATGCAGATCTCCAGTGGCAAGCTGAGATCTGATCTACCTCCCTGATTTTGGGAGGGGGCAAATTTATGAGCTGCAACATGTTGTTTATAAAGTCATGATGGCTCAGGCACCATTACTTCCTCCTTGTGCCCTGGGCTTGCTTTCTGTATATCTGAATATGAAACACAATGTAAAACTTTGCCACTAGCTATTACAGCAATTCACCTTATATCTACTCAGTGCATAGTGGCTGAGTCTGAAAGTGTTCTGGACATACAGCAAGCTATCTATGTGAGCAGAACTGGAGTTTCATTTCAGTCACACCATCCGTCTGGAGCCTTGCCTAGCTGACTCCTGCTTGCTTTTCCTCAATTTCAAATAGGAATGGCTCATATTGGCTTTTCTCCATTATCTCTGTGCCCCATCTGTGTTGCTCCTTAGTACAAAACTAGCAAAATCCTTTGCAACCTAAGCAATCCTTTGCAAAACCCGAAAGGAGAAAAACATGACCTGACTCACAAAATGAAAAAAAAGGAGGCCTTCACATTGCTGCCTGATGTTAACAGAGCACATCAAAGCATGCCCCAAAATAGAAAAGCTATCTCAACGTAATTCAGCTGAATTCCTCTCAGTGGTCTCTGAGATAAAGAGAAAACCCCCCAATCTTCGCAGTTTTCACCATTAGGACCACGTTTTGTTTAACATGCTACCTATATATTAAGGTTTTCATTTTACCAATATATTAAAGTATTAATATAAGTCAAAAAGGATGAGGTTCATTAAAAACACAGGAATTCTGACATGATAAAGGACAGAAGAGGAGTAATTCTTCTATTTTATCTGTATGGCTACACCTTTATGATATGCTAATTTGTTAGACTGGAATGTCTTTGGGCTCAGTAATGAAACTGTCCTGACATCTGACAGCTCTAAGAAGACAATTTATGAGACCAAGCTCAGCATCTGATACATCCTTATGTAACTCTACAAGCAACATGAGGATTTTGTGGTATCATATAAATACACGTGAACTGACGTTTAACTGATGGAATAAAATGATCCGAACTCACTATGGGCAAGTGCTTATGTGTCGTTTGCCAATTAATATGTTACTTACCTGGCTTTGCAATAGAAGGGCATGCAGGGAAGGTATTCCAGTGCTCGAATCATTGATGAGAGCTCTGCCAGCTGCCAACGAGCCACAGCTGCAAGCCTGAAAAGAACCATTTGTGCACTAGTTAGGGTGATTATTTTTGTCATGAAGAAAATTTTCCATTATGCAAATGTACAAAGCTGTGCAATAACTCTTCATGTTGCTGTTTAGAGGGACAATCCTAGGCGAGTGAAAGAAGCTGCACCTTCTTGCTAAGCCAGCCCTATGTATGTGACCGTTTGGCAGGCCCTGTTCCTCTGTCATGCTGAGCCCAAGGGCAGATGGGGTAAAAGGTAGAAACCTGGGAGCATGAGGGAACATGTTTGACAACTTTGAATCCTCTAAGTTCTTGCTAGTTCCATTAGTTTTAGTGGAAACTGCTGTTCTACCAATGAAGGCAAGCAAAGATCTACTGGATCTGCTCACACATGCACAAAGCAGCGCAGTTCTTGGTACTCTGTCCTGTAAAGCCCTCACCAATAATAACAGGGAGTCAGTTCCCTTTTCCAGTTTTCCTTCCAGGCCTGCTAAAGTCTTGAGCCTGTCCCAACAGGTTAAGACACAAGAAACCATATTTCCTGTCTTTGTCTTGCATTCGCACCATTGAGAACTCTTTTCTGGAAGCGTTAGTGGGATATGAATAGGAAAGAGCTCAGGCTGCAAAATTCAAATTTTGCATTCAAATAGTGTATTCAAATAGTATTTCTCAAGGCCTTGTGCACATCAACCCACTATTACATTGATTCTTATAGGAATCTTTGCTAGCAGTCCAATTGCTGACCACTGCACTTCAGGAACGCATCCTGCACACATCATGGACTGTGGCTACACGGTGACATCCTGGAGTGCTCCTGGGCACAGCAACAGCCCTGCTGTCCTAGAAGTTGCAAGGCCAGTGCCTGAGGCCTGGTAGATGTGTATTTAAGCATCACGGAGTCTCCTTTTCTACAAGCCCCAGTTCCAGTTATTCCATTGCAGTGAAAGGTGTGCACACAATATATACATTTAGGTTAAAAGGCATTTGGGCAATAGGAGACACATATTGCCAGATCCTACCTAGGAGTACTACAGTCTGAAATCTCATCTTTGCATATATTGTATACCAGCCATGGACTTGTAGATGTGTGTAGCATTTTCAACCCTTCACCTGGAATTATCACAAAAATAAACCCTATGCTTGTACATACAGCCAATGCATTCAACTTAATATACTGCCTTTCACAGAACTGCATATGATTGATTGTCTAACTAGCATAGTTCTGTATTAGCGAACAATACTTAGAAGGGGCTGGTTTGAGAGTACATAAAGACTCCTTTCCTTCTGTCCTGAACTAGAAATATTTCAGAATTTCAACATAAAAAATAAACTAGGATATTGATTCAGCAAGGTACTGACAGGTACTTCTAAGTGCTGAAGCACTGGATCTTGCTTATGTCTCTTTGAGCCATAGCTGCTCCCGGACACTACTAAAGTCAATGGCTCTGCTAAGGATTGTCCTTCCAGGCTTGGTGAAGGAAGCAATCATGCAAGCCCCATGTGCAACAGTGCTAAAAATAACAGGAAGCCACAACCCCAGGCCACCTGCAAAACTGATTTGAACCCTGTAGGTGGGTAAACAGGTTTTCCAAGAGTAACAGCAAACACAAGGGTGATGTCCAGGTACTGCTTATGATTTTTATACTGAAAACACAACTGCAAGACTACAAAACCAGCACCAGCTTGGGGCCGAGGCCATAGCATTCTCTTCCTGGGAAACAGTTGTTTCACTGGGCTGCAGAGTTGTGCTCTGCTGAATACCATGGCATAGCTTCCACACAAAAGCAAGGAAACACCTTACTTTTCTAGCTGATCTGCTGGTCTGATAGTAGCCCATCCTATGAGGATATAGCAAATGCGGTCTTGATCTCCATCACTTTTTAAACAGAAAACCCCTGTGTGCATGTTAATGTTGCACAGAAGAAGATACCCACAGGTTTGCACAAGGGGATTCTGAAATTCAAACACTGTGTAACTTCTTAATGATACCTGTTTAGCTCTAGAGACACTAGATACAAAATGAGATTTCTAGGGAAAGCATTTTCCCTTGATTTGTGCATAGAATTTTACTGGCTTGGAAACACAGCACAATGAAAAGATCACAAGGTGACTCAGCTACTTAGAGCAAAATAATTAAAAAAAATTTTCTTCAACAGCAAGTTTCCTTAACATTCTGTTGGAGTTGAATATCTGAAATAATAATGCAAGAACTTCACTTGTTCAGAGAATAATAATCTTAATTCAAAAGAATACTCAAGAATCACGCACTAAGTTCAAAACTGAATACATGGAGGTACACAGAAAGCAAGGCTCATGCACTACACATGCCACGGAACTGCTCTTCATGTTGTAGTGCATATGATCAGAAATAATAGGCTTAACAAGCGGCAAGAAGGGCAGCATGCTAGGAAATACTGGAGTAGATTGCTTGGTAAGTAATGCAGCCTTCACTGATGGGCATCTTTAAGGATAAGGTGGAGAAATTTGTCAGGATATAAATAAACTTGAGCTAAACTTGGGTACTGGAAGAGATTGGAGAGCTTTTTAGGAACCCTTGCCTAGTAAGTGTGGAGGATCAAGTAAAATCTGGTTTCTTTTGTGGAAAGGGCACCTGGAACTACATTGGCTTCAGGTGGTGGGTATATAATATCAGGCCCCCAGGCTGGCCGGTGACTCAGGGGGAGCTCTGTTTATCTTGCTAGCGTCCTTTAATCAATCTGTGATCACAGACATGAAATTGCTGGCTTATTCATTATCTCTGTGAAAATGTTTACAGTCTGATCTTTCCTACAAACACAACACAGTCCTCAACTCTACAATCCATGGCTACTGGAGCCGGGTAAGCTCCAGGCCTCCGGTGAGGTATTTACACCCCAAAGCTCAGGGCAGGGTTGCGCTGGGACTGTGGAAGCGACAGTGCCCTGGCCCTGACAACATGGCGGCCGGCAGCACAGGGTGTGAGACCGCCATCGCGAAACACGGCCACTCTGCAGTGCCAGGCACCTCACCTGCGAAAGCAGAGGCCTCCCTCCGACCGCACTCGATAAGCAGAAAAAAATATAAAAAACCCACAGCCGTAATTGTGAGTCTGTGTTTTAGACACCAAAATCAGGAGACTCTTACCGCTCTGCTTCCAAATCTTGAGGCTGCCGGGACCCTCTTCCCAACGCAACGCCCCACTACTGGAAAAAATCAGCAAGTGCTGAGGGCTCCTTGAAGAGAAGTAAGTGTCCCAGACACTCGCCCTTCCCGGCGGCCTCCTCCCGCCCAGCAGTGCCCCTCGCTGTTCCCGCCCTCCGCAGACCACCTGGCGGGGGAGGGGGGGGGCGTGGCCACCCGCCACCCAGCTGGGGCCCCTCAGGGCCACCGCGCGCTGAGCCTGGCGGGAGCCGCTTCGGCCCAGCAGGGCTGGATCTGGAGCAGGTGCCTGGGATCTGGGGCAGGGCTGGAGCCTGCCTGGGATCTGGGGCAGGGCCGGAGCAGGCTGGAGCTTGCCTGGGATCTGGAACAGGGCTGGAGCTTGCCTGGGCACCTGGTTGGCTCCCCGCACCGGGCTGGGATCTGGAGCAGGGCTGGGCACCTGGTCAGCTCCCCGTGTGTCCCGTCGGGCCGGGAGAGCTGTGGGGTAGGGAAGACCAGCCTGACCAGGCTAACGGTGTGGGGTACTTAATTATTCTATTGACTTGTAGTTAGAGTTTGCTTTAAATAGTGAAGTGTAGCTCAGTGATATGGTTAGCTGATTGACCCTTCCTTGAAATGCAAAAACACACAATGAAAACCTTGAAATTTCAACTGTCATTGTTTATTACTGTTTTGGCTACATTCTCTACAATTTCAGCAGCATTTTAGAGAGACAGTAAATGTTTCTTATATACAATGAAAACAAAATGGCTTGCAACATCAGAAACAAGAGCAACAGTTTAACTGTACAATACTAAATGAAAACCTGTGGTAATACAGCCTCCTTCTTCTGCAACATGGACAAAATTACATATAGGTATTCAGCCTCAAGAATGGGATAGTAAAAAGAATAGTGAATTGGGGAGAGATACAATGTTCTGAAAAGTAAGTTTCTACCATACAAGGCAGTTAGAAAATGTTTCACATTTTAAAATATCTGTACAAGCCACAAGAAACATTTCCTTGTTGATAGGAACTTCCAGAAATAGAGAATAACCATGAGTAACTTCTACATCTAGTATCAATGCGCTCTGCAGGTTGAGAACGCAATAAACTGACTTAAAGAACTGTACTGTATATTGCCGACACAGATCTGTTTTACATGCCTTGACTGTTAATGAATTGCCTATTCTTAATCTCTCTATAACGTACAGTTGACTTGCACCTTAAGGAGGTCATTTGATTCATTCACAAAAGTAAAAGCAACGTCATTTAGCAGCAATTAAAAGCGCCTTGAGGGAGACTTAAAAAAAATACAATATCCAATTAGAAAAAGCCATACTTTAAACATTTGTACAGGAATAAGTTGCTGAAATTTAACTGAAAATGTGACATCTGTACAACAATTTACAATAGAGCTAGAAGGGAATTTATCATTATTCCTGCATAGAACATTATACATGACCTGTTTTGCATTTGGTTTCATACTCTTGCTTGCTTTTATCAGAAGCCTGGAAAGTTTTGCAAGTTTCAATACCACAGCAAGTATAGTATTTTTTAGAAAATCGCGTGGATTTCAAAATTAGCAATCTATTTGAGAAATAAGTACCAGGAATTCCATATCACCCTTCCAATCTAAATTTTGTGAAATACCACCATGGTTTTGGAGGTACAAGCCTGAATTGCCAAATAAAATACTACAATTTTATCTGAGGAATCTGATACAGAACATCTCTTTGACCATCTCACTCTCCTTCCTTTGGTTTCAAAAGATCACTGTCTTGTAAAGATGGCAGTTTGTTTAGTTTACAACCAGGCACAGAATTTTTCCTGTTTTCAAATTTGCTTGCTACCCTTTTTTATTTAAATAATGAAAAACTACCCTTCATGTTAGAACTTTCCAGTATCAACCAAATGTACTTTAGGTATTAAAAAGATTATTTACAATGTTCCCAGAAAAAACTAAAAACCTTTTCTTCAGTCTTAAACACAGTATACCTGTTAGAGTGTAACAGGCAGTGTCATCCTTCAATGTTTAAAGGTATTTCTCAGAAGGGTACATTTATTCACAGTCCATGATCCATTCCAATCATAAAAATGACACTGTCTAACAGGACTTCAGCCTGAAAACACAGTTATCAAACTTGTCCTGTGTAAAATACTCAAATGCTTTCAAGCTCAAGTCTGCATCTGGAAACTACACAAAGGTATCATGCCATACTTCGGCTGGAGAAATTTCAGTATGAAATAATGCTTGAAGTAGGTGGTGTAGGGGATGCTGCTAGCCCAGTCATATGCAAGTTTCCTGAAGAATTTGATCTCCTCATATGAGGGAGAAGATAAGGATCATTAGCCAGCTGGTGAACATCAAATCTATCCTCTTTTCGGTATGCTAAACAGCGTCTGATAAAGGCCTAGGAAAGAAATGTAAAAAGTTACAATACTATTCCCAAATAATTATGTCTGCTTATAAGCAAATATGCATGTCCTCCAGGATAAGCTGGTTTCTAAACAAATTCATGGTTTTATGTAATTCAAATTAAACAACAGTGTAACATTTTACTACTGAGTCCAATGAAAAAATATAATGTCACAGCAGAAAAAAAATATCAGCAAATTAATTGGTTTCAAATACTCACACTTCCAATGTGTATTTCCATGTTTAGGAACTATATTTACAAGTAAAACATCAACATCTCACACAATTAGAATCATGCATCCCTGAACAGCTTAGTAAAAACCAGCAGCAAACGTCAGAAGACTGAAGAAGTAGAAGCTCCATGGAACTTCTAAAACCATTCAACTGTGTGGTAGATGAAAAATAGACAGAAGATGCAGGGACAGAATTTCAACACTTTAGTTGACTTCAGCAGACATTGCCACATGTGCCATGACATCATAGAGC
Organism: Microhierax caerulescens; assembly: GCA_035590215.1. Taxonomy (NCBI): domain Eukaryota; kingdom Metazoa; phylum Chordata; class Aves; order Falconiformes; family Falconidae; genus Microhierax; species Microhierax caerulescens. The sequence continues at coordinate 20,801,877 of JAVJGJ010000061.1, read as the reverse complement.
AAAATATGGAATTTGACAATGGTGGTTGCCATGTCCAACAGGCATTAACTAACAAAAAGACTATTTAAGAAACCAGTACCTAGCTAGAACTCCTTTCTCTGGCAAAAAAACTTAATCCTATTTGCTTAAAAAATATTTAATCAACTGAAAAACTCTGTAGCTAGGACTGTTCTTGAGACACTACATTATCCTACGACTAGGTCCATACAATGTATGCCAATCACTTTGCTGAAAGTTTCTGTCAAGTCTTATGTCTAGCATACACAGAACATTTGGTCTCCTGAGAGCTTGGGCTTCAACATTTAATGATAGAAAATCCTTATTATTGCTACAGAACTGATTAGCACATCATTACTTAATTTAGAAATTAATTTAAAAGAATTACATATCTTTTCTTTGATAAATCTGTTCAGCTCTTTGTTCTTTGCTCCAATTAAAAACTGCAGATTAAAAAAAAAAAATCTATGATAAAAGTTTCTAAGAATCCTGCTAGAATTTACTTCTATCATTTACATATCCAGCATGAACAAGGCACAAAACAAAACCCATGCACATCTGTTAATATATATTCAGATGTTTGTGCACATTATGGATTTTAATGAAATTCTTCACAATAAATCCTTCATAATGAATGAATTGTTAAGAGTTGTTTGCAATATACTCAGAGTAACAGTTTGTGTCTAAAATGTTTGTACAATACTTCATGCTTCTGTGGCAGTGTGGACACATTACTGTAATGCAAAGGAGAACGTTGCACAAAATAGGAAAAAGTGAGGAGGATCAAAGGACAGTTACAGTCTGAAAACTAACTAACAACATAATTTCGGGTTCCATATTTATTTCATCTCCATGTTTTCCCAATCAGAATTTCAGTTTACAATCTGTTCTTTTCCAACAGCCAGGCCTATAAATCTGAAAGGCAATTTGGATTCTACAGAGTCATCATAAATAGAATGAATTTGCAAGTTAGCCTGAAACTGTTTTATACTATTTTCACCAGAGAATAATTTCTCCCTCTCTCTTATAGCTATCGTGACAATGTTAATAAAAGTAGAGAACACTGAAAGCTTAATTTAGTCTTTCAAACAAACAAACGAACAGAATATGGAATACACAGAGAATGTAAAATAAATTGCCAATTCTCCATGCTGAACTATCTACTCTTTCCCAACCTCCTCCATATAAAAATTACTAATGACAAAGAAACACAAAGTTAAAAGACAGGGATATAAACTGTTGACATGTAATGTTATCAGTTATATGATGTGTATTTGTCAACTGCATTCAAGGGACAGAATTTTTCCAAATAGGAATCAAAAAACAAAACCAGCAAACAAAAAACTCAACCAAACAAAAAACCCAGGACACACTACAATTCTTCAACCAAAAATCTCATAACCTTAATTGCAGCTCGCTCACTAACACGACTTCTAGAGAACATAACCCATGGAAATACACCATGAATTGTAATCCTTTTAATCTTTAGAAGCTAAATCTTAACATTGCTGAATTTTTTGCAGCTTGTGTCCCAGATCTAAGTATGTCTAATTAGTTGCCGAAACTTGAACAGTCATTCTACTATCCTGGCATTTTTTTCAGCGAGCACATTTCTGCTGCATGTGGCCATGAATGTATCTTTCAAAAATTGGGACAGTTTTAAAAACTAGTAACACATACATAGTTTTCTTCCGCATTCACAGACTTGGATTTGTATTACGAATGCTCACAGCAGCAATCACTTGGGAAACCACCTTAATCTGTTTCTGAATAGCTGGTCTATGGAGATGAGTTTGATACTAGATATGATTCAGAATAAGATTTTTAAATACACGAAACATTGCCATCCACACCTTTGTGGCACATCAACTATTTTGGCAGTCTTACCTCCTGAATCAGCATCCACAGATCTTACAGATTAAGAATTTATCTTTCTAAACTCAGCTTTCAGTTAACACACAAATACTATGACCTTTCAAGGAGAAGAGTGTTAGCAGGCATATCCTCCAGGTATTTGATAGTCAAATAGTTCTTCAAGCCAATAAGGCTGCAGAGAATAACATTCACTATTTTCAGAAAGAGCTCGTTACTGTTAGAAGTATTTCACAAGAACTTCTAGTGAGACAGCCTGAGTGAGACACATAAGGTCCTCTGAGAAAAAGCAAAGCAGACAATTTTTTAGGCAGCCTACTTTAAAAATGCTTGAAATTTTCTGGAAAAAATATATATATATAGTCTTGCCTTGAAACACATGATTTTGTGAAGTCCCAGAATAAGTTTGCTTAAATAAAAACGTAAAAATACTAGTTATCCATCTTGTTTTTTCTATATGTTTAGTTACTCCATCCCACAACATTCTTAAGTTAATTACACCTGAATCCTGTGTGATGAATGTTTTAACTGTTATACGGAGTTCATACGAAAAGTTACCTTGGCTTCATTGCTTACAACAGGTTTCACAGGGAACTGAACTTCTGTAGCTTTTAATATTGTGTTTTCTTGTAAGATATCTTGCTGTGATTGATTGTGGCCAAATGGCTGAAAAATAAGCACATGATTTTCTTCATGAGAGTTATCCAACTACTCATAAATTTCATAAATATTTATGCTATAGTAAATTGTTGCAGTGTTAATACAAACTGCTAACTATTCTGTAAATAAGAAAGCTTCACTCAAGGTTTTCTACATTTCTTGCAATATCAATGCACACCACCAAAAAGTAACACAAGTAATTTTCCACATAGATTCATGTCTTTATGACTATAATTCACATCTACTGGAATCAGGCATTTACACTAGAACTCTTAACATTTTCAAACAACATTTTCCTTACCTTTCTACCATAAAGGCATTGGAAAAAGATTACTCCAACTGACCATACGTCAACCTTATTAGAAATCTTTGGTGGCTCCTTGCCAACTACAAAACACTCTGGAGGCAAGTACCTGGAAAACAAAATGCAAAAGGTGGATCTCAGTGTCTGCAAGTAGATGTACAGCATCACTAGAACTTGTTCAAACATCAAATTATATAAACACTTTATGTACATATCTCTGACCTTCTAACAAGATCTTCTGACAACTGTACAGCTGCCTTATAAGCTACATTCCAACACCTTGCACACCCATCAAAACTGATGTTACAGTTTTTTATGTAGTCAGTCAAATAGAGAGTTTATTTCAAGCACAAATATTAACATTCTTCACCTAAATCAGTAATTATCACTTTTTTTAAAAAAAATTGGATCATAGGTTAAATAGGAACCTTCTTTATCTATCAGAGCAAGAAAAGATCAATACCATATAGGGTATCTCACAGGAAGACCTGGTTAGGAATCCAAGATGATGTAGCTGTGGCTTAAAGACCCTTTACTTAATTTTTTAGTAAGATGAGACAAAGATGATTGCTATTTCCATTCCTATAGTTTGCAGGAAGCCATACTTCAAGAGCCAGAAGTTGAGGCAGTTCCTGTGCCATTTTTAAATTACAAAAGAACTGGTGAAATAGAACCTCCTTTAATAACTAAATGAAACCTCCCAAACATATCAATAAGGGGGCAGTTAAGTATTATTGCCTATAATATCTAGAACAGACAAAGATATAAAAGCTGTTAGAGCAACTAAAACCCATTAGAGCAACTAAAACCCAGACATTCTTCTATCAACACCATACAAGGCTTTCAAAGAAATTTTAAAGAAATATTTGTGGAAATGGAAATAAGCAGAAAAATGAGGTAAGAATGTAACACAAATATGAATTTCACATAGCATGACCAAATCTCTTCTGGAATACTCATGTACAATTCTGATTACAACAATCAAGAAAAATGAGCTTAAAGTGATGCAAGTGCAAAGAAAAATACTAAAATGATCTCAAGAATAGAGAGCCTACAACTCACGGAAAAAAAACCTGAAGGCTATAAAAACACCAAGGAGCAGTACTAGGAGGGGAAACAACCTACTTCAGGGAGGACAGTATTGGCACAGGAACAAACAAGTATAAACTGGCCACAAATAAACACAGTCTGTAAATTAGAGGATTAGGTTTCTAATGATCAGAGAACTGAGGTTATGGAACACACTTCAAATCAGATTACTGGGGACAAAACACTAACTAAATTTAATACAAATGCCTGTAAGTTTACAAAAGAGATTATGTGACCTAACTGCATGGAAAGACAGGTAGCCAGACCCAGTGACTGAGGAAATCCCTTCCAGAACTATGCTGCTGACAGTTTGTGCAATCTACTCTGAACATACTCATCCCCCACCTCAAACTCACTCAAGGTACTTCCTTTCTTAATGAAGATTTTATGCTTAGAGAAAGCGTGGATTCAAAATGCAAAGATTCATCATGAACCTATAATGGTCACAGACTTTTTTTGATCTTACAGCACCATGAGGTGCCTGTAGTATTTTAGATGAAATTGAAAGGCCAAATTTTTTTTACATACATTCCAACACTAGAATATTTAAATTGTTGTTTAAATAGAAAGAATAGCAAAAGCCTAACACTTCCAAAATGCTTCAGTTTGAACAATCATCTTTTCGTATCGTGTGCACATTGGTATTTGTGCAAGAGCATGTGTGGGTTTTTTTCTAAAGCATCTGAAGGAAAAGGCAAAAATTTTATCACGTGCAACTTCCAAATATGGGAAAAGTTGCAGAGGAAATGGAATGAAACGGGCTTCTCCATTTAGGGTTAGGTTTCAGCTCCTGACCCTGAGCTTGCTACAGGAAGAATGAAAAGAAAAAGAGAAATTAATTCACAAGTAATAACCTGGCCAATATAGGCTTTCTATTCCACCCACCCTGACACAGCTACCATACACACAAGCTCAAAGAGCTACTGTGCTATGAAGAAGCTGTATCCTTAGGGAGCAAACTCTAGAAAGCTTTTCTGCAAGCAATGAAATGCTTATCGTCATTCCCGTTCTGTAGGCAGCTCTAAAACTTCAGGTTTTTGGACAAGCATGCAAGTGCACACAGAAAACAAATCACAGCTGCTGAGCTGTCATTAACCTTTAAGATGGAAGAGTAAATACTCTTTTGTCCTAAGGACATTACCTGCTGGTAATCCCTGCTCTAAGATTTCCAAGGACTAAGCACCCACACTTAATCATCATAGCTCTGTCAAACATCTTCAACCACCCACAGCCAAAGATTAAACACCTGCTTCTTCATGGAAACAACGTTTCTAAGTCATAGTGATCATTTACACATTTTTTTATACATATATAAAAATAAATGACACACACTCAAACTCTCTTATCTTACTTGTTATGTTACCATTCTAATACTTGGGAATATCAACATTCACAGCACTGCACAAAAATCTCTCTCATCCATGTTAATATTTTTAGTCCTAGCTCTCTCTCCAAATTGGCTTTGTAAGAGCTTTTATGAAATCTAAACAATAAGCCAGAGTCTATACAGCAAAATCAAACCAGGCATTACCAGTAAGTTCCTGCTCCCTGTGAAGTTAAATCCATTCCATCCACACCATAGCTATCATCATCCATTATTTTGGACAGGCCAAAATCCGTAATTTTTATTTCTCCACATGCTGTTCCATCTACAAGAAGGATATTACCTATCCGGGGGAAAAAAAAAACAACCCAACCTTAAAAAAGCTAATAGAATGCTTTATTGTCAAAACCAGGTACAATTTTCAGGAACATCTAACTTCATGAGGGTTAAGTGACAACTTTACATCATCTTTATATCCTCAAGTCCACAGTAACTTGACTATGACACACTTCAGTGCAGTCCTGGGAACTCCAGGTTATCATCATGATCTCAAATGGCTTCCTCAGCTGGGAAGCGGCTGGACAGTGAGGAAATATCAAAATGTAGTAAGAAAACACTGAAACGTAGCAGCATATCAGTTACAATCAAATTTCATATTTTTCTGCCCAGAATATATCCTACACTATGGGTTTCAGGGTTTGCATATGCCACAAAATTGTGCCAAGAAACTGCTGCCATACTATGAATCTTAATCCATGCATCAAAGTTGTACAATAATTTCTTGATGTAAAAGTTATTTGATAAAGTTCCTCTAAGAACAGAAATTAATGAGACTAAGAATACACTCTGTACAATTCCATAATATGCCAGAACTCTGTATGAACAATTTATTATACAGCAGCAAGCAAACAGGCTGGCACTATGAGTTACATTACAAACCCCACACTTGGAAGTGTAGCAGATTAAAGTACATGAAGTATACAAACATCATTCATGCAAGGTGGTAAAGCAAAGGAATCAAGACAGAAGACGTCATTTATGACAATGCTTATTATTAATTGCAAAGAACACTTCTGTAAAATCCTGTTTTGAAGTGCTTATGCTGGGATGCTGAAAGTGATTGGTTACCTATTTCAATCCTTCACAGGCTAAGAAATACCTAAGGGAAAAATTATGTACACGCCAGCATTCCACAATGATCAGACAGGACTGAGCCAACTAATGAACTGATTATATTGCTAAATACCAATATATGTATCTATGTGCTATATCATTTTTTTCTACAAATTCAAATCAGAATAATATGAAGTAGAAAAATTACAACAAACTTTTTTCCAAAGAAAAGATAGATGATTTTGGCTAGATAGAACTAGAAAGAAAAGTACACACTTTTTTCAGTTGCTTACAATAAGCCTGACATACAAAGGTAATTTTGGTATTTTCAGGCATAAATTACAAAGAAAATAAAGGGTAAAAAAAAAAGGTTACATTTTCAATCGTAACATTCCTCATTTACCTGGTTTAAGATCATAGTGTATAATAGGGGGCTTGATCTCATTGAGATACCGTAGTGCATTTACTATTTGCATTACAATGGACCTAGCTTCTTTCTCTGACATCAATTTATGTTGCTTGAGATAGAAATCCAAGTCATTGCCTTCACAGTATTCTAACACCGTGCAAAACCTACAGCAGAATTCAGAGAGACAAAACAAAGTAACATATCAAACTGCACAATCAGAAATGGAGATGTGACAACCCAGTTATACTGGCAAGTTTAAGAATGGCTGCCTGAATATTAAACTATATGAATGAAATTGTTAATAGAACACATGGCATAACTATTGGCTTACAGAAACTGACATCAATCATCAAGAATATTCATACTCACCAAAAGAGAAAATGCATCCATAATGAAGAGAGGGTAACAAAACCCCCTCCACTTATTCATGTAGGCTTGTTTCTAAATAGAAAAATTTAGAAACTGTTCCTTAAGATGTGCCATCATTTCATGCAAAGAGGTGCAGCTCTGTGATTATGGGCTACACTTAGGTTGATAATGCTTCTGATGTCATTTAATCTTGGAAACTTGTCTAAGCTACAGCAACCTTTCAGAGCTGCTCTGCAGCAGCCCTTGCTCTGCCCAAAAATATTACAGCACATCCCTTTCACCCTCATGATATCCTGTAGGGTTTGCTAGTCAAGTGTTGCAAAAAACTGTATTCTTCACTTTATAGAAGGTCTGCAATATTTAGCTGAGATAAAATCCTGCAACTAGTGTGGTTGGGGTTTTGGGTTTTTTTTTATGTCCCCTCAAGGAAACCCTAAATGCTTTGGCTGAAAGCAGGAACATATTTTTGTTCAAATACTCTTCATTTCTGTTCATCTAATACACACCACTAAAATCCTTGCCAAGTTCTAGAAAATGTATCATTTTATGTACTTACGTATCTGTATCCAGGGAGAAGTAGTCATATAGTTTAACTATCCGGGGGTGATCCAGTTCTTTGTGTATTCTATACTCTCTGCAGGCATGTCTAAAAGAAGACAGATACATTAACCTTCTACAAACAATAAAATGCTATTCAATTTAACATATGAAGCGTAAGTAATTAATATTTACTTGTGGTAGTTTTCTTTCTTTTCATCCCTCCAGCTTTTGTTAAGCTGGTGAATCTTCACAGCAGCATATCTTTGTTCATAAAGATCAAAAGCCTAAAAAAGAATCCCAAAAATATAGGAAAGTTATAACCAAAGGTGATTAAAATAACACCCAATAAAGAGAGGAAAAAAAATGGCATGTAATTCATGAGTCTATTGACAAGCCTATTGTAATGTTACCTCTTCATAGGTTAATTGAAGTTTGTTCAACCAGTGTTTAAAGAGTATACTACATTACAATCCTTCTGCTTATTTAGTTTCCCTCCCTCCCCTCAAAAATTAAATGTAAGAATATATACATGGCTCAAACATTAGATTTAGCAGACCCAATACACTCTACCTTGTATACTTCACTGAAGCCACCTCGGCCAAGTAAATGGAGTAACAAATACCGTTCATTCAACGTGGGGTGATCTTTAAATCTACAAAGAAAAAAAAAAGAATTAATTCTAATTAAGGTATACAAATAAGAGTCTAAAATGTAAACCTCTTAGCATTACTTCTCAAATGGAAGTTTCTTTTCTTTTTACTAACAGTATTTAACATGCTGACACCACATGTAACCTTACGGCAAACAATGTGACCAATTTCATACTTTTTGACTATTCTATGTACAAATACTATCACAATACCATTGTCAAAATCAGTCAATTCTGGTAAACTTTTTGGTTGTTTTTTTTTTTTCAATTTTTGTCAGAATACGAAAAGCATCCTTACATTTAAACATGTGGTACACGGGCACTCTCTTTGTTGTGCCAAATTTTAGAGCAGCCTCAAACTTCAGCTTTCTGGAACAGATAAGAAGGGTATTCTTCCCATTTCACATGAAAAAGGACTGTATCTGTTGAACATACCTGCTTCTTTTTAACAAAATGAATTCTATATAACACTAAGAAGTTAACAAATAATGAACAGCAGTATGGGGAAAACACACCAAAGGACTGAGTATCTTCTTTTACTCTAATCAAAACCAAGAAAACACTCCTTCCAAACACAAAATGATGCTGTGGGATTGAGAAAAGGACCATAGTCTCCTGAAATGTGCAGAAGACAAAAATACCCCCTTCCATCCAACCAGGGGGAAGGGAAGTGAATACTCACCATATTCCTAGTGTAATGAGACAAATACACTCATGAATCTAGAGCCAGCTACCAATTATGTTCCATAGAAAACTTTAAGGAAGGATTCAGAGCTAGTCTGGCAATAGGCCATCCCACCCTTCCATGTTCCCTACAGTTTTGGAGGCATGGTCATAGCTAGTAAAGTATTTGAAGGAAAACACATATTCGTGCTTTCTGTGCCCCTTAAAAACATAAAACTTGCCTTTTCCTCACTATGAAAATACATATTTCAATGTTAAAGGAATTTCTTTACAAAATCCTGAACAGTAAGTAATGCACTCAGAAGTAACAAATTTAGAGGCATCAACATTAGACAACTAATGTCATCTGACCAGTAGCTCAATTCTTTAAAACAACACTTGACCAATTTAGATTCTTATCTTCTTAGTCCTTCTATTACATGTATGCTTCTAGTAGGGCCAATCTTGTGAACCTTACCACCTCCCCTCTCCACTGCTGCTTTTGTGACTGCTTGTGGCTCTCCATGGCTCAGGACCTGCACCTTACAGGTAGTCCCAGCATCACACAGACTCTAAATCCAGATAGTGAAGCCCTAACACACACACTCAACTTGTTCTGTTATCCCAGTGCAGTTGTAAAGATCATATGCAGACATACAAATTTACCCATGTCTAAACTGGGCAATTTTCCTATGGCTGGAAATATTTCCTATGTCAAGGCTGGAACCCCAAACAGGCGAGTCTGCTGCCTACTGTATATGGGACATTTGGGGAGGGCGTACGCAAGCTGAGAGATGTAGAAGGGAATGTTGCAAGAACAAGAAAGAGGGCTCCGCTTTGCACCACATCTGGAAGCTGAAAACCCAACAGGATTTGAGTCAGGATCCAACAGCTGCTTCACTTCAGAACACTCCCTCTTATCAAGTGCCGAAGTTGCCAAGATGTGTTAGTAAAGACTGCAGGGACCACAGACCTAAAATACCTCTCCATTGCTTCTATATTCTACGTTATGAGTGTAAGCTGCAGCTTGGCCACTTGGTAAACCCTCAAGTCTAAACTCCCACAAAACCAGAAACACACAGCTTAAAGCTTTTTGTTCTGTACCATGAAATGTGTCAACACTGACTGCAGAAAATGAGCACTGAAACTGCAGTATTCTGCTTGTCCATGACCTGTAACTCTGCTTTCAACTGGGACTGTAATTTGGACATTCCTTGCCCCACACATGAAATGTTTACCAGTCAAAGCCTGTAATTTTTCTGTGGCATTTATTATGTCTTGAAGGATCCTCCCCTTTTTTTTTTTTAAAAAAACAACCCTTCTTTTAATGCAAATATACAAGATTAAAAAAGGTTGTAATTTAACCTGCAAAGAATTGCTTGTTTATTTGTTGTAGGACATTTATTTTTAAAAGAAAGTATTCTGCCATTGAATTCCAAGCATCAACAGTCACTATTTTTCACATCCAAAATACACCACCAGTTTAGCTACCAATTAGCACTAAATGGTAACAAACATTTTCTGTATTCCTGCAGGGTAGGTATGGGGACCACTGAAACAAATGAGCACAATTTCACATCTTGTTGCTTTAATGTTTAAGTCTTTCTGTATATAATTCTACTGTGTCTAAAAAGTAAAAAATACAGTTAAATCCTGAAGTCTTAAGGCTACTGTTTCACAAATATTTACTACTGCAGAAAGAAAGAAGCCCAGTCCCATCATCTCCTTCCCCCTGGCTGCTCATTCCATCCTTGCACTTCCCTCTCTCCTCACAGCAGCACAAAACATTTCTGCAGCTGGGGCAAAGAACTACACAAGGAAATTGGTCTGGGGTTAAAATGAATCCAGAAAAAGAAACCACAGGAGCTGGTTTTCACAGAATCACAGGATGATCAGGGTTGGAAGGGACCTCTGGAGACCATCTAGTCCAACCCCCTACCCTCAAGCAGGCTCTCCTAGAGCAGATTGTACAGAATGAGAATGACATCCAGGTGGCTTCTGAATGTCTCCACAGAACGAGCCTCTGCAACCTCTCTGGGCAGCCTCTTCCAGTGCTCCGTTACCCTCAAACTGAAGAGGGTTTTCCTCATGTTCAGGTGGAACTTCCTGTGTTGCAGTTTGTGCCCATTGCCCCTTGTTGCTTGGCACTACTGAAAAGAGCCTGGCTCCATCCTCCTGACACTTGCACTTAAGGACATTGGTAAGATCCCCTCTTCTAGTCTTCTCCAGGTTAAACAGGCCCAGCTCTCTCAGCTCTTCCTCATAAGGGAGACACTGGAGTCCCCCAGCCATCCTCATTGCCCTCCACTGGCCCCTCTCCAGTAGAGGAGTCCCATCACACTGTCTCTCTTGAACTGGGAAGCCCAGCACTGGACACAGCGCTCCAGATTCAGCCTCACCAGGGCAGAGCAGAGTGGCAGGATCCCCTCCCTCCACCTGCTGGCTACACTCCTCCTAATGCACCCCAGGATCCCATTGGATCCAAGTTTTAACTGGGATCAATTTCCAGTGTCTACTCAGTAAAGTTGCCATTGCAAGCATGTGAAAGGAAACAGGGCAAGGGCACACATCATCAGGGAGAAGCAGAACCAGTTCCATGCAACAGTGTCAGCTTAAAGTGCTGCTGAAACCGTAGTGTTAGTGTTCATGTTCGCCATAATGGAAAACAGACTAGGTTTTTTTAGTTATGCAATTATTACTTTCAAATCTATATAGTAATACCTAATATTAAATAAAAATTTAACATTATGATACATTGCCATGCAAGCTGAAGTACAAAGCAAAATTTAACATAACCCGTATTTTTTTCTACTATGTACCTGTACCAAGTAGGAACGAAATTACAGTGCAACAAAACTAAGGCTAATTTTGCCTCGTGAAATTGCTGATCAAACATCCCCACCATTTTCTTGCATTAGTGTCAGCTAAGTGAATTGCATTAGGTTCCCTTACAAGTACTTTTTTCAGCCTAGTAAAATCATCTAGCAAGTTTTAGCTCTCCTGCATTATAAGCTGTGTATGTATGTTATTTCTTACATATTCAATAAAACCATTAATAAGTTTACCAAATTATATGTAATTCTTTTTTTTAAAAAAGTTTAAATAAGTTGGTGTTTAAAATACATAAACAAAGAGAACCAAAGAACAACTTATGAGCAAGCCCCTCCTCTCTAGGTAGAATGTGATTTTAGAGCCTTATTTTAAAAACAGACATGCAAAACTATGACAGTAAGTCTCTTACTGTGAATTATCTTCATTATTTATTCTTTTCAGTTCTCTTATGTGAAGATTCCTAACTCTTTCCAAACGTTCAAGTTCTGCTTGTATTTCAGCTTCTTCCTGCAAATGAAAAGAATGAAATATAAAAGCTCATTTACTCCCCATTTGAAAAGGATATTTTTACCCCTGCATCAATACTAGTGGTGATGGAGGAACATTACATTACAAAACCCTGCTGAACTAGAAGAAAAGCACTGCTTTTCTCTTAAAGCCAGAAAAATTCAGAAAGATAAGGCAAAAGCCTGTTTCAAGGAACCTTTCTGTCCATGAACCCACAGGTAATGGGATGCTCACAGTTTTGTTCTGCACTGTAGGGATGCTATTTGAAATGAGAGGCAGCTGGGTTTTGTACCTCAGCCAAGGAGAGAAATTATCTGGGAAGCGGTCTGAAATTGATGTACAAAGAAGAAAAAAAAAGATATGTGCAGTTATAGATTTTGTACAAACTGACAAATTAAGAAAAGACATATAAAATATTTTCAAGCTGAAGTACAAATCAAAAAAAGAATAAAAGAATATGTTATTGCAGCAGAAACATTCTTAAGGTGTTGATACAAAACACCAAACCCAAGCTAATTTAAAAATATTTTCCCATTTGTACCTTATTAAAATTACAAATGCAGAATATGTATTGTCTAAGATTGAATGCGATTTCAAAAGAAGCATGTCAGGTATGAGCACATTCCCTAACTAATTTCAGCACTTAAAATTATCTCATCTTTATGCTACATATTAGGGAACACTGGAACAGTTGTTTATTCAGATTCTCTATAAAAGAAAAGAACTCATGATGCCTAGTTTGTGGAAATTATGTATCTATACTCGAAGTAAAAAATGTATACTCATTGAAAGACACTGCAGAAAGGGTTATATCGATATCAGAGTTAGTACCTCTAGAACTTGGAAGTCTGAATAAAGGGGAGACAAAATTAGTCCATATCAGAAAGCTCATCATTTTGGAATTATTCTAGCTGAAAAGGAAAAAGAGGGCCTGGCATCTGATACGTATTTTTTAAGTAGCAGTGCCAGTGGAAGCAGTGCCCCACATCATCTCTTGTTATTTTGGCGCAGCCTCTTGTACAGCCACACAATGAACCAAACTGGAAAACTAATCAGTCTTTTCTTTTTAAAAAGCAAAAGAAAAAGAAAAAGAAAAAAGCAGGCCTCACAAAACGATACATACTTGGTTTTGGAAATAAGCTAGATCAGTTCTCCAATCCAATTTACACTGTGTCTGCACAATCTGGTGGTGTTGGTAAAAGCAAGAGGGCAACAAGTCATGGCACAAGGGGATGAAGGTGGAAGTCAGCAGAGGGCAGAGAAAATGCTGTAAAGCTGGTATTTCCAAACATTGTATATTATAAAACCACATCCTGAAACACCAACAGTATTTATATAAATCTAAACCACGCATTAAATGACCACATTTCCAACGCGTTGAGGAATCCAGTTGAGGAGTCCTCCCCGTAAGCTAAGGAAAAAAACTCTCACCCCAAAACAAGACACTAGATAAACCTCCATTCAGAAAACAAAAATAAAATTCCTAATAATTTAAAAGCTGTACTACCTAACACTAATCTGCTAGCAGATCTGGGTGGACCATTTGCTTTTCCTAATACATCATGTGAAGGGTTTTTTTCCTCTTTATACAATGTTAAACTCTTTTTTAACATATATATTTAGATTTATCCTTGAAGTTCTCTGTTAAATACCTTGATACGCAGTTCCTCATAACCCAATAGTCCTTTATAAAGAATTCTAGCTCTTCTCCCCCTGCAAAAGGCCACACACTTCTACACACACAATTGTCTATGTTCTTCCCAAAGGCTGACAAAAAAAATCCATCAGTTATGCCTCTTTTGGGCTTTTTTGTTCATATATTATGCAATTCAGTGGTTCTCAAAATGTGGTTCATAGGCCAATGCTAGTCCAAAGAGAACTGGCTGGTTGCATTGTTTCCAGCTGTTATTTAGGACACTCAGGCTGTGAATACCTTTAAGCAAGAATGAACCAGCTTAGCTGCCTCAGGTCACTGCTATATAAAAGGAAGTGAGAAAACAAGAGCCTCTCTCCAGGACCAAAGCTGCTAGCTGGAAAAGAATTTCCTGGGGAGCAGAAGGAAAAGAAAACTGGTGGTGGCAGCATGTACAGGGCACCAAAAATAAAGAGCACCAGTAAAGCATCTGGAGAGTGAAAAGGAAGAGGAGCAGACAGTAAAACAGCATATGCAGAAGGAAAGAAGAAAAAAATGTAACCAGCCAAGAAGCACTAGGAAAGAAATACAGCCACGTAAAAAGAAAATTGTTTTTCTTAGTTTAGACCAAAATCTATATCGCACATAAGAATTAAAATGCAAGTATGTATTTTTATTATTATTTTAGATATATGCAAATGTGATTTGCTAATAAATAACATTTATTTCCCCTCTGGCATTTGTTCAAGGAAGTTCCTTCTTATACAGACTATCCTGGCATTGACGTTCAAGATGAAAACAAAATCCAGGTATTAAACAAGTTTGTAACAGCTTCCTTCATATGTCACTTGCAATTTCCTTTAGATTTCAAAAAAGTTCAAGCATGAAAAAAAACCCTACAGAACTTCATGTGAAGCTGGTGCTATTTCTAAAGCATTAACAATGAAGAACTATGTGGGCAGTCTACTCCATTAGCACCAACCGAGTTCATATGCAGATTCCCTACCACATATTCAAGTACTTTCTTGTCATATTCTTTAGAAACAGCATCGGTGTTCTCATAAGGCCCAGTTCAGTTTATTATAGTAGGATTCGTAACAGGTGACTTGTACATTTGAGAAGAACAGCCCTGTAACAGACCCTTGAAACATTTCAAGGGGAAAACCACTATGACCTGGTTTTGACTGAACACCTCAAGAACTACTGCTCAGCAGACAATGGTACTTTCACACTCGAGATACTTCTGCCTGTTTCAACTTTCATTCCTTTTCACAGGTTATTCCTCAAAAGCTTTGCTTGAGTAAGCAATAGTTTGTTAATATCATAATTATCTCATTACACAGATTTATTAGAATGATGGGCTTCAAGGAAAAAGTACTGCTGTTTTTTTCAGAAGTAAAAAACTGGAGTAAAATACCTGACTGCAAAAATAATTTAAGACACAGAGAAAAAGACTTTTCATAGAAGTAGGAAAATTCTATTCTCTCTTACCATAGGTAGCATGCTAAATGACAACAACTGAAGTGGATACTGTAGATGATCAAAATATTAGATTGATTCAAAAATGAAATGGTTTGTAAATACAATCTTTTTAAAGATCAAAACCTAAAGTTTTGCCCACATATCAAACTTGGCTGACTCCACTTCCTCAGCTCTGAAACAAGAGCAGTATTGGTGGCATCATCACTGTTACCACTGTTAGAAGGATTCAAGGAATCAGTACAGTGTTAGACTGGATGGAGTCACTGCTGCTCCACTGTACTCCCAAGCATTCATGCCAAGTTGCACCCAAAAACAAAAAACAAAACCAAAAGCACCACTATTAGGCATAAAATTGTCCAGCAGTTTTAGTATTACATTTTCTAATCAGATAGCTTTCAATAAGCCCTCTCCTTATTTTGATAGTATTAGTTTTTACGGTTTTAGGCATGGTCAAAAAATCTTGGCATAACAGACTGTACACATACCTTTTTGAGATGTCCTAATCGAAGCTTGAAAATTTCTTCCTGTTCATGATACTCTGCTAAAGTCAAACTAAAAAAACAAACATGTAATTATAGCTTTTATATGACTGTAAACAAAACAATAGCATTCTTACTTGAATACTACAGTAATAATTAACATAAGATACTGTATTTACTACCACAACACTAAGTCTACGTTTTTGTCTTTGTTTCTAATTTCAGGGTCAAAATATACAGAATGCCTCTGTGTCTGGTGTTCTGGAATACTAACTGCCTCTCCCACTGGACCATTTCTCTTCTCTCAGACAGCCTGTTAGAATACCTGGATGCATCCTGAATCATATCACCATACCAGTATTTTAGCTGATGCTACTCCATTGTTTGGTTTTCAACTCTAAAACTTAACGAACCAAAGGATGGAGATCCAGAAACCAACTAGACAAGACTGCTAACACTGGATTTTTGAGCTGCGATTTAAAGAACTTAGTGCAAAACCATACATTCCAAGTTCATTAACACTACATTTTACATGAGACCACAAATTCAGTTTTGAATTGGCATGCAACTCTTTTGCTTGTTCTCTTTTCATCTCCTTTGAGAAAAGATTCCTGGCTACAATTAATTCACTGCTCCCTCGCTGTCTATAGACTTGCTAGGACACAAACTCAGTTATCATCCAGAGGATCTTGACTGTTCACATGGATTAGTAACTAAGAAACCCATGAACTGACTGCATGCAATATCCATCTGACAAATGAACAGAAAAGACACAGAGGACAAACCAGCAAAGAAAAGAAACCGAAGGGACTTCAGGTTCCAGGAAGAAACCGTATGTGTGTGATGAACAGGGGATGGGGAAAGACAAAGAGGTATGGCCCCCTTGAAAGGATTTACACAAATCCCTACAAACAAACTAAAATTATACATCTTATAGTTTTGCCTAGATCTACTATTCCTTGCTTTATGTAAAACTAAAACTAATAGCATAATATGTTTTCACAAAATCTGTGTTTTAGCAGGTTGAATTATCAACTGTTCTGGGAAGGCAAGTCACACAAAGCGTTTGGAAGGTTATACACGCTGTTCATATTACAAGTCTAAGGAACTGGAGTGTCTTGAGAATCACCAGTAGTTTATCCAGAAGTGAAGGACACCAATTCAGATTTACAGCAAGTGCTAACTTCAGCAGAATTTGCAGAAACCTCAATAAACTGTAAAGACTTCTTCCTCCATTTTACATTTATATGAAGTTCACCATTATTTTTCAGAATTCTAATTGGGTCTCAAAAGTTGTTACTAATGGAGTGCATCTTTCCAGGACACAACTTGGTTGTTCTGAAGCTTTCACAGAGCTCCTTCCTATTCCCAATTTCATAAATACTGAATTTCACTGCCCCTTTTCTGACCTGGCCAAGACAGAAGAACGAGTTCACCAGATAATCTCCATGAATATTAGTGAAATTGTTGGATTTTTTTTCCTGACTGCAGCATCTAAATTTCCAACAACCTGGAAACAGCTTCATAAGACTGTAG
Source organism: Microhierax caerulescens (assembly GCA_035590215.1). Taxonomy (NCBI): domain Eukaryota; kingdom Metazoa; phylum Chordata; class Aves; order Falconiformes; family Falconidae; genus Microhierax; species Microhierax caerulescens. The sequence continues at coordinate 20,784,419 of JAVJGJ010000061.1, read as the reverse complement.
TTATTTCATCAACCTTCTGGTCTATTAACGTATAGAAAAGACACCCAGATCAGGTGACAAAAGCACCACCACCACATCCTGTCAGAATCTGAGAAGGAAGCGATCTTTCCTTTTAAGAAGCATCAAACAGAGTTAGCCTGCATCTTTTTTTTTCTCCTGGAATGAAAAGCAGCCCTGTATTCCAGTCAACATGCATCCCCAAACACTCTGAAGAAAATAGAGTGACGAAATTTGCCTCTCCAAGAAAGGCAAAAGGTCCCTTAATACCAGATTTTGGGACTGAACATTTGTATTATTTTCCTGGCAGAATCTCCTCTAGGTTTAGATGATTTACGCTACATTTTTAAAAAAGGCATTAAAGCAAATGTGAAATGGGGTGTCTCTATAGTGAGGAAAGCCGGCAATGCATTCACTGCACAGTCCAAACAGCAGCAAGAAACCTAAGAAAACAACACTCTAATTCCTGCTCTCCTGCATCTGCTAGCCGTATCAAATAAGAGCACCAAGGCCACACTAGATAATTCACAGTGGCATCCCTCACATTTTTTTCATTACTTCTACTCAAACAGCAAACTACTCTAACATGGATTAAGTTCTCAATTAAAAAAGGCAAAGGATCAATGCCAATGTGTACGAGGTTGAGTATTATTCTTTCCAGATTCTTGCCTGCAGTATAAATTACAGGTTTGTGTGTTTCCAGAAATGCAGATAGTAAAATTTGTCCTTCTCAGGAAGAAGAGCATTTTGGTGGCTTAGCAAAGCTGAACCACAAGTAAAACACATTGAAAATACAAAGTTTATGACATGACCTTCCAGATTTTTCATTGAACACAGAGAGCCCTAAAACGACAGATCCCCTGAAAACTTAACATAATACAGAAAATCTGGTCCTTTTTATAAAACCTCAGCTATCTGTGCAGAGTTACGACAAAGTGCCTACACAGCTCTAGCAAGTATTGCCTTCCAAAAAGTTCTCAAACAGCCCCCTGGAGCACAGAGTACAAGTTAGAGGTCATATTGAAAACATTAAGATTCGAAGTCACTCTTTCCATGTTTCCATGCTATATCCCAATAAATGACTGTTTTCCATTTTTCTATTTCCTTACAAATCTAACTCTATTAGAGACACAGCATGATCCACAGCAATTTGAAACTGTCGTTACTGACCACCACATTTTGAAGGCACAGAAAACACTGAACTGTATACAGATGTAGTCACTTTGGATTTTGTTTACTTCTGAAAAACAAAACTTTATTCCCTCATATTCAGAAACATTTACTTTTAATTTTTTTAGAAGTAGGAGTTTATTACTTTTTATCTATAAACATACTGTACTTTATATTCATATTAAAATAACACGCACCAAATAGCCGTAAAACAATGAGTGTGCATGTTGTTTGTTTCCTGGTTATAGGCCACCACCCCACTGTACAGGCTGAAAACATCCAGCACAGAGACTTCTCCCTACCAGCCCATCGCATCCCACCTGTATCCACCCACCATCTTTTGTAGGGCAGCGGCACACTGGAGGCACCTCCTGAAAACAGAAATCATCTACGAGACACCATCGCTACCTGCAGGAGGGGTTGCTCCTCCATCACTTGAAACACAGGTCTCCTCAGATCCAGAGGAAGAAAAGGTTTGCAAGCACAGCAGAGGGCCGTTGGCCAGAAACAGGCTGCTGCCAGCCACTAAATGAACTTCAGCTGGATAGTCAGCCTGGAGGCTCATCTGAGGAGTGTTGGGCAATAAGGGCACCTGGGAGTAGGCTGCATGAACTAATCCAGTAACAGGCTGGTCCTGACCGTGACCTTTTCCGCTCAAAATTACTGTGCAAGAAATGCTGCATTTTAGTTGTCTACAGCCAAATGAACTATCGTAAACATGCAATGAATTCCTGAAATTCCAAAAAAGCACTGGACATATTCTGTGCGTGTAACAATTTTCCTATGACATGTAGGGCCATGGTTGCCACCTCTACTTGTAGCTGGAAGAAAGCAGACAGCTTACCTGGCCTGAAAAAGTTGATTATCATCAATTTAAACATTTTCTTTTAATTAGCAAAAATAGGCCTTCCAGTCATTTAGCAAAGTTTTCACAGCCAAGTTTCAAAGGCTTTGACACAGCACGTACCAGTAGCGTAACCAACCTGCTCTGCACTTTTCCCTTGCAAGTTCAGACAAAGCCACTTTCTATGATTAAAACACCCTTACTAGTGGGTACAGACAAACCAAAAAACCAAAATGGCCACATGCTCCTTAGTTTTCACCATGATCAAGCCTGGCACATCTCTCCTCCCTCCTTTTCCCAGCTGAAAAATCATCCTGGATACACAGGCATAGCAGAATGCAGCCATGCCCCCCAACAGCCTTACACATGTCCAATACAAGGCTTTGGCCACAATTTCTGAAGTGCTCCTTTTTTGGTCCAACCTTATTCTCACTCTAGTTCCTTGATTTTCTGTAAGGATAGGCAGATGCTGACCAAGTCAAAACCTTCCATGAGGTCTTTTTGCTCATGTCTGCCTTAGAATGAGACTGCCTCAGGAAAGGATCTGTCTTTACATGTCCTGTAAAGTCCAGACACGTTGTTGGCACTTCAGCCTGAAATAGTTTCTGAAAATATTTTTATTTGTTCCATACAGAACAGAATGCTCCCTCTAAATGATGCATTTGTTCAGCTACAGTAACAAACTCTGCCAGCTCCCTCTGCTCTCCCATTCCAAACTGCATGCAGGGAGAAGGATGGATGCGGACTCCCATGGAGGAACTGGGAAGTAAAGGAAGAGGTGACTGGGAAGTGAATGTAACTGACACAGCTGAAGCTGCACAAGAAGGACTACAAAACCTAAACTAAATAAAACATTTCTCCTAGAAATAATTGTCTAGTGAAATAAGAACTGCTTCCAAGAAGTGGGGACTAGCATTATAATCTCTCAAATCTCAAAAAAATTTGGAATAGAGTTTTTGAACAATTTTTCTAGGCTATGAAGGCAAACTCTGCTTCAAATAAATGTTTTTTCTTTAAATACATGAAAGGAATAAATTGAAATTTAAGAATAAAAAATACTTTTCTCAGTAGAAAAGAGTTCACTCAAAATCAAAACTATTTTTTAGTTTGGGTTTGGGCCACAGAAAAGGGAAAGAATGATGGAAAATCAGGACACTGTTTAGACTCATCTGTTGGATGTTATTTAACGCTAAACGCACCATTCACAGTATACTGGTAGATGACCACCTTTATACTAGTAACTCAGTGCAAAAATTCTGCTTTTAACTTTTTATCAGAGACAAGAGTATGTTCAGCTAAACTAAAATAATGTCCTCTCAGGCAACACCTTCAATCCGTTTCAAAACAGTTAACACCTGTTCTCAGAAAAGCTTAAATAATTCTGCTTGTTACAAGGCTATAAATCATGTTGTCTTGTCAATACCTGCAGCAGGAGACATTTTGTACAGCAAACAATGCAGTGGTAGAGACACTTGTTGCTAACAACTGCTAGCAAATTGTTTGTTTATTTAAAAAAGATCTGACTAATCACTTGCATATATGTTGTACTGATTTACTGCTGGTTTAGTTCATTGATCTCAAGCAGCTCTGCATTTCCCCATGCCCCATATAAAGAGAACCTCTTACATTTGGCTATACTAATTAAGCTAATTACTTTGAAAGTAACAGAGGAACAGTGATAAGCACAATGAAATAGGAGGGAATTACATACAGCAGACCACAAATTTACCCTAAAATGGATGTGCACAATTATTAATTGTTTACCATGATACATAAAACATATTTAATACTGTACTGAGAAGCAGAGAGGAGTCAACACATATTACTATACAAAATTATTATGGATTCTAAATACAAACATTCAAACCCCCCTTTGAAGTAAAGTCTGAAGAGCATGACTCAGCTTAATGAGTCTGTGATCTCAGGACACATTATAGACCTTCTCAAATGTGTGAAACAAAATTTAAAAGCTTATCATATAGACAAACAACCTAATATCTAGATTATATAATGATCAGATTAGGATACTTAAAGGTAAAATAGTTTTGATTCAATAACAGCTTACATTTATGCTAGCATTAGATACAAAAGGGCAATTCTGATTGTTCTCTTGGCAATTCCATAGCCACCAAGCATTTTCACTTGCCATTTAACACGTAACTGGTTAAGTCAAATGAAACGAAGATCTGTAGGTTTTGGTCATTTGGAAATTATTTAAAACTGCATAACACCAAAAAATATTCAGAAGTCTATTATCAGGAATTAATCTTGTCCTACTTAATATTTAGAACATGCCTCTCATATTTTTTCCCAAATGTATATTTTATCACCTCCTAAAGCAGCAAGAAGATTATGGAAATGTAATGTGAATGAAGACATGGCCAAAAGCTGGCAAAATAGAAGTTCTGTAGTTTTTCAGGTAATCTCCATTACTTAAATGTTACTTTCAATAACAAGAGGTATTATATTTAAACAAAAAGGTATTTTCTTTACTGTACTATTCAGAAGTATTAATTATGTTCTAAGAAGAAACGTAGGCTCTATTACTAAAGAATCAGTTTGAGCAATGCCTCTTCAGCTCTCTACCAAAATACACAAGTAACACTAATCAAGATTTGTTTACATCGCCACCCTTACTACTGTATTTTCATGATGTTTTTGTCACAGCCAAACAATTTCATAATGTGAACTTTAAGAATGATGCATTATGCAAAACGTAAGCAGCTGTCTTCACATTGATAGTCCAAACATTTATTTTGTAGATCTAACCACAGTAATTCATTTACCCTGGACCCTAGGGTATAAATTACTACCTCCACAAGTAAGAGGTAACAGGTGACCATCTTTAACATACATAACTTACTCCTGCAAGGTAACCCAGATTAATTTGTTGGTCTTTTTAACCCTAGTTATTTACTTTTTATTTAAGCTGACCAGAAACAGATCCACTATCAGCTGCAGCCTCTTAGCATCAAGCGCAATAACTAGTATCTCCAAGCAGCAACTTCTTAAAATACCCAAATGTCAAGAACACATCTGTCTGTACCATTTCTGTTTGTAGTAAAAAATGTCACTTGAAAAATGAAGCGTTTCTTGATAGCTCTAAATTTTTATGTTTAAATAACAAAAAATTTGAACACTGTCAATATATGAAATGGGATCAGTAACTTCTGACAGTTGCTCTCAGGATCTAGCATTCAGAAGGGAAAAAAGATATCTTTTTTTTAATTTGTTTTTAGACACGTCTTCAAATACTAAAGGCTGAAAAAAGCTTTTGTTGTCAGCTAAAGACTGTTATGTGAAAAATGAACTGGTCTCCGACTAAAGGAGAGGATCTTAAACCAATGTGGATCAAGAAAAGTTCAAGAGGTATCATCAGTGGCATTACAAGAATTGGAAACCAGAATAAGGACCCCTCTAGATCAGGAAAACAGAAGGAACGGCATAAACACAGAATGGGCCTTTCTCTGGTGACTTTACCAAAAATAAGTTGGGCAATTGTATGACATCTTCATAGGCAGTGGTGCAAATTTCCCTAACATCAGCAAGTCCTCAGTGAGAATATAGCTGCTGAATAATCTGAGTGCCTTTTTATGCTGTTATTTGAATAGAACTCACACAGACAATATCTGAGAATTTATGTAAAAGACTGATTGAAATGTTAAACTTACAGCTGTGGTAAATTGGGTCTAACAAAGGGATCGTTTTCTGCCCCATTCACAGCTTTATTTTTCCTCTGCTTGGGTTCAGAATTGGCAGATGGTGCCTGAGAATTATTTGTAGTTGGCGGCTTTCGCTTGGCCAGGAGCTTTCTTTGCCTTTCAATGTCTTCCCTTTGTTGATTCACCCATTCTTGCTGCCTGTAAACCCCAAAAAAAGCCTTATTAAAGTTTCATCATTTTGCATTTTTTAAAGAACTATCTTTTTAACTGATAAAGCATTAATAAATTTTTAGAAAACTTACTGTACATGTGAAAATGTTTCCTAGGAAAAAGAACGCCAATGTTCCTCATGAGGTGGAAAACTTTTGCTGAAGTTTAGGCACAATTTACTTTTGAAATATATGGTGGGTTGGTTTTTTTTTTTGGTTTGGGGTTGTTTTGTTTTTGAAAGTGTTACACATGATTTCTGCACTAGAAAAAAAATCATATCTGGTGGATAACTTCTTTTATACCATCAAAAGAAATGTAACAGTCAATAGAGAGTACTTGATTTTTCAAGGCCAAAACCTGAATTTGATCTGACTGTTCCCAAATAAATCATCAGTTTGGTTGTATGGCAAACAATTACAGCTTTTATGCAAAACACACATACAGATGGTTTTTAAGATTGTCTTAAAAAAAACAATCCCTAGGCAATCACATAATGCTAAGACTATATGTTGCCCTTCAAAAATTTAAATCTTGGTGAATTACTTTTATATCTATCTATATATACATATCTATCTCCAAAGAATGAATCAGACTCGTTACCAAATAACAACTTTTGAGGCATCGCATAATTATTTTACCACCATCTCTGATGGTCTCTCAGAGCCCTTTTCCTTGGCTCCATCTCTGCTGAAATACCTGTGTTGCAGCAGCTCTTTTCCAGGTGGCTGCTCTCCCCCATCCACTTGCACTAGACCCTATCCGAGGCTGCCAGAACTGTCACTCCTCCTTCACGGCACTGAGGAGCTGAATGCCTGAAAAAGGTGCTACAGCGATGGATGCGTAGGCAGCACTTATGTGACCAATGAAAACTTCACAGATCTCATCTACCCCAGTCATCACCAGTGATATGCGGTTAGCTGCTTGTAAAATCACTGATACAGTTTTATAGCAATTTCTACCAGCTGAGCTGAATAATTACATGCCACTCATTTAGCACATTCATGCTTTTCTAAGGATAGTTAAAATCCAGTGAAACCAAACTGTCTTTCAAAGACACCCAGCCTTAGTATTCTCTCAGTTGATTAAGGGAGTTCTGTACTGTATTCTCACTCTTCAAAAGGCAAAGCAAAATACAACGTATGAAAAGCTGCTCCAATCCTAGAACCTCAGTAATAAAATAATCCACTAGAGGGAACTAACAATTAGTGAGAATTTTAAGAACATAGCATTGACTAACTTCACAAGATTTTGAAATGCAAAGCCATCTGTCCACTGTTCAGTAAATGAAGCACCATGACGAACTGTTGTAAAATGCCCCAGGCGTAATCTGTCTTGCATGCTCTTCTCTCTGCTTGCCAGCTTTTCCTGTGTGCTCTAAGAAAACAAAACAAAAAAAAAATATTTAGTAACACTGAAGTGTTCAAAAAGTCAGTAAAACACTTATTTTTCCTCCAGCAACTTTCTACAGGAAAGATAAAAGGAGAGTAGATTAAGAATTTCTTTTATTACTTTACTCCACTTATTCTAACGTCTGCAGAACTCAAACATCTGTAGTTGTTAGAATTGGTACTAATGACTACTTGTGCACATAAAAAAATAATCAGAGTTGGACTCAGTTTTCCTATAAAGGTCACTGTTCTTCATAACTAACAAACTGTTTTATTTGTAAATACAGCAAAACTGGTAACAGTATCAGCATCATACAGGCATCTAATGATGTCTGTACATGTCTATTATACTAAATAAGCCTGCTTAGGTATCAGAAAGAGTGCAGCTACCATACTTAGCCTGGAAACTCCCCTGAACGACCATCTATGTTACTTATCTGTACCAAACTGACTGAGCCCAGGAATCCCTATGTGGGGACGCACTGCAGTAGACTTAACTGCAGTCAGATATTCACTTGCAGAAGTAGAAGCCGATGCCCTTCTCAGAACCAGCCACTGCTACCGCGACCATCCCTGGGATGTGGTAAATGACTGAGCCTGCCTAGTTTGCTTCAGCACAAGAAGACTGTGAACACCACTGACAGACAGAAACTCCTTTAACTGTTACAAATGCTTGCTTCTTAAGAAATGCCTATGGCCCAAAACCACACACACAAAAAAGTGAAAAGTTGACAGGATTAAGGATCTCTGTGCAAACAGACTTCTAGAATGAAAAGGAGGCCTACATGGCCTTTTGTGAAAAATGGACTATGTGATATTCTCAGTCTGAAGGTGCTCACCTAGCATCATGCTGAACAGACCTGATGCATCATTGCCCTGCGTTCCCCTCATGCTAGAACTTACAAAGGATTGCAATAATTTATTTATGCCATACTAGTGAGGAAACTCTCCCTAATCCTCCAATGGATCAGATTGTGCCCTTGTATCTGACAGCAGCAGCTAGTGTGAGAGAAGAGACCTGGCTGTTTACCTTGAACTTTTTTGTATACTAATTTGTAATAAGCTGATTTTCTACTAGGTTTTTTTTTGTTGGTTTTTTTTTAATAGGGCTGTTTTAAAGATGAGGGAGAGAAACAAGGTATATCCTTGTCTTTTATGAAATTTCTGTTGGTTTATATATAATTAGCATTACATTTGACATAAATATTTTTCATAGTAGTATGCAGGTAAATGATCACCATTTCCTTGTTTCCATTAATTCTGAGCTAACATAGCATTTTATAATTTTACATCAAAAATTATCTCAGCCATTTAAATGTCTCACTAGGAAATTTTATCTATCTCCTCTCCACAACAGATGACATTCAGAAATTTTTTGATTCACTGTAATCATATTCTTAAAGTCTGTCCAGAAAATTTGCCACATACTAAATTCTTATCTTTTATGCTTTCCTATATTTGAATTACTCATGATGAAACCCACCCCACATACCTTAAAGTAGTTACATGTTCCATGATCTGAAAAAGGCTCAACATTTTATTTTGCCTATTCAGGTTTAAAAAATACTTACTGCCAGATAAAGACCATACATATGATGTTTCAGCCTAAGAGACTAATATGAAAAGGAAGGAATCGTAACAAGAGTTCTACAGCACCCTCAGAGTTTTTATCACAAAGATTTTAAAAGCAGTAAACTTACCTTTTCAATTAGAAGCTTCTTGCTCATTGAAATACATTTGTTTAACCTTTCTTTGTATTTTTCAAGTAGCTTTTGTTGTTCATCTATTTGTCTTCTAAGATCACAGTTAGCCTAAAAAATAAATATGAAATATGAAAAGACATATTGAAACACTTTTTTTTAATCAGCTGTCACAGAAAATAGTCTACCTTCACATGTCTAAAGTAAGGCATATGCATAAATATATATATGTATATATAGGCAAAAATATAATTTCCCAGATCTATCCCAATCTGTAGAAGGATGTACCTTGCTTCCTTTTCACTTTCTTTACACTGAGCTGCATTCTGTATTATAGAGAGTTCAGCATGTAAATAATATATAAAAGCACTGTACCGATCATTTTTCCGGTCCTCCAATGTTAAACTGAAAGTTTAATTTTAGCTCTGGATCCTTTATACCTGATTGCTGAAGTCATGTGAAATCCTAACGTTTTTCATTTAAAAGGAAACAAAAAATTCCCAATGATACAAGTTTCAATTATCTGAGTAGGAAATTTACCAAGCTCCCTACATTCCAATTATATTTAACTTATTACTTTAAAAAACACCACAGCAATATTATTTTGTTTAAATGAAATTATTTTTTTATTTTTAGTTTTAAAAAGGCCGTGTTTGTCTATTCCATACTGCTGAACATGTGCTAAAAGTCTGTATGTACAATTTTGTAATGTATGATTGCATGGGTTAATACGTACTTGTGCACATATAAACACTGAACAGACTATTAATTGTTTCATATTTCTATATATCACCTCTCCAACACTTCTTTCAAGAGCACAAGTACTAAGACTATTTTCTGAAAACAGGTCTTAGAGCACAGTATAGCACAGGTTTCTTATGAAAAGTAGTTTATTTATTGCCCATAATAATTGTCACAATCACCTACATTCTGAAACTGCCAACAGTTGGGCCCCTGATAACTGCTATTCATGAACAGAACAACAAAAAACCCACCTATTACATGAAATTATATTATGAAGTTAAGGAATTAGTGAACTGCCTGCAAAACAGCATCAGCTTTCTTTGTACCCTCAGAAATTCTATAAACATATTTAATCATTAACAAGTCATAGCACAGAGGCAGAAAAAAAACCCTTATGCATTTCATTTTATAGACTTCTTGCATTTTCAGAAAAAAAAATTAGAAAAATTAAAACCTCACTCTGCCTTTTAATTTAGGTAACTCCAGGGTAATTTTTAAAAACAAGGATTACCCAAACATGTGAAATATTTGCCTCGGATTCATTATCTGTTGGTCTGAATAAATATCTTTACCCTATGTCCAATACTTACCCTGAGTAAGTCATCTATACGACCTTCTTTCTTTTCCAAGTCTTGATTTTTATTACTTTCTAGCGCAGCTAATTTCAGCATTGTGAGATCAGTCTAAAAAGAACATTTTGAAAAAATCATCCTTTCCTTTAACAATTATAGCATTATTTTTCTCATGTTTGTTACACAGAGAAATAAACTACTTTAAAACATTCAACAAGACCAGCACATCTTATTTTCATGTGTTTTGTTGTTATTCAAAATTGCTTTCCCTCTTCATGAGGATGACTGTCAACATTTGGGATAAACCACTAACAGTGTTAAAAGATTTAATCACTAACTGAAAACTTACTGTTCACAAAAAAAGCATATAAACCAGGGCAAGAATGTCAATGCCAGCTAATTACTTGAAATTCTCTGTGTTTGGTTAACAGGTGAAGTAGCCTTCTTCTGACTAACTTGCGAAAGAGAACAGATCATGTCAGAAATGGCAGAAAGGATAAACCAGTTGCTTTTGGCTTTTGAAAGTCATGACAGAACTATATCTTGATCATTTTGATTACCATCTCATTTTTCTTCTTCAATGTCATATTTTAAATGCAATATGACAACAGCAGCTGTCACTTCAAATACTGCCTGAAAGAACAGCCTCTAAAAATCAACACAGCTAAAATCTTGAGCAAAAGCCTACCGATGACATGGTCAACTGACATGTGAAGTACAACACTGGAAGCAAAGCAAGTGAAGAATACCAAACTAATCAGAGAAATCTAAACTAAATTATGAGCTAGCGAACATAACAGAAAAATGTTTCAGTGGATTCTAAAAAGCAAAGCTTTTTAAAGCCTTTAAGAATTTAGAAGTTGAAAGACAAAGAAATAAATGTATCTGGTTTTTCTGCAGTCTGAAGTGATATAGGATAGCTCTACTCAAAAAAAGTTACCTGAGTAATTTTAAAAGATAACTGCTTTGGTTGCGTGATAGGGTGGTCCCCGAAAGCTAATGAAGTAGGAGAAGGACTATTCTGTCGAACCTGGAATGCAGGAAAACAAAGGATTTTAGATACAACTGCAATATTCACTTATGAACATAGCCCTATTCACAACCCTTGGCAGAAAAATCATATAGAATAGGGAAATAAGGTATCTTTCTTAAAGAAGATACTACTTGTGGCACTGCATTGAGAACTATCACTATGCTGTTATTTATCACTTGCAGTTTAGAAAGGATGCAATAGATTCTCTGAGAAAACTGAGACTGTCACTTTTAGGAAACAGACTGAAATATTTAAGACAATACAAAACTGACATAAGGTGATGTCAGTCTCAAACAGACTTATTTTTCTGATTCTAAGCTTTCACAACTCAAAAATAATGTGAGTTATTTTTGGAGTGGTTATTTCCCATGGGAGAACCAGAAAGCAGAAGCTAGTGCAGATCAGAACACAAATTCCATTAACGAAACTTCCCAAAACCCACTAGTTTGAGTGAATGAGGCTGTTTTCAAGACAAATTCCACAATCTGTATTATACTGCATACCGTCAGACTGAAGTTGAAAGCACATGGAACAAAAGCTGAGGCCTACCAGCAGAGAAAACAAACCCCTTCTGTAACTGGCAGAATCTGGCCATTTAGAATCACATGTGGGTATGTTAACAGTGAAATTGTGCGTATGAGGAGGGGAAAATATTAGCATGGCCAAGAAAGAGAGTTTTTAAAGGATACAGACAAATTAGGTGTCAATTATTTTAAAAGTTATGATTTATCAAAATCTGAGCTTTTAAAGTCCCAAGTTAGGGATCAAAGCAACAAAACTCCTCCTCTTTTCTGTGTGAGTCTTGTGAACCAATGTCATTAGAACATTTCAACATTTATTCAACATTTTACATTATTACTTTGTATTTAAAAATTGTGTTTTAGAAAAAAGTTCCTGTGTTAGCAGAAAATTTTAGTTTTAAATTTAGTTAAATATTTAACTTGATTTTTTGTTGTTGTTTGTTTTGTTACTGTTGCAAGAATGAACTCCTCCTCAGGATTCCTTCCTCTGAAAACTCTTCCCTTGAATATAGATTCTTTTCAATTATGCTACCTTCAGACTATGAAAGTATCTCCAGCAGCTACAAAGTTCACAAACTTACAGAAGAAGGAGCGGAATGTGAATTCTGAGGAGATCGGATTGCAGGAGGTACGCCTCGCACCGGACTAGAGCCGTTTCCACCTTGGTACTGTAGAGAAGATATGAACCTCCAATTAGTCAACCTTCTTATCAAAATACATTACACACCTACCGAATTATACAGTTCATCTGTACATAGAATTTGTGTATCAGGTTGTATTACTTTTATTAGCACAGCCTTTGGCCATTTAAAGAAAAGCGTGAGAGAAAACTTTTTTGTATTTTAGCTCAGGCTGCACCAAGAGATCACTGCATCTCTACTTCAAGATTCAATACTTATTAAATTACATAAAGAAAAAAAAAAAATGTATCCTCTCAGGAGGCCTGTCCAATACAAGCAAAAAAATTGTAACTTTCAAAAAAAGCTGAAAGTAAATTTTAAAGCTAAAGTAAATTTTACAAACACACCAAAACCTTACCTCAAAATAGTCACTAATCTTGTGACCACGTCCCCCAATATTCTTTCCTGAAACAAAGACATTAATACATTAGAATTGATTAAATTACTAGATGTGTCTTACATTTTTACCTATACAGTAATAACAGCAAAATCTTACCACCGGTTAAATGGTTTTCTTTGATGTGCTGAGATGTGATCTCCCTATGTAAATAATCAAGGGATTGGCCACAATAAAGAGGTTTGCATATTCCATTCGTTGTGAAGTCAGAAATTAAGTCATGCTACAATTCTTAAACCAGGTTAGTGCAGATTTAGCAGTAAGCCTAGACCTCTTCTAGATATCAGAAAACTCATCTCTCATCCTACAATTCATACCTTTAGCTCCAAGTCCCTCCCCTTTTCAAGCACTATCTCATAGCTTATCCACTTCCAAAATATCAAATTAACCAAGTCTATTAACATTATATGCTCCAGATGAGTTACTATGCCCAAATGTTTAGCTCAAGGACTTCCCTAAGTACCAATAACAGTGGGGGCATGGAGGATGACAAGTATTTCCATTCCTCCCAACCTGATGATGAATCAGCTAACTCACAGGGTTAACGGGGGAGATACAGAGATCAGAATGAGAGAGCAGAATTTCTTTTATCTTAATCAGCGTTGACACTTCAGGAGCAACGCTGTAAATTGATCTTTCTTCAACTTGAGGACCTGACCCATAAGTGGCATTCCAGAGATTGCACCAATGCTTCACCCAATGGCATAAATACTTTCTTCTATTAGGTTCCAAGATGACTGACATCTTAAGACTGTTATTTGTCTCTCATATAGGTCAAAATACCTGTTAGAAGACATCTTGAAAAAAAGACCACTGTTCAAAATTGTTCTCTTTATAGAAAGAAATTTTTTTGATAAATTAGGAAATCACTACTCACTCACAGGTCAAAAAATGTATTTCTGGACTTTTTAGCAAATATTTTCAAGCTTTTCTATTGCTTCAGCCCTGAAGAATTCATTCTAGTCCAATATGCCTCTATACTGGCACTGCTGCATAATTTTGTCACTAAGAAATACCATGAAGACACAGAAGCATTTGGGAGCCCTTTTTGTGTCAAAACTTCTAACAAATACTTTGGTAAAATAATTCAAAGACTTCAAACAGCACCCAGCTAACTCTTCCAGTATCTAGCAGTTACCCAGTTAGTGTACATCACTGTTACTGCCCTCTAGCCAGTTCTTTACCTACCCTGTAATTCTGCTAGTGATTTTTGTGTTTAAGCTTAATTCTCATCTATCGCTTTATCAAATTAAAATCTGCTTTCACCCAGATAAATGAGACAGACTGCATTCCTTTTCAGCATAGAAAAATCTATTGTATGCCACATTACAGAGCTCTGTCCTGAAGAAATACTTCAAATTATTCTGGGCCAGCCAATTATTCCTAATTTCCACTGATTTTATCCCACTTTACAATCACCTCCATGTTCTAAACAATACTTTTCTTCAGCATTTATGGATTATTTTGCATGCTACACAGTCAAAGTCCTAGGCATGCAATATATAAGACATGGATCTCTTGTTCCTATTTTCAGTACAACAGCAGTATTTGCAGTGCTTCAACTGTACTGTACCACTTCAATACGCTGTAGTTTCCTAGGCCAGTTCCTTGAGAATATTGCAGTGCAGACTATTCAGTTTCATTGCTGCTGACAGTAGAATAGTAATTACAAGACATTATAACCATGTTGTCTATGCCAAAAAGTTCCTAACATTTCTATCATCTTTAATTTCAACTCTCATTGGTAGGAGGAAGAGTAGGCTACTAGAACAATGGAAATAGGAAATTTCATTCAAGTTCTTGGAACAAAGCAGGTTTCTATGAAGCAACACTAACAAAGAAATTGTAGTCGAACTACATAATTTTTCTACTAATAGTATGTTGCATCACAAAGACTTCAAGATATGGAACCCACTGGTATGTATCTGAAGTGACATTTCCTAGCTCAGTCAGAAACAAATAAAAGCAAGCTAATACAGATGTTATCAAAGCTATTCCCTCTCCCCTTTTGACAACTTCTTGTCTGTCTTGAGGTTAAATTTCCCCCATTCCTCCCCCAAAAAGCCACACTGAAGAGAAGAAAGACAAAAAATAAGCTTTGTAAATATTAAATTGGAAATCAGTCTCATCTTGATTTCCCCACCCCTCTAGACTACACTGTACAATAATCCATAGAAAAGAATAAAATTCAATTTTTAAATATACCCAAAAAATAAGCATTCACATATTATAATCTGTAATCCCTTGTCCCCCTTACCTACTGAAAAGAAATACAAGCCACAGAAGTATTTTGGATGAGAAGAGCTGCTACAACTCTTGAAAGTATACAGAACTGTACTGTAGCTGCAAGTTACATTGTGTGCAGGAGTGCACAATTCTTAAGGGCAATTACCAGCCCAGTTCAGGTTTTACTTGCCCATCCCTTCCAATGACAAATGGGGGTGGAGGGAGGGGGGATACATAATTTATCATCCAAAACGCAAGACCTGTCTTATGCAAGTAAAAATACAGAATTTTTAAGGCTAACAGTCAAAACTTTGTGTGTTATAACTGGATTAAATACATGCAGTAACTACCTAATTAATTTACATTTTAGTTTACCTTGGCTGCTTTCACTTTGAGTGTCTGCTTTTCTTTTTCTTCCTCTGGAAGGTTCTGATTGTTTCTTCTCTGGAGTCTACAAACAACAAAAAAAAATAGCAGCTCTATTTACTTACATTATTGCCCTATTATTGTGAAATAAATTTAAATCCTCATTCATAAAACACGATTTCAAAATTCAGGAGGGATGTAATTTCAGATTGTAGTTAATGTAGATAATATGATCCTTGGTCAGTAAGATAAATTCAACCCAGAAAAGAAATAATTCTTAAATAATTTCCCAAAAGGCAATTCTACATATTAATTGTTAAGCAATTATACCTTTTCATCCATTCTGAGGTTTATAAACACCCAATATGGTTTCACATTTTACCAAGATCTTCCTATTATAGTTGTGGGTGTTTTAAAGCTTAACACTTAGTGAGATAAGCTGATTCTTGATGGTATTTTCTACACATTGCCACAGTATAAACGAAAAGTTCTAGCGCTTCAATAGGAAGCTTATAATGTTACACATTTTCAGAAGTGCAGAAGTAATCTCCAAAATAATATGAGCTGTAGATTTCTAGAATCTATTTAGGATTTTTAAAAAAGAGAGAGAAAAAAAAAAAGGGGGGGAAAAAAGCACAATCACTCAAAACCCAAAATCTGAATATCTACCCACTTGGAAAGTATCATTGTCCCCTCCCCATTATATTTGTATCTCAAGGAAGTCAAAGAAAAACATCAAGTGAAAAAATGCAGACCTGTAAAAAATTTATTCCAGAAATATTATATATAGTTGTCTAGAAACTACAATCAGCATGTACAACACAGATGATAAAAAAGGGATGTGATCAGAAGCATCTCTAAATTGTATTTGCTCTCCCTTGATCTGAGGATTCAAACCTGTTAGTCTCCCTAGTGTAAGTTAAATTCTACAAGCTGATTTGGTTCAAGGAAAAGATACTGCAGCTGTGTGTGTATTCAGCCCCCAAGCAACCTCATACCAGTAACTGGAGAAAGCACAGAAGCCACTGCATGAACTCTGTTTTACAATCAAGAAATCAATGGTCCCTAATATCTTGGACTAAATGCGAGATCAATAGTAACATCCTTAATTTTTTTTGATACCACCATTTTATCATTTCACTGTATTTGTCACTTTGTTCTCCAAGTATTCCTTCTCAGCACAGCAAATGATATCAAAATTCAAATTTCAACCCATCACTAAAAGCATTTCAGGCATGTTTCCATTCCAAAATCTTCATTTGGGTATCTTCAAATATAAATTTACTACAAATATCCTAAAATATTTATTTTGGCAAAGAACCACTTTAAGTTAGCTGTGATCTGTAGAAATCAGTCTGTAAAAGAACAGTCAGCACAAGAAAGGTCTTCCTTATCTATACCATGTATTTTTTAGAAGTTTTAGCTCTGTGGATAGGTTCATAAAAACACCTTCAGAAGCTTTACAATTGTTGTATTATCATGCTACAAATGAAGTTCAATTACATACATTTTATTTTAAATAAACTCTTCCAACCAACATCTGCATCCTTTACAGTGCTGTTGTGCATCAGCAAATTGTGTAACACGGAATCAAGTTATTTTAAGGCTGTATGATTCTAAAAGCAGAAAGCATATCTTAGAAATATTACTTTAATAATTTGCAGTTACTGCCAGGTAAATAGGTAACATTAAGGTACCTTTCCACCAAACTAAATTTAAACTACTTAACCAAGCATTTTCATGTTATTCTTATTTTCCAGCTTTCAGTTTTGCAGGTTATCATTCTAATGTAGTCAGTTGTACCTACCATATCAAGCAGAAAAAAAAAAAGTTATTTAAAAGCTGATTAATGACTAAATATTTAAGATTTCCCCTACCAAAATTAGTTTCCAACTGCAGTGACTGATTTCTTGTATTTTAAATCCAGACATTTAAAGAGGTTTATATTTTTAAAACTGAAACCCAAGTAATTTATAAACGTCTATTTCCTTAAGCTCTTCTGATTTCTTTCAGTGTTTAATTTAACCTTCCAAACTAAAAAGTATTAGCACACTGATGAGGTTACTAATGAGGTTACCCAACAAGGTCATGTTCACCTTTTCTAAGTACAAAATTCACATGCTAACGTATAGCATACATCAATCAACAGAAAACGTTCTCCAAAATCCTTTCTAATGAATGGAATCATACAAGTTACAAGAAACTGAAGACTAATGGGGCTGAGGACTATCCTCCTGGTAAACGAAGGATTTACATATAGCCAAGATTTAGACTAAAATCCCACTATTTCATAAGCAAAACAAAAATAGTTCTGAAGTTATCCAAAGTCAGACTGTAAAGCTATGTTAAAGTTACAGCCCAGCGTATTAGCAGAGCCTCATACACCATGGTTTTGATCCTAGCTTACCCTTCAATTCTAATGTGCTTCCCCTTAAGTCTTCTCTTCACATCTCTACTTTTAAATGTTGGCTTTTCACATCCTCTTTTATAAAATGAACATTTCCAAGCACCAATTCTCAACTAGTTAATGTCCTTTAAAAAAATACTCAGGTAAGTATTTTTATATATTTCATGTATAGTTAAGTATCTTCTGCCATTATTGTAGAACTGGTAACAGCATAACTCAGGAAGTTATTTTTGTAGACAAAAAAATACTAAAATTGTGTAATAAAATCAGAGTGGGTTTTTTTATGTCTCAACACTTAACTCTCCAGTATGCTTAACAGTGATGCCTTTTTTAGCTGTTGATATTTTTCATATGCATAACACTGAGTTGACAATTTTCTACCATTATTTTCTTCTAAATCCTGCCCTCCCCACAAAGCTTTACAATTATAGCAAACAAATACAGTAGTGCTGTTTTCCTCTGCAACACATTATAATTTCCAATTAGATCAAATCTTTAGTTACTTCTGAAATTAGATTTATAATGATGGTTCTGTATTATCGGGAACCGCCGCAACTGAACAGCTACAAGCAAGTAGAGCAAACCATTTAAATAACTTATCAAACTGTACAAATCAAACCACAGATAAGGCTGCCCTCCGTTAAATAATTCATTATCTACAGAGAACAGAAAATACTAGTGATAAATAAAAGTATGTATCTGTAACCAAAACAAGGAGTAATCTTCTTTAATGAGGAATGGTGGGGAAGGCCAAGATACTGGAAGACTACCAGTAGCACTTGTTCACAACCTGAGGTAGCCAGTTTAGGATTTATCTTAACTACAAGTAGCTATAACACACACAAATAAAGATCCATGTATCACAGCAAAGAAATTAATAAAAAAATATGTAAAAATTTAAAAAGAAACTGGAATACAGATCTGGATATTAAGACCAAACATCCAGGTCACGTTTCTCACTCACAGCGCTGAACTGAATCCAGGATAATGCCTGGTGTCAAGTTATTTTGCGGTTCAAAGTTTATCTCTGTGAAGTATCTCAATTAAAACTACTATTCAGGCAAGTTGCCCCTCTTCATACATCCATCAGAAGTGGGGGCAGGATAGGGGGGGAATACTACAGTTGTAATAGTTTTATTTTCTGCAATCCTGTGATTAAAATGTAAAAAACAAAAAAGCTCACTTCAGAAAACCAAAAAGGGTTGTTTGTTTATTGGAAGCCTGCCTTGGTTTGAAAACTAAGTGTGAAAGAATTCATATCTTTTAATGTGCCAATTTAGTAATGAGAACACAGAACGGTGAATGTACCACCACAGTTTGATCAGAAACTGACATTCTTGCTAGAAATGAGTTTCAATGATTCTGCGATGTGTATTTCTACCTTTTTTTCCTCAAAAAATCTATTATACAACAGTTTCTATAATACAACTGTTCTCTCTCATCACCAAATGACGGCACTGCTTCCTGCATAAGTCTTTGTATTTCTACACTACCATCCACCAGAGGAATTCCCTATTGTTATGAAACCTTCATTGTACCACCATTAAAAAAAACAACAAAAACCTCACACACAAAAATCCCACAACCTGTTTGCAATATTAAGCACTAAAATGTACTGTTCATAGGATTATAGTATGAAAGTAACCAGGTGTTATTTTAAGAAAAGACTCTAAAAACTTATTAACATATTTGGCATTACAATTATAATTTAAGTGAATACAACTGACAACTTCTGAAAATGGGTCAAGAAATCATATTTCATTATTCAATGTCATTAAGACCATCCTTCAGAAAACACAGAAGAAACCTGGAGACCTGTGCAATAGAACACTAGACATCTGTGCAGGGACTTTTTAGAAAAAAAAGTATATTTCTATTTTAGGATCCAAGTTTTAGAATATTTTTTTTTTTAAAAAAAATGATCCCTACCCAGAAACACGGCTTGAGGTTAAAACATTGTGCAGAGACAGAAGAAACGTGTTGAACTTTCAAATTGACATGACTCCATGTCTCGTGTATACCACTGTAAAATAACATTTTTCTACACCAAAGAGCTATTACACACACAGTCAGTGTTCTGAGATCACTCAACTACTTAGGCATGGGTTTTTTTTGTCAAGGAATCGCAATAATGCATCATAACCTTCAGGCTACTGCAGCACAGTTCCATTCCCACAGGAGAACATCAGAACTCCACCACTGCAACACTGCCCAAAGTATTTCTAGGAAAAGCCATGAAGAAAAACAATGGGCAGACATTTCTGGTTAAGAAAACAGACTATATACAATTGAAAGGAAAATCTAGCTGGGAAAGGCTAGGGGACAGAAACAGCAGAGCCTTTCCCGAATAGGAAAGCATGAAATCACACATACAAAATGTTTATTTATAAGGTACTGGTCTTGGGAACCAACTAAATTCACCTGCTGGTCAGCCCAGTATAAAAGAAAGAATCAGACAGTCTCTTGTAGTGACTGAGTGAATTTACAATTAGGACCCCAAATAAAGCTTTAATGGGAAAATAACGTCAAAAGCACAGGCCAAACAACTCTTCCTCTGACATGACATGTAACTCAAACATAGGTCTACCCTGGGCTAATATGCTCTTGCTTACTTATGGGTATAATCTTATCGACACAATCTGTGACGTACACAGGCAAAACTGTCAGAGAGCCTCACCCACCCCAAACCAGGTAAACTGTAAGAGCTGCCTTAGTGCAGCTGTATCAGTGCTGGTCACTGAGAGAACAATCTTCTACTCCAGGGAAGTCTGCACTCTGTGCATTAAAACCCAGTAAGAGTATGAATCCTTTACTGGATTATGAAGTGGTAATAAGTAAGAAAATACACAGTGACAACTGCAGCTTTACAAATGCAGATGACAGCCAGTGTCTGGCCTTGGAGTAAATCCATATTTTTCAAGAAAACACAGCAAACTAGTTTCTAGGGTATTTTCAAAGGTGAAGACTCGTCAAACTTCATCTGTGCTGGTGAAAACCTTATTACTTACTAAACAAAGGACAGCAAACTGTTTAAGCATTTTCAGCTCCAAAAGCTGTATGTATCCTCACAGCATGACTACATAGATGATAAAGAAACAGAAGCAGCTAGTTTCATGACCAGAAGTCCAAAGAAACTTCTATGAAGTCATGTCTCCTCATCCAAGAGATGGTACGTATCTTTTATTAATGTATGATTTCTCCTACCTAGCTGTGTGTTTTTCATTTTACTTTAAAAGCTTCTACATAAAATAAGGCATCACAGTGGAATATAAAATCATGATTTGTTAGCTTTAAATTTTTGATGTAATAATGAATCTGCCTTATATACTTACCTCTGATTCTTTATCACTTAAAGATCCCAAGCTTCCAAAACTGTGATTTGAACTTTCGTTATTTGTTGAAGCCTACCAAGACAAATAAAATACTGAACATTATATACAGAATTACTTAATCCACTATTACCACTCACAGTTATAACAAGTAACAGTAATAAAATTTCATGCTCACAAGGAAAAAAATATTAACTATAAAGCATTGGTGGGATAAGAAGGGGGATAAGAAGCTTGACAGGTGGATGTTTTGACAGGGCACAGTAAATACTGTATTTTGATTGGGTTTAAGCCAAATAAACCCCTAGAACATTCAAAAACACTTCAGTCTTATTTGGGAAAAGCAAAACGTCCAATGAAAAATCCTACCAAATGATTCCACAGAATGGGCTTAAAATTCCGATATTGTTGAAACTGCTGGAGACTACTAAAAACTTTAATTTTTCAAAGAAAAAGAATGTTTAATTTTCTCCAAGACAGATACTACGTTATGGCAGAGATTTTCTTTTTTTAATTCACTCTATGACAGAAAATTACAAGCTACTGACAATATTATTCCACATTCTTAAAACAAACTACTTTCCCCGAAGTAACAAACCTAGACTAATGAGAAAAAGAAAAAAGACAAAACTTGTAAAATAGTCTCAAGTTACAGTATTTATTTAGAAATTTTCTAAGGCTGATTTATTCAGAGATCTTTTGAACACAGAACGGCAACAAGGACATTTTACAGCAAGAGTCTATTCCACATTCAGAGAACAAAAAATGTCAACAGCAGTTGAGCTTCTTCTTATTAAAAGAAAAAATATAAAATCTTACACCGCTGGATTATTCTCTTCCATACAGGAAGGCAGAACAAATACTTTGAAGTGAAACAACTAGTTCAAAGGCAAACACTCAGCTTGCTGCAAAGCATGCTTGCTTTCCAGAACTGTGTCAGTTTGCAGGACAGTACTGATCTGTGACATCTTCTGGATAACTAGATCATCTCTGAATTAAAATTTCTGGAGAAATGTTAACTAAACCAACAAAATTTCCACGTGTGTTCCATGCCCCGGGCAGTCTTTTAGTACAGAAATGCCTATATGTTCTTGCTTGTGATGTCTCAAATCTGGTCATTGGAGTCAGCCAAGACCATAATCTCAGTAACCTATATTCGTATTTCCACCCTCTGCTCACTGAGAAAGTTTGAAGATGATGGGCTTTCCCCCTGCCCCCCTCCCCCCAAACAATTCCAAAAACTCTTCAGCAAAACAATACATAAGGGTAGGCTTTCAAAATAGCAGTCCCAATAAATAAAAGCCCATCTCAGTTTAACGAGTTGAGGAATAATGACCTAGAATGTTTCAAAAAATAACCAGTAAGTGAAGCTGCAACCTCTGTATTGTCTTGCTACATTAGGAAAATGAGAATTTAGTATATGTGGATTTGGGGATGTACATGAAGAGGAAGTTTTCTCATTTTTGTCTTCAAAGTTAAAGACAACCAATGGAGATCATATTTATACATATTTCCCCAGTTACCTCTGCACATCACATCAAAAGGTTTTATCTGTTTTTTCTTTTAATAAAAATCAGATAAGCAAGCCTCTCTTAACATCCCCCCCACCAAGACTGAAGACTATATTGAAAAAAGAAAAAAAAGCGTATTCCAAACACAGCCCAGATCAGCTACATTTCATGCTATTTGGATACACTGAATAGTCAGAAATAAAAGAAATACAAACAAAACTGACATAATTGCTGTTTTACTGATGGTAAGATAAATCACAGGAATAGATACTAGTATTCTACCCCGCCTTCCAAAACCAAACAAAAAGTAAGCAGGAAGAAGAAGAAGAGATGTTGCACTGTATACTGAAGATCACTTATGGAATATTTCTGGGCAAAGAACAACAGTGCCTGAGGTGAGGACCTGCATCAATCAGAAGACAGTGGCAGTAGCATCTTCTGCAAGCAATTCTCAAAGCATTTTCTATTAAAAAAAAGTGGTATTAAAAAACCCCACTTTATCCAGCTACCCATTTGGAAACCAAGTGCATAGGTTGTACAAGTACAATTACCTGTTCAAACAGATCTTGGAATGTGTCATGGACAAGAAATTTTTATTTTACATGGTAGAGTGAAAAAGGAAATTAGTTGTTTTAAACTTCATTTTATTCTGGCTAATGTGGGTGAAAAAACAAGAACCTGAAAGTGGAATGTAATTTGCCTAAAAGTGAAATCAGCTGAACAATAGACAACAACAACAAAAAAGACTTGAACAGATTTACAGAAATGGTAAGCAGCAACTCACAGGGGATCAAAGTCCAAAGAAAAAGAACCCCAAGAAACTTGATAATTACTTTTAAAGAAAATGCATTACACACATAGCAGTAGACAGCTGCTGAGGAAGAAAGACTGGCAGTAAGGCAAGGGACCAACACAGCTGTATCAAGAACTAACAGAAGGGTTTATATATACACTAAAAGTTAAATGAAGTTAAAAGAAAGTACAGATCTAGTAATGGAAAAGGACAAACAGTCATCTGAATTCTAAGCAATTATCATGAGCTAATGAATTAGAGGAATGAGTAGTATCAAGGAAGAAAGAAACAAAGATGGGCCAGAACCACTGCGTTTGCCTCTATCATATGGAGAGTATACATTTTTGCAGTCATAATTAGAAGGCAACAGTGCATCAACCACACGGTCAGTCCAACCCAATTCCTTCCCCTGATCATTTAACTCACTTCTTGATTAAGACTGTAGTAACAGAAGTGATGTGTCACCTACTTTACAGCTTTGTGACCGTTACCTTCATGTCACTCTCAAAAACAAATTAAAAAGGTATGATGCTAGGTCACTATGCACTGATTTCTATTCTTTGTTGTTTGTTAACAGTCATCAATACATCACAAGTCTCCAGAAATTTCATCAACATCTGCCATCAGGCAGTATTTTGTTCTGTAAACTAGAGTGGTAATTACAATGTAGAATAGGAAGTGAAAAATACTAACCAAGTTTGTGTAAAATACTTCAAATATGAGGACACTTCAAATAGTTTGGAAACAGAATTCAAAAGTGCTTTGGCCACAGGGAAATTTGTGTCTGAAAAATTAGTACTGCATCTTTGAAACACCAGTTTATTAAGTACTACACTTGGTGAAGAAATACACAAATACAAAATGGAGTAACTCTGGCTGGGCAACAGTATTGCAGAGATCAGTCTTGGAAGTTGAAGCTAGTAACTTGAAAAAAATTTGTAATAAAGGGAAAAATTATTCTGCAGATGTATCAGCTGAAGGGTAATATATGACGTACGGGAGGTAATTAAGTCCCTATTGAATGTTTGTAAGGTTTTTCCTCAAGTTGCATCCTGGTTCAGATATTAACGAACAGACTGTAGAAAGTCTACAATGAAAGTAGACAAAATTGATATAAATGTCTGGAAAAGTTAAAAGAATTTGGCTTTGTTAGTTTAGATATATTAGTCTTCAAACAAGTTTAATCTTAAAAACAGAGGTCACACCAGATTCCCTGGGTCTATTTCAAGCCAAACTGTAAGTAGCTGGCCATCTGCAGAAAGGACAACTAAACTTAAATACTGGGAAAAACTTCTGTCTCCAATCACATGTGCACTAAAGCAAAACCACGAGCCTGTATAAGCCCATTCTCTGATGTTTTTAAGAACAATTAAATGTCTGCATCATACACAGGTTCAGGATAAACAGTCCTACCTCAGAGCAAAACAACAGATTAACAAGGATTTTCTTGAGAGCCAATTCCAGCCCAGTACTTTTGCAAGTAAAATCACATGGACAATATGCAAGTGAGACAGTGTGAGATAAATTAGTATTTCAAAGATGGTAGGTCTGGATAACTGATCTTAGAACTTACTTTAGCTCCAACACTGCAACTTCCAGTACTTCCAGTACTGCCACTTACTACGCCTGTAAATCTTGCCTCTAACAATTCTTGTCTTCTTGGGTCCAGGCTATGAAGCTCATCCATTGCTCCTAAAAAAGATAAATAAATTCATTATATTCCCTAATATTTGCAGTGGAATATTTTACAAGTAAGCCAAACATACCACTGGCCTATGCAAGGAAAGGATTTATACCTTCAATTTGACAATGGATTCACCATCTGTTAAAAGAACGCACTCAATGAATTCCAGAAATTTTGAGGAAATTTCTGACTATCAGAATAGCTTTGTTAATTTTGGTGAAAAATAGAACCTGTTAGAGGCATGTAAGAGAGAGACATTGAGTCTGCAGCATGTGATACGCCAACCAGGCAATTATTTATAGATTAAAAACTAGCTGACAGCAGCAAAATACTTTCCAGCATAAAACCTCCCAATTCTGCAAGCCCCTTGCTCTCCATATTATTTGAACTGTTTAGGCTATCAACATATCAATGTCCAAGAAGAACAACTAAGAATCATAGGGAAAAAAGGAAAATCAAAAGGTAGACCACAGTCCCCAACACGTGCAAGGGAATGCAGGGTTACAGGGAGGTTCGAAGGGCAGAGAAGCAAGGAGCAGGATCAGCAATATGAAAGCAGCCAAGAGTAACAGAGACACTTGCACAGGTGGTGCCCCCGACAGCCCTGCTGAGTGGGGTAAAGCGGCACTGCTGGCATCAGCAGGGAAAGTAAGGTGGAAGGAAATGGAGGAACAAAAGGAGTTTTTGATGAGTTCAGCCTACATGAGTAGGCTGCAGCATGATGTGCAGCTTTCTAATTTGTATTTAAATCACTTACGGCTGTTTAATGAGTCTGAAAGATGATTTAGACAAATAGTCTTCCGTATTTACACAAACTGCGTTCTTTGTTTTTATCTTTTCAACTACTTGAACATTCAGTTTATCTTCAACTGGAAACACTTCAGTTGCTTTATTTTAAATAAGATATTTAATGTGAAAGTCTTTATGCACTATTTTAATCGCATATCCCTCAAGTACCATATAAAATGATATAGCCTCATTTTTTTCAACTAAGACAAAAGTTTGTGCTTTTCAGTCCCACAGGACAACACAGCAGTTCAGAAAGGACTGCAAGTAGGAACTATGTATATTCAAATGGTGCTACAAAAAAAAAAAAAAAAAGCTTTTGAAATTCCCTTTTCATGAAAACTACAGGTTGCAAAGTAAGTGCTCCTATGAACTTCTACCTGTCAGCTAAGCATCCTGACAACAAAGGCATCAGTGTAGCTTTCCTCACCATTAACAAGAGATGAGACACTTCCTTACATGACTTGTGGGTATCTCACAAATCTTTAACATTCAAGAATTAGACAGACCTTTATGTACTACAAATTTTGGCCGCCCCTGGCCATGTAGCTAACACTCTTGGTAGGGAAAGCACTGGCTCTGTGATTTGGCTAATTGAAGTTGCCCTTGCTCCCACAGGAAGACAAACGACAGTGACTGTGGTGTCAGTGTCCCTTTACCACAGAGCCTGGTACCCAGACCTCTTCTGTTGGAAGAAAACCACACCAAGAGAAACTCAGTCAAAAAGGAGACATTCAGGAAATGTGTCGTTGGCAGAGCCTTCTTTTGAAAAATCAAACCACAAGTGGCAAGTTGAGGATACCACAGCTTGTGTCTGGAGGTGGGGGAGTTCACACATATGCAGCCAAATATGGAGCTGCAGGTCACTTTTCCAGCAATGCAGGGGAATTTCCAAGTTTGAGACCGCACCTGGCTTTTTATCAGCAGTTGTGATGCCACTTCTGAATTTGCCTAGTAAAAATTCCTCCACTTTCTACATGTTTTAGATTGTAAGGTCTCCAGGGTAAAAGACTGTTTTACTACATGTATGCGCAGTGCTGAACAATCAAGAATCCTCTTTAAACTCTTAGTTCCTAAAATTTGTTTGTGTACTGCTTTCAAGAGTTTCAAAAACAAATTTTACACTTCTCATATGGACAAAAAAAATATTTCTTACATTTCCACATTATGCAGTAAGGCTTAAAAAAAAAAAAAAAAAGGCAGATGTGTACAGCGTGCCTTTCCTAGTATGTACGTAATCTATACCTTAATGGGAAAGTATTGCTTTGAAAAAGCATAAGAAGCTAATCACACCAGATTTGTTTAAATGCTTATTGGTTTTCTTCTTAACAATCCAAGTGTTTAAGTGAATGACACTCTGAAATAACCGATTTTAGTTTACCAAAGTAATGCATTTAATGAAGCGGGACTACCAATATTTTGATTTACTAGCCTACTTGATAGGCACTGCCCACAAAAGTTCAGCACTTACTTAAAATTACTGACATAACTCTAGCAATTACAAAGCATACACATATTACAGAAACAGATACCACCATACCCATTTTGTTTATTTTATGAAATATGGGAAAGCAATAATCATCATGGATACCAAGGCTCATTTTAAGAGCTACAGAGTAAAATTACTACTGCAATCTCATGAACGGTACCAAGATACTAATGCACTAAGTACACCAGCACCCCTGGGTTATTAGTCAGAATGGTAATTTAGCAGTTAGAGATCATCTGCACCACAGATGAAATACAATTCTTCACTTTTTTTCTGCTCAACTTTTAGAGCCTACACACACTAATGAATGCACATTCTCTTCATTATTTCTGCTGGAGTGTTTTTTGGTTATTATGTTTGGGATTTTTGTTTTGTTTTTTGTTATTGTTGTTAAATATCCAGAACCAAAAAGTAACACACTCTGCCACCTTGGTGATCTGAAGGACAAGATAGGAAAGCTGGATTCAAACCTTCATTCAACACACTGCAAATCCTAGGAAGATCTATTAAACTGCTTTCCTCATTCATGCTGTAATTTAAAATACACCATTTACTCCCAGACACACAGCTGTTTTTTCAAGAACAAGCAGTTCTGTACAATCCTTCAGTTCTCAGCAAAAGTTACCTACTTTTAAAGGTACCGCAAGCTTTAAGACACTTCATGCAAGGGACAAAACAATGTAATTTCAATTTTTTTAAACACCAGACTTTCTACATTCTCCTGTTCACAGAATACCTTGCTGCCCACAAGATCAATGTCACCTAAATTGAGAATATACCCAGATTTGTGACTTAAACCAACAATTCCTACCCCTGAAAAGCAACTCACTAACTCAAAGGAAACCAACCACAATACGCAAATGCTCACAGCATACTTACAGTGATCCTAAATGGAAGACTGGCATTGCTACCATCCACCATTTAAAATTCTACTATCTTCTGAAAAGAACACCTGGAAGATCACCCAAAACTCATAGAAGAGACCTAAAAAAAGGCACTTTTTTTTCTTGTAACTACTACAGGTATTGGAATGCTTCTTCCAGTAATTTTTTTAAGAAGTTACCAACACTGCCTAGCTGTTGTATTTTTCAGGAGTGGTGTGTACCATACATATCCTCTCCTCTAAAAAACTAACATAAAATATACAGATTTCTTGTTCTAAAAAGGACACTTTTTGCAAGAACTCTCTGGAAAAGAACTACAAACTCCTGAGAATTTGTTAAGCAATGGGTTATGTCAAAAGTCAGAGTTATAAATTCAGAGAAGCAATTTATTAAGCTTTTTCATGGCATTTGGTATCATCAATTATACCATACTCTACCTTAGCAAAACAGAGGTGTAAGGAATCAGAGGATTCTCCATGGTAATCTGAATTTTTCAGAACTGGTGACCAGAAAATAATAGAATGCAACTACACCTGTAGCCCAAAGCCCCACACCTCCAAACATACAAACTTGCAAAAGATCCAGTTATTTAACCAAATACTTGCTCATACCTCAGTAAAACTGACATTTTAGGAAAAAAAAAATTTAGCAGAGAGGATCTTTTGGGATATATATGTACTACAATGTCTATTTCAAACACTACTAGATTACAGAGCAATTTGCAGACCCAAACACTAAGACTTGACAGATCAGACATATTTCTCTTTTCCACTAAATATGGAATCCAGAGCCGAGACTCAATCTTTATCTTCAACTCTCTTATTACCCTGAATGGACTCTTGTTATCTGGCAATCAATCACAGCCTGGAAATGAAGAAAGAAAAACAGCTTCACACATTGTCAACTTTCTGCAATGAAGATAAAGTTCATTATGCAGAAGCCAGATTCTTTTTAGAACAACCCTCCAGATTAGGTTGAGGCCCCCTTCCCCTGAATTCCAGGCACAAACCACCTTTCACCTAAGTGAAAGGCATACTGGTTTGGTCTGGTTTCTTTAGCAGACTCACATCCATATAGATTTTAAGGCTAAAGCAAAATAATCCAATAGATTACTGAATAGATATTGAATAAAGATGACAGTTCTACAACAACGCAAATGTAAATAGAATTTCCTGATGTGCTCCCAGTAGGCACTCAGGTTTTAAGGTAACACACATAGTATGTGAATTATGTCCAACGTATTTTTTAGGAACACTTCAAATTAATGTTGATAACATTACCATCATGTAGCCTCTGCACTGACAGTAGCATCCTTTAGATCAGTAAAACTAATTAATATCCAGCTAAAAAAGTGAGGGGTGGGAAAAGAAAGGAAATGGGAGGGAACGGTACACACTTCAAATGACAAAAAAAGCAGCCTGGAAAGCAGTTTGGTTTTTTTTTTTTAAGTCACCATTCCTTTAAATGTATTAAACAATCTTTGAAGTTAGGAACACCAGACCTTAAGCATGGTAACCATTCCAGTATAGAAACCGATGTTTAACAGCATTGCAATGCAATCCCTAAAGTTCTTAAGTAACTGTTTATTTCAATTTGGAATATCCTAAAATGCATTTATCCCATTACATTGATGGTCTATTAATTTAACTTCATAAAATTATGACAGCTTTTGTCAATCTAGAATACACGTGAACCAGCAGATAAAAGGAAAGCTTTAAAATATTAAATGCAAAACAGGCTATGAAAATACTAAAAAAACCCAGATTTTACAATCCTTACACAGTCTCCTAAAAAAAAAAATAGCCCACACAAATACTTTCTTTTCTTCTTGCACAAACATGAAGATGCATCTTGTCTCTGCATCCACATGTATTTCAAGTCTTGTCTCATTTGGAAAAAAAACCCCAAAACCCAAAACCAAACCAACAAAACCATGCACTCAACTTCATTCTTCTCTCTTATTTGTCTGAAACTCTGGATCTTCCTTATTGCAGAACCAACCAGAAATGACTTTTTCATTCTCCAGGAAAATAAGGTAATGAAGCTAGCATTTCTGCTTCCAAGAAAACAAACTATTTGGTAACAAATTATTTTGTTGTTAGGCAAACACTAGCAAGTCATCATCACATTGATCAAAGTCTCTTCCTGTTAATAGTAAAACTTCCTGTTTATTACAGCTTATACTTTATATATGCTTTGGTATCTTATAAAGCCAATGGAGAATAAAGCAACACAAAATAAGTTTTCAGAGAAGAAGCACACAGAGCTCTGAAATACAAGTCTAATGAAGCCAAAAAGCACAGCAAACCAAAATACAGTAAGACATCAAACTGTGTGGAGTGAATACAAACTTCTTGATTTTTAAATTGGAAAAAATAACACCTGTTCAACTTAAAATAGAATATTTGGTGTGCGAGACTGACAAATTAATTAGACAAAAAACACGAAGTTGACCTGTGTTGCTAAACCATGTCTTGAATAGTCTTTCCTCCAAAGCATGTTTTGGGGAATCACAGAAAACGTAATCAAAAACAGCCTTGAAAACTACTAATGTGCTAAGAAACCAAGTTGAGATGCTAGCATGATGGCATAAAGCCAAGCAGCAGGAACTTGAGAAGAGTTCAATTCCAAGACAACAGCAAAAACACAGCCTGACCCTAGCAGAAGCCTTTGAAATGCATCACCATCCAACATGAATCACAACCTGAGGCCACACTCATTCAGTACTGTGGCCTCAGAAGCCAGGAAGGTCCCACTCAACCTAAATCAGCAGTCAACAGGGCAGACAGCAAGATACAATCTCTGAGATTTAAAGTAAAACAAACAAAAAAATCCCCAAACTATATATATTTACCTCCAAACAACAGCTGGACAGACACCGTTTACCAAGCCCTCTGGGTTCCAGCTCTTCCACAATACTTAACACAGTAACAACAAACACCTACAGGTTACCCATGACAAAGTTTAACCGAGAATTTAGAAATGCTTAAAATCACTGCCTTTCCCATGAAAAGCATTAATTTCTTTTGCAGAGAACTATGTAGATACTATAGCGTCCAAACAGGTAACATGAAAAACTTCACGGTACTACATTCTAGTTAAAAACCTTCACTGTAGCTGAAATCAAACAGCAGCAATAGATGCAATAGAAAATGGGAAAAATACGTCCTGATGTTCAAGTGAAACTAGCTGTCTGAAAAGACCTTAAGTGAGAAGAAATTCCTAAATGAGACACACACATATCTAAGCCCAGGGTCAGGAAAGAACAGAACCCATCTGATTAATCAAGAGACATTTTAAATGCACAATGAAAATGCAACATTTCTCAGCACCTGAGCCTGTAACACTGAAGCACACAACACAGGAAAAGTATAAAAAGTTACCTCCCCTATTTAGGTACTTCTCTTTCCTAACAACCCCCCACCCCACCCTGCCCCGACCACTACTACGGTGCCCAGATGAGCTTAAAATGCTTTTCTTAATAATCTAAAGAGAGGGTTTATTCCACAAACTGATCCTCTTAAAAGGAGAAAGACTGTTCAAAGGAATAGGCAGAGGGGATGCAGGCAAGTGAAAGGTGACCAGTGCTTACAGGAGGCTGGGGGATGAAAAGAGGGGAAAAGCTGGCTAATTAGCAGGCAGACAGATCAGGCTTTAGTCTACATAAAAGGGGAAGGGAAATAATATAACTGGCAAATTTTGGCCTAAAAAAGCACAACTATGGCTAATCTAACAAATTATAAGAAAAAAAATAACCTTCCCTACAAACACCAGAAGACAGCAGGTTTTGATAAACATAAAATTTGCATCTGCTGATTACAGTTGTTTGATTGTTGGATACAAACTTGTTAAAATACAAAGTAGGGAAAATAAGTTTTTTTTCTGATGTGGAGGGGGAAAAAAAACCCCAAAGAACTTCTGACCAATTTCCCATGAGCGAAAGAGTTGACGAGGAAGTGCATTTTGGATAGGTTGTTGGGTTACCTGGACACTACCATTCAACATTTAATTCTTCTAGCGTTGAACAGGAAAACATTCCCTGTGTCCCTTTGCTCCACAAGATGCAGTCTATTTCTTTTTGGAAGTCTTTTTCAAAGGCTTTTTAAAAATGATGGCTGTAGCTCACTTTTTAAAAAATGCTGTTTGAATGTTGTTTATTTCACTTTTCCCAACAGTTCAACAGTCCAGAAATTTGATCTGAAACAAAGAAAACTTTGGCTGCTGGATAGATAAGTAATTTTCTGCAAATCATTTTGCAACAGAAATCAATTCTTTAACACTGAAAAAAATTGTAATGATCATTAGACTTCATCTCTGTTCTGCCAGTTTTTGGATTTCAATTGTCTGGCCAATAACCTGGAAAGGAAAAGCAAACTACAGGGAAATGTGTTCCTGAGGGAACCTCTGCTAGTGCCTTGAAGAAGGACTTACGAATAAACCACTTGGGCCAACCCCAGATCAGCTAGGAGACATCTGTGGGTAACAATTTAGGAATGTTTAATTCTCCCTGCCTTTCAGCTAGGCACTCAGTAAGGGTCCCTTGGCCATTATGCGTCTCATCAGATGGCTGTAGGCAGCAGAGGCAGAGATGAATTTACAAGTTGCCTACCAATGCCTTTATTTGGGCACAAACCAACAACATATACTCATGTATGTGGGTATATGCCACAAGGATGGCAACTCTGAATGGCTCATTCAATGTTAGGGAGTGATTCATTCAACAGAGAAGACAATAGCTCCCCAAGGGTCCATATTCTTTTGTAATTGGGGCTGAACCAGGCATGCAACTATGTCCAAGGCAAGCTGGTGATGCCTCACTTCTGATGAGTCCCTCTACCAACCCCACCCCTTCGAAATACAACTGAACTGCCTGAAAGCCACACATGGCTCAAGAGCAGTGCACAGGCCCCCTGAAGCCACAAAGAGCTCTTACTTCTGAGTGACAGCATTTCCCCTACATATTGCATATAAGTAATTTCACTTTCCTTCAACATCACAGACAACAAACCCATTGCACAGGTGTAAACTCCACCTGTATGTCGATGACAGCTTTCAAGGCTGAAGTCTATCTAACAATTAATGGTGCTGATGGGTCTGAAAGATACTGAAGCTTTTCTGCAATATTCACTGAAACAACAGCATGCTGTGTCTCATTCCAATCCTGTTCATTATTCAGAAAACAAAACATTTAGTTTTATTTGGCACGTGAATCCTTATAACAAGTCAAGTTTTAGCCAGCCTTTTCTTTATGCCAGTTTTTCCTGAAGGAATTCTTCACAGGTCAAATTTGTCCCATCTTGCCCCAGAAATTATGATACCATTATTTTTGCAGTGGTTTTTTCCATATTAGTGATAGTAGTTGGCAAGTACGAATAATTACTAAAGAAATGCTAGGACATTCAACATGGCGTCCATCTATTTCCCAAATTTCTAATATAACTCCATGTGCACCATATACAGGAAGCGTTAGCATAGCAAATACTGCTATGAGCAACAGAACCACGACAAGGTCCTTCCTGAGTCTGTTGAATAATGTTTAGTGCAATGAATGAAGGGGGAAAGGAAAACTGAGAGAATATGTATGTATTACCAGTATCCTGAAAGCTGTTTATCTTGGAATTGCCATGCCTCAACAGCAGTAAAGAGGATAGATTTTGAAGATTGCTATCACTGTATTTTCTCCCCTCCTCCACATACCGTAACTGGATAAAAACTGAATTCCACAGATCAGCTCATGGGCATAGTAAGAGAAACATCTGCTATGCCCAACAGCAGAACAGTCCACTTGGAAGAATTCCCCACATCCAAAATCCCTCTCAGTGTCCAGTAATCCCTTCTAGGCTCTTAAAAACAATATTGAGTTAGGTACGGTCAGAGTGTTCCTATGTTGAAATCCCAAACTGCAAGATCTTTCCCCGTAATGAGAGCCCTCCTATAATCAATCAAACAGAAAAGCCACTGCAAAAAAAATACTCCACAGAAAAGCAGCATCAGTGAGTAACACCCCTTCTGCAATGTTCTACTTAAGAAGACTTACTCTGAACTCATACAATCAGGAGCTCAAATAATTAAAAATTTGCTAAAAACAGATTTCCCGAAATGTTGGCTACAATACCATATGTAGAACGAGCCTGACAAAGAAGTCAACACTCTAAACACATACAAACTACGTGGGTGATACCCTGAACGTGTTTTTTTACAGTGAATGGTATCCATGCCTTTGAAACTTGTCACTATGTAACAAGTGTCATATTTTCCTGCTTTTTCAAAAACCTGGATTACTCACTTGTAATTGTTCTCTAGATTACTCTGAACTGCCAAGAGCAATCAAAGAACTGGTTCTGATTTGGCAGAAGGATTTTGGTGGCTTTTCACCACCAACCTATACCACTTAAATAGCAAAGTAGCAGAGCTAGAACTTTTCAAAGAAACAAGTAGGTTTGCTAACATAGTCTTCACTGACCATTTTGCACTCGTCACACCTAAAGACAGTGATACATGAAAGCAGTTTATTGACTAGTTGACTCTCACTGTCTGAAGTACTGCTCTAAGCATTTAGTCCATTTAGAACAAACACAGATACTGAAAAACAAATGCATCTTCAGTAAAACTCTTTTTTAATGACAGCATCTGATTTGAACATCTGCTACAGTGACAGAATAATCAGAGATACAAAGCACTCATCTAAAGTGCTTTTAATAAAGTTTTGTTCAAGACAACTGTCAGTTTTGGCAGCAACTGCGTAACCAACTAATACATTCTCCTGATGTTTCTTCTAATCTCTGACCACTATAGCATGTGCTTGCATAAATGTGATATTAATGTCTCTGAAGTCTCCCATAAAGCTCTATAAACCATCACATTAGGTTCCATGCAGCTTTCTCCTGGAAAGGGAAGATACATTACACAGTTGTAAGGTCAAAAGCAGTAACTCCTCTTTCTTCAGAGTTAAGAACAATGTTCTGGTTAAAGAAAATCTACACTAAATGCATTGCTTTATGATTGTATGCTAACAAGGTATAAGAAAGATTAGAAGAAAATGTGATGGCACCCCTTTGGGTTGCTTTAGTCTACTGGAGATCCTTGGTCAATCAGAAGTAAAGAAGTCCTTGTTAAGTGTCCCATAGGGTAGTATCAGTGTTGCTGTACTGCACTGTACTACTACAATGATCAATAAACAAATATACAATACACAGACAAGAAGTTTATGTTTACAATCCCCCTATAAGGTAAGAAAAGCCTATTTATATTTTACAGAAAGCACCTAACATCTTGGCCAAAATTATGCAAGACATCTGTGGCAGGAACACTAGAAGACTTGTCTTCCTAGGCAGCAAACATCTGCCTTGAACACAACATTATGCCAAGAGATAAAAAACTAACACAGCCTGGGCTGCCCACATGCAGGTGACGTGTTGCCTGCCTATCTCTACCAGCTCCCTTTTCATCTCTATGTAGAGGAATCTGCAGCAATTAACTGTTGCTTCCGGACAGCTCTGTAAAAGGTACTCAAACAGAAAAAGCAGCAGAATTTGCCCATTTCAGCCTCATTTGCTGGAAAACCACACACACCCTGTCCCCTTGAGGAGGAGGCAGCGAGCAGGGAGAAGCAAGTTCACGGGTCACTTATTGGTGATGCAGACTAACAGGTCACTAGATAACAACAGTTTTGTGATACTCTCAAAAAGTGAATCACACTATGAACAAAAGCTCACTACTTTCCATCCCTCTCTCTGTATCTATGCTGAAAAGGACTAAAAGCCTGGAGCACTTCTGAAGAAGAAAAACATCTACCTAGAGAAATCCCAGAAAGTACAGCAAATTTCATTTACTGCATTCAGTTATCTCTAAACCCTCGAGTCCACGAAATGGCTGTTCTGCAAGAATTTAAAATGGCACAGGCATTTTGCCCGTATCAAAAATAAACAGTAGTTTCTGCTATCTAAGGAAGGAATGAGAAGGAAGTTAAAAGCAGAGGTCACCTACTGAGCAGGAAGAGAGCAAGCAATGCCCCTTCCCATAGGGTTTCTGGTTCTCACCCTCAGTTAGAAAAGTAAACCACAAAGGAACAAACATAAAATGTGCACTTTTTCCCCAAACAGATTTGTCTGGAAGTTACGTATAGGGTAGAAAGGCAGGCCAAAAAACACCAACAATTTGTCAGAATAAATTTATCTTATTTTTCTGAGTTATACTACCCGTCATCTGGTATTTGAAAGCTGTATTTGTGTCAACAGGAGTGTGTTTCAGTTTTTAATTCCCTGAACTTCCTAATCTCCTTATTTCTGTAGCTCCTACTGCCATTTCTGCCCTCATGATCTTCAAAATCTCCCCAGCGCAGACAGCCCACCAACCCTCACGGCAGAGGCAAGCGCCCCGCTCCCCGCAGCACACAGGACACAATGAACAGCCAGTCGCAGTACGTAACTCTTAACTTATGTTGACTCTACCATTACATGGTAAGGAACATACTATAAGAAATTAAAAAATCCTTAGTCTTTCCAAATACATTATTAATCTATACCTTATCTAAACAGATAAATTACACACACAAAGCTGACATGTTAACGACTACACCTACATTTTCTTAGGACCTTGCAGCATTGCTCCCATTCTAAAGATAGGGAAAAAATGAGAATTGTACGAAATCACATATGAATCAGTGAAAAATCAAGTTTAAGGCTAAGGGGAAAAACCATTATAAACTTTGAACTCATCCTTATTACAGCACAGCTACAAAGCCCATTGATACCAACAATCTACATGAAATTCAGTTGCATGCTTGGGTATGGAACACTTAAAAATTCAGCACCCCCCCAGTTCACAAAGAAACATCCTATGTAATCATTTGTCAAAAATTTGGGTTTAGCGTTGCTCAGCATTATCATTAAACAAATCTGCATTACAGCCATTTCTCCTATCAGCGTTCATTGCCTAATTGTAAGCCAGCTCTCTTTTCTGCTATACTATCACTTCCATTCAAGTTTTAGAAGAGAGAAGGGATTCTCATTCTTTCAGTACAGTCTCTTCCTGAGAACTGCCCATCTTGCAGGCTGAGTGAAGAAAAGACTTCATGGAAAAAATCCTGTGGTCACGTGGTTAAAATTTTGTAACTTAAATGCAGTTAAAGCCCAGAGGGCAACCAGAAATTAGGAAAGGACAGAGATATAAGTCTCTGGTATTGCAAACTGAAAAAAAAAAAAAAAAAATCAGGTATATATTCAAAATTTACTTTGACACCAGTAAAAATACTTATGTGGAGTTAACATCTCCACCTGCCATGGAGAAGCACCTGAAAGCTCAGCTGCATGCATACTACTCATTGCCCTAAAGAACTAACATGACTTCTTAATTAAAGGGTAAGCATGCTTACACTGGCTTCTGTAGATCACTGCGGCCACAATTTAAGCAGAACAAGTGTGATCCAAGTTCTGTTCCCCAACTGGCAGGAGACAATGCAGGACTTCTTAAAAAAACTGCCACCAGAGGCAGGGAAAGACCATGAGATTCCTCAGACCTCCGAAGGGGCTTCCTGGTGACTACTTCCCACAGCTGGCCTGCCAGCAGCTGGCCAGTGCTACCAGGAGTGAGCAGCCCACTGTACCAACCGCTGGCAAACCGGGATGCATTTCACCCGGCATAAATTTAACACAACTGCTT
Source organism: Microhierax caerulescens (assembly GCA_035590215.1). Taxonomy (NCBI): domain Eukaryota; kingdom Metazoa; phylum Chordata; class Aves; order Falconiformes; family Falconidae; genus Microhierax; species Microhierax caerulescens. The sequence continues at coordinate 20,746,366 of JAVJGJ010000061.1, read as the reverse complement.
CCACACACCTGACTTTGGGTGTAACTAGACGCCAAGATAACAACACAGGAGATTTTTTTAAAACTGAAAAAAATCTATAAAGAAATCTATGCTGGACTTAAGAGAGGATCCAGAACCAGGCCAGGCTTACCTCCATCAGCTAGTAAGGACCGACAGTCCAAATGAGACCAATGCCTGTACCATCTGGCAAGGCTAAAGCCCTGATGAGTCTCCAGATGCACTGGGGTACCTGCAACGCACACTGCACGCTTTCCGCCTCCCAGGGCACTGCTTTAGCGGGCTATCTCAGTGACAAAAAGACAACCGAAATTTAAGAACTAGTAAAAGCAACTGAATAAAAACAGGTCACTAAGGAGAAAGTTTCGCCAGCAGCAGTTCCCAGGCAAACACAGCAGGTTGGGCCGTGGCTGGCAGCAGGACAGAGGGATGGTGTATGCCTGCAGAGGGATACCGTGCTGCCGTGGGGAATGTGCACACGGGGCCAGCTGGCACATGGGAAAACTCTGGAATATAAGTTGGCAAATGCAGACACAAATGACTGAGTACACCACACAGGTTTTGGTATAATTTTTTAGAAAAGAAAAAAAAAAATCAGTTTAGTTTCAAACAAAACCCTTTTACATCCCTAACAGCCAGTCACACTACCTATATTGGTAGCCACCTGCATCGCTAATTCACTATTTTCATTTACTGTTTTCACATAACAAAATACTGTTCTGTGAGTACTACATGCTAACATGATTATTTAACATGAGAGAACTTGTACTAAAAATGTCTTATTTTGCCAGAAATAAACTCTTCCACTCAAGTATCCTTGCACCACTCATATAACAAGCCCAAAAGATTCAATGACTTGATAACAGAAAGCGCCTGTAATGACCTGTCTTGACTTAAACCTAAAAATCATCAGAAATTCCCATTATTGAAGACTGAAGAAACACTAACATCATCTGTTATTTCCTAAAAATCCCTCATTTGGATCTTTATCCACAACAATCTTAAACTATATTTTGCCATTTCTCAAGTGGTAACTGGTGGTCAAGCAAAATTTTGACACCCAAGATAAACCAACATTCCTCTCCGGTCTTCCCAGACACAGGCACCTGCAAACTAACTGCATGAAACATTCGCCACTGCTGATGGCACTACAGCAGGAGAGCTCCCGTGCGGGGACGCGCCGCAGGACACGAGGAGAGACTCCCAGCTACAACCCTGCAAACTGCAGCACCCAGTGCCCCTCCAGCTGAGCACTGGCGGTCACTGCTTCAGCGTCCGGAAGGTTCCTGCTTCTAGCACATCGACCGGGTCTCTTTTATCAATGGCTGTCCTTCCTCCAGCAAAATCAACAGCATGCGCAAATGAAAGCTGAGCAGGGGGACTGCAATTTGAGGAGGAAAATGACAGTTTAGGGAAGCACAGGGGAAGCAGACGAACAGGACGAGACTGGAGGTCTCCCTTGTGGCTTAGCACTGGTCAGGAAGGTTGGGAGGTGGCAGGCTTGGGGACCTGGTCTAGGAGCACAGACCCCACCTGGAGAGCCATAGGGATGATGGAACACTGCCAAATTCCACAACTTGTGACAGTCACTGGTACTGCTGCCTCATCACTCGCTTCCCTTAGAAACACAAGATTCCAAAGCCACAAGAACAACAAAACAGTAAAAATAGCAGCTTATCTCTTCTCTTCTCTCTTTTTTTGTATGAACAAACTTGAAGAAAAAGAGAGATTTAAGGAAAACAGCAGGAAGGTGGTGTCAGACGCTGACAGGGACTGGTGCCTGTTGTTTGCACTTCTCTAGAAGAGACAAACAAGTGAAAGGCTTGGAGGGAACAGTACGTTGCGATTTAGCCAGGAGAACAAATCAGGTCAACTTTCAATCACACAACACTGAGGGGGAAAAAAAAAAAAAGTCACTATTAAGGTCATTTACTGGAAATGATTTTGTTGTCATAGCTTCAGTATTTCATTCTCAAATTATAGTATATGTTGCAAGTATAACAAACAGGGAGAAAAACGCAAGAAATAGAATATTGGAATTTAGTATTAATACATAATCTAATACAAAACCAGACTGCTTTTTTGTGAACTCTACATGTTTCTAGTCTTCTGTTTAAAAGCAAATAGCAATATAAAAAGCTAAACCTCAAGATATGGCAAAACTAGGCACCATTAATCTAGCAGCTGAATTTTTTATCATCTGCAATACTCATCAGCAGGTTTAACAAAATTACATATTTGAAAAAATAAAACAAGTTTTAAGAACTATGTACTAAGAGACAACAGGATTGTAGAACATTTTTGCTAAAAAGCAGCTGAAGTTTTTATGTAAGCTTAGCTTGTTTATGACACTGCTATGTGGAATGAGGGGGTCCTAACAACATTAGTATTCCTAACAACTAAACAGACAGTTCATCAAGACTTCACACACACATTTCATGTATATATAAAAGTGTGTACATGCATGATATATAAAATTGCCTCTTCCTCAACACCAACCACTTGGATGTTCTGGATGTGACAACATGCATCAAGCAAGGCACTAATAAAAAAAAAGTATCTATGAATGCAGAATGCAAAATACCATCTAACAAGGAAGCAAAGACCATGACATTTGCCTTTGAACACTGATGTCACCCCTCTTAGGCATTATTAGCATTACAATAATTTAATAATACAATTTAATTAGAAAGAGGTAATATGCAATCTGATTACGTAAGTAGAGGTAAATTAAATAGGCAATGAACTTCTCATACTGAAGCAAGAACATGCACAGCAAAAAGTGCTCTTTGTATCTCATTAAAAAATTTCAAACCTGCATCTTCAGAAATTACTTCTATTTGTATCCTATAGTAACTTCAAAATATGAAAATTCCACTCCTCACAATGGCCTTTCAAAATACTAAATACAAAAGTGCTATAACAAGATTTACTCTGCTTTAGTCAAAGTTAAAGCTTGTAGAAAACTTGCAAGATAGCCTTTTACCAGAGTTCAGTACTGTGAATAAAAACTACTGAAACTAAAATGCAACCCTAACAATCAGAAAGTTTCTGAAATATGTATCAAAGACACAACCACCACTCCCAAACAACAGCCAGATCAAGAAATAACTGACTTGCAAAAGAAACAAAAAACTTAGTGACTAATACTGATAAACCTAGTCTTAACCTATAATTACCACTACTACAACTACTACAACAACAAAAAAAAAACCAACCAAAAAAAACCCAAACACAAAACTTTATGAAGATAATCACACCACCTAGACCATCACCACTCTTCTCACCACAGTGTAAGTTCTCACCTGGGCTGGTGAAAGGAACACACTGGGGGGGTAAAGAGCTGGGAAAGGGAAGCAAGACGTACGTGTTCCTGGACATACCTTAGCAATAACAAAGGCCTTTTACTTTGAGAAGTTTCAAATCTTCTGATATATCTTTTAATACAACTTTTCATAGAACTGTTAAAAACAGATCACTACCCATCAAGACTAAAAGAATTTGACAATAAATTAAGACCTCCGGCATATTACCTGCAAAATGTTTTCCTTAATAAACTAACATAGTATTTCTAAAAGATAAAAACCCCAAAGCTATTTTGAAGTTACTCTATTTTTCACCATACAAACAACATATTCAAACAACATTAGGAGAACTGGTTTCATGACAGTCTTGTACATCTTGCACATACAGCTGGTCTTTACAATGATATTCCTTAACAAAATATAAAGTTTGCTGTAAGTCACCAGTGTCAATCAAAAAGAATTTGTCCTGTCTAAACAAATAAAACACATTTAAACTATAAATCTGTATATATTAAAAATACATGTTTCTATTGATGTTAAAAAGAATATTATTAATGTGTAGGTTTTATTTTCAAATGCTTTATAGTGAAAATATCAACTTATATAAAGGACACTGTTTCTCTCATCACTTTTACTAGGAATAAGCTAAGAAATAGCAAGACAGCAACCTCCCAGAGGAACAAAATAGTTAGAAAGAGGGTATTAGGGCACACACACAAAAAAAGGCATTGGCTGAAGTACAGCTGAAAAATTTAGGACAAAACTGGGACCTATGAGAGCACAGCACTAACTAGAAAAAATAATACTCAACAAATAGAGCTATTTAGTGTACACACCTGAGTAGCCTAAGCCACGGGACTGAAAGAAAGAAGTATTAGAAATCCTACTTGTAGCATCATCTGAATTTGTCTCCATAGAATCAAGAATCTCAGTTGTGGAAAAGAGAAATGGGTAACATCTCTGCTGTTAAAGCTGTGTGTGCCCAAGGGCATCTGATACCCACTGAGCGAAGACCAGGATCTAAATTGTATTTTCAGACTTACAGGAGTTATGAAAAGCAAATTAAATATTTATTTGTATATTTAACATTACTTTCCAATTTGTGGCCTTTGCGCATATAGTTCAGAGGTTCTATTTATCACCAAAAAAAAAAAAAATTTACAATCCACCAGAAGCTACAAGCTGCAGGACACTGTGCCTTAAACATCTACAAGCTTTTGAGCTCAAGGTACAGTCATAAAAATAGGTATCTAAAAGGTTGGGTATATGTGACATCATACAATAGGTTTTTCTAAAAAAACCATCAAGATTTCCTGTTATTCCTCAAAAAACATATTTTCCTCATTTTCCCTTATAAGTATAGCTGTATTAGAAGTCCAAAGAAAGGGAATCCAGTACTTGCCAACTTCCAAGTAATTACGGTAGGGTTTAATTTCCTGTAAAAGGCACTCTGGAGTTTCTTACCACCATCCTCATCTCTCAAAATGTGAAGTGCAGAGCGCTTTGTTCTTAAGGACCTTATAAAGCAAGCACCACAGCCTTTAAGTTTCCACCCACCTAAAACCGTGCAGATATGATGAGGCAAGATACATTGCCTAATGCTCCTGCTGCCACCTCTCAGCAAGCGGAGGTGGTCCCAAGGAATACTGACCTTCTTAGTGACGTTCAGTTTCACATAAAAGCTCCAGTAAACTGTTTCCCATTCCAAAGCAACCAGATTCCTGTCACCATTGTGTAATCATCCAATAACCCCTAGCTTTCCCTCTAAATCCTTGGAGGACACTTGTTAGCCTCAGAGCCTCTCCAGCTAAAGCTAAAAAGGCCTTTTGAGCACAGGCTGAATAATTTTTCTTACTTGTGTATTTTAAAAATATACTTCAGCATTAAACGTTTAAGCTAAACTTGGAGTGATAAGAATCTATGGTGAGGTTTAAAGTTTATGATCTATTAAATTCATACAAGGGAAATACATTCAAACGATATAAACTTTAATGCTCTGCTGGCAGCCAAACCAGCACATCGCTGGAAGCCGCCAGCGAGCCGTCCAAAGCCGAGCCCTGAAGCACTTGGCTGGCTTTTGCCAGCAACTTCTGCCATTTTCGTTCATTCAACCACTTCAACAGTTGGTTTACTTGAACTACTAAAGAGCAACTGACAACCCAGAAAGCAGGAAAGCCTGGCTTTCTTTTCCAAAAGATGAACAAGAAGGAATGGTAACTGGATTTGATCTATTATTCTGAATCTTGCAAGGCACAATGACCAGAAATAACTGACTCATTTCACAAACTACAGACAATTCTAATTAATCTGGTTTAAATTCAAAACACATTTGGATATATTTGTTTCTTCTTATGTATCTAGCACAATTAGGATTCATTTTATTTAGCTAATAAAAGTTAGCTAAAAGCTGTCTAAAGCATAGGGAATTATGTTTCTTAAACATTAAGAATCTAAGCTGCATAACTGCTTAAATAAATGCATATAGGCGGGTACCCTCTTGCCTAGTAAGAGGCATGATCAAATTAGACCAATTAGAATCAACTTTTCTTTAGGAAAAATAATTAAGCACAAATGCAAAATAAAATTAAAAACAATTATTTAATCAGGATTTCCTGCTTGCTGATTTAACTCATGATTAAAATTAGTAATATAATCACTCTGATTTTAGTCAATCCCTCCAGCACAGACCCACCCTCAAAGGCTCGCACAGCCCCAGGCGTGCCCTGTCAATCTTCAGCATGTCCAGCCTCACTTAAGCCCTTCTGCTCCCCTCTTCTGGGACTAAGTTTGACTGATGTCGATTAAAGCTTACGAGCATTCATGTTCCTGCCACCTACTGCATCCTCCCCAGGGAAAGGCTGGTTGCCAGGATTTTTCTGCTGGCACAACCCAGCACTCTGCTCAGGAATGAAAGAAAGGAATAAGAGCTCTAGAGAAGGTGCCTGGGAAGGAAGCAGACCCTTAGTTTCTATCCCAAACAGATCATCTCAACAAGGATGGCGTCAAGATGAAGGGAAATGTAGAATCCAAAATACCTTCTGATACTGACTAACCCTTCTCTACTGCTACTGAACTCGATCCTTCAGTACGGAACGTGAAGTGCAGTACCCGTCCCTTACCTTCAGCAGCCAACAGAAGTTTCCCACTTGCAAGCCCACCTGAAAAACTGGGTTATATTGTGGTGGCCTGCTTCTGTTTAACTGCTCTTCAGCAATCCCAACTGGAGCACTGGCACTGTCAACAGAAACCCTGACCGCTCTTCTTCCTCTGCCCACCTTCACCTCCATGCAGAGCAACCTGGCAAAGCCAATTTCCCTCTTCCTCTTTTACAGATGAAACACACCAAGACAAACAGAAAGAAGTTCATAAAACCTTTCTTTCCCTCACCTTGGTGTGCTTTTATGTGTTAGGAGAGCTACAGTTCAGGAAATATTCTACTGCATAAATACAGTTTACTAACTTAAACGTTTTCTTGTGTAAAAAATATCAGCATGGGGACTGAAATTTAGTATGGGAGTAATCTGAACTGGGAGCAAGTACAACTTCAATACACAACCTTATATCAAGAACACAGAAAGCATAAAGGATTATATAAGCCTGTCATATTTCCATAATCTCCACTCTTCAGGTAGCAAAACTCTATAGAACTAACTTTGACTGTGACGCACATAAATACAGTAGCCTTTCCCAGGAGTCCCAACTGTATTTCACAATCATTCAGGCCTACCAGGCCCTAAGAAAATCCAAAGAAATGTCAATACAAATTGCAGACCAGAGTTATTACTAATAAGCAAGTTTACTTTGGCTTGCTGAAGAAAAAAAAAATTCTTGCTGAAAGGAAAAGCAAACAGGAAAAAAAAAAAGGAAAAAAAGAATGAGAGAAATAAAAAGCTTTTTATTTGAATGGAGGTAATAATAAATAAATACAGCCTGTCCTTAAAGATATTGATTCTCTCTCCATTTAAAATGGAATAGGTTAATGGGAAATTCCATTGTAGGCAAGTTAAAACAGAATTAAAACAAAACAATCACCCAAGTACTAATTTGCTCTATTCTCTGCAGCACTTGTCTTTTAGAAAACCAGATTCAAATGAGGGTCCATATTAACAACAACAAAAGTCATCTTTTCTCATTTATCATTTCTGCATGCTAGAAGAACTCATAAGAATTTGGCATAAGCATCAGCTCACTTGAGAAACATCTGGAACAAAACCAGCAATAGTATCACAAGCTAGAATCTGTGCCTATCAGTGGAACAATGAAGTCTTACACACCTGCTCTTGCTAAGCCAGCCTAAAAAATCTTTCATAATTGCTGTGCTCATCCTGAGTAAAAATATACCATCACCTTTAAACACAAAGTGTTTCCATTATTCTCTGCTCTGACATAAACTGGCCAAATCCATAAAATTCTCAGTCTACAGTTGAATGATAAAAACCAACAAACTTACTCAGAACTTACTGGTTAAGCAAAGCAGCTGAGTTTTTACACTACAAGCAAAGAACAGAAGAAAACAACCCTCGAAGTTTTAACAAGATCAAGTAACTTTCATGTTCATGGCCTAATATACTGTATGTACCATATGTGATACAACCTGGCACCTGGGAACACTTTCTAGGCTGGAAACTTAAGGATGAAATAAACTTTACCTTTGTGCTCAGGGAAATAACTACTATCACATTTTAGGCAACAATAAATACAAAAAATACACATTTATCAAATTAAAACAAAAACTCACCAACAAAAGTTACTACTACAACGTTAATTCTTCAAAGAGTATCAAATATATGTCATAAGCTTATTTACCATTTGTCATCACAAGTTAATTTGGGCTCAAATTTGAAAACTGAAAATCACATTCTTGTGGTGGTATTTTGAAGTTTTATTTGGCATTCTTTTTTGCTTTCAGTAAAGTGTTCAAAGTCAATAGCACATATAAAAACCAACTTGCAATGCATCATGCTTGACTACCAGGCAGTGTGGCACTGCCCCCAACCTCAGAAGAGAAGCTTTCAAGACACTCACATGTATGTCCCAAATCCTGGAGGTGTTGGTTGACGAGCAGCTCAACATGACCCAGCAATGTATGTTTGCAGCCCAGAAAGCCGACTGTATCCTGAGCTGCATCAAAAGAAGTGTGACCATCAGGTTGAGGGAGGGGATCCTCCCCCTCTACTCCACTCTTGTGAGGCCCCACCTGAAGTGCTGCCTTCAGCTCTGGGACCCCCAACCTAAGTACATGGGCCCACTGCAACGAGTCCAGCAGAGGGCCACGAAGATGATCAGAGGGCTGGAGCCCCTCTGCTATGAAGACAGGCTGAGGGAGTTGGGTTGGTTCAGCCTGGAGAAGA
>JAVJGJ010000061.1:20677709-20733354 GCA_035590215.1 Microhierax caerulescens | reverse complement strand
CCCCAGAGGGGATCCCCACCACCGGCACAGACAGATGCCACCAGTCACATCCATTCCCCGTGGCACAGCCAGGCTGTCAGCCCCGGTGACAGCTCCGCCGTGACGGCTCCCGCCGCCGCGCCCGGACGTAAGGTCCGCCGCCCGGGCGGGGCTGGAGGGAACGGGCGGCCCGCGGGCGGGGGCAGCCGCCGCCGGCGGCGAGCGGAGCTGGCGTTGGCGGGCCGGTGGCTGCTTTTCTCTGGGCTGGGTGCGGAGCGCGGGAGCGGCTTTTCCCGGGAGGCCCGCAGGCCTCGGGGGGCCGCGGCCTGGCCTGCCCGCCTCCCCCGGCAGGTGGGGGCTCCCCGCTGGGCACTAACCCTGACCTGTGCATCCTTCAAAACGCACCTCTCCACCTTGAATTAGGATAAAGTGCAGGCATAGTGGAATTTAAACCCAGTTTTCCAATTTTCAGCTTTTTCTTAAAACTGACAGCGTCTTCCCTGAGAATGTGAGAGACCTGGCAAAGTCATTTCTGGTACAAAGCCTTTCAGCTTATGAGTGCAACTTAGGTAGGACGATTACTTAAAACAATACCATGGTTTGCAGACATACTGCATTCTGCACATATAAAGAAGTATATTCCTCAGTCAGGCATGGTGCTCATTTTGTGGTTGCTGTGTGGAGACATCCTGGCCGTCCTCTACCCTGCTTCTGTTTGAGAATGGCAGGAGTAGATTACTAATGTTGGGTTGCAGATCTGTGCACAACACAGAGATTACCGGTTCTGTCTCTTCCTTTTAAAGTGACATCTGTCAAATTATCTAAGAGCTTCACCTCCCACAAGTATACAGCATAGCTGAGAGTTTCTTTGCAATTCGCTATTAACTTGAAGTAAAAATTAGTGTGTTTACTTGCAAAATAAGTCTGTGCCAAGCTATCTATTTAGTAACAGCTATACAGGGGTTTTTTTGGCAGAGAGAAGTGGTCTGATACTTCAACTGAGACTTAACTTGTTTTTAAGGACTTGATCCTAGAGACTTCTCAGGCATTACCTAAGCAAATTACACCAAGAAATTGCTAGTGCTTAGGCATGACGTAAAACAGTGCTAGTTTTGCTCTGACTGCAATATTAATATTTCACAGCTGGCATAGAAACTTCTTGCAAGGTTAGAAACAAAACATAATCCCATAATCCACATGACAGCATAAGTGAACATACACCTCATTTCCTGATGAGTACATCCTGCTGCAGCATGCCGCTTTTAAAATCTGCCAAGTAAGACGCAGTAAGTTAAAGACATTCAGTCTCTTTGTTCATACTCATTTGCATCCACTTCATACAAACCCCTGCTAGCCTTACAAAAAGATACATAAACAAGCATTCCTTCTGCCACTTTTGCTTACAAACAACAACAAAAAAAAATGCCTACAAGTCATTCCACTAATACAGCTGGGACTCCTTGTTTAAAGCAAGCATCAGTCACTTTGACCAGGGGAACAGGATATGAAGAGGAAAATCCCATTCGTTACATCTTCTATCAGACACACAGTTTAAATATTATAAAAACGTCAAGATGTCTTTTAAACTGTCATAAATTAACACTGTGAAAAATAATCAGATCTTCACAGTATCTCATCATGTGTTAGAAGGCACCTCACTGAGGGACCAGGAGTGAGTGGGCATGTACTGCACGATTCCCCACGAGATCGCTTATTAAACAGTGCCTGCTGCTACTGCTTGGCAGAAATGGGTACCTGCTGCAAAATACAGGTTAGGATCTACTTTTTGTAATACAGCAGAGCTGTATCTCTTGGTTTTGTGACCTGTTGATGTAGACTGAAACCAGAGCATGAATTATATAGATCATCTCCAGATGAGATGATCTATATAACTTTAAAAATACATGGAATGGGTATATTTCCCCTCTGTAGTTCATAGAAAAATTGCTTTCTTAATGTAGAAGTAGAGCTGACGCTGATTTTAAGGTACCCCTTTATTTGTAAAGCCACACTGCTTCAGTGTTACCAGTTTAATAGTATCATGGCAGAAGAGGACATCTTCATTAACACTTTAGAAATTCCCCAACATCTTCTAAAACTCTTCCCTTATTACATAGCATCATAAGTGTACATAATGCTTTCCTGTGAGTGCCCTGCCTTCATGTTGCAGTAAGACTTTATGGTCCAGTGGCCAGATGGATAACCTGTCTCTCACAGTGCTGTGCAGTCAGCTCAGTGTCACCCACTCAAAACATTACAAACTAAATCCAACTCGCATAGTACTGAGTAAGTATCACTTATTCTTTTTTTAAAAATATAATAAATATTAAAAATTTTTCTTTGCCTTCTAGTTTTCAAGAGCAGAATAGTCTGCTATCAAGGTTTCCTACATAAACGCTGCATTACCATCAACATCAGGCATAACTTGAGGTAGCAGATATGGAGAGATCCCCTTTCAGTGGGATTGCACAGGAAAACACTGAAAAAGGTGCCATACACCTATGTACCAGGGAAAGCTTGACTCTAGGCAAAGCCCAAAGAAGCTGATGTGTTTTTGTGAACTGCTAAGGAAGAGGACCTCAAAATTCAGATCAGAATGGAGAGGAGTGAAATGCCTATGTGCTATTTTTCTCATGAGAATGTGTCAAATGGAAGTTCACAAGGTTTATCACAGTAGTAACCCTCAAATCAAGGACACTTGAAGAACAGAAAAGCATCATGCAATTTCATTACTGCAATGAAAAAAAAGCCAAGCAACAAAAATCCCCCCCCAAAAATACCCCACATTAAAATTGTGAGAGGTTTCAACTTTGCAACTGGAATTATTTGTGCAAGAAATTTTTATCACAGTAAATTCGCAATCTACCCCTAAATCTTTAGAAAAGTAAGAGAAGTTAACTGGCAGATAGTTAAGGAAAGGGCTTAAATGAAAGAATTGATGGGCTGCATAGAGAAAACAAGGAAGATTACAGCAGGAGCAAGTTTCTGGAGACATCTGCATTGCATCTATGAAGATAACCATGCACTCAGGTCAAACATCAATTTCAAAACTTACATACATCCTTTACAGAACAAAGAATAATCATTCCAAACACTACATGTGGTAAAATCCTGTTATCCCAGATGTTCTTGAGGAAGAATATGCTATGACTGTGGGACCAATTACAGAGAGAGAGAGAGTTTCTTCCCTGTTCAGAGACCTTCATCTTCATGCCTCACAGGCACCAAATACATTTTGGTGTCCTTATGAAAAATATGTACTCTAATAACATCAAATAATACATATTCTTAATCATTGGGTATGTCTTATCTCTCTTTTTTTCCCCACGAAAATCTATTTGATATTTGATGGCTTAGGTTTCACGCAAGCCACAGATACTGCAATACCTGGGAGCAGAGACTGATCAGGTCAGGTAACCGATTATAGTTTACATATAGGTTATAATTAAGACCATTTTTAAATTGTGTCAATAATTAGAAGGAAAGTGTCAAATTCATGGGACAAGTGGAAGAAGCATATGTGTAAGAAGAACTTGATTTAGCAGGCTTGTGATTCTAGGAATGAAAGGCAAGAGTTCCCAGAAATTATCATAAATTACAACATCCCTGGAAAAGTATTAAACTATATGCTTCCAAACTTAACTCAGTCTCTATCAGCTAGAGATCAGGAAAACATCAGGAATCTGGGATCATTAGTGTCTTTTCTTTGGATACTTTTGCTATCTATTTCCTTCACCTGCTTCTTTTGATCAAGATTTCTAAAATATACCTAACAAGGGTATTACGTCTCTCTTTTACCTTTTCATATAGTTAATCAGAAATACGTAGCCGCCTTCCACTTTCTTGGACTTGGAGCAAGTTACCTTCTTCAACAGACAGCCTAGCAACCCAGCCTTGTTTTTACCCTTTTCTCAAACAAGCAATTCTCTTCTTAAAGCATTATTCAAGTCCTTTGATTTATCATAGAATCACAGAATCATGGAATAGGTTGGGTTGGAAGGAACCTTAAAGATCATCTAGTTCAAACCCCTCCTTGCCGTTGACATGGACACCTTCCACTAGCCCAGGATTTAGCCCATCAATTATTTGCCATGACAGTGAAACTGCAGTTTTGTTTGTTATGGCAGCTTCAAATTCTTTGTTAGTTCCCTGTCATCCTAGCACTTTGGATAATAGACCTGTAGCAGTATTTTCTTAAAGCATAAGCCATTACAGGCACTGTATATTTGCCAATATATATTAATTTTATAAGTAGATAAATGTATACACACATATACACATGCACTCACCAACCCCATATATAGAAGGACTTACACACATCCTATAACTATGCCAATACCAGCAGCCAATCTGATTTAACTGTCATAGTAGAAAAGTATTCTTGTAACTAAATAGACGCACTGGTACAGTAGCTTGCGTAGAAAACACCTAAATTATTTCATCATCCAAATGATGTATTTACGACATTTCTAGGTTAGATGGAATGAGGTATGCTGGGAAAACATAACCTGAGAGAAGAAAATACTGTTTTCTGACTTGGTGACTGCTGGAAGCTTGTAGCTCAAACATTCTGTCCTTCCTTTTGCTGACACAGCTGACATGTATGGACCCTCCCAGTATCAGACCAATGTACTCCCAGCCAGTCTGGGCTGGAATGACGACTAGAATCTTCCAGTCTCTGTGTCCTGTAACTCAGAAAATTCAAAATGCATTTTGGCACAAGTACAAGGTAAAATGCCAAGTGACTGTGACAGCAAGTGCATTGCTGTGATAGAACACCGTCTTGGATGGTAACAGCTTCGGCACCTGGTTCTCACATACCATTTCTATTTATGAGCAAATAGGAATGTTGCAATTGTACTAACATTAATTTTCAAGTTTAGCTAAAGTTCTCTAGAACTGATTTAGAGCAATAATATTTGTATAGGAAAAAGTTATTTAGATCTTGATTAAATCAATTTTGAGGCTCACTGAATTAGAGCTGTCTCCCTGAGCCATATACCGCACTACATGCTTAATAATTTTTTTAATATAGAACTTGCTAGCAACTCTCAGTTGCAAGGTAACAAAACATACATAAATCATATACTAGCAAAAATATCTTCCCTAAATATACCAGCATATCAAAATGCAGAGAAGCCTAAATGAAAAAAAATGGTATCACATTAAGCCTACGTTCGTGAAATAGACACAAACACCATGTAAGCACAGATCTATTTTTATCATCCATGTAATTGTCATAAACTGCATTTATCATATCTTTGATATCATCACCATTTGTACTCCAAATCTCTAAGAAGCCTGCAAACAGCCTCCCTTCAAACCAAACAGAAAAACTAAACAATGGAGTACATTTACCATAGAAATGTTCCTCTTGATTCCAATCTCCCTACTCTAGCTACCAAGATTATTAGCCACATTCCAGTCAGAATCAAGGACAGTTTTACAATCCCTTCTAGTGTATGTCATTTTAATAAAAAATAATTTGGTTTTACATGTTCCCTGGTGAAGAAATTTAAAACCCCATCCTGATGGATGCTACATTCACTTTCCCCACCTGTCTGTTTTCATTTTATTCTATTGCTTTTCTTCCCGTGTCCCTTGCAATCTACTTGCCTGCTATTCCCTGCAATTTCTTCCTACACTGAGACTACTCCTTTTGTAACGCTGCTCTCATGTAAACAGGCCCCTCTTATCTGTCAGGTTTCCTCTCCATCTTTTTAAGCTCATGCTTTTCCACACATCTTTCATACTTCTGTCTCACTCCTTACACCTTATATCTTCCTTCCTGAAGTATCTGTCTTGCCTGCAGCTTATTTTGTTGTCTTTGATTTTAAGCCATTAGAGACAGACAGTGTTTGCAGAGAGCCATGTCTATATGTGGTTTCTAATAGCAATGGGGCATGTCTTGATGCTTTTTTCAGGCAAAAGTCACACCAGTTTAGGGTTGCTGGTTTTTTTTGTAATTGTTGAATAAAGCCTTCAGATTCACACACACACACACAGAGCGTGGTACAGGAGACAAGCTGCCCAGCACATTACTGAAGGATACCCAGAACAGTTGAGGAGATAAGAGAGGAAAGGCTGGTTTGCATATGGTTTGTATATTATTTACCTTATCAGTTAATACTTCTTGATTAAGACATCAGTGGAAGGTATACATATTAAAAACTGATCACAAAACAATAAAATTCATGATGCCAAAGAAAGCATGGAGTGGCAGAAAGAAATGGGCTTCCAAAAGCAGGTTTTAGTTGGCTTAGGGTATGAATAGGTGGGTTGATCTTTTGGAAGAAATTCAGAAGGAAATGGGAGCATAGGAGAGCTGACAGTTACTGAAAGAAGTGTATTAAAGGCACAACAGCAGACGACCCTGATGCAAAGAAAGCACTGAAAGAGAGCAGCAAGGCTTCATCAGGAGCTATTTGATCAAATAAAAGAAGGAAAAAAAGTGGAAACTACACAAAAAAGTGGAAACAAGAACAGATAACTAAAAATGAGTTTAAAGAATAGCATGCTTGCACAGGGAACAAATTGGGAAGGCTAAGAGGGAAAATGAGTTAAATTAGAAAAGGACCTAAAAGCCAATAAAAGGTTACAACACACACACATGAAGTAAGGGAGACAAAGGAAGGTTCAAATCCAGTATCTATCAAGACAGACAGCAAATAATGTGACACAGAAAAGACTAAAACATTCAATTCTCTTTTTTGCCTAGTGTGTCTACAAAAATCTTAGCATCAGATATGCACAGCAATTAATTTTAACAAAGGTCTCAGAAGCAAAGACCAGAAAAGGGAGGGAATGGGTTAAGTGATATTAAGACATGCCAGTTTCTGATCCTGCTGACTTAAAAGTGTAGTTCAGAAAGCAGTGGATAAAGCCTGCTTCCCTGTAGCCTTGTGTCTCCTGTCTGGATTAGCCCAGAGCAAAAGCTCATACTGAAGTTTATGGCTAGAATATTCATAATGTTCTTCTGTGAATTTTCCAGTGCCCAATATCATGGTTCCATTTACACTGAATTCCTTGTTGCCATGGTGGACTCTCTACTTACCTGCTCATTTTCACAAAAACTGTAGAAATGTGGTACCTTTGATACCACAACTTCTCAGTCCAGTTCAGTTGGAAAGTGAGCAGCAAGTTCAAAAGGCATGGTGTGGTCTGACTGGTCATACAGCGTGGTGATAGAAACTGTGTTTCCATAGGAAAATGTGCTAAAAATTACCCTGGAGCACTTAAAAAGATAAAATAATTTCTGCATGATGACTAGGTGGGGGGGGGGGGTGGTGTGGTGTAGGGTTGGTTTGGATTTTTTTGAGAATTTTTGGAGTACAAGGGAGGTCCTAAAGACTGTAAAAGATGAAAATACTGCCTGGCCTGTCTTAGGAATTAGAGTTCAATTGACCTAACTTTCATAAATACATCATCCATCTCTCAGGCATACTACCATAAGTTATTAGGCAGTGTTAGTGTATAGGCAGGGAGATAACAATATGATAGAAAACAATTAACTAATAAGATGTTAAAATGTAATCTTAGGATAATTGTGTCAAACCTCTCTTGATTTCCTTCTTAGAAAGGGCAACAGGCCTATTGAATAAGAAGAAAGCAGTAAATGCGATATCCGTGCTATAACATACTTCTAGTTGGGTCCTTTCTAATTTTGCCTGCAATACAAGAAATGGTATAGATGAAATCAAGCAGTACACAAGTAGTTAAATATTTCTTCCAAACAGTATTTATCAACAGTTTACTGATGAAGCAGGATGGCACTGCAGTAACATCCTTCAGGGATTTCTCACCCATCCTATTCAATTTTTCATTGAACATCTTGGATAATAGAGGGAATAAACTTGTAAACTTTGCAAAAAATCTGGAAGGGGGCTGCAAACACATAGGAACAGATCAGAACTCAGAATACCTAGATAATGTGAGAAACAGTATAAATGCAACAAGCTCATATTACATAGAGGGAAACTAAGCATCACCCATGACAAAAATAAACCAGAGTATATCAATATAATATGACGATGCTTTAACAAGGCAACAGGATTGCAGAAAAGGATAGGAAGGTTCGAGTGGATTTCAAACTAAATATGAGTCAACAACACAATGATGTTGCAGAAAGAGCATTTCACATTCCAGGATGTATTAGGAAGTGTGCAGTATGTGAGATGCAGGACCTAATTATTTTGCAATCTTCAGTGCCGCTGAGGCCTCAGCTGGAGCGTTCTGTGCAATTTTGGGCAATGCACTCTGAGAACAATTTCAACAATTTGGATGGAGTTGAAATGAAATCAACAAGAATGGTAAGTTATTTTGAAAATATGACTTACAAGGAAAGGTTGAAGGAATGGGGCTTGGCTTGCTCAGAAAAAGAAGACTGGGGGGAAAACACTTATTTTAAAAGGCAGCACACAGAAAGCCATGATCAACAGTTCTTTGTACCCACTTGAATTATAACAAGCTTAATTTGCTGCAAAGTAGACTAGATGAAAAAAAAAAAAAGAAACAACAAAAAAATCCCTTTCAACTTAAATCTAGATAGATGGAATAGGTTTATAGAGGTTGTGGACCCCCTTCATTTGTGGTTTTTAACAGCAGCCTACACAAACATCTGTCAGGGATGACCTAGTTACCCATTTCCTGCCTCAGAACAGGGATGGACTGGATGACCTTTTAAGGTCTTTTTCTACCCCTCTCCTTTTATTTCCTATAATGATTTCAGTACTACAGAACCTGTTTCCTTTAACTTGGTTGCTATAGTTTAGGCAGTACAATCGCTGTAGGCAGGCAAGGCCTTAGTGTTACAAACTTGTAAATGCAAAATAAGTAGTAATTCAGAAAATGATAAAACAAAGAACACTAACTTCAGCGATTTTTAAACATCAATGTGTCAAAAAAATCCCAGATAAATAAACTGGTTTTTATAATGGCAAATTCCATCAATATCTTTTTTTCAGCCAGCTTGCACATATGTATCTTTGCAAAAAATTTATTCAATACTCACTATAGAGTCAAATGTCATACTGAGTGATAAAAATCAACCAAATGGCAAAAATCATAGTTTTATGTTAAATTTAACTAAAAACATGCCATGATTAATTACATTATTTCTTAAAATACAGTTCTATTGACCAAAACATCCATTTTATAACGATTAAGATGCCAAACTGAGATTCTGAATTCTTTTAAAATAACCAGGGTAGTAAAAGGTATTTTGATTTTAATCCTTAATTTTAATCTGACTTTATTTAAAGATAAAAAAAGAAATCTATGATTTTCAACAAGACACAAAAGTGATATATGAAATGCAGAAAAACAACTCACAGAAAAACTGTGAATCAAGCTCTGTCAGCACCTCAGGGTTATGATGGTATCATAAACCACACAAGAGCTTTTCCCTTCTGCTTAAGATGCTGTCATCAGAAACCTTCTGTGTTTGTCCACGGTAGCCTTAGGTATCACTGTTACTGGTACTTTGATAGTATCAAGCTATGTATATTCACAGAGGCATGAAGTGTCAGGCTATATAGTTACAGCTGATCTGATGATGCTTTCATCCTGAGAGCTAATGCAGTCCTTTTTGAAGAAACAAAAACATCATTCCTGTTGAAGTCTTCATAACTACTAATAAAATTTTAGATGACTTGTAAGAGTTAATTTTTAAAAAATACGTATTTCTGTTTCTGTTTTTTGTAACTACCAAGAAGGCCTCTTCCAATTATCTAAGCATGAAAAAAATTCTGTTCCAGAATAACTTTTTAAAATATTCATTTAAAATCACTTTCCTAGAACTCTAAAATGGTTATGTTTTCAGACCAAGCTTGTAGTTTACAACACGTACATAGCGTAAGAGGGTTTTCTTGTGTTCCAACCAACCAGTCAATAAAAGAATCCAATTCCTACTACTGAACTGCAGTGGAATAAAAAGAAACAAGTTGGTAAACCACAGACATCTGGTTCAAAATACAGGATGTGTGGCCAAAGCCCATAATATGTTCTATATTACCAAGACGCCCACTGAAAAATCTGATCAACTTTTCCAAAATAGTGTGAATTGTCAGAACTACACTAAATGGTGATTTATCTAAGTTTAATGTAATTCTTATGTTTGGGTCTTCTGTTTCTGTAGACAGGCATGTTTAATTCTGTGTGTGTCTTCCAGACGCTAGTAGGTGAAAAGGAGCCGAGAAGGAATTTAGTGAAGTAGCAAAACAAGAAAGCAAAATGCCCATTGCTTCAGTTGCTATATGATATTTGTAAGACAACTGAGGAGATTAGCTTTGATTTCCAGTCTTGACACACAACTGCATGCCAAATTTTTACAGTGAAGAAATGTGAGCAGAAGGATGTAGCAGGAAGACTGACATGTACCAATGACTCCCTTTTTAATTTTGTGGATTGTCCTTTTGCCTGCTTGTCTGTTTAATTTTGATTGTCCTGCATGCCAAAATGTAGGCCTTTCCCCCACTTCCCCATCTTGTTTAAAGCACACAGAAAAGATATGAACTATATAATGTAAGAATTAGTAACGGGGAAATACTGAGAAGGAAGTACAACGGTTGTGTCTGTCAAAGTAAGTTCTTATGCATGCACAAAACTGAATGTATACAACCAGCTGTGCAGTTTCTACCTACAAAGCGAAAGTTTGTGCCTATAAATACAAGGTTTTGTGGGTGCAGTGTATGTAGAATTGCTTCTTTTCAAGCCAGCTCATACTGAAACTGAATTTTAGGCCTTCCCATCTTTCCACCCCTCTGGTATAATACTGCATACAGAATGAATGGCATCATAAGGGAATTTGTTTGTGTCTCATCTCTTTTTTTCACCAAATGGTATTTCCAGACTGTTCCCAGCAGCTGTTCATCGAATTCATCAGCAAGAACCATAGAATATATTCAACAAGATTAAACTGTTTTCATTTGGCCCCTTTGGAGAAGCAGAGGAAAAGCAGAGAAGTAGGAGAGGTAAGAATGCAATACGTGAGCATACAGTATAACACTAAACTCTCACAGTCCTGCAACTCAGTTAAACCTTAGTTATAGGCAAAACCCCACAAGCTGCCCTTTGATGTGTTAATTGAAATTTAGCTTTCCACATGGTCCCATTTTCTTCTCAACAGAAGGAACACTAACTGCCCTTGAGAAAGAAAAAAAATTAAATGCCTGTCATACAGTTTTTCCTTGCTTACTTCAAGAACAAAGGGTTAAGACAGGCATTGAAAAAGCATCCAAGAGATTAGATAAACAAATAAAAATGCTTACGTATGTGTATCTCTCCATATGATGATAAGACAATTCCTAGACATCTTTCCCTCACCCCTTGCTGCAACACAGACAAAAGATGGTGTCAAGCCTGTTAGGCCTCCTCCCTTTCTCTTCAGCTGTGGCTTTCAAGTAGGCACAAGGCTTGTTAGTACCACAACAAGCAGGGATTTTGTAGTTCAACTGAATCACATCTTCTAGGGTGTAATCAATGGCTAAATAAAAATAATAGTAATAAAAAAAAGTCAGAAGTTAAGGACTCAAGCTGCAAACCAATCCAAAAAGCAACAGCAGATATTAAAACATGCCACAGTATGCAGAGATGACATTGACTCTTACCTACACCTAATCAAAGAAGCTCAAAGATCAAACCAGACACATTCATCTGCTGCTTGTAATTTGCTCTATGGCAGTGCAGCAGTGTTTCATAGAAGTATTAACAATCAAAAACAACAGACATAAAAGAATTCTGCATGTCCTTCAGCCAACACAGGACTTTTTATTTTATATTTTTCACTCCTTGGTTCAGTATCAAGGACTGGTGGGTTTTTTGTGGTGGATCTGCAGCCCAGTAGCTCTAACCACACATTCTTCATTATGGTCTGGCAATGTTAGCTTTTCTGATTTTTCTAGAAGGCTGAAGAGGGCTTTTTGCTGCACTCCCTCATTAGCTTCCTAATACTCAAATAAATATTAGAGGGTTGGATTTGTCATTCTTGCCAATTTTAGTAGGAAGCAGTTACTGTCTAGTAATAATAAATATTTACATTTGCAGAGTTGTTTTCTCTGTTCTGTTACATCTTGACCCATAGCTGTTCTTTTCACAAACAATCCATACTTGTTGCATATTTGTAAAAGTTTGTATCAGTATGCAGATATTATAGCGTATTTTGAGGACGTCCTGTTGCTGTCTAGATAGATGTGCAATTTAAGTCCTCCATTATGACCTTATTTTGAGATATCCTCTATTTCCCATCTATGTTATATTTCAATCTCCCTTTTTTAGATTGTCTCCAATTTGTTGGCCCCATTCTGGTGATGAAGTGTCTCTAACTGAATGCTTTCAGTCTGGTCTGACAGATGTATGCCAGGATGAATCTAGTATCATAGTTCATATATTAGAGAAAAAGATCAAAACCACACCCTCTGCAACATTGATTAAGGGACAGCTTGAATCCATAAGGCATTTCAGGCCATACTGCTAAAGATATTGCCTGTAAGAACAGGAAAATTGAATCTATTGCACGTAGTATAAAAAGCCAAATACTGGAAATACCCAGCACGTAGCCTGAAACACACTAGCATGAAATGAGGCAATGAAGTGGTCTCACTGTGCCAAGCTGAATATCTCAGGATAGTGACATCTAATAACACAGTGCAGAACTTTGTCCAGTCTTGAGTAAAACTTCCAGTACTTTCAGACTCTAAAAGGACTCTGTCACCTCACGCTACTTTCTGGTTTGTTACCTTCTTTCTAGTTTGATATACATACATATTTTTCACTTCAGTTTTTGAAATTATTCAATAAAATCCTTTTCTTCCCTTCTTAAGTTCTCCCTACCATGTGCACACACTCCTTCAAGAGTTTTCCTATTTGCAATCAAGAAAGCTCAAGTTTCTCAGGGAGTAACACTGCAAAGAAATTCCAGGGCCAGCTTTAGGATATGTCTTGTTTTACCATTCACAGTGACAGAACTCCTCCTTAACACAGGCAACAGCCGCTGCTGATCTTAAAGCTACAAGGCACCACTTGATCTGAAAGTCAGCTGATTTTAAGTATGCAATCAAATACAGGCAGGGAAAAACTGACTGATGTGTCAGAGCCTCCTTAATTTGGAAGAAGATATTACACAGTGCACTGAAGCATCCATTATGGCTCCTGTTCCTGCATATATGTATAAGCTCAGCAGAAGGTGATCTCCATTGTTCTGGCAGGAGGCACCCTGACACCATTCAGAGAAAGAACAAGTACTTCCATGTTATTAATCGAGCCGAGAGAAGCAATCAGAAGTACAAAGTAGAGATCCAATTTCATAGGGAGAGGCTGAATTAAATTTTGGACTACTCTAACAAGTATCTGGGGAGCTGCAGGAAACTATTACGCAATATAATTTTACCTACAGGAGTCATTCTCATGCAAACACATCAAGGAGTTATTTTCTTCACTGACATCTAAACAAGCCCTATCAAAAGAGGCACATTAGTCTTACCTGGAAGATATGCAGCAACAGTCTTCAATCCGTGACTTGCAGCCAACATACCGGCCAAAGACCCTCTGTAACGTTGTTAATGTCCACAACACCCTACCTACTGAGCAGTGGGGTCAGTGAAGACTGGGATCCTAATCAAGAGCCTTTTTCCTTCTTTCATGAGGTACAAGATACCTCCCAGACATGTGTGCATAACAATATCTCCTTTACAGAAGTCAAGACCTGGAGATAGGAAGCTAATACAGAACTAGATAGAACCATAAAACAGAGCTGAAAAATTAAACAGTGCCTTCAAGGGCTTTAAAAACTTAGTTATAGATGGTGTGCTTTATTAATAAAAAACAAAGCAGCTTTACCACATCTGACAATCTTTGATATCAGAGTTAAAAAAAATTACAAAAACCA
This sequence comes from Microhierax caerulescens, assembly GCA_035590215.1. Classification (NCBI taxonomy): domain Eukaryota; kingdom Metazoa; phylum Chordata; class Aves; order Falconiformes; family Falconidae; genus Microhierax; species Microhierax caerulescens. The sequence goes on along the minus strand of JAVJGJ010000061.1, from coordinate 20,719,493 downwards.
AATGCCAACCACACTTCCACAAAGAACTCCAACTCATCCTGATTCTACATCATTTAATATGAAGAAAATAATCTTATACAAACCTGGAAAGCTGGTGACTAACATTAATACAGTGCTTGACAGGATGTTTGCAGCAGCTGTTATTGGCTATGGATGTCATTCAGTGTTATCCTCTTTCTACGCTACTGCATTGATGATGTACTGGCGGAGGCTGTACTTTATGTGTTAGCTTTCCTAGGAAAGCACAACTGCACCTTAGGGGTAAAATTGTGATCCTACTGAAGTCAGTAGCAAAGCTCTTTTTATAAATAGGGCTAGAATTTCACATTAGAAGTTACTGTATGGGAGAGATGTACTAATCCTTTATTCCTCATCTGTCTCCCTAGAGAAAACTTCTGTAAGATTTTGCAAAAGTGAGAATAAGACTCAATGCCGACACATAAAAAAGCATACTTATCAGACCTGACCACTAAAAGACAATGCATCTCATTTTTGGCCTTCCAAAGATAGATTCACCATTCACATTCAACTGTCACAGAAACAACAGTGAAAGCAACGCCCGTCTCAGACGATGGTATTCAGTCAGGGTTTAAGGATCCTAGAGAACCAAGGGAACACAGTTTGCTATCAGATAGATTAAGTGTATTTGTTATTCACGTACTTAATAAAGCTCACAGACCTCAGGAACAGCTACAATATTTGTTTCATTGCCAACAAAACTTAACCTTGAAGCACTAAAATCAGTCATAAGACTCATATAGACAACTCTCTATATAATTTGCATTTTTTTTAACAGAAAGGCCTACGCAATTTTCCTATCAGACAATTCCACTTCAGGTAGTAAGGGTAAGTACCTAATAACACACAGGGCTCCTTTAGCTGCTTGCATGCTAACAACTAATACAATTATGCCTAGCTTTTTATTTTAAATGGAGACTACCTGCTTTCTATAATAATAGTCCTTCATTAGAGGACCAATTCCTTCATGATTTGTATGATACCTACCCAAGTTCCCAACGGGAGTTGTACTTCAGCTAGTAAATGTAACTTCTTTGGTCCATACAAATTTTATGCCAATTCTATCTCCTTTTCACTTATTCTAGGCACTATTTTGATCTTCATTTTGATGATAGTACCACAGTACACTCATAAATTCATATGCTGAGTTATTAAAAAGTTAAAAAAAAACACCCAAAGTTATAAAATATCCTGTAAAACTTGTTTCAAAGCAAGGTTTTAGATGCTCAGGGGTAAAGAATAATCCATGGTCAATTGCACATATTTATTTATAACATTATTTAAAGGCAAACAAAATAGCAGCAATACAGTTCTGCATGTTAGTTTCTATATTTTCATTCTATTTTTTATCTTTTCTATACTGTTTCCTGACCATGTCTCAGATGTGTGTAAAGCAACACAACTGCTATCTGTGCAGTTCTAAGATTTTGCCTGCATGGAGCTGGGAAGGAGCAAGTCAGCTTGCTTCATTTTAGAATTTTTACTTTGTTTTACACACATGTGCCCACAAATATGGTACAAATACAACACTAAGGAAATGTTCTTATCCTGTAGCTTCTATGACAGAGCTGAACCATTTCCAAAGAAAACTCCTCACACATTCAAGCTTTGCTATTGCTGTGGAAAGATCTGTTGTTCTCTATGACCTATGTTTTATTTCTGAGCTTTACGAGATCCCTTAAATACTCCAAAACTCATTCTTGGAGTGGCTAGAGAAAATAAAAGCAGGATACTGATGCTGATTTGTTATTCTTTGAACAGGCAGAGCAAGGAACAGAAGACAAATGGGTAGTTTTCCTCCATCTCGAATACGCTGCATTGTTCTATGCTAGCTGTGAGTCTTAAGTACCAAAGTTACCACTATGCATGTTATCATAGCACCACTGCTCGAACCCAACCATGAGCTAACAGTGAGTTGACAATGAGTGAAATGAGGTGATTTTTCACCAGGATGGGACAATTTCTTACACAGCTTCATAACCAGTTACAGTTAAGCTGCTGTACTGAACTCCACAATTGCAACTATGCCCTTTTTGCTGATGTTACACATACAAAATATCCAGGTTGTTTGAGAATCCTTTGTTTATATATGGCTTTAGTGGCCCCTTATGACTGTGGCTATATTATCCATGGCTCTTGTTATTTGGTCCTGATGCTCAGCAATGGCAAACTGTTCACTAGATAGCTTCTTGGCATGGGATTCAACAATATGAAAAAATAATACATAGCTTTCTTTGGGAAAAAAAGTTATGATTTCTTTTATAGAAGCTTTCGCTTTTCAGTACTGTCATTCCAGACTCTAGCCCTTCTACGTGGTAAAGGGTAAGAGTAGCCCTTTTGGCAAGGAATACTGCAGGGCAGTGGAAGAAAAAAATCCAGCTGGGGACCAGGACACCAATAACTGCAGCTAGCACACATTCAGAATAACTCAGGAGATCCCAGACTAGCTCGAAAGAGCAATTGCATTGTTATTGCAAAGTTCCTATAAATACAATGTGAGTGCAGAGTTCACAAAGACATTAGCTTTCTCCTGCTTTTCAGGATCAGAACCAGACTATCACTCTGTCTTAATACAAGCAAGTAGTTACTGCTATGAATAAACTCAGAAATGCTACTTACAATCTGATGTGTCTAATGCTGGGTGTAAAGTAGAATATTAAATCCTTAATCCCTGTTAGTGATTATGGGTATTTTTCCACAAATCACTTCCCAAATGTAATTCACAAACTAGATTCATGTCTAATTTCAATATCATTTTGCTTTTGCATAAAAACCAAAAACAAATCCCAAAACATTACAGGTCTCAAACACCTCGATAAAAACTACCTTGTCCATAAAGACTTTGTACAAGATACCTGAGAGATTGACACAAAAATGCTGAAATAGAAAGCGATTGAAATAGGTGTGTTACATAGAGGTCTCACATACACAGTGAGATTTCTCTTACACTTCTGATACAGTTTTCTGTCTGACCCACAGGGCAAAACTTCTTATGACCACCATCTTCAGGAAGAATTTACTGTCAATATGTACTGCATGCTAGAGGAAAAAAATTAACTCAGTCTGCATTCACACCAACTCCACAGCTCCTTAAGACACTCATTTTCAAAATATTTTTGTTCAGTAACATGAGCTTTGTTTCAAGTTTCCTTATGGCAGGTCAGCAGAATCAAAATGAAGGCAGGTTTGCTCACCACTCAAAACGCTTGCCTTCTTTTTAATTTCTCCTGGGAATGAAAAGTATATTCAGCTTTTCCTCCTTTGGCACCACACTCTGCCCTCGTAGAAGATTACTGAAACATGAATTTGTGAAGCTGCTTCAAGCAGAAGCATGTTCCTATGTATAGGAATGATGTTAATTCCTGTCACTCTGAACATCCAAGCTAGATTGTTGTTAAAGCTGCTTCTAAAGGAGCAAGGGAATTTGTGCCGTTCAGTTCAATGACTTTCATCACCTCTATTAGACTAAACATAAATGTAATATAGCCAAGCCAGATTCCAAAGGTTAGTCTTTCATTTAGGCAAAGTACTGGAGATGCAAAAGCTGTGCAGCATTTACAGGAATCTGACACGGATTCAATAAACCAATTGAACACGAAAGGAACATCCATTCTAAATGCAAATTATTCAGGTGCGATTTGAGTTCCTTAAAGGTTACTCTTCAGTTCCCTCTCTGTCTAATAAATGAGAACACAGAACAGCTTAGTTTCCTTTTTCAAAATTCTTCGTATTAAGTCATCCTGCTGCTTCTATTACAGGCCTTTTCTATAAGCAGCAGATACAGACACTGGACTGCTTCTGTCTTGTGACTGCTGAACATCAACATTAATCTTTTACTAAAGCACATCTGAGAAGAAATGAAAACTAATTTAAAAAGTCCAACAACGCAGCAGTGCACAGATATACTCAAGCTGCAGGATCTTCTCTTACCTTTTCATTTTTCCAAAAGATTCTACATTTCCGTATCTGGAAGACTAAACCCACAAATATCAAGAAGGGCCTACGAAATGTAGCCCAACAACACTTGATACTAAACTGACCAAAGTGTCACCAGATCTACCTGAACAGGTATGCATAACAGCTGCAAATCTAACTATGAAATGTTGATGAGATGTTGAGTGAAGTCAGTGGCAAAACTTTTACTTGGTTCCTGTGGGTCAGAACAGTATTTGTTATATTAATTTTGAGCTTGGGTCCTAGGAATCACAGGAAAGAAAACTACTATATTATGTTATGTGATATTATATTGTATTATAGCCATCATTATTGTGATATATTATGATATATTGTGATACTATAGCATCATTAGTGATGCCTTCTAAAAGATGGACTATATTTGTGCATGATTTAAACACTGCATAATACTAGCCACTGTCTAGGAGGCTGCTGTGGGCCCTTTGTGGCGTTGGCATATTCATTAGAGAAATCCACAAGTATATTTTATACACAAATTTTCCATTTTCTAAGGAAATTTAATTTCACCATGTAGTGGGGTCTGTATGGCAAGGTTTTGGTAGCAGGGTGGGCTACAGGGGTGGCTTCTTTGAGAAGATGCAAGAAGCTTCCCCCATGTCCAACAGAACCAGTAACAGCTGGCTCCAAGATGCACCTGCCACTGGCCAAGGCTGAGCCCATCAGTGATGGTGATAGTGCCTAAGGGACAGTGTATTAAGAAGGGGGCATGGGGAATAATATCTGCGCCAGCCAAAGAGAGGAGTGTGGCTATGTGACAGCAACAACTCTGCAGACACCAAGGCCAGTCCAGTACAGAAGGAGAGGAGTAGGTGCACCAGGCGCCACAGCAGAGATTCCCCTGCAGCCCATGGTGAGGCAGGCTGTCCCCCTGCAGCCCAAGGAGGTTTACAGTGGAGCAGGTGGAAGCCTAAAGGAGGCTGTGACCCCCTGGGAAGCCCGTGCTGCAGCAGGGTTTCTGGCAGGACCTGTGACCCCACAGGGGACCCACGCTGGAGCAGTCTGTTCCTGAAGGACTGCACCCATGGAAGGGACCCAGGCTGGAGCAGCTCATCAAGAACTGCAGCCCATGGGAAGGACTCACGTTGGAGAAGTTCATGGAGAACTGTTTCCCATGGGAGGGACCCCACACTGGAGCAGGGGAAGAGTGTGAGGAGAAAGGAGCAGCAGAAACAACATATGATGAATTGACCATAACCCCCATTCCCTGTCCCGCTGTGGCACTCGGGGGAGCAGGTAGAGAAATTGGGAGTGAAGTTAAGCCTGGGAAGAAAGGAGGTGGGGGGGGAAGATGTTTTTTTTTCTGATTTCAAAGGTAATAAGTTAAGCTAATTTCCCCTAGTCAAGGCTGTTTTGCCAGTGACAGTAATGGCTGAGCAATCTCCCTTTCCTTATCTTGACCCACAAGCCTTTTGTTATATTTTCTTTCCCCTACCCAATTGAGGAGGGGCATGATAGAGCGGCTTTGGTGGGCACCTGGCATCCAGCCAGGGTCAACCCACTACACACCACAACTCATACAGCAATATCTTCAGAATGAACATCTTCAGAAATTACTGAAATTTCAGGGCCTTCAGATGAAGAAGACTGAATGAAAACAGCACCAAATTACACAAGAAAACAAACCCCAAAAGGTACTACTGGGAATTAACTGCTACCTACCTGGGTATATCTCATTGCTAAAGACACAAGGGGAGTAATTTTCACAGGAGAAAAGAAGCACTATAAGTTTTGTGGGTATAGGAAATGTTTTGCATTTTCCATGTTTCTTTTCATACAGGGTTCAAATGAAATGTAGCAACTGGTCACACTGTTAAAGAGTTTAAGCTGGAATGGTGGCTATATTTTAGACAATCACTAAGTCACATCTCATATCTCTGTCTCATTTTGATTGCATCCTATATTTTTAAATGGTCCCAAGGTCTCATCTATTATATATTAATGGTAGCACATGTGAAATAACTAGCATTTTGAATGCTGTAGGTATAAAATAGATAAACAACAGTAGAAGTTCAATTAAGAAAAACAAGACACATTCTGGTTTTGATCCTGTGCAGGACAGCACCCAAAATAAAAATTATAATAAAGACTGGTAATAAAGTCTCAAATCGATACCTTCAGCATGCCAGGTATAATTGAAAGCAGGATTCAGTCCTCTCCAACCACCACATTAGAAAGTCTCAATAAAAAGGACTGGATAATATAACATTTACTGGTTTTTCTCCTAGTGGAATAAAACAGGACTTTCTTGCTTTCTTTATATCTATCACAGGTAGCAGAAATACACTTTTAGGTCACATATTAGGCATTACCTTCAGGAGCACAGAGATCTTGACTCCCTCTACATGCTGCTGAGAAGCTCCATGAGTTTAGCAGGTGTTACAGAGCAACGGGCAAGAAGCCTATGTCTAGGGGCAGACTAGTAACAGTGCCTTTTAAGACAAGTGTCAGTACAGTCCTCTGCCCGAGTTTAATCAGAAACAGATTCTTCTCATCATCTTGCTGAAATATTGTCAAGAAATTCCCTTTTGTTGTAAAATCATCTGTCTGAGTCTTGCAGCAGTTGGGAGGAAACTGATAAAGTTCGTTTTGAGCTAAAAGCAAATAAACCCCACTCATTTCAAATTTTAACATAGGTTGCTAACTTGTGTTTTGGTAACTCACACATGGCTGACTAACTTCTAAAACCTCAAGCTTTGCATGTTGTACATTCTCACAGAAAATGAGGGCACAGTCTCCTTTTGAAGCTCACATTTTATAAGACAGTAATGACTAGTTTTTGACTAACTGATCAGCTACACGTGAACGGCGACTGCACAAAAGCACTGCGCGTTGGATGCAATGGCTGGTACTTCCATCACACAACATGGCTACACCCTGTTAAGTAGTTCTGTTCCCAGCTATTTCACCTGGCTCTTGAAGCACACTGTGGGTACTCGGGATGAAAGGTAGATACAAAGTTTATAGGAAAAAATGTTTTCCCTTAAAACAATCTTTTCTCTGCTACTCTCCACTTGCTAGATATCCTTACCCTAACTCCAAAAACACCACGAGTTTGGCCTACCTGGACCATAACCAATCTGAATAACAAAACACATAAAGCAAAGCCAGGCGATGGCGTGCCCCTGGGCCATACCTGGCCTGCCAGAACAACCCTGTCAGACCTCACAGCTCGTTCAAGGCCTCACTTCCCCGGAGGACCTCAGCAGCTGGGTGGGGAGATGGCACCCGCGCTGCACATGCCAGACCTGCAGCAGTGGGTCCGTGGGGAATGCAGCAAGAGGGGGCCTGGGCCCCACCGAGGGGCAGCCATGGCTGAGGCTGCCTTGGCGGGGAGGCACGACACTGCTGGCAGGAGCGTCCACGTTCAGCCAAACATGGGGAATTGTTGACCACACAGGCTCGCCCCCTCCCCACCCCGCATTTTCAGGTGGCGAAGCACTCAGCAAGCAGTTCTGCAGCTAGGATCTATGCAGAAGGCACAGAATGCTGTCGACATAGAACACCAAATCCCTAATGTATAACCTTGCTTTTTTAAAGAAGGCCCTCCTGCTATACAACACTGCATTATACAAATTTATCTACAGTGAATGCGAAAACTCTTCTGTAATTCTGATTCTGTCACAGCGTTTTGAATGTCAATGGCCTGATTTTAGCAAAGTTCCCAAACAAACCAACCAAAGCGTGCAGAAGTTCATCAGAAATAATAAAAAAAAAAAAACAACAACAAACCAAAACCACAACACCAACCTGTGTACTGAATGTTGGTGCAACATACCAACTGCAAAAGCAAAGTTAGTACAAATCTTCTCTGAAAACGTTTATCCAGAGAACTGCCATTTTGCAGGCAAACTCACACAAACTCGTGCTTCTTTACCCCCTGAACACAAGAGCTGAAACCCAACTGGAGAGTCAAAATTCACCTCTTCCAAGGCTTCACCCAGGCCTCCTTCCCTCAGCAAGGTTGCTCTTCAGTTCCCTCCTGCAAAGCCCCTTTGTTCCACCTCCTCTGCACGGGGTACACGAGCTGCCGTGAGAGAGGTTTGATGCTTAGCAGAGACTGAAACTCACCACTCTTATGTATCTCTTTTACTAATTTTTAAACTGTAATTAATTATTTTTTGCTTGTCATAGAAGTTATGATTTTTCAGCAGCACATGTAATACAGGCACAGCTTTGGTTTTGATACGAGCACTGTTAAGAATGAAGTCATTCAGGTCACCAAAGCTGCATACGAGTGTCCACTGTTCCCAGATTAGGGCTTTAAACGTTCACCTCTATATTTAGAAACCTAAAACCAAATGGCCAATTTTCCTGATGACTCAGCACCCATACTGACGCAGAAGAATGTGGATCCCCAGCAGGCCCCTTGTATAAAAGTGCTTAGAAAGTCCAAATGTGAAAGTTACAGCTTACACACTTTTCCAGACTAAAAACTGAAAGACCAGTAATAACTTTTTTTTTTTTTTTTTACTTCTCATCCCATGCTACCATTGGTTTTAGGAAGAACTTCTAAGCACACAACCTTTCTCTTTTACCTTATGTTAAAAGCCTCTTTAAAGAATTTCTTTTTTCTCGTGCCTGGACTTTTCTTTAATTGGATGCCAGCCAATTTCCATTTCTCTACCTCCCAGCCTGCTGACGTTCTCTATGCTCTCATTTTATTTTTATACACACACACACATATGTATGTATACAATCTAAGTCCTTTAGGCTTTTCTGTAGCAATAACAGTTTTGTTGTTTGTTGTTTGTTTTTTTTAAAAAATAATTATCAGGGAGCATTGAAATACTTGGCAACACTCTCAGAGAGATAAAAAAGGTCGCTCTAGGCTCCCCTGGGGAAAGTTTGCACGTTCATTGCTGATCTCACCTAGTAAGCTGGGTTTGAAAACCAAAAGGCCTGAAGCTGTCATTGTTCATATAGTTACACATGGAGATTTATGTTAAACTTGGTATTTATTCACACTTTATGAATACAAATAGTAATACTTAGATAATGTAAGTAATACTTACATTCCACTTGGGAATCTCCATAAGCTTTATTAACATAAATCAGAAAGTAGGGTAGCTGGAAACAAGAACATGAAAATTATATGAAGCATTACAAACACGCATATAGAATATATCTACTAAAAAAAATGCTGGTAACATAGCAGATAAAACTGTCCCATTCTTGATCTCACAGATGGCAGGAAAATCCACTGGAAACAACACTCAGTTAATATTTATCTGCATTATCATCAACAATTTGTGGCTTTCAAAGAGTGTTATTATCTGGGGTTTTTTTCTTTTTTAATCTGGTGGACTGATTTAGGAAAAGGAGAATAAACAATTGTGAAAAAAATGGAAGCCTAAAGCATAATGTAAGTTTAAATTACGCTGCTTTACTGGTATGCAAAGTCTTTTGGTAATGGGATAACGCAATTTCTATGAAATCTAAAAAGATAGGGAGACATAAATATGCATTTCCACTTCCTGACAATGCATTAAAACCCCCATATTTTTCCTTACTGTTTTTTTTCAATCTTATCTTCACAAATTTTGTTATTTTGGACTTCAAAGGACTGTTAAGTTTAAGAACAGGCATACTTTCTCACAGGTACTTTCTTGAGTATTTGAGAGAGAAACATAGCAAAAATGAACATGTCTTAAGCATTTTATTGTAAGTCACTTATCTTTATCAACCATGCTTATCTGGTTGGTTGTCAAGTTTCATAATACCACCCGTTAGAAAATGTTGTAGGATAAAAAAATCTGAATATCCTACACTAAAATATAAACACAGATATGTGAGCAAGTTAAACCCAAACCAAATTCCATCCCTTAAAGAGCAGCGAACAAAGCTATTGTGTCTGTGCAATTGATTTTTAATTCATTTTTTTTAATGATTAGTGTAGATGTTCTTACTGACAGAATGTCTTTGTACTTTATGTTTGCATTTTTATTTCTACAAGGAATATTAGGTACCAGTTAATCTGGATTCAAGGAACTATGTATCTTGAAGTGACCCCATAGACTTTAAGAATCTTCTGGACATATATTGACATAAATTACATTGGGAATCTTGGTCAAAGATTCAGGGTTTTTTTTTTCTTTCAGATTTAACCCTGAAGCCTTTTATTAACATTAATTATTTCAAAGTAAAATAAAACTTCACTGTTTCTGATACTCTGCCTCAAGCCAATTGATGCAAGAAGGAAAGAGTGTAGTTCAGTAGTTTGTTAAATATCTGAAGTGATATACTACTACTTACTTTGCAGACGGCATGCCCTGAATTTTCCTTTTTCTTATGCTTTCATTTATTATTAAAATAAGTATGTGCAAAATAAAAAGAAACTAAAAGCAAGGTTCTTGTTGATTATATTGATTCCATGTCAACTTTGGTAAAATAAAACATAGACTCATTGCCAGTGTGATTTTGTTCTTCTTTCTTTGTATAAGCTAGCTCAGACTATTTCCAGTTTAAAAAATAGACCTTATTTCAGAGTGTGGTAACTACCACCAAGTATTTGTTCAACTCACTAATATTCAGTCTTGTATAACAAGATGAAATGTTTATCTAAAATAAGATTAGGATTGTGTTTGTCATAATTTTTATCTCAAAGCAAGTTATGCTCAGTGACAATCACAGCTTTGTCACATCATCTTTTATTAACACAAACATCTTTGGCTGTTAGATCATAAAAATTTAAAAAGGATTAAATGATTGATTTTGAACCGCATTGTGTATCATCTTTGGGTTTAGCTCAGTCCCTGTGTAAACAGGCTTAGCATTGTCATTGAGAATTACACCCATTTATGCCAGGGATTAACATGCCAGGGTCTCTCTCTGTGAAATCACAGCTCCATTCTGAAGATGCAGCTTCTTGCTATTTTCTCTTCATTTTAAGTAAATGCACATTTAACTACAGGCTGCACTGGTAGTACATGGGGATGGAGATTAAACCTGAAGTGCAGAAGATTCAACTCTGCTCCACTTCAGTGTAAAAACTGTTTCTCAGAGGGATTGTCACCCACATACAAGTGCTGGAGTGCAAACCTCCTCCTTCAAATACCTCACGCTGCCTTTTCACTTCTCCACCCACCACTCTCTCCCTCATCCTCTCACTGTTGAGTGTAATCAGTGTCACTAGAAACTAAGCTGCCCCATTCCTCAGAATGACATCTGACTACTGTGCCTAACAGGGTATATAGCAGAGCCATTAAAAATGGCAAAGCTTTTCCTAGCATAGAATAAAAGACCAGTGGTAAATTTGGATTCTCTAAGCCCATCTGCTAAATCCTACACTGCACAACAACCCTTTTATTCAAGTTCAAAGATGCAGCTCCTCCATTTAAAGAGCACTTGTTATTTGGGCGGAAATGGAGGCTAGAGTGTGCCTGACACTGAAGAAAGAAAAAAATTAATGTTGGCTCTGCAATGAAACCCTCCAATACACCCAGTCTGACCCAAGCATAATTAACCAATTGTACACTCTTTTAGCAAACCAATTACTTTCATTCTTCAGCTTTTAGCTTGTCCAAATGCCAGTTTAGAGTGACGTTGTCCTAAGTGACAGGGAAGTGTGGTGAGTCTCTCTCCCAGGCACCGTACTGAATTTGTCATTCTATATAAAATACTAACTGCTGTATGACTGCTACAGAACTACATGTCATGCCAATTAGTATGTTCTCTTTTTTCCTACTTTTCTCCCCTCTATCTTTTCATAATTCAGTAATCTGTGCCTACTAGACGCCCATTTTGTATTCAGGTTTATTCTCTAGCTCTACTACTAAGCAATGTTAGGATCTCACAAAAGGTAATGAGAAAGGTTGTAGGACTGTTGGTTTTTTTCTTTTATTAGAGGCATTAGCAACAGTAAATATGCAGATTCTTCCTTTCACACATATAAAAATGAAAATGGAAAAATCTAATATAACCCATTTTTGGTAACTTACCAGTCTTTCGGCCTTTTGAACATTGTGATTCCTTGTTTTTTTATAGGCTGTGCTGTATATATTTATCAATGTAGGTTTGTTGCCAATTTGACTAATTTGTATTGCTTTTTGTATCATGTAAAAGGGATAAACTAGACCTTCTAAATACAATATTATATGCCACCCTCACATTGTCTATCATTCATTTGCCTAACTTGCCTTCATATGAAGTTTTTTCTTGTCTCTAGGAATTTTCACCATCTATTTCTACTCCATCTTTTTTCTAGCTGAACAGGGCACACTATAGAGAAGACTAAACACCAGATTTATGCAGTAGCTATAAAGCATTCTATTTTTACATTACATTTATAACTATATAGCATTCTATTTTTTACATCATATTTCTAAATTTTAACATTTTGGCTGGTTTTATAACTAGCATACACAAAGTGTTTTTAATAAACTTTAAAGTTCGTTTAGTATCAATACAGAGGAATGCTCTGATTATTCTTTGATAATTTATTAAATTGTGTATTTCATCAGTGGGTTTTAGTCATCATTAAAGTAATTCACTTGCTTTCTTAATCTTTCATGTTCCCTTCAAAAATTATAGTAATCTGATCAATAAAACATCCTCTGAAAATGCAAATCTCTTACTGCTAACTCCTTTTTCACAGTAAAAATTAACAAAAAACCTGTGGCTAACACTCATAACATGGATATTTGGTTTAATAATTTTGATGATGGACATTATACCTCGAATAACTATATTTTCAGCCTCTTGAATGACTGCTGCTCTACAACTGTGGAAGTGTTTAAAAACAATAAACATATTCCTTCTCTAAACTGTTGTAATCCCAGGTAAAACCTAAAGATTATTCTGCTATTTTCCTTTCAAGTTGTATTCCTTGTTTATACAAATTCATTTAAGTTCTGTTGAACAGATGCAAGTATAACAGAAATTGAGATTGGGAGGCACTTCAAGGTGATAATCTGCAGATATGATCTTGATTTAAATAAGACAACATCAGAACATATGGAGTAAATTTAATTGTCATACCTTGATGGAACGCAATCAGGATGCAGACACTTCTGTTATTCTTTTGTATTTGCTTCCCAAGAGGTTAGGAGTGTAGCTTCTGTCACTATAGAGTTCTTCTTGAAAGAAGGTAAAAACATTGTTCCCTAAGGAAAAAGCAAAACCAGGTGTATCATAAACCTGCCTGAACTATTGCAAACATGTGCATAGCACATATAAACTACAACAAATGAAACATTCCATCTTTGTAATAAATTGAAATACATTGTGCACATATGGATGAAAGACAAAGCCTATAATATTCCACTAAGCTGTGAAAATACAATACCACTTGGGAGAAAAAGACTTAGAAGATGTCTCTCCACCTCCAACCATTACCCCAATTTCTTTTGTTTACTGGGGTTTTACCCCAATTTCTTTTGTTTACTGGGGTTTTACCCTATTTCTGTGACAGATCAGTCCCCTTTTTCTTCTTCCCTCCTACACTTCCTTTCACTTGTTTCTAAGCACAAAGTCCTCACCCTGCCACACTGTTTTTGCATCTCCTCCCTATATGGTGCCCATGGTCTTCTGTTCCTCAGTCCCCTGTTGAGCTCTGCATCTCATTCTTCTTGGTCAGTCCATTCCAAGGTTGTTGAACCACCCATTATGAAGTCACTCTATGAAGAAGAAATGGTTTGTGTATGAACTGTCTACTATTATCACTGCCATTACTAACAGCATACCCTAAGGTATGTTTGGCTTAAAATAATTTTAAAAAATACAGCTAATACCACTGTATTAATTTAGCATCTATACAATCAATTGCATTCACACAAAAAGAAAAAGCAATCTGTTCTGTACAGAAGGAAATAAAACTCTCTTGCTTTGATCCTAGAAATAACCCATCCAGCAAACGTTACTGCAAATGTTTGTGATATGGCTTCTGTGGAAACTGCTTAATTGTCTACTAAGCACAGGGAAAAGGGGAAATGAGGCATATGTCAACAAATCAAAAAGCACACCACAGCAGTGAACAAAGATTACACCACAAATCAAAATGAAGCAGCAAAATTTATTTTATTTCCACTGGTGTTTTAATACAAATTTCAGGATGATTTGTTACAAATTTTTGGCCATTATTGAACAGCGGAATCTACAGATTAGCCAAGTCACAAGACAAAGACAAAGCAGAAACAGCAGTTTTCAATACAAGAAACTTTGCCCTAGTGTCACTAGGGTTCCCGCTGTCTCCCCATCTGCCCTGTATTTTGGTTGTCCTCTTCAGATTCAGTGATTTGTGGATAACGGCATAAGCACCTGCCTTGGTTTTGCTGGAAAATAACCAATATTTTTTGTATCAGTTAATTGTTAGTGACTAGATACTTCAGAATTAGTGTAGGAAAAAAAGATCATTTTCTTTACTTTATAGGTGTCATGTACTTCCTTAAAAAACAAGCAAGATCTAAGCCAGTGAGTACCATTCTCATATATCCCTGTATGTACATGTAATGTAATACCAGTGGAGACTGGCAAAAAGTACACACTATTGATCAAGCAAGCCAAAGCCAATAAAACCAGCGAAGTCAAAGCTCAATTCTAACACGATTACCCTTCTCTAATTGCCACTTGTAAGTCTTCTTTACTAGCATAGGAAGTCATGGTGAACCAAAAAAAAACCCCAAAACAAACAAACAAAAAATCCTATTTGCAATTCACAATTAAAATGTTTAGTATTTACATACTCTGTACTTGTATAAGTTTATATAATTAGAGATTTCAGGTACATACCTGATTAAAGAAGTAGCTTCAGATCTCAAAAGTGAAAATTACAGTCTTTTTCTTTGCTATTTTCTACATTTCTATACTGTGCAATACCCTAATTTTTCTTTCCCCCAGAATTAACAGTAAGTGATTTAAAACTGGATTTTCTATATAGTTGTCTGCAGCTCTTTCTTTTATTTCATAATTCTACTTGCCTTTCTTTTGCTTATATTGTAATTCTAGTTTTCCCAACTAATACAGGTAATTTAGAAGTATTTTAAAACATGATCTTGATCGATTTTTTTAAAAACTGAAATGTCATGAAGCCAAAATATAGAGCATCCTACTCAGATTCAAAAGTTCTTATTAGGAATAATGGTTTTGTCCATTTCCCCTTCTATCAATCTTAAAACTGTTCAGACTATTTACAGTTTACAGTGGATATTCTACGCTGACAAATAGTAGCTGATCTTACTACTTCTAAAAAGTACTGTTCTAAAAGAAGCAGCAATACTAATGCTGCAAGGTGTGGAAGAGAAACAGCCAGTTTTGCTCAAGGCCATATGAGAATTCAGGGTTTGATTTCTTCTGATGTCACATTTTTGTTAAACTAAAAACATAGCATATTAAGATTTTGCCAGAATCAACATATCAGTATGAAAGCCAAAGCAAACATTCCATTAGCCTCTACACATGGAAAATCTACATCACACGCATGAATAAGACTGCACGATGCTCAAAAGCTTATCATCACCATCACTACCCTGTAGGAAAATTCTACAACTGAAAATGCTTTGTGCTAGACTATGAGCTATGCATACTCAGAAGTCAAGGTTAATAACACAAGGTAGAAACCTAATTAAAATACAGGCATGTATTTATTTACATTTCCCATGTAGATGCTACTGTCTCTTAAGACTTAGGGCTTGAAGAAACACAGCTACATTTTCACCTTTGACCTACACTACAAGAGCTTTATTGCAGGTTACAATAACACGATTGCTAGCTAAAGCTTTCTAAGCCACTTAATTCATAAAACAGTATCTTACTCTACCAGGAGTTTAGAACACACTAGAAATGCAGGATCAGATCTTACCTTCAAAGACCCCTTATTGCAACTCATTCTTGAAATAAATCTAGGTTTGTGGAAATTAAACAG
Organism: Microhierax caerulescens; assembly: GCA_035590215.1. Taxonomy (NCBI): domain Eukaryota; kingdom Metazoa; phylum Chordata; class Aves; order Falconiformes; family Falconidae; genus Microhierax; species Microhierax caerulescens. The sequence continues at coordinate 20,703,643 of JAVJGJ010000061.1, read as the reverse complement.
GTCCCTCATCTTGTCAAAGATGATGAAGATACGTAACATCTAAATTTAGAAATTTCTTTTTTCTAAGACAATCACTTCTACTTAGCTTAGCAGCTAGCAACTTGCAAAAAAAAAAAAAAAAAGAGGTTGTCAGCTGTGACATGCTTACCCTTCAGACTAAAACAAAAGCAAGAAAAGAGACTTTAAGAGTGTCACTATATCAATGCACTCAAAACTGCACGCATGCTATAGATTGCATGCATTCTATATCCTTGTTGAAGATATTTATTTTATTCATTCACCTGTTTCATGCCCTTTCCTCCTTGTGGCTATGTGATTGTAAAATTACATTTAAATAGCAGAAGTGGCATCTTTAAATACTAGCTCAACAGCCTCGGTATCATGGCCAGCATCTGAAAACAGTGTTTGCATTTCTGTTTTCTTCTTAAAAGCACTTGACATACTAGTGTGGTTCTGTCCTTTCACTGTCTCTTCACAGGGTCAGTATGAAAACATTGTGCCTTTTTTCTAAGACTCAAGCCCTAAGAAAGCAACCTATCTTTGTAAACAACAAAAAAATATCTCAGCTGCCATTTTAGTGTGATTACATTACCCCATAACGGTAATAATAATATGTACTCTTAACTACTCTTTTTGCTCCTCCCTCTAATATATCTGACATAATATTATAAAAATAATGCTTGTACTTATCCAGGTAAATGTTAACTATTTGGTTTTGGCATTTTGATAATTGTTTTCTACGTTATGTTCAGTTTACAACCTACAGCACTTTAAATGTAATGTATGTGTCACTAAGCTATTACAGAAACGCCAGTTTTGCATGTTTCTGATGAGCATGTAGGTGGAAAGTAGAGACTCCAGAGGAGTAAGTCAGTTGCAGTAGAAGATACCAATCACTGACTGATACCTATGCATATCACATGCAGTTAGTATGAAATAATAACTTACATGCAAATCATAAAGAGATTTTGCCTTCGTTATTTACGCATCAAGAAATTTCCCCCCAAAGAGGAAATACACTTGCAAGACACACAGTGGTTAAAAGAGACATGACTCAGAAATCAACACTGCACAGCTTGTAGTGATAGTAAGAACAGATACTCAGTTTCTCTAAATCTCTGAAATAAGCATGCTTCAGTCTAAAACTTTTTACATATTGTGAATTTCAACAGGAACAAGATACATGCTTATACTTGCTGAGAAGTAAAATAGTCCCTGGTCACAGTTATGAATAGATTAATGCATATCCCTTTATAACATATAAAGCAGAAGTCAGAAATGTTGCCTCCCCTCACCACCCCACCTCCCAGATCATTATCATTTTCACACATACATTTACACAAACAAACAAAAAAAAACTCAGGGAAAGGTTTTCAGTTCAATATATTTCTCCTTTTCAGTGGCTAACATAAGATTTATAGGAAATATACATACTCAAATTTGCTCCGGTTTCTCGAGTTCATGGTACAGTTATCTGTAAGGGTACCTTCGAGTGGTTTCTTCAGGATTATGCAGAGATAGCAGCAATGGTTTTTGGAACTTGCTTTGTATCCAAACTCGCTGCATTTTCACTTTTTTCTTTCTGTTTACTTGTAACCGCCGATCAACTAAATTCTGTACTTCAGTCAATCCAGCCAAGTTGAACATGTTCCATACCTCATCTATTTTGTCATATGAAGAAGTATTGTCATATGAAGAAGTATATTGCAATTAAAAAAAAAATACATTTGTAGAATGTAGTAATTGACAACCTGAGTGGACGGGAAAAGAGCAATAGTATCCCATCATCAGGAATTTAAATTTGGCTCCTGCAAAAGAGCAGCCTCACAGCTCAGATTCACCAACAGCACAGAACAAAGTATCAGAGCACTGCTACCAACTGTCTTTCCAAGCATGTTTATCTACATTTTAAGAAAGAAATTGAGTACATCTTTAAATAACAGAATTTGACCATACCATTAGACACAAGATACTTAGACAAAGAGAAATTTCCAGTAATGTCAGTAAGGAATCTTGCAGGAGTCCAGATGCAACAAGTCTATACATAAAGGGAATTATTTTCTTACAATGGTTAGCTTTGTGCTTTGTAAAAGCAGAGTATTTAAAAAAGCAGCCAATAAAACCTTTAAATTTCTGTCCTAAGATGAGCTTTTATAACCCAAATCATCTTGAGAGACACAATCCTTTTTATAAAGCTATACCATTTCATACCTTTGGTAAAGAAATACACTCTGGTTCCATCTCCTCGTACGTAAAAATTTTCTGACAAGCAATGACCTAAGGCATTAGAGCAGTAATAAGAAAGGACATGTCACTTTTTTTTTTTTAAAAAAAAAAAAAGTTAAAATGAACAGTGAACTACAAAAGCATTCAGGAATTACCTTTTTTAAAACGAACTTGAGCTGTGTCATATCTTCCATAGTCTCGAAATAACAAAATTCCTCCAGGTTTCAGTAGTTTAGCCAACCTATTTACAACCCCTTGCATCCTTAGAAAATAGATAGGATACCGGTGAAATTTGAAAACATAACTTGTTTTTTCTAGATGCTTGGTATATATGTAGATTCCCCAAACTACAGTGAGATGTGTCTATATTTATGATAAAAAGGCCAGGCACTAGTCAACAGGAAGAACTCTACAAAAAAGTCTCTAAACCAAAAATTTAAAAGGAAATGTAAGAGAATAAAAACTGAAAAGAAAAGGAGCCCTTTTCCTCCACTACAACTGAGTTTCAAGGATGGATTAAACCACAGTTTTTGAGTATACAGGTCATATGGGTCAGGTGGATATATGACAAAGAGTGAATGAACAGTTAGCTACGTGCATTGGTGAGCTAGACTGAGCCTCCTTCCCATACATAGCAAAATGAAGGGCCTGGAAGGCAGACAAAAACTCACCTGATTTCTTTATGGAGGCACTGATCATACACACAAAATCAGTATCTCCACACCTAGTGGCTGAGGATGGAAAGAAGAATCTGAGTAGTGCCTCAGGCAAGGAATCTGGCAGAACTCCAGCTGTATATTGTAGTTAGAGAAGGAAAGTCTGCATCCTCCAAAATGCTAGCAAGTTTGTGAATCTTGGTGATATCTAACATCAGCTTTTCCTTATCAAGATTACACCAGCCTGCTGTATGTATGGTAGTAGTAAGTACCATACACAGTACTCTTTTCTTCATTCTCACCTTTTAATATTGGATCTGCTTATAAATACACTTGCATTACTCCACAAAATATGTTACTAATGAGTAATGTCTTGGGTTTACCTCACTCTTTCCAAATAAACTGAAGGACTTGGGCTTTCCACATTCATGAAAGACCACAACAGCCAGCCTGCACATGGCAGGCTGCAAGGTAGAGAAGTCCCCTTGCCTAATTCAAATGTTTCTCCCACAGGGAAGTGGATAGACCATGTAGAAGATGAGGAGCCAGAGTGAACGTGAAATGAATGAAAAGGAAAGACAGGACACCGTATCTGAAAAGAGCTAAAGAAGAGTTAGTCCTACATACCTATACAAAATCAGCATACAATTACTGTGTGCCAAGAACACCATCTTTACACCATCCCTGTCTCTCAGGAGGCCTTACCCCCTTGCCCCAAGAATGTCAGAACTCAAGCACTAATGCAATATGGTCCTAATACAACAGGAAAAGCAGGGTAAGATGCCTGCATTAAAGGGACAGGATTAGGAGTTAGTTCAGCAGAAAATAATGTCATATCTCCAAACAAACAAACAAACAAGAACAAAAAGCGTCACACACTTTTTAGGCACAGAATTCCCTTAGACGAAGCCAAGTGCTTTAAAAGTTGTCCTCTTTACTCATGTTCAACACAGGCAATCAAGTGTGCTGCCACAGACAGAAAAGGCAGCACCACCTAAAGAATAAGAGACTGTTCAAGGCAGGTATTTGTGCACTGAATTACAGACTTTGCCTATAAACATAAGTTTTGTGCACATATAAAAAATGTACATGTACAAAAAGTGAAAGTGCTTTGAGAAATCTCATCCCATAGGACTAAAGCACTTTAATTATATAGCTTGACAAAAGTTTAATACCTTTCAAATTCTGCAACCAACTCTTAGAGGGCCCTTCTCACAGAACTAAAGTGTGTTAAAAATGGAGTACAAGAGTAGCAATTATCAAAAACTAAATACAAACAGCCTGAAGAGAAATCACTAAGTAACAATTATGCTGAATACAAATGTATCCCTCATAAATTTTCCAGGTCTCCAAAGTACAGAAGTTCTGCATCATCATTCTCTTGGTTTTCTTTTTCATTTCCCAGTTTCAAAGTTTCCAGAAAAAATGTACACTGAGCAAGATGAATCCAGATTACATTTGCCTTTATGCAGTCATTTTACTTCTATGACATGACAGTAGTGACTAACAAATCTTTGGAAAGTGGGTCTTACAACACAGATAATTACATGGAAATTTTTACATGTGTGTATACACACACACACACACAAGTACCCATGTCTGCCTTTAGATGCTGACATGGGGAGGAAAAAAAAGATAAACACATTGTCAAAAGACTAACAGGAAAAGATCCACAAAAATTCTGACAGAACATCTGATTACTGCTTCTACAGGCAAAGCAACTGAATGAATGTGTCTCTGTTGTCCAATTTCTTCCTGGCAGCATCACTGCTGTTACAGAGATCTGAAATCTACTGCTTGAATTGTTTTTGAAATCTAGACCCAGGCTTTGCATGACTCACGTGCTCATCTCTGAACAAATAGGAAGGAGCAATATTTTATATGGGAAAAAAAATTTCTGTAAAGCCAATAATCATTAATAACTTAGGCAGGGAAACAGTTCTCAGACTTGGGCAAATACTGTTCTGTTTGCCAAGCCCATTTTAATGACAGCATGTATTTCCCTTCATATGATCTAGTTAGAAGAAGAGTCAAGGAGTTTAACTTACATGCCCTCTTTTGCATTTTTACCCCATTAATTTTCACAATTATCCAGCCTTAACAGTCAAAGTTTGGTTCATTAGACAGAGGCATTAGTAACAAGGCTAACAGTACTCAACGTAATGCTATACACAAAAAGTAGATCAAGTTTTCTTAATCCAAACAAGTTACAAAGTTCTGAATGCACCTTGGTTTAAGAGGCCTGAATATAAGCATTTGTGTGCGGCTAAATCAGCAACATAAGTATTTATCAGAAGGTGTTAAATCATGAATGTTTGGTTTTGATACTGAAAATAATTTCATTCTAGAAGACTAGTTGTCTGTTTTTTTCATTTGTAATTTTCTTGGATCACTGTCACTTTTAATAAAGGATGTATTTAGTTACAATATACCCCTTGTATTATGATGGAGACAGGAGGCTCACTAATGAATTAGCCTGACCAGCTTTTCTCTTAAGCCTGAAAATGAGAAACAGCATTTAAAATACCTTGGCTTATATATATATTGAAGCTTAGTAAATAATACATTAAAGATTCATCATCTTCTTTTGCTATTCTTGAAAACCTCCAATGATAAAAGAGATTTAACCCATTTGCTTTGTGCTTTAGTCTTCATTTACCTGTCAGGATGAATTGTAGAGAGCACAAAGACAAGGAGAATGACATCCAGGATCTCATCTGGAAAAGGATAGGGTAAAGCATCATCACACACATCATGAACAAAGGCAGAACACCAGGCTGAATTGTAGGACGAATGTGACTGTTAGGAAAAAGATGAAAAGAGGCACAGAGAGAACAGTAGTAGTTAATACGTTTACTGTGACTCAGGAAACTTTTTTTCTTCAATTATTCAGCATTGTAAAACATTTCATATAAAAGCCTATTCTGTCTGGTATCTTCCTCAAGCTGAGAAACAAGCTCACTGATGGTATTCATTCCTCTGTGTATAGAGTAAGACTTTGTTCTCTGGAATATTGAAAACTTCAGTTAAAAGTTGTCAAAGCCATCACAGTCTTTTTCATGAAGACAGCTTCCTGGCAGCCTCCTGAATTACAGGCTTATAAGGTACTCTAAAGCAAGCACATGAATTACCTTTACCAGCTCCACCGCTCCTGAAGCAAAATCACAACAGTACAGAAAGGTTCCAGGTATATTGCTAGGAAAACAAAACCAACATCAGTTAAAAAATTATTATTGTAAAAGATAAAAGTCTACATCAGTGTTCATAGAACTACAGAGGGCCCTTTGGGGTTCTCCACAGGTTTGATCAAACATGCCTTATTGATGTCTAGCACATGGAAAGCCACATAGGTTGTAATGAAGCAATAGGGCAGAAAAATTCATAAGAATACCAACAGGCAGTTAGTATAAAAAGGAGAATTATAGCCTTTTCAGGGAGGAAGTGAAAAGGAAAAGAAAGAAGGTCACAGAGGGCTGTCAGATTGATAACAATGTCCTGGTGTTGTATTACATAAATGCACATTAATAGGTCACATTTTCTTACAGAAGCACTGTGTTAAATCTCCATCATTAGCCCATGTATGCAGGTTAATCAGCAATATGATTTGGGCAGGGGTAGGGTGTTGCAAAAGTCATCCACAGCTCTGCAGACATTTGGGTTCCCATTCGCTGCCTTGCTGTGCTTTTGATTAGATTAAGCTGTATTCATTGTTTTCCTCCATCATCCCCTTAGTTTTGTAAGCCAAGATGAGTAAGAATTTCCTGTAGCTCTCTTTTACCTTCCTGTCCCATCCAAGACAGCTGCAAATTTCCTTGTATCATTCATCACATACTAGTAACTCTATGGAGAGATTTTTTTCATCTCCACAAAATTCACTTAAGAGAAACTGAGCAAGCCCCTCAAAACCTAGTGAGGGATGACCTCACAGTCAACTCATGATCCATTAATGTGTCTTTAAAAATACTGAGGATTTTGGACAGATGGTTTCTTTAGAAAGGGCATCAAACCTTTCTCTGAGGGCTCAAAAGGAGAACCCCTGTGGACAAAAATATATTCCATCTTTGTTGCCAAACAAAACTTTTATCAGCTCTGTGCCCACCATGAGGATTGATGAGTTTAGATATTTGTCATGGATGAAGACAAGCAGCCTGGCTTTAGATCCAGCCAGTCTCTTGGGAAGGGTCAGGCTGACTACCCAATTGGCTTGTTAGGATGTTATTTCAATTTTTTTTTTTTGCAACAGAATAGGAGCTATGTAGAAAGTCAACTTAAAACAAAGACACAGCTTGACCAGGATAGCGATTTCATGATGCACTGTATTAAAAAGCAGTAACTTAAAATTTAAGGAGGGCAGTGGGAAGCTGTTTAAAAGTTACATTACAAACCTAAATGAAATTGTTTTTTGTAGCCAAGATATACCCATACTTCAAACTGGCTTCTTTTTATATGCATATAAAAAAATATATTTTTAATATAATTTTTTCTATATTTATATTATGCGATTTTAATATTATTACATCACAGTAAAACCAACTGTGCTATAAAGCTAGGCCTGCTAAGAGATAAGAGGGGTTTCCATCAGCACACATACAAGATAAATATGAGTTGTTCAATGTAGGAGCCAACGTGATTGACTGGAGGATTTACATAAGAATAGAGATCTCCAGGAAAAATATCCAATGAGTGGATTCTTAATTAGCAGAAATGCCAACCTATGACTAATGCCTCCTGTGAGGAAGACACAAAAGTTTGTCTCTTCTTTTTTAATACAGCCACGTGATATCTTTTCCCAATATAATGTTACTTTCCAAACTTTTCATATGAAACAGGGCTCCCCTTTCATTACATGCTGTCTAAAGCAAAGCACTTGTGGGCTGAAGATGCATTGCTAACACTAATGAGTTGCATGTATGACCTTGGTGCATCACTCAATTCCTCCTGCTCTCTTGTTTCTATATCTGCAAAACTGAGTATTTCTGTATAGTAGTGATGCCAGCAATCAGAATTCATTTATAGAATACCAAACTCAAGCTCTTGAAGGCATGAATAAAAAGAAAACTTTTTCAACCCTTATACATACACAGCCTTTCCAATAAAGCCTTCCTGCCTACATGGAGAGAGGACATGCTGTTGTAACAGCTTTTTCTAAAACTGGACGCTAAGTGGATTAAGATGCTTCAAGGAATTAAGTAACGCAATACAGAATTGCGCCTTCCTTGACACTAAAACCTGAAGCAATATGACAAAGTCTACCAGCCAAATTCAGAAATAACACAACTTCTTACCATTAGATCACATGTCATTATCTACTGTCCCCGATTTTGGACTTTTGAAGAGATAACTGGTAGCTTTACAGTCACATATAAAACAAGAGACTAATTTACCTGCCTGATTTTAAGCTACCAGAAATCAGCCTGAACACACCTGAAGACAAATCTTGTAAGCAAATATGGTCCTCTCAGGACTAGGGTTGACCAGCAAGAGGAGTATCTTGCACTGATGCTACCAACATTATCTGTAATCCGCAAGCAATCAGAATTTCAGGACTCTCAACACTTCCTGCACCACCGGTCTAGCACCAACATTTGCAGAAAATTAAGGAGAACAGAACTTTCATATTTGAAAATGCAGTACTACATACCACAGAACTTTCAAAATAGGAAAGACACTGTTCCCAGCACCACAACCAACCTAAAATCAGAAGATAATCAAAAAGTTAAAATATGTGAGCAAATAAAATCTCCTATTTTTTTTATCTTTTGTCTTACATTAGTTGGTAGGCAGGACCCATTAGGCCTGAAGGTATTTTGGACAGAAAAGGTATGAACAGCTTGTGCTACAATTCTCAAATCATGTTTATGATCATGCTTCTCCTCAATGTCTTTCTGAAGTTAAGAGAGAATCCACCTCTCAAACTGCATAGGAAAATACAATATTCTTGTCCAATTTCACCATTTGGCACAAACGTGTCAAGTACTTGTACTTCAAGAACAGAGCACTTTAAGGCATAAGTTTCCTTAGGAAATCAGAAACCCAAATTCCAGCGAAAATTGAATCTGACAGTCTAGCCCTCAATTCTGATTTGGGATAAACTTTAAAGGGAAAACAAAGCCAAGATTCTAGGTTTCTCTGAAAGTTTCTGCCGTAAGTGACTGTAGTACATACAATTCTGAAAGCTTACTTTCTTGATACTTATTGTGTCTTTAACAGGCTTTTGAGCAACTGAGTTCTGTATGATGGGTAGAATATTTGCAGTGCATTACCTCTAATATTCTGTAAGTGGCATCACTACCAGGGAAGGATTCTAGCCTGCCAAGTTCTCCTCCACAGTCTTTACCCTGAACATTGTAAGTAGGAGATTTTTCTTGCTTTTTATTATATACATATCCTTGTACAACAGTATAACCACCTCCATCATTTTGCTTCCAATATTTTTCTCCTTCCTCAAACATTTCATTTTTGTGTGAAAAACTGTTGGTACTATTTATTTTTGTGTGTTCTGAAGATCTTTCTTCTGTTTTCAACTCTTGTCTCCTTTTCCCTGGAAGAATTTCTGGGAACTCTAGAAACAGCCAATTGCGATCCTTGAAAAAATTATTTTTATGAGTCTTGTAAAATTCATTCCAATATTTGCTAGCTTCTCTCTCATATTTATCTGAAATTCAAACAAAACAAAAATTTGGTGAATAGAAGCTTAGCTACAAAGTACTGTAAAGCAACATGTAACTTGGACCCCAAATTTACAGTTTAAAAATCCATAGTTTCCCACATTGTACATATTTAAATAAAAACATACAAATTTTGGGTCTTAACCTGTGCTCAAAATAACTCCCATGAGGGTTTAATTAGATTTTATGCCACTTAGGATGGGACAGACAGGCTTTCTGCATTTTTAAAAATTTTTTTTTTAATGTACTGGCATAACAAAACATCACTAAAATATAAAACTGAATTTCTTAGGCAAGCTTTCATGTCTCAATAAAAGCAATGCATCTTTTCAACTAAATGTTCTCCATGTTCTTCCTATTTAAGAAATACTAAATTGAAATTAATTTCATTATTTAATAAATTCTATGAACAAATTTGTTTTATTGATTGATTTATGAAATTCTGAGAAAATTTGTTGGTAGCTAGTCATCTCTCAAAAAAATCATCAACTAGAAGCCTAGTTGTGAACTGCAGTGATAAATGTTACTGCACAGCCAACAGACAGTAATTCACTCAACCATTCAACAATACAGTTTTGACAGAAAGTAACAATACTGTCAGAAACAACATATTTGCTTTCTTACTTGCAAAACACTTCAGAGAGTCTTACAATAGACCTTTGAGTTAACTTTTAGTTCACAAAACATTCTAGCAATGTTAGAATGCCAAAGAATAGGACTGGAAGGGTTTTCACTGGTCAGGGAATTCAAACCCCTTTCTCCGCAGAAATTTATGCAATCTTAAAATACAACCTTTCATATAGGTTTGACAGCTTTCTTCAGTAATATATTACAGTCCTTCACCATCTGTACAGATAGAAACCTTTTCCACTACCTAATCAGAAACTTCCTTACTGCAATTTAAGTCCAGTAATTCTTGTCCCATTAACAAAGCAGATAAAGCAATTCAAGTCTTTTACTATGTCTCCCATAAACTATCTCTTCTCTAGATTGTCTAAACCCAGCTCTCCTTTTTTTCCACAGAAGTCATGATTTTTAGACTTCTGATCATTTTCATTTTTCTTCTCTAGATTCTCTCCAGTTGATTTACTACCTTTTGGTGCTGTATTCTGGTAAAGGCATTATCAACACAGAGCAAAAAAAAATAAATACAAGGTTTACAGGCTGTAATCCTGTTTATAACTCCCAGCTTGCCATTTTGCAACAGCATGACACTGCTGATTCAGCTAATGATTCAACACAACCCTCAGATCTTCTGCAAAATGACTACCTAGCCAATTGTTCCAGAACCTAGTATTTTTTTTCAAGGAATTATTCCTAAGCAAAGTATTCTACATTTATTTTTAGTAAATTTTTATCTTTCAGATCCTTTTTTCCAACATTTCTCCAGATCTTTCTGAATCCTAATCCCATCCTTCAACATATTTGAAACATCTCTTCACTTACTATCATCTTCAAGTCTCCCATTTCCTGAGGTCACTAATGAAAATACCAAGCAGATCTGGACACAGAACAAAACGCTTCTCTGCCCAGCACAGCCTTCCAATTCTGAAAGGCTCTCTACGCATTCATTCACCCAAAAGCAGTTTCATTAGCTCTCGCTTGCCTAACTTGCTTATGAAAATGTCAAGTAAAGCAAGTCAGAAGCCTGACTAAGGATAAATTTCAGGACTTCTGCTTTTTTTTCCTTATCCCCAGGGCTGGTAACCTTCTCCAAGATGGAAATTAGTTTGATTTTACATGATTTATTCTTGAAAAACATTTCTTGGCCAGTATTCATATCCTTTGTTCTTCCAAACCCAGTGTCTGCAAGCTCTGGATTAACTCTTCCAGTACTTTTCCAGGAACTGAAACTAATTATCTGACTCTTTTCTTTTCCCACCTCCCTTTTTAAAAAAGTAAATACTCTCTTTTCTGCTTTCCTAGTCATCCATGTACTCTATGGATGTACTTTGTAACCTGTTCTTCCTCAGTACAAGAACAAGATCTTTCCTCCTTCTGGCTAGCACTAATTGTGCTAGTCACTGGACTGCAGCTAACCCTTTCAAAGCAAGACTGATAAAAAGATAAGAATTACAGCTTTTTCAATATCCCTTTTGTTGGTGGTTTTCCCTTCCTCATCGTAAGTACCAAACCAAATCTTTTTATTGCTTTTTCCCCTCATTCCCAAAGCATTTACAGAACTGTTTCTTGTTACCCTTGATGTATCTTATTAAGTGTACATCATATAATGTGTTGCCTTTTTTATTTTGTCCTTACTCACATACACTGAGCCATTAATTCTTTTAATATAAATGCATAGAATAAATATATGGCGCATTTCTCCTACTCCTCTCATTTAAATCTTAACATACTATTTCCTAAATCGCTACAGCTTTTCAGAGATAAACAAGGCTGAGTATTATCATTAGAGGCACAGACAGGCAGTGGGAAGCGGCAAGGAGGTGGCAGAATGCCTTGTCCTAGAAATCTGCATAATATTTGAAAATTAACATTTAATACTTCCAATTGTATTATTAAAGGGCAAGACCCAGCCATGCAGAGTAATTGTACAGACTTGTTTTATAATAAAACTGCGGAGTTGATTGAGGTCATATATAGCAGATTTCGATAGTGTAAGTTGCACATTCACAGATTGCTCAGCTTCAGTATAAAATAACCCAACCCTTCTACTGAAAAGGTTCTTAAATCATTATCAACCCCTTGTTATAGTCACTACTTTCCTACAAGTCTGTGCAGAACCCTTGTAGTTCAATTGCCATCAAGTTTTTCAGATTTCAGAATTGAAGGAAAGCAACAGCTAAAGTCAGCCTTTCAGATTGTATTAGTATGGCATTACATAGATTCAAGTGAAAGAACACTTTCCATTCTTTCTCTGGTCACTCCTGCACCACTATGTAATTATCACGCATCCAGTATTATTATCAATTTTTTGTTTCAGTTTCTATGTTTAAGTAGCCTGACTACCAAATTTTCCAAAGCGTGTAAAAATGACAAAACTAATAAACATATAACCTTTTGAGACAAAAAAATCCCTTAACTCAGTCAATCTTTCTCCTTAACAGAATCTTTCAATACAAACAGGTATGCCTGACAAGAAACTGGACACATTAATAAGTAAATCAAATTCCAGAAGGTACTATCATCAGTTCATTCAGTTTAACTTCCCTTGTTTTAATGAGGCTCACCAGAACTACTCTGTTTTAGTGATATGGCAGTATTGTTGAAATCTGTCTTGTCTATTTTCCCCCTTACTGTAGTTTCCAAGGCCCCAAAATAACCTGCTTGTTAGCTTCAGTCCAGTTCATTGTTCACACAAATAGGCCAAAATGTACTTCCACTTGCAGAATGAAGCTGAAGCTTTCTGAAGGAACACTATCAGCAATGCTCACCTATTCAAGTTCTAAACAGAGGGGCATTCATAGGAAATGTCCTTGGATTCTTGTATTTCTTGGCAATAGACAGATGCCTGATTATTCCATTTCTCACCAGCACAAACCAAGTTCTAATTGATTGGAGATGAAGAATGAAAGGTTCCGTGAGCAACATGGTTGCACAGCTTACTTCTCAATTATGAGCTCTTTTTCAACTTTTTTACAGAAACCAAATTAAAATACCAGATACCAGATGTAATTTTTGAAAAACAAACGTTATACTCCTGTATTTAGATAAAGAATATGAGAGCTAACAGAAAAGGGCAAGGTGACAATCCCATAGCATTCAAAGTGATGAAGGGCACACAATCCAAGACACATTCACAGGTAATTCAATTAAAAGCCAACATGTGCCCTAGTTGCATCAATGAAACTGAGCACAAGATCATAATGACACCGTCTAATTTGACAGGTTCAAGACACACTAAGTAAACTGAGGTCCAGGACATCCAAGTAATTCTTTTCAGAATATCGTTCTAATAAAGGAACAAATCCAGTCTTCTGTGTTACTATTAAGTTGATACTAGGGCTTTAGCATACGTAACTATTCTAGAGTTTAGTCTAGGGTTTATTTTATCAGTTTGAACCTAGAGCTATCATTCTTCAGAAAGGCAGAATACATTCAGTTTCCCTTCTGAAAACAGGCATGAAATTCTTTAATCATTTACAGAGCAGATTCTGCATGATGTATTGGAATACCTTCCACACAAAGTGTACACACTGCTTCCTGAAGCACTCCCAGCTCAGCCTGGCCTAGGCAGCAAGCTGGCACCAGCTGGGACCAGTACAATTTCATGGCACTTAAATGAAAGTTAAATGGTGCAATGTACAAACACTAGTTCTCTAAACACTCTACAAATCATTAAAAAGCATTTGAGTATTGTACATGGGAATTTTAATCCCCAGCACCCTAGCTGGCTGCAAATTCATTCCCTTTGATGAAGTAACAGTCCTGTGTATTAGCAGTTTTATTCTGAAGCACTGCAAAAGGAGCCAGAACTTGCAACTCCACCATACTGATGTACTTGTTTTACACAGAGCCTACCGACCCACCAAATGCAAAATTGCTCAAATAAGTAACTGAATTGCTAGAAAAATACACTTTGATACGATCTGTTAAGGCAACAAAGGAAGGGAGGGGAGGAGGGAACAGACATGATCCAACCACAAATTTAGACAAGAGAATGTAGAAATAAAAAGAGTGCTCTTGGATTTCAAACCATCTTTAAATTCTTTAATAGCATTAAAATAGGTTAGGAAATTGTTTACCTTGATCTTCCCATTGGACTTTCACAAGTGAGTTCTCTGCCACTTTTTCCTTGGCATTCTCCTCTTCTTCTTGTGACCACTGCATGTGGTCCCTGCAAAAGACAGTTGAAGAACCAGCCTTTAAATAGGCTTTTCCATCATCTTTTTTTCCCAGGGAAAACAGTCACAAATTACCTACCTCAAGTATATTTTCTTTTTGAATGCAAGCAAATGACCACAAGGAGACTGACAGCTAAAAACTAAGTTTCAGCATATAATAGATAAAAATTACTAGTTAGGTAAAACTCAAGTTATACTTGAGTAAATATACTGTATATATATACTGTAGTAGTATGCATTTTTTTCTTAATAACAGAAATTAACACATATCCTATAAATTGAGTGCCCATATAAGAATGTATTTTGAGTGTCCCATTAGAGTTGTGTTTAGCTGAACAGAATAACAACAGACGTACCAGCAAACACCCTGATGCAAGAAACTTCTCACATTACTAATGTTCATGATAAGGAACAAAGTTCATTTAGCAAAAGAATCAGCTGTTCCTGAAACAGGGAGCATAATCCACCTATTCAAAAACACGATTTTACTGATTTGGTGAATAGAGACAGAAAACATTGAGAAAAAAAGAACGAGACATTCCTAAGAAAAGACAAACAGTGCTACAATGGCTCCAGTCTATGCTATCTTTATTTGTGTAAAGTGGTTAACTAAATGTTATTTTCCTTCATTAAATGGTCACAAAAATCAAGCCAAGATCTGAAACTGCCTTCCCTGTAGATTCTGTTTGGATCAGGCCACAATGGAGAGTGCCCAAAAACGTGCTGCTGGCAGCTCTTAAAAGCAAATCAGCTGTCCCTCCAAATCAATCAGTCTGAACAGTTTTAGAAATCAGATTACATTAGATAATATAATTTATGTACACGATTAGATCCTAATCCTACTGAAATTAATTAACTGAAAGCCTATGACTAAAATTCCATTGGTTACTATGGGAAAAGGAACAACGTGCCAACTTGAAAAGAGTTAGTTGTCTTTAAAATCTAACAAGCATCTTCCTGCTCCATACTTGGTGACATACAGATAATTTAATCCTTAGACCATCACTGTTTCTCTTTTGTTAATTGTGGGAGGCTAATTGGTATGTATTTGTCTGCTTGCCTCAGACTTATTTCCAAATCTCTACTGAAGTATTTCTCATTACTGTCCCCAGCAGGTTGCCTCTTCCCTTCCTGTATTTGTGCATATACCAAATGTTTCTATGCAGTGTCAAGGCTCTGACAGACATGCTGTAGTAGAATAAAACTGAATGACCAAAGCATTACTAGGCAGCCATCCTCCTGGAAAGACTTGCTTCCCTCAATGCTATCACCATTTTTGACCTTGCCTATTTCAGCAAGCTGAAACCAAGGACTACACAGATGACAACAATATAGCCAGCCCTTCTGACAGATGACTTGCTGTGGTGTAAGCTTTAGCTGAGTAATTTTAATCCATTATAGTGTGTCTGTCAGAGCCCTTAAGGGCTTTATACACACTATTATAGGTGCCTGAAGTCCATCATCAACATCTTTTTTTCCTTTTATCCCTCCTTGGAAATTCATAGAGCTGAAGAAAGATCTTCTGGCTCTTTCCTAGAAATTTCTATATGGAAGACCCCAAACACAGGACTGTAGCAGCATGTCTTGATCAAAATCTTAAGAAGAGTGGACATAGTATAGTTCTTATGCAAAATATTTACATATTTTGGATGCTTCAAATGGGGCAGCTCCTTCAGCAATAGAAGCTGGCAGGAAAACAACACAGAAGAATTCTAAGCACAGAAGTTTTTAAATATAGAAATGTTTTAAGCTAAGCCTTGACAGCAGCAAAGCAAACTATCCATTTTAATCCCACCAGATCTGTTAACATGAGTAGGCCCGACATGCGATCGAGCAATGCTACTTTCAGTTCAGCTTATTCAACATAGCCCTTTTCCATTAACTTGTTTGCTAACATAGGGTTTAGTTATCTCTGAAAACTAACATATGACAACTATGCCAATTAACAACCTGAATAGAAGCAGACATTTTTTGCTCTAATGTTTAATATAATTCATTATTTCTCTCTTGAAATAACAGAAAAGCACCACAGCAAATATCTAAAGCATTAGCTCCCAGATTTAATCTGCTTAGTATTCCTAGCAGCAACGGTAGCAGCTTTTGGCTCCCTGACAATTTACACACAGGCAAAAAGAAAGATGCCACTTTGTGAAGTATCAAAGATAGTAAGTGGAAAACAAAATTATATAAATTTTCATAGATGAATGCTAAGGTAGATGATTCTCTTATGCTCACCCTGCATGATCGAATATTTAGTTCAACCACCACTCATCCTGATCCCCCTTACCTCCCTGGTGAAACCCTGGCTGACTCGGCAAGTTAGATCCAAGGACCTCCTCCCACTTCATAGCCAGGTTCTGATTTTTTAAGACCATCACAACTTCCATGCAACCTCTGCTCCCACTCAGTTTCACCTGTTTTCCCTTCTGAGATACATGGACGGATTCATCTGCAGATCCGATTTCTAACAACCCTGTTCCTCACAATCCCATCTTCACAATCCACCCCAACCACCTGCATCATAGTTTGATAACTCTGTATTAGACTGTCACCAAAAGCTAGCAAGAAAATCTGAAGCAACACATGGTCAACTGTTCGGCAGGAAATTAAAAAATGAAACAAAACTGAGTTTCATTGAGGTCCAATGGTACAGAAAAGGATGGCCTTTATCTTAAAATCTTTTCCTGAGTTGACTATATAGCCTATATTTGAACAAGCATTCACAAAATTAAAGGATTTTTCCACCTAGCAGGAGCTACTGAGTCTTGAAGATGCTTAAACACTATACTGCATATAGATTTATGAAACACTGAGATAAACTTCACACTCTTTTAACACAATAACTAGCCAGCTTCCAGCTTCCTTGACTGAGAAATTTACAGAAGTATAAATAACTCCACATTCGACCATAAGATAGCATGTGTTGAGGACCATGGCTTGGAGACATCTGGTTTAGAAAAACAGTAACAGATGACAGATCTAGTTGCATATCTTACCTCTTCAGTTAAGCCTAAATTTAGAGACTAAAAAGAATAATGAAGATACTAGTTTATTAACAAGAAGACAGTCTTCTGCATCATATTCTTAAGATGTTTTTACTCATCAGAATTTTATTAGAGAAACTTCTGAAATAATCTAATTAAAAATGGACCAACTAATAAATTAGATGGACTACTAAAAAAGAATAATTTCTAAAAACCCCGCAAGTTGGAAACTTCATTTCAGAACAAAAGCATGTCTATTAACCTCTGACAGTTGCCAGCAAGGGACACCTCTTAAAAGAACTGTGTATTACTTTCATGAAGTAAAGTCCTGAAACTTGTGATCTGTTACTCCTATGTTATGTTAGTCATTGGTTATCATTAGCAACAACCAGTCCCTTTTCGAATTTTGCTAAATCCTTGCTCTCAGAAACGTGTGTGGCAGAAATCAAAAATATACTTTAAAATTGTCCAGAAAATAATTTCTCGTATAGCTTCTGAATTCCCCTCTTGACTCATCAAGTATTCCTTGTTCTTAAGTTACGAATTATAAGAATAAAAATTCCTCATTTTCCAAATATTATCTTAGGTATCTTAGGTAGATACTCTTCTACTTTCTAGACAGATCTAGGTATTCCTATATCCTTCTAACACTTCCTGTATCAGTTACTGTTTTGTATTCACCTCTATTCCATGGTCAAAAATCCTAGCCTTTTCAATCTTGGTTTTCCCCGTGTTGACCAGAATTCTCACTCTTTTCTGAGCCCGCATTAATTATAAAAATATCATTCATAGATGGAGATGTACTGCAGCAAATCAGGGCAATTCTTATTTTTGTTAACCTTTACATGTTAATGTTTTCTCTGCTGTTATATCACTTATTTATGTTAAGATTCAGTTTACTTTTTTTAACAGTTGTGCACTGTATGGAAATCTCTCCTGAACTATCTGTAACATCTTCATTATACCTTTAGGAGAACACAAGTAATTTGCATGCTCCTTTCAAAACAGTGTCAATTTTAGTATACAGCGCTAACCCAGCATGCAAAAGTTGTTGTACCTAACTAGTAACTCTCTGCCACTATAAATAACACAGGCTATCTTAACTCTACACCTTCTGTCTCCTAATTCATTACTGATCTAAAACAATATTTTGTCTTTTCTTCCATGACTAACTATTGGCTCAGCAGATTTTTAGTCAAGTCACTGAGAACTCGTAACTGTCACATTACTTGTGACAATCTCAAGTTTTCTGTAATAGCACCTTTACACAATTAGTGTAAGTAGACTTTACACTGTCTATTCTGGCAGTCCATTGTTATATATATACACATACCATTATTCATCATAGTAAATATACAAAAATTTATGAAAATTGGTCTTGAAGAAACATCTCACCACATATTATGCTCAAAAACCTTAGAAGGATCAGTTAAAATCCGTGATCCAAGTGGAACAGCTGGTCGTCTACCACTTTGGTGCCTCTGCTGCATCTTGCTTTTTCTCAGACATAAAGCAGAAAGCCTTGTAATGAAATTCATTTTGTTTAGAGACCTGAAAACACAATTAATTCAAATTACAGTTTTGCTGTAATTCAATTGTTTATGTCACTTACATGAGAAACCGGTCGAATAATTAAGCACCAATATCAGCTTTAGTAATAACATTTTACTGTAGTATCAATTTAAATGCTTTTTAGAAAACAGCAACATCCCTTCAGTACACCAAAAGCCAAAATAATCCCAAAGTAGGCTACTGGAATGAAACCAGTTGAAAGACAAATTATTTGGTATCATTTCAATGTCTGTCAGGCAGATGAAAAAAAATAAATACACAATAAAACAAGAAACCAAGTTTGACACTGTACTTTTAAGACAACAAGCAAGGAGTGACCAGTAAAGAAACCACTTGTTCTAGTGGGTACACACTGCCACCGAAATTAACATTTTTTACCCCACTCACTAGTCACCTCACTAGGTCTTCAAAAGATTTCATTCTAGAATTGTGACTCTGGTTTTATGCTTTTAGATAGGAAATTAAAGATATTTTTTTTTTAACATGTAAACATTACACACCAGAGAGCCTTCCAAAATTTCTGCCATGTATTCTTTTGATCTCTGTTCAATGCCTTCTTTGAAATGAGCGGGTTTAAATGTTGACTTCTATTCACGCATATTATAAAGTGCTTGAGGTTTTTCTATTACATATACAGTTTTGTCTTATATTGCTATATTTTACTTTACTTGGAAATTCTTCATACAGTATTAATAATGAAAGATAACAAGTGTGTGTAGCTAGTACCAGCATTTTGTATTGTTGGGGGGTAGTTTTGTGTTCTTTTTTGGCTTGTTGGTTCATTTTCTGCATTTTTTTTGCATATTCTCATTAATGTAGGCTTTCTAGGAGATGAGTAAAATGAAATACCTCTCCTATTATACCATCTCCTGATGGGCCTTTGTTCTTTTTCCCTTCAAGTGTTCTGCATATGACTTTAAACATTATTCTTAGTCCTGTTTTTCTTTCCTGCCCCCCCCCTTTTTTTTTTTTGAGTGCTTCTGTATAAACCACACATACAAATGTAATGCACTAGAAATACTAAATGTAGTTATAAAAGAACAGGCACAAGACATTATTAGAAAACATTCTGTGCAAACTGGTTACAAACTCAAGATTTTTATCTTGAGGAAAACAGTACTATTTCATCACAAGTCTTGTATTGTGAATAATATAAAAAAGAATAAGTTGTACACATCAATACAAAACCTGGCAAAGGAATCACTTCAATTAAATGAGCAATTCCTCATTTAAGGTGTACTTTTGATGAGACATGTTTCAAAAAGGGCATTGTTTACTCATTTTAAGCTTACAGGAAAAAAAACAGGCAGGAAGAAATATTAATATTCCTTTTTATTTGTCAAAGATTAAATAAAATTAGTTTGCTTTTTGGCCATCAAGGCCAAATAAAACACTGATAAATTTTGGCTGCTGAGACTGCAATGTTAGCAGTATATGGGGAATCACCATACAGAGAAAATGTAACATTTAGTCCTATTAAAAAATTCAAACCCCTTCTAATGTTAATGAGTTTGTTATGGCTCCTTCTTATTTTTTTAGTGTGGCTCAGCAACTGAAACAATTCCAGTTTATACTTTAATTACTACAAACAGTTCAGGCTTTGTTTTTGAAAATATGTATGCATTTTTCATAACATAATGCACAATTACTAACATATGAGATATTATGGAATAGTAATTATGAGACATGAAAATTAAGACATCATGACTATTTCTGTAAAATCTGTAATTTACATAAAAGCAATGTTCTTGAAAACAAAAACAAATAGAAAATTCCTCAAAACCCCAAACCACAATCTGATCTAAAATTATTATTATTAAATTATAGAAATGTGTGGATAAGGATTCCATGGTTATGTTGCAGACTGTTTACAAATCCTCTTCCTCCTTCAATCATTCAAAAAGACCTGAGTTAGTATCTTGCATTTCCTGTGCCAGCATTGATACTCAACATAAAATACAGTGATTCAGCTGCTAGGCTAGTCACATAATTTTTCTTGGCTTTCTAAATATCTCAGTAAGAACATGAAAAGATGCACAGATGGGAATTATAGTCAGATGACTAAGATGATCTTACATCAGTAAAATCCAGAGGCAACTCTTTTTATGAAAATGTGATCCTTTGAGTGATAATTGCACAATTTTTGCTGATAAATTCTGAAACATCAAGAAAATGCAAAGAGAGCAGGGTAAGTGGAGGAGTTCACCATTATATCTGGTGTTAAATGTGAAGGAACTCCTTGGGGATGTGTACGTATATCCCTGAGAGTTAGTGTGATCCATAGATCATGAGATTAATAGGCAATCTGGTTACTAAAAGTTCAAAAAGCATCTAAATTACATTTTCAGAAGCAAGTCATTGCTCAATTGTTTCTCTAATTGATTTTGTTAACGGAACAGGCAAACACCCTTTCTCTTTGTCAGATAAGATGATCATACCCTGAAGCCATAGCAGCAAGAAATATTGTCTGAAAGAATTTGGAGTTATTTCTTCATTCAGAGCCACAGTCAGAAAGGCTTTGTGTTTGATTATTCTTTAAGGATATTATCATGAAACTGAATTACATTAAAAATACCTACATTTTGTAACAGCATAACTATTTTTCAGAAATAAACTTTAAAGAAACAACACACTTGGTAACCTGAAAAGCAACATGGAAGGCTTTTTTTCCCCTGTGGAGCACTGCCTTTTAGCCTTTCGAATTTTGTCATTATTATGAATACAGATCATGTCCTGAGTTTAGTTGAGAAACTTTAAAAAAAAACAGCCTTGAAACTTCTCTGCTCCTCCCCAAGCAATCTACACAGCACCTTTAGTACAGTTTTTGAAGGCAGACATGTAGAAGAAAGTATACCCGTCAAGGGCTGGCTATACCTGAAATAATAGAATGCTAATTGGCGTTAGCATTAAAACCTCTGCACAGTCACATCCACCGAGGAAAAACTAAAGATAAAGGAGAAAAGAACTGTTGTAATCTTGTTTTTAAAATGGTGAATTTCACACCAAAGCATGCATAAACCACTTAATTGAAGAGCAAAATCCTTGAGAAGTACCAGTTCTGAGAGAGATGTCAGGGGTGAGGGGGAACACGACACATGGAAATAACTTGTTGGTTTTGTCCAAGAACCTAGTTCAGTGAACCTATTGGATGAAAACATTTTGACGTTTGACTCATCTCCAACTACAAAGCTAACAACTTCTTCCATCTCCAATCACTAAGCTTACTTGTAGAGTCTCTGTTATAAAGAAAAAAAGCCTCTATATTAGGAAGATTATGTGCAGCTTATGTTACAGTTCTAGACTTAAAAAGTATTCTGGAAACAATGAACTTCATACAATTACTTCTGCTTGGCACCTGAAGCTTATCTACACAATCCTTGACAATTAATCCCCAATGCTCTCCTGTAAAGTGTAACTGACCTCTTTTATCACCATCAAACACTACCAAAACTCAGAACACCTTGCCACTTGCATAAGTTTTGTGTAATCAGTGACATAAAGTGAAAAATTCTTCAAGATAATGTAAGACAGTGGTTATTTTTTAAATACATATATCTTCATATTTCAAATCAAGGCAGGGGGACAATGACAACTTTACTGTCAACCGCATTCATTAAGTGAATTGAATGCTTAATGCTATTCTACACTACAAACATGCCCTCTTGGGACTTCATGATTTGTCTTTCAATGATATACTTAAAATTATGCACATTTGAAACAATAGGATATTGCACAACTCAGCAGATCTAAAACTCTCAAGTTTTTTTCCTTCTCATGCATCATCTCCAGGAATGATGCAGACCTCCCTGTGGGCACACAGCAACTTCTGCAGACAACTGACTCCCAAGGGGAAAAGAAAAACAAAACAAAAAATATTTTAATTTGTTCTGATTCCTGTAGAGACAACACAGTTAACATCACTAAAAAAGCAACAGCAGATAAAAACAAACCTTACCAGATGCAATTTCAACCACATCTATAGAAATATTGAGTAAGAAGATCCTGTTCTCACACTACCTGCCAGGTGGCCTGTTAAATAAAAGCAAAGAGGAAACAGTTTATACAGTGGTAGAGAAACAGAAGGAGAGAGGGAAGGAGGGAGATAAAACAAGTAATTTACTGAAAACATTTACCCAAATCACCATGCATCCAGAAGATCAGCAACAGAACTTGAAGGTATGTTATATGGGATAAAAAAAAACCAAAACCACAACATATGTAGGTACTACACAATGACTTCCAAAAGTAAGAAAGCAGACAAACAGCTGCTAGGGAAAAGCAGAGAGCTAGAAGCCCTTGAGAATTAAAAAAATATTATTTAATGTCCTAATTTTGTATTCATTGAGAATTTTTTCACAGCCACTATTCTCCATCATGATACTCCTGTTGGAATTATTCTGCTATATAAACTATTTTTGCAATATCTTATAAAACTACAGGGTTTATAATTGTATTCTTATTATTTTATTTTTAAGAAGCAATCATACCATTCCTATAAAAAAGGGAAAATGTTCTTCAATTGAGACTATGAACTGTGGCATCAACTCTTGATGGAATATGCATCTATTGATCTCAGAAAACAGTGGAAGCAAAGCAAGCCTTTTCCTCAGTACTGAGGGAATCAACTACGCTAGTTAATATGTTTCTAAGTAATTAAGACAGTTTGAAAAAACACAACTAAAAATAAAATAATGGCAACTGCAAAATCAGAGACACAAATGGCCAAGAAGGAAGAAACAGCTACCTTAGAAAGATAGATTTTATTTACTGAATCTTTAATCAATTAATGTGAACATGAAATAACTAACAGAAGCATTTTATTTTAATTCATTGTTTGGATGGAATTCAGGTGCTACAGGTGACTAATGTAATTTGTTCTATCCTAAACTAAACCTGAGATACTATTTGTTTTTTTGACTTGCAAAGGCAGGTGATAAAACGTTTTGAGAGAAGCTCATTAAAAAAATGCTGACTCAAGAAAATCAGTGTTTTAAGGAAATGTAGCAATTTTGCTGACACTTTGATATATTCAAACATTTTTATTTTTTGAAACATGGAAAGATTTTGTTTTGATCAGGACGTGTTTTTTTTGAAACTGCATCATTTCAATTTATAATACAGATGTTCTGACTTCACTATCAAAGGCTATTTTGCCTTTAAAATGAAGCTTCAATACAGTATTTTAACTGAATTCAAGACTCTGAATCCAAGATACTTCAACTTGTGAAGAATACTTTCATTCCAACTGAAGCTTGAACTATATTTCAATATCCTAGAAACATTCTTGGAGTGGAATTTCTACTTTTGTACTTAATCTGTTTATAACAACATTTTCAGTGTTACCTGTCCTCCTGTTCCCTGTTTGTAACACCTACTAAAGGCACACTCAGAACACTGTAACTAAAATAATTTGAATAATTGAAATCAAGAAGATACTAGTCACTCAGTACAAATTTCTTAGATATTGCATGATGTAAAAAGCCAAATTCACAAATAATTCTTTAGGCTACAATCCTGTAAATACCTGTACATTTGTTTAGCTTTACAGACAAGTTGTCTTCCCACCTAACAGTGAGTGTTGGTAGGATATGGGATTTAAGTATGGAAGTATTCTGTGCAATCCTCTACTTTTTCCCCCTATTTCCCCTCTTCTTCCATGAGGTAATTCACATCTTTTCCTGTTACTTACACAGCAGAATACAACACAAAACTGATTTAGTAGATTAATCTACTCACAGGTCTAACATCATGAGTAATGGTAAACATAGCTCAGAAATAAGGCCTCCTAGTTAACCTGTGCACCCTCTGGTGGCTGGTGCTTAGAGAGGAAGAAGAAAAAAAAAAAAAACCACACAAAAAAAAGCTGGTTTGACTTTATGTATACATATATAGGCCCAGTGAACATGCATCTAAGTCTCTAAATATATCTTTCACTCACTTAAATTGTTTTTCAACCCTATTTTCTACAAAATACTGAACATGTAACTGTATTGCCTAACCACCACATTTTTCTTTTATTAAAGATGCTGAAATTAGAGATAGAACAACATGAATTTTGCTACTGTCTATAATTTACACTGGAGAGCCTCGTTCATTTACATCCCTGGCAAGATTCTAGATGTCCACGAGGACTTTGCTTAGGTGCAACCTGCCCTGTCAGCTCTGAAGTCACTGGCGATGCTGCAGATCCAGCTGACAGTACACTCCTCTAACGTCCTCTTCAGAGGAGCAACTGCAGCCACCGTGTTTAGCTCACTTCATAGCAATCACTGCAAAGCCCCAGCAAACCAGGGGAACCCCTCTTTTGTTACAGCATCAGCAAAGACTAAAGGTTCCCCTCAGAGATCCTGAAGGAGAGACACAGAAACACATAAAAGATCATCACCTTCCACGTTACCCCGTTTGGGCGCCCGGCCTCTGGCAAGGAAGGGACACGAGTTTTTCCACAGACTTCAGCTGCTCTGCTGCCAAGTGGCTCGTGAGGGCACTGACAACTTTTGGGACGCAGCTCTAAAAATATAAAAACGAAGTGTCACACATCTGAAGACCTGCTGGCGACCCCGGAGTTTTAAACAAACCCTTTCAGCCCGCTTCCCGCCCCGGGCGCGGGTACCCTCCGTCCGGCACCGCGACAACCCAACTGCCGCGGGCGTCCCCCGCCCTCCGCCAGGGGGCGCCACCCGCCCCGCCGCCGGGGGCTCACCCCAACGGGAGGGCACGGAAAGAAAAAAGATAAAGGTTCCCGCTTTTCTTGCGCTGAGCTGTCACTAATAAAACCTCCCCGCCTTTTTTGATGAAAAAATCAGCGCGTAAAATGCTTCCACTGACACGCCCCGCACGGCGACGCGCGCTGCGTTTACTCCGCTCCCCTCAGCGCCGCGCAAGGCAGCGGGGCCCGGCCTGGGGCAGCGGGCCCGGGCGTGGGCGGGTACCGGCGGGCGGCTGCTGCCGGCGGCTCTCACTGACCCCCGCGCAGCGACCCTCCTTCTGCCCCGCGGGCCCCCGGCCCGTCACCGCCGCAGCACC
>JAVJGJ010000061.1:20664506-20677507 GCA_035590215.1 Microhierax caerulescens | reverse complement strand
CCGACCAGGTGGGACCCCCCCCCCCACCCCGACTCTGCGGCGGGCCTGGCTCCGCCCCGGGACGGCGCGGCCGCGGCAGAGCCACGTCGGGAGGGGCTCGTTGGCGCCTCCGGGGAACCGGAGAGCCGGGGCCTCCGGGGCCTTTTCTTGCTCCGTTTTATCTCACGGCGGGGGTGAAGGCGGTTCGAGGCGGGCCCGGGCCCCGTAAGGCTGCGGGCGGGCCTGCCCCGGCCCAGCGATGCGCCCGCAGGCAGCCGGCGGGAGTAGGGCCGCCTCCCGCAACGTCTGCCGCCTGCTCGCTCGCAGGGCCTACGGCTTTTATGCCAGAGATGCTGGTGTCGCCCACAGACAAAACCTGGGACTCCTCAGAAAGATAATGTGCCAGGTAACGGCGGTGCTGCCCGGTGCCCTCCCCTGGGGCGCCGAACCCCCGCGCTCCGCCCGCCCGCCCGCCCGCGGGCGGGAGGGTCCCCGGTCCCACCGACCGACAACTCTGGGGAGAAAAAAGCTGCAGTTTTGCTGAAGAGAGTTAGAAGTTGTTTCATAAGGCTCAGACCTAGAAGTGTGGGGACTGTGCTGTGGAAAAACTGCAGAAGCATCTAATAACGATCATGCTCGAAATAGCATTTTTTGAGATTTTTATATCGCTTCTGAGTTGGCTTAATATTTAGTAACTATTAAATTCATAGTGTTTGGTGGAGCATCAGTGTTAAATTTGAGTGGAGTTCTCACAACAAAACAAGATAATCAGCAGAGGTCTTCAAGCAAACAAAGCCTGAAGAGTCACTGCAATGTGCATTACAGAGGAAATAGGAATTAAACTAATTACAGACTAAAGTGAACTTTATTTTTATCAAAACGATGGACATATGATACTCCCATGCAGTAGTTGGTAGAGATGCATTAACAGTGAGTATGTGGAAGTGAATTGGCAATTGTGTAATATTGAAAATACATTTATTGGAAGTCAGCTAGTGTCTGATTATGCAACTACATCAATAGGCATGCAGGGTTCATTAAAATAAAAACTACTACATCTTACACAAATACTTTTTTTTTTATTAAGATTGTTAATGGTATGGAGCTCCTGATGTCTCTAATGCATGCAAGAAACTTTACACAAACAGTTTATCCCAGTAGCATTTCAGCCACTTTTTGCAAGTAACCGTAAACACATTTTTCTACCTTTCACACAAAATATCAATAGCAGAGTGTAGTCAGATGTTCAGTAAATTCAATTAATTGCATGTAAAATAGTTGTGTGCATATTTAGTTTTATCCTTGATTTTAAAAGTTGCCGTCAAAGTTTAGTTGCCAGTTTTAAATTCAGTGGAGGAAAGTTAATGACAAAATATTAATTACCCATGCTGTCCATAATAGCTAATAAAAATATTTTAATTTGGTTTTAAAAAAAGACAGGATTTCCCTAAGAAATGTATTTTAATCTGGTTTAAGAAAACAACGTTTTCCTTTATGTATTCAACAGCAAAGGTTCAATTAAAGTAAGTTATTAAAGCTGCAAGAGCCAAATAAAATGTTTTCCAAAAGCAAAGCAAGTTTTGTTACAGAAGCTATCACTGCTACAACCACTGTCTGTTTCAGGAAAGTACTAAATTCAAGAATGTTTGGACAACTCATTCTTCATCTCCTATTGCATATGAAAGGGGAAGAATTTACTTAGACAATTACCAGTGCTGTGTTAGCAGGTAATAAAATTTATTGTTACAAGTTACCCTGGCTTACAGTTTTAACACTGTGAATCTGTTTTAAACGTGTCACTGCCTTTACTCATCCAAATAGCCCCTATGAACTGAGTGGAATTTATGTACAAAAAATAACCAGGTGC
Source organism: Microhierax caerulescens (assembly GCA_035590215.1). Lineage (NCBI taxonomy): Eukaryota > Metazoa > Chordata > Aves > Falconiformes > Falconidae > Microhierax > Microhierax caerulescens. Next base: position 20,675,661 of record JAVJGJ010000061.1, on the reverse strand, counting down.
GTAAGTCTTCGTTAAATGACACTGATGCCATTGTGTCTTAATGTGACACCTGCTTTGGTGAAGGAAAGTCTGATCTTACTAGTTCTGTACAACTTCAGCTTTCAGAGGACTTTAACAGGAGGGGAAGATTACCACCATTTTATATTTTTGCACTAAAAAGCCAAATGAACAAGTAGTTCTTTGTGATCTGGTAACTAGCAGTGTGCTAAAGAACGTGTCACAAAATCAGCCTATGTAACAAGCTTGGTACTACGTCTACGAATTCTGCATTAAAGAAGTAACTTACTGTTCACATGTAAGTACAGTGTGCCAAGTACTTGCTGGGATTTGTTAATGTATTCTGCAGATCGGATCTCTAATCTGACGTACTTTCCTGTTACATGATCATTTTGCAGAGGCACAGTTTAGGAGGCAGCACAGGGCAGGGCAGAGGACAGCGAGTCCTGTGTACACCAGTCCTTGCCCTTGCCCACCCCTCTTGTGAGGGAAGTAGCAGGAACTTGGGAGGTTGTTGTCAGAACAGTTTTGAGACAGTGTCATATGGTACATAAGACAAATTACTCTGTCAGTGTGAACGACTGAGAGTTAATTAAATTAATCTATTGCTTACAGCAGAGATCTAAATCTACTTAGTCAGGTTTTATTCCTAAATTGTCTGAATGCTTTCCAGTACTGGGTTAACCTGTCTAACATCTTTCAGGTTTATCTTTGGCTCATCCTCTCCCTGAGGGAAGAACTGTGCACAGTATGAAGCTTTTATTCTAGTAGCAGGGTTTTTTTAAAAAATATCTGTACATGATGCCACACCTTTATATTATGAAAGGCAACGCTGGAAGAGCTCAAGGGGAAGGTTCCAAGATGATCATTAATTTCTGGAATATGCTTTCTTTTTAACGTATATCACTAAAGTAAGGGTGTTACTATTAAATTTGCTGTTGGGGAAAAAAAACAAAACAAAACAAAACACCAAAAACCCCACAATACTAAATCACAAATACAGAGAAGGTTAGCTTTTAAGTGTTATGTTATACTAACTATTGTTTATTGAGCAATTTCAGGTTGTGTTTACAAAGTAAAAATAAGATGTTTAGATTTCTGACCTGCCTAAAGAGAAGGCAGGATTTATAAAACTGTGTGAAATGACTTGTTGATAGAAAGTAGTTTATAAAGTATACTAATGATTAGCAATCATTTTCCTCCAGCATTGCACAAGAGCCAAGAATACTTTATCAAAAGACAAAGCATTCAAAGTCAGAAAAAATAGAAGATGCTTTATTGTTGGAAAGTCCACTGGTAAGATTACTTTTTAATAGGGCATTGATGTGCAAAAAACCCAGATTATTATCTTCCAATATTTAGAATAGAGCATTCTTTCCCTGCAAACTTTTTTTCTCAATGTTTTTATGGAGTTAGGTCATTTAAGGTTTGCAACATGCTTACCTATTTTCACCCAACATTTAGAAGTATACTTCTCTGAATTCCTCAGTAGCGCATTCAAATGCTTTTTTGTGAGCTTTTGTGGAAGATTTTAAAAATGGTGCCTTTATGCTTATGCAACTATCTCTAATTCCTTCTAATATAAATCCTGTTTAATTTTTTTTTTATGTCTTAATTAGCAAGGGCAGTAGGTAGGAGTTCTAGTTTTTACCAGGTCTGTTGACATATAAAAGCAGATAAACTGAAGACCCATTGAAGCAACTCTGCCCAAAAGCTCTTCTGCGGTTTCTAGTGAATAGATTCAATAATTTCCCTCCTCTTTGAGGAGTTTTTCTCTCATCCAGTATCCTTATCTTAGGAATATTAGTTGCATCCTCAAGGTGCCTGAAAATAAAGCAGTGTAAATACCATTCTTAGCAGTTACTGTCAAGTTAACACTGAATGTCTTATTCTGCAATACTTAAAAAATTGTCTTCTCAAGAGTCTTATCAATTAGATCGATAAGCAATTATACTTCATTTTTGCAAAGCAAGAAAGTTTTAAAAGGTGTCTTTTCTAGAAAAGGTAAATGTCTTGCGAGAAGTGTGACAACAGGTTATTTATGTGATAGATGACTGTTTGGCACAGACATGAGCTTAGACATCCAGATGTAATTAGCAGGCTGCTTTCCACCTATAGTTTTTAGTATATTAAAACTATTTATTTAGTATATTAAAATTATATTATAAAGTATATTAACTTTTGTTTTCTTTTTACTGGGTCAAAATGTTATTTATCCTCCTGGTACAAACTCGTTTCTGAAAACCTTTTGTTACGTAGGGGGAAATGCTACCAAGTCCATCAGACTATAAATCTTCCCTGATAGTCTTGACAGCGCAGAACTGGCTTCTACGTCTCTCTGCTGATAGTGGAGAAACACTGGAAAAAATATACCTTGCTGGTTCCTGTTGCAAATTCAGGTATTAAACATTAACTAGCCTTTATATAATTAACAATCATTAGTACTCTGCTGGAGAAAGGGAATCATATTTATTTTAGTACTATCCTATGGCTGACTTCAAGTTTGTTAGTCTAGCACATTGCCTGGAGTACTGTTCCTGCATGCTGTTTTCTACAGAAGAATTTTGACAGCTTAAGTATTGGGGTCTCAAATTTGGTGTTGTTTCACAAAAACTACAAAAACTAGGCTGCTGTTGCCTTTTCTTTGACAATTTTACAGCCTTTAATATTGCAATAGGAGCATACCAGGAGAGGATATTTAAGAGTTTTAAACAAACTTCATAAAACATAAGAAAAATATGTTTGAAATTTAAGTCATCTTTAACTTGCAAGCATTCTTCTCCATAGGGCAGCTCTTTTGCTCTTGAAAAGCAGAGCAGTTACTGCTTCTGGTAAACTGCATCTTTTTTTCATTTCTCGGGATAAATTGTTTCCTTTAGGCTGAAGGATAAGAAAGTAGTGATTTGTGAAGGGAAGTAGAGAAAATAACGAATGTTCACACTTTCAGTATTTTTATCACAATTCTGTATGAAATAAGCCATTGCAAACAACAAACATCTTGGGCATCTCTGGAATCAGATACTGAACAGTTTGCCTGGACACAGGGATCTGCCTGGTTATAGCAGATTATATTTTATGTGAAATAATGTATTATTATCAAATTATTTTTATGTAATTAAGATAGGCCTTTCTTGCCACATATAGGTATCTGAGCTGGGATACTCCTCAAGAGGTAATGGTTGTAAAGTCAGCTCAGAATAAGCTCCCTGCAGCAGCACGGCAGGTAAGTTGGTTGAAAAACTCTGACATTCTTAAATTTTTGCAAAATCGATTTAAAAAAAATATCTACAAGGACAGAGATGGAGCTGTTATGCTATGTTATTAGGCAGAAGATGAAAGTGTTCTACCATTAATAAATGCCTCAAGGATAATAACAATATTCAGTATTGTTGTTCCTTCCCAGGCAGGTATCCAACAATCTGTAGTGTTTTGTCTTGCTGTGTTCCAAGTTTTGCCTCTTTCATTCATTGGAATGCTAGAAATAAACAAAAAGGTAAGTAATTCCTCTATTAATGGTGATCTGTATTGTAATTATAGGAGAGGCATAGTTTAGACAATTGTCCCAGAGTTTCAGAAGTCATACAGCTTATAAAAGCTTTGTGCCCTGAAATAATAATTAACAGTAATTCTTGTGTCTGACAGGAGCATTATGGGGAAGATTTTTAATTTGAATGACCAGAAGAGAAAATACAAATGCATTCTGCTATTGGGTTACTGTTTGACCTGTAGAAGGACTTTAGCCTTTACTTACAGCAGTCATAAAAATTGAGGAATCCTAAAGTGTTTGTAGACTTCTTTTCACCTCTTCAAAAAAAGATAGATATGCCTTTGACCCACTTCTAGTAACAGTCTACGAATTCTATATGCAGTTGCAAACTTGGACTCAGAGAGAATCCTGTACTCTGTGACAGCTGGACATCAAATGACAGATCATTTTAGTACAGTTGTACACAGTCATAGGGCAGTGATTAGACTAGCATTTCACTCTGGTGACAAAGAAAAAAAAGATCTGAAATCAGTACTTTTAGACAGAGTTGTTAGCATTGCTAACATTCCTATGGGATGCTGTTTAATATAATCTATTCATGTATAATAATAACTGTGTAACATAATATATACAGACAACTGATTAGAGAATGAATCTGCTTGCAGAATATGACTAATCCAACCTCAGGTGTAACTGGAGTGCAAAGTATTACAGAAACTCAGCAGAACAGATATGTTACAGAAAACTTCATGAAATAAAACACTGATCGTAGGGTTTGGTCAGAACGAAAAATTAAAGCAATTGCAAAATTGACAGTATTATGCATTGTCTCTGAATTGTTTCTTCTCTAATAGAATATTTTTGTCTTCCTTTTTTTCCAGATATTTGGCAATAGTGTGACAGATGTTGCTGTTTCTAATGGAATCCTGATTGTAATGTATAGCATGGGTCTGGTCAGGCTCTATAACTTCCAAGCCATCTCAGAACAGGTAATGAAATATGACATTTTTCATATAGTCTTATGCTGGTTTGTGGCAATAAATCATAAATATTCATGTAAGGTCATGTAGGTACATGGGGAATGTGTCAAAGGATAGACTTCTTGCCTAAATCTATTTACAGTCAGAAGATGCAAGTGGGTACACTATCAGAAGATTCTACCCACACCAGTTACAGGTGGCAAAATGTAAGAGCTACAGGGTCAGACAGGCACTTCAGCACATACAGAGAAGAGCTATGTGAATGCCAGACCAGGATGTGCCCTTCTTCACACTAGTCTATAGTAAAAGGTCAGCGTTAAGGCTAGAAACTGATGGCCATAAAAGATTGTTTGATCTGAAACAGAACTGCAGTGAGACTTTTGAGTTTATATTCTTCCAATCAAAAATCAAACATTAATTCAAAAATAAGACTTCAAGTAGTATCTAACAAGATAAAGAATGCACTAGTAACAGAGCAGTAAAATTAAACAGCAATTAAATATGCATCAATAAAGCTGAATTATTGTGTGTTATTTTAGTTCATGGAACAGCCATTTGATTTGGGACATGAATTCAACTGGAATGGTCAAGTGGGAGTTGTAGGAAAATATCCATTTGGTCTTCCATGTAACATTAAAATAACAGGTATTTATGATCTTTGTATTACTTTGGCTGGGGGCTTTTATGGATTGATTATGACTTATTTCACACCAAAAAAACCCCATTAAAATTACTGTACTCATGCTATGCTGTAGCTATATTTCTGGTTTACGTTATAATAAAAATGTGGTTTGCTTCTAATTACAAGGATTGATTACATAAGACTTACCTAGAAAACCAGTACAGCAACGGAGTTATTTGAAAAACTTTATAAGCAATGCATGAAGTGGAAACTCCTCCTTCCTTATTTCTGAGACACTGCTGCTCTTGGGAAAGAGGAAGGGCTAGGACAGCTGTTAGTGACACCCAGAAACAGTATGTGGTATGTAAGCAAAAGATGTGAGAATGTTTAATCTAACTTGCAGAGGGAATTCAAGGAGACCGAATAAAATTTGTCCAAGTTGCATTTTGGTAATTCTCAGTTGTGAGAAATGTGCCAGTTTCAGTAAAATTAATTCCCAAAAGGAGAACAAATTATCTATTAAAAACATTTCTTATGCCTCAAATCATTAACTTATGAATGTTTTGCTTTATATAATAACTTTAATTTCTCTGAAACCAACCGATAATTTCTCTTCATGCATTTGAGATTAGAATTTTGTGCTAAGAATCTTAATGAATGACCAAAGCCTAAGACTTTCTTTGAAACTTTTATTTTTTAAACTCTAAAAATATATTCTCATAGGTTCACACTTGAGGCACTTCCAAAAAAAAAAAAAGTAGATTTCACCAATGTCAAATAATGCATGCTTTTATTTATTTAATCTTGAATGTTTCTGTATTAAATGTTTTTTATAGGTGACACAAAAAATACTTTTGATCTTTGTGTTCGCAAACAGTGTTAGACAGTAACAGGCAAACCAAACCAGATTTACATAAACCTGAGGAAATACACAATGCTAAAATACAGACTTACATAGTGAAGGCTTTCAGTTGTAATGCAATATTTTATCAAAACAAAGTAATAGGCTGCTGTAATTGGTCTCAGGTTCTGCAAAGAGAAATTTCTCCTCCTTTTCCTCTTTGTCTCAATCTGCAAAATCACAATTTAATGTTAGGGGCCCTGTAGAAAACATGCTATGGGGGCTTTGATAGCAAGCCTTTGCTTGTTTGTTCTTGTTTGTTCTCAAGATGTCTTACAGATCATTGTATTTTTTAGTTTTGGGACTTAAAACCCATGTACTGGAGAAAATGTTTTTGTTCTTGAATCATATTCAAGAATGCGTGGTTAGGAAGTTTTGAACTTATAACAGACATTTGCCGTGGCTGCTCTTTGGAGATAATTGCATTCCTGTGGTTTTTGAGCTTTTTTTCTTTTAAGAATTAGATGGCTGACTGACTGTTCAATGTAATGTAATGCTTCAGTGAGTGAGATTTTAACAGTTGCAGAGTTTAAGCTTGTATTTACTATAATTTAACTATGTGTTATTTTCCTGCTTGCTTACTCCTAGCCTCCCTACATAAATTGCCTGAAGGGATGGCAGTTATAATGGTGCTATTTTTATGGTGTGTTAGGTGCCCAAGAGGAAGTGTATAGGGGTCAAAACTTATAGGCTACCATGTACCTACCATGTAATTTACAGCTATTGATGAGTAAGGAATTTGATTTTGATCACAGTAGAAGGAATGGAAAGGTACCTATAAATCTTCATTATGTCCCTTTCTGAAAGATCCAGAACTTAAAACTGTAGTTTGATTTATTATTAGAGGTTAAGTTAATTTCATTAATTTCATTTAAAAAGCAGAGAGGAAGATACTTTCTGATGTCATGTGACATCTTAGCACAGTTGGCTAGGATCTGGATAATGATCTAAACTAAACAGGACAAGAACAAGTAGAAATTTGGATGAGATCTTTGGGGCACAGAAGTCCAGATTGGAACCTTCTTCTCCTCACACTGATTCAGCTTGAGTTTTTATATTCTGCTTGTTTAAATGCCCCTTCTAACTGCAGATTTTCTCACCATTTTCTCATTTTTTTCCCAGCACTTCTCTGTACTGTTAGAAAGAGCTGATCTTCAGTCTAAAATTGATTCAGCTATAGCAGCTGTAGAAATTGCTTTTATTTAGCTAGTTGGTAGAAGTTGTGAAGCTCCATGCATTCCATTTTGTTCAAAGATATTTCTCTCATTTAGTATGCAGAAGACTTGTAAGAATGGCATATTGCATTTGTTTAATTTATCCCAACTGAACTGAAGGGAAAACTAGACACCTTTTGCCATTAATTTCAAAAATTCCTAGATTTTTATGAATACTACAGATTGCATTCATATTACACAAAAGGAGAAGAAACACTCAGATTTGGGTATTTTTCTGCATTTAATTCTGTTATCTGAGGTTGCTGCTGTTAGTCTGTTTCCAGCTACTTATCACTATTTTACCCAGGAGAATAGTGACCCTTTTGATATGCTCTTTGATCTGTTCACATGTACGTCCTTTCTCATTTGGATGAGCTGGATTAATTTTAATTGTTTGCTACATCTTTGCTTGTCCAGTTCATTTGGCATGAAATAAGTCAAAGGTATCAGAAGAGCAGTTCAGCATGAAGATCTGAGAAGGCAGTAACTTTCCACAGGGAACTGCAGATGTGTGCCTGGATGCTAGGTGAGGTAGGATACCTAGAAAAAAGATCACAGCCACTGTATTTCCACTGGTCGTCAAAAGTTCTGAAGAATTAATAGCTTTATTGGAGTTTAGAATTGTAAGGATCAATGGAATTATGATTGTGCTGCTGCTAATGGTGTTAACATTACTGAATATTTGCAGATACCCCACCTTTGCTATTTGAAGCATCTTCTCTGGAAAATGCATTTCAAATTGGAGGTTACCCTTGGCATTATATCATCACACCTAACAAGAAAAAACATAAAGGAGTCTTCCATATTTGTTCTCTGAAAGACAATGCTTTGGTAATATACTCAGGTAGCAGCTTCTCTGAAATTAATGTGTATGATGTTTGTCTTCATCTCTTCTTCTGAGTAGTGCTTGAGGTAACCATACCCTTGTTTTCCAGTGTGGTGCTCTCACAGGGATCACCCCACAGTGTTACATCTGCTATCCAGTGGAGTCATGTATAAAATATGTTCTTCTGAGTTAGTACTGCTTCTGATACTTCCTTCAGTCCAATATAATCATAGCGCTCTCAGTGCTACACAGCACTGTATTCTCAACTTACAAGTTAAGGCTCGAGCAGAATCTCATTACCTTATTCCTTGCATGGTAACATCTTAATGCTCTTCTGACTAGTCAGCCTACCAAATAGCATGACTAAAGAAATATTTTAAGAAATTGCAGACTAAATTTCCTTAATGTTTGTAGTTTATCCCTGATTTGCACCTTCTCTCTCTCCCTAGAAAGATTTTATTGTGCAGTTTAATCCAACATTCATAATTGGTTTTATGTACTATTAATTGTATATTATTTTGTGGGGGTTTTCCATCTCAGCTTTTATTTTGGTTGTGATTTTGACCTGAGGATAACTGTAATACAAGCAACTTCTAGGTCTGTTCAGGTTCTTCACTAAAGAACTTATCATCTGTAAATGTCCTCATCTCTTTTACTAGCCTAATCAAATCAATGATCCCCCTCCTATCTCTTATTTTCAAAACAGATATTTCAAAACCATAGCTGAAGATCGATTTTGATTCAAAGGGACTTATACAGTCCTTTCTCACCTAGGTTTTTTCTGTGTGGGTTCATACATTTGAAAATTTGAATGATGAGGGCCAGCTAAATTTGACAACAAAAAGCCACTACCAATATCCCAAGATTCTGACCAGCTTGCAGCTGAAATCACAACCTATCCCAGGCATACATGTTCCAGAAACAACTTGCACAAAAGAGGCTGAGCATGAGGTTTGAAGCTCAAGTCAGACTGTGGTAATGCTTTTCTCGTGTCTTGACACAGCTTGTGGCTTTGACAGTCAAATTGCCGGAATTGTTGCAGTATCTGTAGAGTGAGTCTAAATCTTAATTTTGCTTAGTTTCAGAAGAGATAGGACCATGTATAGCTGCGGTACAAGTTCATTGCTTATTGCATATTAAAAAAGTTGAACCTATTCCATGGAATATCTTGAGAATTGGAAATGAGTTGTTGTTATTATTATCGTCCTCATTATTATTGTTCCATTGCCATCCTTTATGGTCATGATTAGGGGCAATACTTTGAAACCTTCAGAGGTATGTGGAGAGGAGCTCAGTATTTCCTCTCTGATTAGATCTGTGAGACTTCTGAAACACTAATATTCTAAGATTTCCTTTCCTTCTTCAGGCAAAGAATGGCATACAGGATATGAAGTGCTGTTCGCTGGAACCTGATTGGATATATTTCCATCCAGATATGTCAGGTAGAATAATCCACGTGGGACCAGATTTGATAAAGTATGAATCTTTTTTTCTCAAATCTTATTTTCATTAGAGGAAAAATTGTATAACTGCATAAATTCAGTAGTTTGACAATTTTCAAGACAAAACACTCATCAAGGCCTAGAAACTAAATATTAATTTGTCAGAATCAGATGTTCTGGTGCAAACATCTGCAGATTTCTACGTGGTGACTGTGGGCACTGGCAGACAACACTAGATTTTGGTATGAAAAATGTTCAAGTACCACTCTTAAAATTTCACTGATAAACATAAATTACAAAAATAATGTAATTTAATTTCAGCTTTTTCTGATGGTTTAATATACCTGATTTTTTAAAATTATAAATATAGAAGTGTTGTAGTAGTTGGATTAGAATACATTACTTATTTTGTCATTTCTGTTTTCTTTTGTAGAGTCTTGAAGCTTAAGGAAGTTAAAAATAATACAGATCAAATAGAGATTGCAGAAGATTTTACGATTGTGGCCAACAGAGAAAACTGTGTGAGTTTAAAGTCCAAGATCACAATGTAGAATTTTGAGTAATACTCAGGGGCTTTGCAGGGTTTTTGCCTATGTGAGTAATCACTGTGTTTTATGGGCTTAATTCAGAGTTTATTGAAAGATGTTGTGTATCCTCATTGGACTTTAACCTGTATGAAACAAATCTGGAAAACAGTAACACGTTCAGGATAGCTTTCTGAAACCTCCAGTCTGTTCCTTCGTTTTTGACATTCTTTATGGTGTTCAGTATAAGCATGTATCACTGATATAAAACAGTAAATTCTTAAAAGATGGTGAGAGATTTCCTTCAAAAGAAGGTGCCACCAGGTGATAATTGTGCGCATCTCTGGTGCTCATGTAAGTTGATCATACAAATGCTTAGAAATATTTGAAGTCTCTTGTAACTTAGGGGTAGGTCTTCATAAGGCAACAAAGACAGTACATAGCTTCCAAAAGTCTTGTTTCTTTTCCTGGCCGTAGACACCTGTCACTCCCTTGGGACAGGTTTGGCATTCATCTAACCCTTGGTGAACCAAATCAGTGCACTGAAATAACAGAATAATAACCCAGCAGAAAAGGTGAGTACTTTTCAGCTCGCTTGGTGAGGTTAACTGGAGCTGGAACAGAACATAACTGAATCATCAGTAGGTCAGAAGAGTGCAGAAATGTAGAACCAAGTGGTGAGGGGATAATGAGCTGTTAAATCACCTTTGTTGTTTAATGAAGTCTTTTGTGACAAAAAAATCACAAAGATAATCTAAATGTCAAAAAGGTTAAAGAGCACACTCATGAAGAAGGTTTTTTGGCAGTGCCTGGAACTGTCATTTTGCTTCAGCATACAAAATTATGTCTTACATAAAGCAAGTTTTTATAGTTTATTAGTACTATAAAGTCCCTGGAAATCAGTGATACTGATTTCAAAACTTCTGCAGAAGAAATATTTGTGTCTTTAACAATCTACAGTAACTTAGGAATAAAACTTCTGTTGAATTCAGAAAGGATAAGTGTTGTCATCTAATGACTTGCCATAACATTTTTTTGTTGTTAGCATTTGTTTAGATAACTTCTGTTGCAATAAGAGCAAAACTATGAGTTCTAAGGTGGTCTGTGCTGTGCCTCTTCCTTTTGACTTCCAAGACACTGATACCCCAGTTTTGAATTTTTC
>JAVJGJ010000061.1:20650900-20664406 GCA_035590215.1 Microhierax caerulescens | reverse complement strand
CTTCCAAGACACTGAGACCCCAGTTTTGAATTTTTCTGGTGTTAATGAAGCCCAGTGGAAGCAGCTGTGGTGATTTAAGATAGTGCTTTCCTGTCTTCTGGACATAAGAGTTTAAGAAACAAATTGATGGTGACTCAGCTTATCAATTCTCATTGCAGCATCTTGGCTCCAGTCACTTCCCTTCTCAAAATTATGGTAGCTGAGAACCTTTGCCACCTCTACAGGACTGAGAACCTCTGAATTTAACTAAACATCAGTAGTATCTCAACTAAAGCAAATGAGTTCATGAACTCTCATAAAGAAGAGATAGCAGGACTAAGGCCATACATAGCTAGTGAGTAAAACAAGAGCTGAGATTAAAACAAGGTCAGGAAGCAATAGATATGAAATAGATACATTGTCAAATAGATAGGAAGGAACTAAAATGTTCTGAAGTCTAGAGCCACATTTTTCTTTTTCTCCAAAGGTGAACAATGCTGTTACTGTAACAGCTTCTGGTCGGGTGGTGAAAAAGCGCTTTAACTTGCTGGATGATGACCCAGAACAAGAGGTAACTGATGTAATGAGTAAAAGCATTTCATGTATTGAGATGTTTAGCTAGCCAGAAGTCATTCTTGTTTCAGATGTAGTGGCTGTAACCACTAGCTGTGTTAATCTTTGAGTTCTTTATTTCTCTTCTATGTCTGTCTTCTTAACTTCTGATTACTTCATTTCCCCTCTCTGTCTGTCATCTTTTCTCCTTGGTTGGCATGTGTGCTTTGGATAGTCTTTTTCTTTTAAGAAGTGATCTTATGCCCCATGGTACAGTCATAACTCCGTGCAACTTCAGTGGCACAGAAATGAGATGTTAATGTGATGAACCATTACTCTTCTCTCCATTTAAACATGTCCTTTAAACATTTATTATAAAACATTTTATGAAACATACTTCTTTTTTTTCCTTTGCTTTAGGTTCCTCTAGTCTTTAATATAGTATCTCTAAACTATATTTTTCTCTCCCAATTACTTTGATTAGATTGCAGGATAAGGTATTTAACACTTTTCCTTGAAGTAACTGCTTCTTGAGAGTGAAAACACCACGTGCCTTTATGTTGAGTCTTCAAAAGGTTGCGAAGAACATTTTTTAGCTCTCTAGCTAGAGCTGGAGCCGGAACTGACATAAGCACAAGAGTTAAAATTCATCAGTTTCTGGCACTGACTTTTTTCTGAGGAAGTGGATTTTGCTATAGTAAAAATACAGGACAGTCCAATACAACTCTTAAGGTCTGCAGTTCATTTCTATCCACTTTTTTTTTTTTAATATAATAAAAATTAGAGTCTGTGCACTGCTTTTTTTCTTGCTGTTACACTTTATTTGTGATTCCAATATATGTTTTTCCAGTTTGGAAGAAAAAGACTGGCTTGAATTTAAAGAATGTGTTACCAGGTTCATGACAGTGAGATAGAGGCAGTTAAGGCAGTTCATAATCTTCGCCTTTTGGTCTTAGTTGTTCACTGTCACATACTCTGCAGAGCGTGAGAGTGCTCTCAGCGGAACGAAAAGGTGTTCTTGTGACTGAAATTACCCTAATAAACCCATCCTCTCCAAACCAGCAATGGTTTTAAGCTACTCTTTCTAACATGTCTGCTTCAAGAGAGGGCATGGAGTTTAAATGTTTCTTCTGCCACTTTCAAAGCACTTTTTTTCTATTTCCAGTATAATATATATATAAAAAATATATCTACTTGCACATTAAGATTTTTCAGAACATCACTTTATTCTGTCTTGTCTTAAGGTATTTTGATGAAATATGTTGGGCAACTTGTGTTGGGAAGGATATCTGTTGGGTATCAAGCTGGCAAAGTCTTCTTTATTAGACCAGAAGACAAGAACTACAATTTTTCAATTCTGCTCTCATCTGAAAGAAGAAGAGCTATGGAGTTTAGGTAGAGAGGAATGCGAATTTATATTTGTTTTGTAAACAAGGTTTTGTTTTTCCTAAGACATTCAAAATTGTGGACTACGAAGATGAATTGGGTTTGTTATCTACTGTGGCAGTTACTCAGATAGGAGCTGATGGAAGAGCTCACCTTGACTTTCATTGTAATGAACGTGGAATTCTACTTAAGAGTATTCCATTACTGGAGTCCTGGGATGTGGTGAGAATAATTCCTGTCTTTTGATTACGCTAACACTTCCCCATACCCATTTACCTACCTTTATTTGTTCAGATTTCAAGTAGATACATAAATAGTGTTGCCAAGTACTACAGATGAGATCTGTACAAAATAATAATTGTAACTCAAAAATTATAAGTATTCCATTAGACAGTAGTTCATTTATCTGAAAATCTCCATGTTTTGAAGTGAAGATTTTTTTGTTGGTGGATTTGTTTGCTTTTTTGGTTGGGGGAGGGGTTGTCCTTATATATTTCTGAACTATTGTCAGTGTCATTACTCATGCTCTGACTAGTTACATCAGCTTAACTTTTTGACTTTATAAATAGTCTCACTAACTTAACTTGGACTATTCATGCATAGAATTAAACATGGACCTCACATTTGGAGAGATGGAAGGGGCTGTTTATGCAGTCCAAGCTCAGGTGGACATCCAGTATAGATGGTCTGAAATATTCAGCACCTTTGGCACCTCTTTTTATCATTGACTGCATGGGCAACTTAGGATCTTAAATCAGATGCTCTGAATTACACTTAGGTTCTTACGATAGGCATGTGGGAAACCTCTCAGTTTTAAAAATCTGTCCTTTATCTGGAAGAGCAGTCTGTGCGTATCCATACAAAAATTTTGTCTGATCATGGAGGTCACCAGGGTTAAATATTTTTTTGTTTCCCAGGGAAAATGGTATGTGTATTAGTAAGTTGTGGCAATAGTGCAATCAGATCTTCTTTTTTTCTCATTTCAGACTTACAGTCATGAAGTTTACTTTGACAAAGACCTTGTATTACATATAGAACAGAAGCCTAACAGGAGGTTCAGTTGTTACGTTTACCAAATGGTCTGTGATACTGCAAAAGATGATGAATGTTCAAGCTATGAAAAAACAGAAAAAGCATTTTGTAAAAAAGGAGGGAGAATTTTTGAATATATTTAAGACATAAACAACACCTACAGAGACTTCAATTTGGATATTATTTAAGGACTTCCTACATATGAAATAGTCAACTGCTGGTTTGCAGGCAGGATTTAATCTTAACATTTCATACTACTGCATCAGGTTTTGTTCTCTGCAACATTGTACATTTGTCCGTTACGGCTTTTCATGTATTTACCAGTTCATCATTGATGCTAGATGCAGCATCTATTGCTTCTCTTCAGCAACTGGATTGAAATTCTGGACATCAAGGAGAAAGGTAACCTACCATCTGCTGTGATCTGTCTTACATAGTTTTACCTATGCAATTTTAATAGATACTGTTAATTAAAGTGTGTAAAACTGTATAGCATAAATTTTATCTGTAATATGAAAATGGTAGAGTTACCATTAAACCATTTTAAAAAAATCCTTCTGTTGGTTTTGTGAGAAATGAAATAATTCAGGTTTTCTGGTTGTGTTTATTTTGGTTTAAAGAGAAGTATTAATAAATTGTGTATTTTTACTGCCTTTTTTATGTATCTTTATATATTTTTATAACTATATATTTATATATGGTTTTCAGAGAGAGAGAGAGATGTGTGTATATTATACATATATATAAACCCAAGCAATTATCTGGTGCTCCCTGTGTCCAGGGTCAGGAGTTGTTCAGTCTGAGCCAAAGCTCCAGATGCTCAGCCCTATCCCTGCGTGCAGCCTGTCTGATACACGGGAGTTCCATGTGGTATATTCAGATTCTGCAGAGTGCAAGCTTTCATTTTAAATTAAAACCCACCCACAACAGAACACAGGCTGCAGACGCTGTGGTGATAAAGAGTGTTTCCAAATGCAAGCCGAGGTCGAGCTCAAGAGAGTAGCTCTTGGAGGGACGACCACCATCTGATTTCTTGCTACCCACCACCATTATCATGAGCATGGTAATTCTAAACCCAAATGTTTCTTTTCCCTATAAGCTTTACTAATGAAGTGTGGATCATTCTAGCTGATGCAGCAGTGAAGAGCTCTAGAAGAATTATAAAAATTATCTTTTGAAAGTTTTTATAAAAAGCGTGATACAGAAGAAAAAGTGAAATACAGTTGTGGAAAGAAAAAACAACACATAAAGGACATCGAAGGTGATGAAACAACAGTAGAAATAAAGAGCAGTGGCAACGCTCTACTTCCACCCTAGCTTCCATAATTTTTCGTCCAGGAAAGAGCACCTGTCCATTATCTGCTATTATATAAGTAAGATACGACGGTACAAGCTAATATGAATCTGTACTCCTGGGCAGAAAATCCAACTCTTAAGCAGATACTGCTATTTTATGCTTATTTCTGTTTGGATTATTAAAGCAGTTCCTCCCGGAGCAAGACATTTAAACCTCATTGTTTATTAAGTAGTGCAAGTATTGCTTGTGAAGATCAGCTGTAGCTTTTGAGAGTTTGCTATACTTTCCAGTGACTTATTTTTAAATTGTTGCAGAATTTTGCAGTGATATCCTGCTAAATCAACAACTGTACATCAGTATCCATCTTTTGAAAAATGCAGCAATTTATAGTTATCGAAAGGCAGGCCAGACTTTGATGAAGATTATGAGCTTTGTATAAGAAATTTTATCCCTCTACATAGTGTGTTGCTGCACTACAGATAATGGCAGATGTTCCATCCTGGAATTTCACACACAGATATTTTCATTCAGAAACAGGAGAGGTGTTTCTGTTTACCTTAAAACACCTTGAAAGCTGTTTAATGATAGAGAATCCAGAATGACTAGCCCTGAATGCTTCTAAGGATGTATTCACAACCCTACATAGGAACGGGCTGGGACTCATCACAGAAGCAGAATCACTAAATGCTTATGGACTGTGCTTTTCGAGCTGTGAACAGCAGCATTGCTTTCATGCCTATGCAGAGACCCAGAAAATTCTAAAAATAAACTTCTGTTTAAACAGCAGGAAAATCCTGACCACAAACCAGTAGGTTTTTACATTGTTAAAAATAGCCCTGTATCCAAACCAAACACAAATACCTGCATACTTGGTGGCAGCCCACCTGAATCAACAGCTTTTATTTCAAGTTAAATTTTTAAACAAAACCCATCCACCAAAAAAAAGGTAGTACTTCACTTCGCTGGGAGATTTTATATGTAAGCACTTGTGGTCACTGTTGCTGGCAGGGCTATACTATTGTGCAGTATCAAATTGATAGGAGATTTGAATAAATGCATTAGGTCTGACCTGTAGACCTACAGGTTTTTGTCCTTTTATGATGATTCTAGAGCACTTATCTTTCTCCTTTTCGTAATGTAAATTAGGTACTTGGAAATCTCTTACACAATCTGAATAATTCAGTATGCTAAAGAATAACAGTATTTGTAAAGTGGAGAAATTCTGAGGATACTCATGTGGTTTCCATTACAGAGGAAAAAATATTCTTCTGCACATGCCCAGCATAATTATCTCTGCAAGCACTGAAGTGTGACATTAGTACAAGAAAAGACAAACAAAATGGCTTTGAAAAAACAGGAGAAACTTCTTCAAATGCAGCTTACTTTGCATTTATACATTCAGAAATTAAGATGAATAAAATACAGAAGACAAAAATATTCTTCACTTTTCACAGGCAGCAGCTAACTGCTTTATGATTAGAAAACCCATTTACTGACAGGTTTCAGTTCTACAAAAAATTGGACTAAGGAACTATCGGAGTGACACGCTAAGTTCCCTGTGTGTTTCGGGGGGTGCTTACCCCTCCCGCCACAGCTTCCAGAGCCTCCAGGTAAAGCCTCACGTAATTAGATCAAATGCAGTCTCAAGTAACTGGACCAAGTACATATTTTAAAAGCTTGAAGCTGAAAAGCTCATGCTTCCATTATTTTCACTAGGACTAGATACCTAAGGACAAAAGAATATATATGTGTATGTATGAAAACGTAAATATCTATATGAACTGTTAACATGAGTAAAGATTCTCAAATGTGTACTGCA
Source organism: Microhierax caerulescens (assembly GCA_035590215.1). Lineage (NCBI taxonomy): Eukaryota > Metazoa > Chordata > Aves > Falconiformes > Falconidae > Microhierax > Microhierax caerulescens. The sequence continues at coordinate 20,658,341 of JAVJGJ010000061.1, read as the reverse complement.
AACATGGAATTGGAGGGATCTTAGCCACTTTTGCCAACAATCTCAATTAGGTAACCTCACCCAAACTTTCTGCATTTTCAGTGTGGAGAAATGTTTCTTTATTCTTTTTTTCTGAATATGTCCAGTTACTTTAACAGCACCATTTCTTTCTGATTTTATTCTCAATTTGTCTTTTATTTTCCTCTTGTTATTGAGAAAAATACCATTTATATTACTTAACAGCAACTGAAGACTGCCAAAAATTCACCAGCGAGGAACATTTTTTTCTTATGGAACTGTGACAGCTATCCCACATGACGGAACAGCTAATAAACGAATCAGTTTGCTTCCTAGTTATGTTAAAGATCGCTATTAGGAATGCCTGCTAAAAAGGACACCCATGTAGTGTGGCATGTAGACTGGGTGTTTTCTTAAAGAACAGTTGTGTGGAGCTGCTGTTAGCTGCTTAAAGCAAAGTCTCCGGGCTCTCTGCCTGCAAAAGGGAAAATGTTGGTCTTTTAAGTAAAAAAGTCACAGACTAGTGAATTCCTGTTGGGTCTCACCTAGGGTTGTTTGATACAAGCTTTCTGCTGTTGCCAAAATGTACAAAACCTAAATGATACCCAGGAAAAAGGGGAAGTAGTAGTCAAAACATGGTTTCCTAAGGCTGAACCACATGACAATTTCTAAAACAGTGACTGAGCTCTTTCATAACTGCCAAGTAGTGCTACAGTCACCAGCACCAAACCTTGAAAGGGCTTGTTTTCTGGAAGGTGTGTGAATTGGTCTGATATGTATGTCACAATGCCTCACTACTAATAGTTGCATGGCATAGCTGAACCTTTCCCGAATCTTTTATTATCTCCGTGAACTGAAGAAATTTAACAAAGGATCCAGACACTTCCTGCAAAAACGTTACTTTAGAGGAATGGATGAATAGTATAGTAATTGCCAACTATCCCTGTTCATACTTGAAGAAAGTTTCTGTGTATCGCATGGATTCCAGGTGTCTCTCCTGATAGGCAGACTGAATAGGTTATGAGCACTGAAAGAAGGAAACAAGTTTTCTAGTATTTAAACCAATGTTAAAGATCTTTAATGGAACATCTTTGTTTTGCAGCTATTTCACAATCTCAGATTTTCAGAGAGGACCACTTGACTCTGGTTGGTAGACTTGGCATTTACGCAACTATAACTTTAGTACTTGTTTCTGCTTTGCTGACCAAAATTGTGACCAAGATAACCTTCAGGAGCTCCAGAAGAATTTTCTGTCAATGCATTCTAATGTTTATAGATTAAATAAATTTAAAGTAGTCAGATTGCTTGCTTCAGATAACAAGAGAATAAAATGAACTACAAAAATATTTAAAAAAAAAAATAAAAGGAACCAGGTACCCTGGCAGAGTGAAGAGTTACAGTGATACAATTGTAAGAACTGCTTTGGCTGGTACAGCTTAACAACATCCTAGTAAACTAGGCGTACGAATGCCTTACTCCTGCCTGAGTGGGTAAGGAGTACGGTGTTCTTAGGAATATGGCATTTTTAGAGAAGAATACATGCACATTCTTCTCAGGAAGAGATAAAAGAAGCATGGAAGGGGAAGATAAAATTCCCTGGAATCACTCTGCGGAGTGGCTCAAGAGCTCTGGCTTACTTGAGATGCTGCAGGAGCAGCAATGCACTCCACGTGATCCATAGGATTGCAGGGTCACCAGCCAGCCCCCAGCAACAGCTGCTTGCCAGAAGCCAGATGGGGAAAATAAGTCTGTTAACGTGTTTGCTTGGGTGCCCCACATTCAGACTCACACATTGATGGTTTTCCTGATTATCTTCTGGATCTGCATTTAGTCTCAGCTTTGGGTAGTATCTATGTTGCCTGCCTCTAACGTGCAACTTGCAGCATGGTCATAGTGCATTTCCATGCTCCTGGGCTGAGATGTGTTTAGCCCTCTGGAATGCCATTTCCCCTTCTTTCTACCACCTGGAAGCTGGCTTGGTTTTATAACTGTCTTATAAACATTTGTTTTGTGGGCCAAAGCAGCATACTTCCAGCATTTCTGCTTCAACAAAATCACTTTTTATTTTCCACTTCACCATGATGTCTCAATGATCAGCTATCTGGCCAGAGAAGCAAAAATGGGATCCCAGAAGTGCTACCGCTGTCTCTGTTTGGATTTGATAAATGTAGGAGGAGTTTCCCAGACAGTGCCTAGGGACTGAAAAGATGGGAAGGACTGGTCTCTCTTGAAAATATTAGCTTTGAGCATAAAAGAGTGCACATCCCGTCTTTCTCTTGTCATTGAGTACATACTGACAAGGCTGCTGAGCAATAGGGAAGAAAATGAGAAAGCACAAGCCAAATAAAAAGTGCAAGCAGCAAAATTTTACAATCCTGCTTTGGCAGTTCCAACTACTGCCCCACAGTTCCACAATTTTCAAAAAAATTTACAAAATACTTTAGTAGAAAAGTATTTTACAACTCACAGAAGCAAAATGTCTACAGATTGAAGGACAATAAGGAGTTTCATTGCACAGGTAGTAATGACTGGCCTATAACCAGTATAGAATTTTGGACAAAAGCTGCACTGTGCACCTTATGCTATTTCAGTGAAAGCTCTCTCCAGGGTGGAGTACAAAAAGATTATTTCTAGGAAGGGTCCCATTCAACAGTCACAATTTTTGCAAAGATAAATAATGCCCTCAAAAGCAAAGGTCAAACGGTTCTGCTGCTTACACATGGAACTCAGTGCCCAAAAGAGTGAAAAGATCATTCTGGTTTGTTTGTGCCACTCAAACACTAACTATCTAAGCTCATCGGTCAGTGTTACTCCTGGTAAGGTAACTTCTGAGGGAGTATTTCTAAAGCTTCCACAAGACTCAGTTAAAATGAGCTGCCAGAGCAAACCTGGCTGGACTATCTCAGCAGTTTTGTTGTTTACAAGATGAACAGCCACCAGGGCTTCTGAAAAACTCATCCAAATATTTTGAGGGAGACTGTAACTCGTCTGGAATGTCCTGTTTTAAGGCTGGGATCTTCAAGGACTTGTCCAGCACGGAAAAACAGAGATAAAGTTGTAGCTGGTAAAAGAGACTATAGCCACATGCTAACTACAGTTACCGGTCGCTGGAAACAACTTCCTGTATTAAAAAAGTTACATCAAAAGCACAAAATAATGATCTACGGTGACATGGTGTGTTGCTTAGATAAACATTCATGTACATTTATGCCCAGGCTGCTGCTCTCAAAATGCATGAATGCTAAAAGCAACAATGACAGAAGTTGCGAAGCAGCCACGTACTGCAGCCACACTACAGGCAGGGGTCTGCTGCTGCCTCCTCAGAGTGATCTGTGAATCTCTGTCTGTTTTGTGAGTCTTATTTTGTCTGTCTGCTTTGTAGGTTCTTCCAGGTCTGAAGTCACAGTCGTCCTACTCCTACATCTGACAATGCAGCAGCATTTATGATAAAGAAGTGTGTATGAGGTGGTGTCCTGACAGAGCTGCTAAGAGAGAGCACCATGCTGACAGAGTTGGTGTTGTACTGGAAAAAATCAACATTGTTCTGGTTTCAGCTGGGATAGGGGTAATTTTCTTCTTAGTAGCTGGTGCAGTGCTGTGCTCTGGATTTGGTGTGAGAACAACGTCAGTAGCACTCTGGTGGTTTCGGTTGTTGCTGAGTGGTGTTTACACTAAGTCAAGGACTTTGCAGCTTCTCAGGCCCTGCCAGTGAGAGGGCTGGAGGGGCACAAGAAATTGGGAGGGGACACAGCCAGGACAGCTGACCTGAACTGGCCAAAGGGATATTCCATACCACGGGACGTCATGCTGAGTGTATACAATAAGCTTGGGGGAAGAAGAAGGAAGGGGGAGACATTCGGCATTACAGCATTTGTCTTCCTGAGTAACCATTACACATGATGGAGCCTTGCTCTCGCAGGCATGGCTGAACGCCTGCCTGCCCATGGGAAGTGGCTGATGAATTCCTTGTTTTGCTTTGCTTGTGTTGCAGCTTTTGCTTTACCTATTAAAGTGTCTTTATCTGAACCTACGAGTTTTATTACTCACCCTTCTGATTCTCTCCCCCATCCCACCAGGGGAGAATGAGAGAGCGGCTGCGTGGTGTGCTTGGTTGCCAGCTGAGGTTAAACCATGACAGTCCTTTTTCATCACCCAATGTGGGGCTCAAAGGGTTCAGGATAATGACAGATTTGATTGGAATGTTCTAGTTTAAATTCATAGCTGTTATTGCTGTTCAGCTATTACAGGGCAGGTGTCTGTGCTCGTCCTAGGGCTGTCTTGCCTTGCTGTGTATTAGAGCCTGGTGCTCGTTAGTGGCTGCTTTTTGCTTTCGCTGCTTGCTGTGCTGCCGTACTGCTTATCATCTTACTCTGCTGTGCCCAGGAACATCTTGATAACAGCAATGGCAAAGTGCCTGGGCTGGCAGATGGCCAGAGCATCACTGCTGTACTGGACAGGCTGGGACTCCAGTGTGAACTCGAGTCTAAGGGGCTGTGACCTGTGGGTGAGTCCATGTGGGAGCAGGACACCCCAAAACATCTGTGGCCATGAATAAGTCCATGCCAGAGCAGTTATATCTCAAAGCATCTGTGGCCATGGTCATGTCTGTGCCACTGCAGGTATGCCTTTAAAGGGACTGTGGTCAGAGGACCTGTCCATGCTGGAGAAGGTACACCTCCAAGCATCCCCCTGGAGAGACAGTGGCTCATAGCTAGGGCTCCACTTGGAGCAGGTGCCACCCTAAGGGACTGCCAACAAAAAGGCTGGAGGGGCACAAGAAACTGGGAGGGGACACATCCAATACACCTGCCCCAAACTAGCCAAAGGGCTATTCCATACCATGGGACGTCATGCTCAGTATATAAGCTGGGGGATGAAGACGGAAGAGGTAGATATTGGGCATTATGACGTTTGTCTTCTCAAGTCAGCGTTATGTGTGATGGAGCCCTGCTGTCCTGGAGATGGCTGAACACCTGCCTGCCCAGGGGAAGTGATGGATGAATTCCTTGTTTTGCTTTGCTTGCATGTGTCGCTTTTGCTTTACCTATTAAACTGTCTTTATCTGAACCCACGAGTTTTATTACTTTTACGATTCTCTCCCCCATCCCACCAGCGGGGAGTGAGCAAGTGGCTGCATGATGCTTGGTTGCCGGCCAGGGTTAAACCATGACAAACATGCTCCAGGAGAAGGAGGCTGTAGAAAAGAACAGAGATTACACACTGCTGTGGCACCTATCCACAGTAATGGTTAACAAGAGCAGGTGTTCATTGATCCAAGAGACTTAAAAGCCCCATACGGGGTAGTTTAATTTTTATGCCAGTGGGGGTTTATGTTCCAAACAGATCATCAAGTGCGTCATTCAGCCCTCAGCAGTCAGCTGTATGATGGTGAGTTCCCACCCCCGTGTAAACATGCAATCCCCTCGGACATCGTTGCTGTGCTAAATATTGCTTCTGATCCTGTACCAATCTGACATTTGCATCAAGTGGGCATGAAGAGGTGGAAGAACAGGAAACAAGGAGAAATACAGATGGAAGTTACTAATTGTGCTGCTTGAAATCTCTTCTGCATTACAGATGTTCCATAAAATACATTTCACTTTGTCTAACAAATTATTTAGCACTTGATTCAGGTTTGGGTTATTTAGCACTTCATGTTTCTTCAGTTCTGTTTTAAAAACAACCTGTTCATGGTTAGCTAGAAAAACTGGGCTTCATTTTTCAGTTCAATAAAATTCTGTGTTTGCTCTTGTTATAGACTGCTTTAACAAGGTGTGCCAGTTTGAGCTATAGGAATTGATGGTCTTCTGTAAGATAGAGTTTTAGGCATAATTAAAATCCACTTGGGTAGAAGGTTCCTATACGGGACTGTTGGAGTGACTGGATGTAATCAAAGCTTGTGAAACCAGTGGGAACTGGAAGAATTTTGCAATTTGGAGATTTAGGTTCATAGAATGCAGATTAAAATAAATATTTTATGTTAGTTTGTAGGCTTTACAGAGACAAAAGGCATTTTGTTAGACCACATCATGTAACTGGAAAGAATGGACACATTTTGGGTCCTATGAATCCTTTCTTTGGAATTACATGTAATCATTTTGTGATTCCCTGTATGGAATTGACAAGCAGTATGAAACTGAGGCTTTGTGATCTGTAACATTTCAACATAAATCGGAATGTTTTACAATACTCTTTAACTAAACATTAAATTTTTGAAAATACAACAGACTATTTGATGGTTTAAGAGACAATGAGTAAAGGATTCCAGAAAGGTAGAGAAAAATATCTTCATTTAAGCAGTCCACAGAAAACTCAGTAACATTTTTATGAACATAATATTAAGACAACCTGCTTGCCTCATGAGCTACTGACAAGGTGGTGTCCTTGGAAGTTCACCCATGAGTGCATTCAGCAGCAGGTTCAGGGCTTGGATCTTGACTTTTAGATGCTGCGACTTGTGAACCTTAACAATAGCAATGTTCAAGTTACCACTGTGACTAGAATGAGCAACTACTTAAATGCTGAGAACAGGCCACACCAAATCCATGCAAATTAAAGCTGAACATCATTACACAATTGATGCTCAAGTTGAGTTCTTCTTTAAAACGTCGGGGCCCAACATCTATTTTTTGGAGATTAGAGAGAATGATGAAGTATGTTTGCATCCCACTCCAATCTGGCTTGGTCTTCATGTCTCTGTGCAGATGTTTCCAACACTTCGGTAAGCACTGGGTTTGCAATTGGCAGTTATTCTACTGAAACTATTTTAAGTTCCATAGAACTGTTCCCTTTCATTTTTTAAGCTTCGATTCGAGCATGAGATATCGGACGGCTGAAAGACTAGTCAGAGATGATAGTAGGGTTTTTTCTCCCAGTTAATGCATTTCTAATTCTTACGTATTTTGACATTACGTATGTCTCAAAAGTAAGCGAATCGAATAGCAGAAAAGCAGCGCTGAAGCTATGTTTGGCCGTCCCCTCCTGCTCCGTTGGTCAGGCTCCAGAGCCAGCTGGACGTTCTGCAGCGAAGGACAAAGTGACTGAATGCGGTCTGACAGACCTTGGCCCGATCTACCGAGTCACGGTTTTGGCTGGCGCTGCCCGTCGCCCCCCCGGCGCGGCTGCTGTGCCCTCCCGCTCCGCGCCCGCTCCCGCCATGGCCCTTCCCGCGCCCGCGGGCACGGCGCCGCCCCGCACGCTGGCACCGGGCTCACGGCCTGGGATCCGCCGGGGAGCGGACGGGGCCACCTCGCCGGGAGCGTGTCCGGCCCGTCCCGTTCTGCGCCTGCCTCCCGTGGCAGCGGCGCCGCCCTGCGCGATCAGCGGAGCGGCCCCGGCTGTGCCGGCTTATCGCTACGGCCCGTCTGTGAACTCCTGCACCCGCCGGCCCCGGCCCACCGCCCGCCCACCCCGCGGCAGCCGCGGCGCAGACCCCGCCGAGACC
>JAVJGJ010000061.1:20633811-20650603 GCA_035590215.1 Microhierax caerulescens | reverse complement strand
CCGGCCCCGGCCCCGCCCGGCGCCCCGCCCGGCGCCCCCCCGCCTTCGCGGCGCTCGCTGCCGCGCCCGGGGCTCGGAAGATGGAGGGCTACGGGCGGTTCCTGGCGCTGCTGGCCTCGGCGCTGCTGGCCGGCTTCGTGTCCGTCATCCTCTCCCTCGTCTGGGTCTTCCACTACCGCGAGGGGCTGAGCTGGGACGGCAGCGCGCGCGAGTTCAACTGGCACCCCGTCCTCGTCGTCACCGGCTTCGTCTTCATCCAGGGCATCGGTGCGTGGGGCCCGGGCTGGGGCGGGCGGGGGCGGGGGCGCGGCGGGGCTGGGGCGGCCGGCGGCGCTGACAGCGGGTCACCGAGGAGGGACAAAGGGTCCCTTGTAAGAAGCCCGCAGCGCCGGGTGCGTTCCTTCTGCGAGCGCCCGCGTACCCTGCGCGTACGCAGCGCCGCTGGGCGGGTGCCGCTTCCCCGTCAGCCCCCGCTGACGCGAAGCTGCGGGTCCGCTCGCCGGCAATGCCGCCCGGGGAGAGTTCCTCGGCTCTGGCTCCCGCTCCTCTGGCTCTCCCATGTGCCAAGGGGAGAAAGGGAAATTCAGTACCACTGAAGCCAGGTCCGGGAATGGGGCCTGTGCCAAAGAAAATGTAGCGTCACAAGTATCGTCCAAACGCAGTTCCATCAGCCTAGACTTAGCGCAAATTGCTTCGTAAACCACAGCTTTTAAATTCATTCTGAAGGCTGTTGCCTCAGTAACATAAAATGATGACGGTGCAGTGGTGGTTTGGGGGTTTGGTTTGGCTGGTTTTTAATTGAGTATATGAACTTTTGATTGCGCAGAGCTCAGCCTTGGAGTGACTTTTAAATGTTTCCCATGAGACAACATGAACAGTATCTCCTTTTCCATCCCACACAATTAGCATGTTAGGTCTTAAGTACAGGGGTTGTTCCTCAAGGCCAGCAGGAATACTGGACTTTGAACTGTTCTTGCTGTTAGTGTAAGTGGCTAATTCAAAGAAAAAAACTAAATGAGACACACTGTAGTTGATAGTATCAATTCAGGAAAGAAATATACTGTGCTCTCTGTAAAGTTTGAAAAGCAGATAATGATAGAGCACCACAGAGGTGCTTATCTAGTCTGTGAATGTATTTAATCGAGACCTAAATACTACAAAAACAAAGGCACCTTATTTAAGGTACCTTAAAACCCCTGAAATCTGGGAGCATCAGTTTTTTGCTGATGGCACTAAAACTTAATGGAGAAATCTGACAGAGGTAACAGCTTCCCACAGTAATTTTTTTATAAAGTCAGTGACAAAATTCTTGCTAGTTTCAACATGAAGAGAGCTAAGTGAAACATTAGTAACTCCTCCAAGAAGGGCAAATAAATATTGCAGAGAACAGTGGAAATTCTCCCACAGCTTTACCACTGACTTTTGAGGGGAGAGGACAGAGATTGAACTGTTCTTAAGTAACAAAGAACTCCTGAAGACTTAAGGTATAAATGTAAGCAGGAGTATTTTTTTTCGTAACAGAAGATAAGCTGGAATTTTGTCTAGACAAACTTAGAATTTGATTTTAATAACATTACGTACACTTGCTTCACTGCTGAATGTTATAATGCATTCGTCCAGCCAGAAAGCTTGTCCAGCACATCCGGATGTTCATTCCAGTGGAACATGGTTGCATCACATGTGCTGGTTCATCTGCTTTGGCAGGAGCCTCACCAGTGAGAGGCTGGAAGATGCAGGAGGGGGTGGCTGTCCAGTTCTGGCTAAGAAGGGAATGTTGTGATTTGAACATGCACTGCAAATTTCTTTTTTTTCAGTGGGTGTGGGGGGTTCTCAGCTTTGTGGCTTCAAGTTACAAATTGCTATTGAGCAATAAACAGTGTTTTGAAGTTGTTTTACATAATATTGCTCAATAGGAAGTGTAATTTCAGGCTATAAATAAGCAATGAGAAACACCTGGTGACTTCACTAAGATCTGCACTAACTGTGATCAAACTACTGTTTTTTATATAAGCATAAACTTTGCAAAGAAAATAGGGGAGGATGTTTTCTGGAGGTTTTTCCTACACATTTTCTTTTTTTCCCCTCTGAAACTCAGTTTTTCCCTATGTCACAGAGTAAGAATGTTGTCTCAAGCCTTGTGTAATTAAAGTTATATGTAAAGTAAATGGAAGTTTACCATAGCTTAAAAAAAAAGGAACATATACAAGGAATTCATTGATAATAGGGCATTATTTGTATTTAGGGAGGAAATCCTGTTATATAACAAGAAAAGCAAAGTTGGAGACTGAAGGAGTATTGTGGTAAATCAGATGAAACAACATATATGACACCACTGTGAGTCTGATTTAAATTTGGCTGACAGAAGTCTGATATTGAATTCAAAGTAATTTGGATGAGACTGGGGAATAGGATACCTCTTTCACACATACAAGAAGTCTTTAAGTAGCTAAAAGAAGAAAGGAACAGCAAATATCTTGGTTGAATGTGTGGAGGGTTTGAAATAATAACCGTATCAACTGTTCCTTGAGTTCATGAAGGTCTACACAAAGGACAGAAATGTTACGTGGTTGTCTGTAGGGGGCACAGGGGTGACTATAATTGCATATTAGGAAGAACATGTGCCCTGATAAATGTGCTGTATATATCTTGTCAATCAAATGAAAAGGCTGTAGGCATGTTAGTATTAATACTTACTATTTGTGGATCAGCATCTTATAGGTAAATGATACCTGACAAAACGCTGTCAGTGCACAGTAATTGTCCAGATGATTTTCTAGACTTAAAGTGGGAAAAACACAGGCAATAAAAGTCTGTGTGCATATTTGTAAAGCAACATTTTTGGAAAGAATAAGATAGGAAAAAAACACATGTAAACACTATACAATAAAGTTGTAGGTTGACACTAGAAATCTTGAGAGATGCTTACACAATTATCTTGATAAATATCATATAACTTTTATTTTAAACAGGTTTAAAACATGAGGCTGTAGCCTAACGTCAGCACTGTATTAATAAAGGAATACAACAGGAATGTTACTTAAGAGTTCTTAGAGAGAAAAGAGAAGGAACAATCCTGGTCTGCCACATTACCATGTGGTATTACAGAGTCAATTAAATTTCACCCGTATGGATGAAATTACCTAGGTGGGTGAGAGAATCTAACAGCTCGCTGTGGCTGAAATATTCCTACTTTTTTCCTATACTTCTTCCTTTCAGCTTTCTCCTTGACTCAGATTTCAACTTCCTACTGGTTGGTTTGTTCCAGCTCTGCCCCTTGTCAGACCCAAAAACTGAATTAACTCAACTAGCAGAAACCTAACACCCACCCAGCCACCCCAAGTACAATTTTTGCTGGAATAGAAAGTTGAATTGCCTGCACAAAGGGTCTCTGAAGTGCCGTAGATGGGAGAAGGGAGATGGTGGAAATGTGCAAAAGCAAGAGAAAGGAGTCCAAATATATCCTAAAGTAAGCAGTCTTTCATCTTGAAATCACACCTAAAAATAATGCTTGCTCAGAGTTATCTGACAAACATGATTACCTCTGCTTCAAACATAACAAAACATCTATCTGTTCAAAGGGAAAAATACCTAATAGCTGGAGTTGTTAACATCCAATGGGCTGTGGAATTCTCAAGAATTAGAAGGGCAAATGACTGCTGAGCTCTAAGGTTCTCATCACAACCATCTTGTCAAGAGGAAGCTCTCATGATGAGCTTGGTTTGAGTCTCTGTCATGGTTTAACCTCAGCCAGCAATGAAGTACCACCAGCTGCTCACTCACTCCCCCTTCCCCTCAGGGGGATGGGGAGGAGAATTGGAAAACAGGTAAAACTTGTAGGTTGAGATAAGAACAATTTAATAATTAAAATAAAATAATAATAATAATGATAATGAAGATTATGATAATAATAATAATAATAACAACAATTGTAATTAAAAGGAGAGAGAAAGAGAAAGGAATAAAACCCAAAGGGAAAAAACCCCAAAACCAAGTGATTCACAATACAATTGCTCACCAGGCGCTGACTGATGCCCAGCCAGTCCTCAAGCACTGATCAGCTGGACCTGGCCAACTGCCCCCTGTTCACATACTCAGCATGACGTTCCATGGTATGAAATATCCGTTCGGCCAGTTCAGGTCAGCTGTCCTGACTGTGTCCCCTCCCAGTTTCTTGTGCCTCTCCAGCCCTCTCACTGGCAGGGCCTGAGAAGCTGCAAAGTCCTTAACTTGGTATAAACATTACTTAGCAATACCTAAAACATCAGTGTGTTATCAACCTTATTCTCATGCTAAATCCAAAACACAGCACTGCACCAGCTACTAAGAAGAAAATTAGCTCTATCCCAGCCAAAACCAGGACAGTCCCTTTGAAGTCATAAACGGGCACTTGTCCATTCTGGTGTTAAAGTGGTTCCCAAAGAATCTAGTGGGCCTTCAGAACTTGCTGAAGGTAAGCAACAGGATCAGCCAAGAAGGAGCAGGAGAGGAACTAGGTGGAGTGAGGAGGAACATTTATTTCTGGCAGCTGCGAGGTGCTGTGCAGTGACCCCCCAGTGCACTCTCAGAGCCACTGTGTGCCTTCTGAGGTGGAAGGCATCTCATGAGCAATCCACGACATCTCCCTACAGCACGTGACGCACGTGCCAGTCAGAAATACGCAAGAGCTAACCCTAGAATTCTGCTTTGTACGTCTGGCAAAGAACAGGTGTCCCATGCCGCATACAAGATAATGCAATATCACTCTACCCTATGTGATGTGCTTTAAAATCAGAGATCGAAACAGGAGCTGAGATCTGAGTGAAGAAGCTGAGTCAAAGGATGCCTAGACTGTCAGATCTCTTAACAGTAGAAGAGTTGTATGTAGAGAAAGTTCTTCACAGGACTGCTTTAGCGTGTCACCACTGAAAATGCTGTAACTGTGTATGTCCTTCTAACCCAGGCTATTTTCATTTTGAGATGAAATTACACTCACGTCTGAGTCAGTTTTTAAGGGCTTGCACCACTGAAAGCAGATGCTTCCTCCTATCCCCTCTGCTCCCCACATTGTCTTGCTTCTTCCTGCCGGTCGGAAAAACATCTGTTATGACACAGGCAGGGGGAAGCACACAGGAGGGGGACAGAAGAAATGGGACTCTCTTTTCAGTGATACACAGTCAGATCTACTCCAGTTGCAGTGTATAACTTCATGCATAGCTCTGAGGGAAAGAGGATTAAACCAAATTGTACTATCATGCACGTGTCCTGGGCTGCGGCATGTAATATGCTAATTCACAGGACTGTTAACAAATGTCCAAACCATTAGTCTGTAATCTTTGCTTTCCTATCATACTGTTTATGGGGAACAGCCCAGAAAATTCATGGCCCAGACAGAGATCTGAGACTATGCGGACATATGACTAGGGAGTTTGATAGTGATTTTGGACATTAAATCAACTAGATGACAGCATCTTAAGCACCAAAGAAAAATGTTACACAAAAATTTTACTCTGGACTTGACCCTCTGAGATCAAAGACTGAAAAGTGAGACAAGCATTTACGCATATCAAGTTTACTTCAAGACATACAGAGTCCAGTACTCTGCTGCACTTGGAATAAATTACTGACAATACTATGGGCCATATGGTAAGATGGAGTAAGGAGGTTTTAATGGGAATATCCTCGTGGGACGCTGAGGCTTGTTTGGGGCCTTTTGGCATACAAAATTAGAAATCATAGTCATTAGTACTAAGTTAATTAATAATAGTCTGATCCAGGCAATTATGTCAATATTAACAAAGTCTAAGACTATCTTGCATCTTTTGGGGAACTGTTGGAGGGGATCATAAGCTTGGTGTGCTGAATCATACCGGTGTCATATAGATGGATTAATGTTAAACTGTCCTAAAACCAAGGCTTTTATCTTCCTGGTTTTGTAGGATTTACTACTGTTACTTTTTAAAAGTAGAAAGCTGAGAACTACCTAACTTAAATATTCTAAGGGACACTTTCATTCCAGTACTATGTTTTCACACAGTATGTAAAAGCATACATTGATTTAAAATCTGATCGTAGTCTGGAAATTTCACTTGTGAACAGTGTTTTCTTTGTGAATTATTTAGTACAGTACTGTATTTCCTGGCATGCATCCAAGTTTAAAAAAAGTGTAAACAGAACTTGGAAATTAGTCATTATTATTATTCATCAAAACATACAGAATGAATATTCTGTTTGTTTTCTACAACCTATGCTTTTTGCATAAAAAGCTACGGTTATGGAGAAGTAAGGAGTAAGGCATACGAGAATCACTTCAGTAACTTCTTCATGTTTGCATTTATCAGGTAAAACTCTCTTTCCTGGTACATTAAGAAAACTATTAATGTTTGGAACAGGAACTTTTTAAAAAACCTGCATATATTCATATTCCTTATTTTTCCTTAGTATAGCTAATTGTGTGTAAATATTTCAATGAAATTTCATAAGCAGAAAACTTAAATGAGGATGTGATGAATCAGATGAATGGAGCTCAATCGTCTTGCTCAGGCAAGATATTAAGGATGTAGGTATTAGCCTTATTGGTCAAGTGATCAGGTGTCCTCATAAATATTTGTCCCCTGTTATCTGAATATACTTATGTGCTGTCACACATCCAGAATTACTACCTAGCTTGTAATCAGATGTACCTGGGGCTTCAGTGATCGAATCTGGTCAGTGTGTGTCCCCAGTGGAAAGCACCTGGGTCATATGACAGGGAGGGGACCATGGGGCAGGGAAGGAGCTGTGGGGACCTTGAGGAAAGAGCTTGGCACGAAGCAGCCCTAGGTGAAGGTATTCTTACTACCACATGTAGTTAGATCACTAGAATTTGTTGTTTTGTTCAGACTGGACAAAACACTGTCTGCTAGTTAATGCAAAAACAGGCAAAACCCCCTTAATATTCATCTAACAGTGGTGGAAGAGTTGTAGTTGCCAAATCCTTTGGTCTCTTAAGAGTCCAGTTATGATTCCCTTATGCTGAGAAGTATTTTCACATTTAAAGTAGTCCTATTAATATCAATGCAATAGATAGTCATACAAGTATCTACACAGTTAGTGAACAGCTTTGTCCAAAGTTGGCAAAGAGAATAAATACTACAAAATAACCTTACACACTTTCTCGGTAGGTGGTCTTTCAAAGAATTGGGCCCTGTTCCTCCCATCTGACTAGTAGTAGAAAAACCAAAATCCCGTTCAGAATCCCTGAATCTGATCAATTTAAGGAATGAGGAAAAGATGACACCAAGTTGTTTGCTGTTCTTTTTTTGAAACTTGCTGAAGTTATTTTAAACTAGGAAGAAATCTCCCTAAAGCTGTATTTTAGCTTCAGTTGTATATTTGGAATATGCTGTGCTATATGTAGGAGAAAAAGCCTTTTAATAGACTGTTTTAGAGGATTAAAGGTTAGATTTTCCTGTAATTTACAACGGAACTATGTGAATGAGGCGTGATTATTAAAATCTGGGAGAAGTTACCCTGTAAGGCATAACATCTTGTTTCTGTTCTTTCTTCAGCTATTATTGTGTACAGGTTGCCCTGGACCTGGAAGTGCAGCAAACTGCTAATGAAGTTCATACATGCTGGATTAAATACCATAGCTATGATTCTTGCAATTGTTTCTATGGTAGCCGTCTTTGAATACCACAATGCCAGGAACATTCCTAACATGTACAGTCTGCACAGCTGGATTGGGCTGGCTGCTGTTATATTTTATTCTCTCCAGGTCAGAATCTAACTGTATTTATAAACAAGTTGTAAATTTGAAGAATGTGTTGAGTAATTCAGGCACAATAGGCCCTCACTAATACCCTCTAACTACTGGGGTACCCATTTTATATTCTGTGATTTGGCAAATTAGTGTGTAAATGTGCAAATACAGTATTTAACTTCAAAGAAAAATGTATTTTAAAGCATATTTTGTTGATTTGCTGAGATAATGGCAGTTTATTTACTATTCAGTTATACAGTAGTGCATTTCCAAGCTCTATAAACGGCTGAAGTTAAAGCAAGTTATTTGGTTTGTTGGCAGCATATTTAAATATAGTTAGAGCTTTTATTAAGGAAGTCTCAAATGAAGTTATTGTTTTCTTTTTTTCCAACTATCATTATTTTAAGTAGTCACGTCTTGGCCTCGAGACTTTTGTTTATCAGCAGAACAAGCGCAGCAGGGAGCAGTGCACATCTAAAGGATCTGACATTTGAATGAGCTACTGCTGGCTAACCAGTTTTCCTGAATCATCAAAACTTTGATAGCTGTTCGTGTGCATACTTTTAACTGCTCCTGTTGGCAGAGAATTCCAGTTATCATAATCTAAAATGAGCTTAGTATGTTTTGCATTTGACATAGAAGATGAGCAGGCATGCTGTGACATTTAGTGTACACATACAGATGTGATTTTTCTGCATATACATTTTGAATTCCCTGTATTGTATTATTACCCTGTGGAAATTTATTTTGTTCCTTCAAATTACGATTCTTGATTTTTTTTTTTGCCAAAACACTAAAAAGAAAAAAAATAAGACTTAATTATCTGGTGACTAAGCATAAAAGATCCCCAGCTGAGGGATTGGGGTTCTGAACTTTTGTCCTTCACTGCTCAGGCTAGGAGGTACAGGAAATAGTGTTGAAACAGTGCTTTTAACACTTGGAAAAGAAAGCATATTGTAGCATTGTTGAGTATATTCTTTATAGCTGAACAAATGAATAAGGAACAATGTTAAGATTTTCCTTGTCCTAATAATGCACTCATTTCAGGGCTGAAATACTACTACTACTACTACTACTACTGCTGTGTGTTGCTACTATACTGAATATCAGCACTTTTTCTAATGGTTAAGATAAAGAATTGTAAGATCTTAATTCTACTTTTAATTTTGCTACTATAAACACGATCAATGGCACTTAATGCCTTGCCTGTCTCATCAGGAGAACTGTGGCATTACTGTGGCAGACTGGGATGTAAGTCTCCAGTCAGAGACTGATGTTTGTTAAGTGATTGAGCGCTGTTGTTAAAAAAATAGTCATAAAGCAGGATCTCTGCTAATAGAGAAGACACTTGGCATTTGCCAGAAATGGCATGTTAATCTCAGAATTGAAATATTATCAAGGGGGGATGCTCACATAACACTATACCTACAGGAACAATAGTGTACATATATTGTATTTAAGCCAAATGTATGTTAGTACAGTATAGCACAAGAACATACATTTAAGCATAGGGCAAAAATGTAAAATGAGTTCTCACAATGCTGTGACAACAGGAAAAGTAAATTCTCTTATAAGATATTATCTAATTGCCATATATGGCATTAGCAAAACTAATATGAAATGCTATGGAACACATTCTTTTTAATGGAAAAAAAATGCAAGGAAAATCTGGAAAAGTAATTTGAGAGCTGGAAAAGCTATCATCTAGTGAATGACTTTAAAACCTCCACCTGCTTTGCAATCTAAAGAAGATTAAGAGACAACTTGATTACAGTGTATTAAAAAGCTTCCCAGGGAGAAAATACTAGGGTCTTTCCTCCAGCATGGAAAGACAAAACAAGGACTAAGACTGGAAGTTAAAGCAAGATGAAATACAAATTCATATAATATTTCTAATTTAGCAGCAGGGATGAATAATGGTAGAACAAACCAAAGAAGGGATGCAGCCTCAGTATGACTGGGCAAGCCTGTGACTGCAACCATGTGACATGATGGGTTATCTTCCATCACAAAATTAGTGCTACCGGGAGGACTTATGTCCCCTGAATAACTTCATGCCACCACACACATCTTCACTCTGTAAATGCCAACTGATTGACATATTGAGAGACCAGTGGCTTTCTGAAGGAATGTACTTTAATTTAACTTTTAATATATTGCTGAATTAGTGACACTAAAAACTTGTGTTTCCAGTACTTAGTTTGGTTGCAGTTCTAGTATTACCAATCATTGACATTAGGTGGGATTATTTAAAAAATATCTCATGTCTTCTTCCCAGGGGCTAATCTGGAATTATTGGTTTGGTTTTGAAGGGAAACACATTCCAAAATAAAAAGGCAAATTCTTATCAAATTTGTACCTGAAGCTGTCTCAAAATGGATTTTTTTATGATGATTTTTATTCTGCTTGAAAAGTGAAGCTTGTTTTCCATATAGCTTTAACTATGAATCTGTTTTGTGTTTAGCTTTTCTTGGGTTTTGCTGTCTTTCTGCTCCCTTTTGCTCCAGTTCCTCTCCGAGCAGCATTCATGCCAATACACGTTTATCTGGGTCTTACCATCTTTGCAACAGTGATTGCAACAGCTCTCATGGGAATCACAGAAAAGCTTATATTTTCATTGTAAGTATTTCATTTGCACTTATTAAGGTTATTCATTGCAAACTGTACTTCTTTTTGCACAGAATAATAGCCACCTAGTATTGGGACATGGTTTTGTTTTGGTTTGTTTTAAAAAGACCTCCTACTCAGCAGGAGACTGCTGGGTTTAGACCAGGATTATCTTTAAAACAACTGACCTTTTTTTCTTTTTCCCTTCCAAAGGAAAAATCCTACATACAGTGCATCCCCACCAGAGGCAACTTTGGTCAACTGTCTTGGTCTTTTGCTTGTCATATTTGGTGGAATTATTTTGTGGATGGCAAGCAGGCCCCATTGGAAGCGGCCCCCAGAAAAGAATGCTAAACTTCTGCAGCCCATTGGAGAGACTCCTGAAGGCACGGAAGCAGAATCCACAATGACAGACGGTAGTAATGCAGATAAGTCTGATCTGAAGATCAATAGTGAAGCAGCCAGAAAACAAAACCTCAAACTTGATGAAGCAGGCCAACGATCAACTATGTAAAGAAAAGTAACAGTACTATGATACTGCCAACCCCTCCTTGGTTCCTTCCAATTTAGTTATATTGATAGATAAATAGGTTGGAGTTATATTTTCAGTATGGCTTGCTCAAAGATACTCAAGTTTTCTGCATATGAATATAAATTCCAGTAAGTCCCAAATATATTATATTGGTTTATGCCCAGTCCACATTTAAAAAAAGAATGTGAATGACATCACATAATGGGAAAATCATAAAATTGGAAAATGTCTTAACTTAATGCTTATATATCTCTTATAATCATGTAAAGTTAACAAGATTGAGACTAAATTTCACTCTGAGTGATTTTGCAGGCTATGAATCAGACTCATGAAGTATACCAGACAGCAGAATTTAGTTGGTCACTCATAATTTTTCTAATAATGTTCACTTTTTTAAAGCCTTGATTTCTCAGGCTGATTAACCCCCTCACCAGCTGCTAAGATCTATAGGACTTGAGGTCACTCAGCACTTTGCAGAGTTGCACCATAAAAATATTTAGTCTAAAATTTTGAATTCAGAATTTTAGGTTACCTTTAAAAACTTCTGTGTTGGGTGTTTGGGTTTTTTTTAATCAGAACATATCTGTTGACTTCTTAACTGACTCTGCCAAATATATTGTATACAGACAACATCTGGCTTTGGATTATGCACAATCATTAATGAAATCGAAGAAAACTGTAAGACATCTCAATGCAGAATTTGTCTTATTTGGAAAGCTACATATACACACTTAGGAAAATATGTATCACTTAATCCCAGTCTTCCTTTTATCCCAGAAGGCAGTATTTTGCTATCTTATTTGATTGTATGGTTCTATTGATTTATGGCATAGACTAGAAATTAGGATGTTATAAACCAGAGAAGACTGCTAGCAGTCTCACAGAAGAAAGGAGCTTGAAGTGAGACACGCTTCCTCCAAGAAACAGCTGAGCTTTGCTCATTTGATTAAAACACTACTACATTTACTGAAAGCCAAATCTCAAAATAATTATCGTGATGGGCATGAAGACATACCTTAGTCTATAAGCAAACTATATAAACTCTATGACTTTTTTATTTGAAATTAATGTGTTAAATAATGCAGTTTGAGTCTCTACTGGCACTTTACTTTTATAGCTCTTTCTTTTTAACGTCATTCATTATTTTCACAGATACAAACAATATTTATATTTTTATTAGTATAGAATAATAATTATGGTAGATTATTTTGATTGCATATGGCCAAAATTATGAGCCTTTCTATTGTAATCTCTTGTAAAAGCTGCAGAGCCCACTACAAGTCCAAATTTACCACTATGCTTCAATACAGTTTCAGACAGCATATAATTTCCTATTTTTTTAAAGACTACATAAATTTTTATCATCTTCAGCCTTTTAAAATGTTTAAACACATTAACCTTTAGAAAAGATGCAATTTTTCTAGTTCAGTGTTGCGTTAGTACAAACAATTTTGGTCATGAGTTATTTTGCATCTTGTCTGACAAGAAGCACCTCAGTTCCTGTTACTTGATTTGTACTAACATTTGATTATCTGCTGAATGTGTTATAAAAAGCTAGCACAGTAAATTATTTGAAAAACTTTTCTGCTGTACCATTTGGTACTCAAGGACTACATCCCCAAGTTCTGTGGTTTTACTTACATATATTGGTGGGTGACTGGGACCCACCTAGCATTGGTGTATTGTTGCATTTGAGAAAATGCCTGCTTTTAGATGCCTTAGTATAGAATCCAGGTATGACAGAAGGAATACTAATAGATCAGACAGCTTTTTCCCTGTGTTTCAAGTTCCACACAATTATCTGTCTTCCCTAAAAATGTTCTGCGCAGCTTCAGCATAAAATCCATACAGTACTGATAGCAGCTTTCCGAGAGAAAAACAAGAGCGCTTGTTTTACATGACATTAGTGCTCACCTGACACAACATGATTATGTTATGCATCCTATTACAAATTTATGTCTTGAACATTAAGTAGGAGGAGGGATTAGCTGCAGCTTCTGGAGAACACTGAACTGTGCTGTCTTCTGATCTTCTTCTGTTCAACAAGTCTGCTTTTTTTGGTGAGGTCAGTAAGCATCTTACAGCTGGTGGGTGTACATTTAGGTTTTGTAAGAGGTGCTGTATTAATGCTTTTGAAGTGTAACAGGTGAAGTGAATAAATTAACTCAACTGTTCTAGTAATTTACTGTGCTAGCTTTTTATACTGCACTCACACAGGCGACAGCCTTTGAAATTAGTATGTATTGGCCTGTTACTGTGTCTCATCCACCTGTGAAAATGAGCTCATTCAGTACTTGCATAGTACTAAGTCATCTGTGTGGAAGGTAGACAATTGTCTAAGGATGGTTCTGGAAAAAACTTTAACTGTACAGTATATTGGGAAAAAAAACACAAAATCTGTGACTGATTTTGTTACACTGACTTGGATGTACTGAAATCAACTGCTTTTAGGTGAATGGTTCTATATGCTATTGAAGCTAAGCTACAGTAACCAGTATGCCTTCTGTTTTCCATTATATTCCATGTACTGTACTGTTCAAGTGTAATGATACTTGAAAAGGAATGGTGGCATTTCTTTACTTCTCTAGTCTGATGATACAAAACTAATGGAAAATCAAGGATTAGCAACCTTTTGAGGGTAGTCTGCCAGACTGTATCTTTGTTTTTCAACTTTGAAGTTAAACATCATAGTGGAAACTCAGTGGGAGCTGGAAGATTCCATGCTGGGAAATTATCATGATCAGTGTTATCTCATGTGTAGGAACTGTGTGCTTCTGGCTGCTTTGGTCTTTGGAAGGTCCCAGTGAGATGCAGTAGCTATGAGCTCCTAAACCTTGCTCAACCTTGGTGCGTGCAATTTAAAACAGATTCGACATGCTATATATAGGCTTTTAGCTTCTGTTCTAAACTGATTTAAAAGGTCTTTAAGAATCCTTGCAACATATAAGGTTAGTTCAAGTGCTACATAAAAAATATATTGGACTTTGGAGAGTAATTTTCTCTGAAAAAAAACCCAAATCTGTAGTCCTAAAGCTGCTTCTCAAAGTGGCCTTCCATTATCTTCCCTTTCATGTAACTTTTCTTACGTGTACTTACAGGTAATAGTAGTGACACAGGAAATAAAAAGGTGTATTTTCAAAGATATAAGTGGGAGGTAGAACTTCAGGGGTTTTACCGAGATTTCTGTGCATGTTTGGAAATCTTCTACATTGTTGTTTTTAGAGGGACATGACTGTAGAACTTACATTCCAAGTCTGGATTCCTGTAAAAACATAGGAAGTTACAAAAGCTAACATTAAAAGTGCTACCTTTTTAAGATGCCTGAAAAAAATACTTTTAAATGTATTTACATGCTGTCGTGTAGTAACAGAAGCAGAACAGTGTTTCCAACATGAATAAAAGTGAGAAATGATGGTGCAAATTAGATTTTAAAATTGAATGTACAGTAATTACACATACACTTCTTACTACATGTAACCAAAAAGATTGCTTATGATATTGTAAATATGGATTACTTGTTTACATGGATATTTTATTGAGAGACTAAAAAGATATTGCCAAATATTTTCTATTTCAGAAGACTTTTTCTTTTGCATCTGTTTCAGAAAATTGCTTCCTCTGATTCTAACTGTTCACAAGACCATAAAGAATTATTTTGTTACTCACATTACTTATTTGTAGATGAAAGCAAATGTTTAATTACAATGTCTATTTTCCTTATTCTTTTTTGTATGTCAATAAAAATTATTTTTCAAGCTTATGATACCACTGAGTACAGTTTTATATTATGATACTAAAATACAACTTTCTAAATTTGTCAACAGATCAAATTATGATTATTTTTTGAATACAGGAGGATAGTTGTATAAAATTTCTTAAATATTTCTTAATTCCAAGTATTCCTGATGATCTTCCTGACGGAATTTATGTACTCTGTAATGTTAGAAGGATAATCAGTATATAACAGTAAGTGAAGGAATTTATTGTATAAAGAAAGAATGTGTATTTCTCCTTCTGATCACAATATAAATTCCTCATAGCAGTTCTTAGAGGGGGAAAAAAACCCAGCACTATCCTGTCATAAGATTACCACAGCAAATAAGGGAAGATCATAAATTCTGATGTATGATGGTCACATAATCCACTGTAAGATCCAAATACCCTCAGAAAAAACTGAACATAGAGCAAAAGTTTTGACCCCATGGAATCCTTTGGCCCAGATTTAACACCTGCACAATTATTAAGTTATCGATCACAGAATGCTATAAATGGCAAAACCATCTATATGAATATATCTGTAACAAGTAAGAATTAAGGTATGTTCTCAAGCTTAGTAAGGTTATTTCTGAATATCATACAAATATTGGTTAAAACTTTCCAAGATCATCATCATCACGGAAGAGTAAAACATACTGTTAGAATCATCAGTATAGCAGAAAACTTGCTGTATTCAAACCTGACAATTCCCTGTTGCTGATAACTTCTCTTAACAGTCTCCTGTAGGCTGGATTTTTTGGGGAAAGTTTTGATAAAATGGTCTCTATTTTTTTAATATGTTGATTATTACAAAATTCAGTAAAAGCTCAATCGTATTCACACTTGAAAGAGGGAACTCAAAATTTTGGCAGGAGGACTGTGTTTGTGTGGAGAAGTGTTTTTTGTAAGTAGTTGATGGAACCCTTGTAACCTATGTACAGATTTTTGTGTTAAGGTATGCACAACACTTTTGATCTCTGTAAGACTAGTGGGCAGTAATGAAGAGTAAACTACATTACTAAGAGACTAAAGTCTAGGTCAACAAAATGGATGACAACCATTCCAAGTGATGCAGCTGATAGAAGAGAGGATGTAACACTGAGGAAATCCAGTTACTACTGTATGCATATCAGAACTCTAAAAAACCGACAAGGCTGCAGCTAACTGTAATAGCGGAAGTAGAAACAACTGGTATAATAAGCTCACTTATGTCTGGCAATTACGGTCACCGGAGACCAGCAATCAGCATATGTTATCTTGGGGCTTTACAGTTGAGTCCATGGCCATGTATACTGACTACTTGTTGGCTCTCAAATTCCATCTTTTGCGTATCACCAAGTCAAGCAATATCTATAAACAGAGGTATCAAAAAATGGGTAAACGTTGTGAAAATGTTTGCAATTTTTATTTGTTCTCACTAGAATTTCATTTCAATATAAAAGATTTCCACCTAGTGGTACTCAAACCTGTAGGATATTATTAAATAGTGTGATTAATAAGCAGATTTTCAAATACTTTTGTAGCAGATGATCCTTCATATATGTGTATACAAGCAGTAATCCACTAGGTGGCAAGCAGTACCAAGACGGCCTTTGGCAGATGCTAGTTTATCATTGTTTTAGATTATTCAGTATGATGAGTCATCTGCTTTAAAATAAAATTACAAGGTCTGTAGACATAAAACACACAGTCATGTCAGAATTTATATATTTAGTTTTATATTCTTTTAAAGGGCCCACTTAAAATACAGTATTTCTTCATCTCAGGTGCTGGGCAACTGTTCTACATTATGCTGTACCTCAGACTTCTGTGTGAGCGCAAGCTTGGTTAAAAGGCACAACAAAGAGAACATAAGAGTATGAAAGTTTAAGGATAAGTTCATATGTGAGATAGGAAAGTAGCAAGAATTAGAAAAAAACAGGAACTCGTAGTATTTTTGCTATTTGATGTTGCAGTCTCACATAAAATTTGAGCCTCAAAAAGTGAACATTACAGCCACTTTCAAATAACCAAAAAGTAAAGTTCTCACCTCTGATACACGCTAACTGTTTTTAATTTACTTTACTGGTGGAGACTGACTTTGTAAGCATGTTTTCTGATATATTCCACTGAATATACTGGTTTCAGTACTACTGACAGCTATTTTCTACGCGGCATGCTAGTGCTACTCCTTTAAC
>JAVJGJ010000061.1:20577212-20624456 GCA_035590215.1 Microhierax caerulescens | reverse complement strand
AGTGCAAACAAGGCTTACAAATAAAAGATAAGGAAGGGATGACTTGGATAAAATCACACTTTTTACGTTGGCAAAGTCAATCAGGGAACAGTGTTTAAGAGAGAACTGCCACACTGTGTTTCTAAAATAAATAAAAGGTCTGTCGCAGGTTTCCTGACTATATGAGAAGTATAGCACACGACAGCAAGCCTGCCACTTGAATGTGTGGCAGAAATACAAACGACAAAGTTTAAAAGAAATAGTAAAAGTGTAAAGTTTTTTGTATTATTCATTTTACAGATCACATTACCTCTCGAGTGCAGAGACAGAATCTCCTAACGTGTTCCTTTTCCAAACAAAACAGGTATCCAAGTAAAAACACAGTTGTACTGGTTGACCACAGTTTTCAAGGGGACTGTTGACTTTGCCATTTACATGTGTCTACTTGAAATGCGTTAGGACTTTTTTTAAGAACTGTTGAACATCCATAATTGACTCTTGAGGTCATTATAGTTCTTGGTGTTCATTTTAGCTACAAAATTAGACCCCAAAGTAATACCCTTTGGTCACCAAAAATCATTGTTACTTTGAAAGAAATAATTTCATGATTTTATCCTCACTTACTTATCTCCTATCTCTTTGACAGCTGTTAAAATATATATGTTTTAAATTACTACACTCAACACTTCAAGTAGAAAAGCTTTTCTGTGACAGGCATTATACATATGTTATTAACATCGTCTCTGACTCGCATCCTATCTGTTATTATCTTGTTCAGCAGTTCTTTCTATTTGCTATACCATATTAAGAGAGGTATAAAAAAAAAAATCTTTTCTCTTTTCAACTACTATCCATTGATAATTTCTTTGCTCTGGAGTAGTCTAGCGTGGCGTCCTGGAAGTTGTCTGAGCCATATGCAATATATGTAGGATGTTCCTTCATCAATATATTCTAGCACCGTAATTCTGGCAGGTCCTCCAGTACAAAATCAGTTCTGATTTATGCCTAACACCTTTATACTGTAGCCTCCTCCTATAGTATAAAGAAGAAATGTCTTCTTCCACACTTCCCCAGTCTCCTGACACCTAGTTTCACAAATCTGGTTGTCTTTCTGGTTTTTTTTTGCTTTGGACAGCCTCTTTCCACTTCAAGCTAAATACAGAATCAAGTATATGTCCATAAATGCTTTTCTCTTTTCCTGTTATTACTGTTACTATTGCAAGTTTGCACATTCAGTAGCATTTTAGAACGTTCTATTCATTTTTCAAGCCATTTCAGCATGTCACAATATTTTTGTTCTTATTTTAGTACATTTAGAAAATTTACATTTACATTTATTGTATTATTACATTTATACATAATAAAATTTACATTATTACATTTAAAATACATTTAGAACTTCTTTCTTGCATTCAAATGCAAAGCAACAGCAAAGAGAACCTAGCTGTACTTTTAAAAACTTAGAACACCGAAGTCTGATTAGTATTCTGAAAGAAGTCTTTTAAAAAGGGAAATCTGGGAAACGTGTACTTTTCTGCATTACAGTACAGTGCACAGGTCTTTGGTGTACTGATGACAGAATCTGCAGATTCCCTTTTAGCTCTCTAGGGAGCCCTACGAATTTCAGATGCAGTAGTCCATGGTTCAATTTCTTACTGGAATGGATTCTTCAGAAGTAGGGATAATCCTTCATTTGATGTTTACTCACTTGGATACATTTCTGTATTCCATAGTGGCCATATCAGGTTCTGTAATGCTTATTTATTCTTGCCAGAATGCACTCCTACATTAGCTGATTTTATTACACTTACATGGTTGAAATGGCACTTTTCATTAGCTTAAAATAACTTTTCAAAACAATTACCTCTAAGCCAATACTTCCCATGTTTGTTCCCAGACTAACAGTCACATCTTTACCATTTTCAGTTTGAAGAGAATTCATTCAGTAGCTTTTGAGGATCAGGCTTTCAAATACATATAGATACAGCTGCTTTTATTAAATATTTATCAATTACAGTAGTTTCTTATTCCCATTCAAATTTGTTATTTTTTACCCCTCCTATACTATAAATAAGTAATATATAATAACTTCTCAAACATCGCTTTCAAAAATATTTTGTTTTGAAATTTCTCCTGAAGTTTGTTTTCTCTCTGGTTCTGTTAGAGTTATAAAGTAATTAGAGAATCTTTTGACTTGACTCACTATCTGAATTTATTCAATATAATAATAAGCTCAGTATTATATGAATTATGCATAAATGAATATAAATTCTGTATGCATGTATTGATACATTACCTACATTACATAATTATAATGTACACAATCATAAATATATGGTATTATATCTCAATTTCCATGTATCTTAATTACATACAATAGATGTTAACATAATTTTAAATCTATAAAAGCTAAAATACTAGCCAAAATTTCAAAAGAATATGCTGTTCTCTAGGTAAATACAGCACGTAGTATAATATATCACATGACATTATATGATCTCATGGTCAGTATAACATTTACCAATGATGGAGTTTAAGGAAACAGATTATTGAGCCTGAAAGACAGCAGATGAAGATGGGAGAAACAGAAAAATTAGCTTTATGCAGACCTTATGCTGTACCACCTGCCAGCTTGTGTCATGTACTCTTCAGCTACCACTGAATCTCCAGTGAACAATGGAAGATTCAAAATAAATCCAAATCAGAATAAGCCACAGTGTTTACATTAAAAATTTCTTAGTCTTCCCTAATGATTGTATTTTGGGTTATCCACTGTGACTGAACTGACAAATTTAGTATTGGTTAAGAAAGTTGTAAAAGCATTTCCAACATTTTCTTAGCAGACACTGAATCATAGTTTTCAATTGCTACAGTACCATACAAAAAGTCTATTTAAAATGTATTTCAGCCTAATGCCTGACATAGCAATTTGTCATCTCTCAGCTTCCTAGTAGCAGCACTATTCTTCGCAGTGCAGAAACAATTCAAATACACAGAGTCACATCAGCATTCTGTTGAGTCCTACATGTTTCAGCAAATAAACCAAGGTGATCTGACAAACCCAGATATAGCTTAATCTTTTTTGGATAAATAAAAAGCCAGTAAATTACAGCATTCGCATTCATTTTACACAACATTGTGGGATTTATTTTAATAAAATGAACTCCAATATCTAATGGATTGGTTTCCAACAGTAATTTAGAGACAGATTTTCAAAGGCATGAAAGCCTATTAAGAACACATCTAATTGATGTTCAGAAAGAGTTGAGGACTTGATCCTAAATTCACTCAGTCAGCAGTGAAATTTCCATCGATTTAAATCAGAACAGGTTCATACCAGCAGAGACTAGCTGCTATTTATGCCTTTCACAATATCCCTTCCATAGCTAGAGATCTCTCCCCATTTTTTTTTTGCACAAATAATCTACACACTTGATGTGAACTGAAAATGCTAAGAGCATATATTCATGTAAAAACAAAAGGAAAAAATACTGATTTTTTTACATACACTTGGTATAACTGACCTTATATAAAAAAAAAATAACAAATCACAAAAATAACAAAAATCTTTGCAAAGAAAGGTAATGAAAGTTTCAACACTGAAGATGAGTGAACACACTGCAAGTGCCACTCAGTTTTATGATGCCTCTCTTCACTGAAGTCAACTGGATTATTTATGAGTGAAACAACCAAAATGTTGAATACATAGTTTAGTTTCTAAGTATTTAGAAGTAAATAAGTTTCCTCATGAATAATTATATATAGAACTATTGCTTTACTTCTGCAAAAGTGAGGAAAATGTTATTAAATATTCAGTTCTATCAAATAATGAAATATAGTACCAACAAATGAAACATTGTGATCTTATTCTGCTTTATTTAGTAAAGAATTGCACCTGACTATTTAAAAACCAGTTATTCCCTAAATAGTAATACATTTTAAGAGAACTGTCACTGATACACGCAAAGACCAAAAAGCAGCAGTAGTGTTAGCATTCCAAATTCATCTAGATGAAACAGTAAGATAATTAGGTGTAAAAAATTCACAGTCTTATGTTCAACACAGTAAAGGATCAATTTCATCTAAAGGCAAGTGGAGTGTACACCATATCATCTGATCCCAAGTAGTGACCTTCTTGATTCAAATGCAAAATGCCTATTCCTATTGCAGATGGAATTTACCAGGACAAAATGTTCAATAGAAAGATTACATTTCCAGTGGGGCAGAAAGGTATTTGTCCGTGTCTCATTACTGCTTTGCTACAAACATCTTGGCCTTCAATTAGCTTTGAGACAGAACAGCAATAATCTGGCATTGACTCCACAAACAGTTCTACTCCATTATATATGTGGATTTTTGTTTCATTTGCAATAAGCTATTGTAACATTTCCAAAAGAAAAGCAATAGAAATAAATAAGATTCCAGTCATTTTAATGTCAGAGATATCACTTAGTGATGTCTGATAACTTTGCACCAGGAGGCGAGGGTGACATAATTTACATTTTTTCCAGCATAAATGAAAAGTGTTGAATTCCTTGAACCTTAAGTATCCCATCAGTTCTTCTACCTTCACTGTCTCACCTCCTGTTATTAACAGCGTATCCACTCTGATGCTTTTGATCATTTTCTATGTAATTTGCCTTCTTAATGGAAATTAATATGAAATTTGCTTTAGTACATTTCAGGGGTTCAAACAATGGCCCATAGAAATCTCTACCCTGTATAGGTCATCTTTTAACTTTAAAAATTTAGAATTTGCAGTCATTTAAAATGTTTACTTTAAATATTATTTGATATTTAAGAAAACTAGTATGTTCTTCTGAGTTAATCATGGATCTAGGAGTTGGAAGGGCAATTTTTAACCATCACTTGAATATCTGTGACTGTTTTTGAGTGAACTCCTGTAAAAATCTGGATAATTTTTGTCACCCTTAATTTATACCTATGTCATGAGGGTAACTATCAGCGTATGAAATGTGGCAGGAGGAAAAGCTCAGAAATCATGAAGGCATGATTCATTGTTAATTTCTTTGTTAGTAAAGAAGTTAGATCTCTGCAATCTAGGCCATGCAGAACTGATTTTAATAACACTCAATTATATCTGTTGTCTTCCATTCAAAAAGCTTCCTTTCAAATACCAATTCACATAGCTTTATCTGTAAGAAATATTGAAACCAATATGGCTAATTTGACACATTAAGAAATACAGACTAAGAGAAAATAGAGTAACCTAGGAACCACTGGTGGCAAAACACCACTTTTCCTCTTTTGATACCAAAGCAAAGAAGTCTTAAGAAGTGACTTAAGTCACTTGCCCCCACAATTCCAGAGCAAGGAGAAGAGCTGGGAGAATGGTCCCTTTGAAGATGAACTGTTCTACATACTAGACACAAGCTGCTTTCTCTCAGAGAATGAAATTCTACAATATGTTTGTTTTTTCAGTAATCATTAAAATGATAAATATAAAATTATAAAATCTAATGGGTCTGTATTTTTTACTTCATCTTGAACTCCAAATAGCTGCTGTAAATATAGCATTTGGTCAGTAACTGTCTGCAGACATACACAATAAATTAAGCAGGCATCTAGAATGATTTTTTTTCTCACTCCTGAACTACAGCCACCTTTAGGGTAATGAGTAGCAAGAAAAGATGTAATACTTTATAACTATAGTGAAATGAAAGATAATGTTCCTGATTAATGAGACTATTGCTTAAATATCGCATACTTCCACTGACTTTAAAAACAGCTGTAAGTACATTTTGCTCCTACACACATATCTATAAATGTGTTGCAGCTTGCTAGCATTACTACTAGACACAATACTAACAAAAATTTTTGTCATATCACTATAAAAAATTAGATTTTACAGGTTAGACCCCTGCTTTGTGTATGTAATGCAGCACAAAAACCTGCCAAATCAAACATGTAGATTTTTTCAAGAATATCTGAACAGACTCTATTTCATGTAACATAAATGCAAGTACACAGCTATAAACATATATTATTATTTTATTATAATAAAATTAAACAATTTAAAAAAAAATCTGCAAGTATAATGTAGTTGAAGAACTTAATTTTTTCAAATTGTTTACTTTTTGCAAAGGAGAGTTTGATTGTAAGCTACTAAAACTGCAAAAGATTCCAGACTGCTGTTTCACAAGAAGGTGTTGCATGAGAAGAATTACATCAGTTTTTCTTTTTTCTTCCTGTACTCACAGCACCTTAGGAACACAGACTTGGAAAGATATCCAGAGATCTGGTCCAACCTGCACTAGCAGAATCAGTGTACTTTAACATACAATAGCTGTCTAATCGCCTGTTAAAAATACACAGATAGAAGAGATTCCAGTGGCAAATTTAACAAAACAAAAACACAAACTGGTTTTCTCTAGGACAAACAGGCTCATATCTTATAAAAGTTTTTCTAACAGAAATAAGAGATTTGACTCCACGGAAAACTGAACGCTGACAGCCATCAAGACCTGTGCTGACTATGCCTATAGTTAAAAGCATTTATTGGATAAAAATTTGCCAGCAGTAAAGTATCCACTTATACACATACATACCAGCAAAATATATGTCTATTTCCTTATTTTCAGGAAATTGTATACTTCTCTCGGCCTTTAAAAAACTGAAAGCAGCAGCTATTTAAATGTATATTTAACATTATATAATGTGTGCATTTCATTGTCTTATGGTTTTCTTGAGTCTTAAAATCATGTGTCATGGGAAAGATATATACTTAACTAAATCTATACAAGCTCACACATATATATTCCATTTACAAACCTTACAGAAGGCCTTTTGCATTTTTTCTCTTTTCCTGTCTTAATACAGATGCACTTACCATTAAAAACTAAATAACTACTTTTTTCATATTTTTTTTTAAAAACAAACTACTTGCACAGATAAGACTGTTTCACAAGAAAACATAACCCAAAACACTTGTCAAATAAATAACTGGATATTAATGTGGTCAAATTTTTTTCAAGCCAAATAGAAAGATCAAATTTATTCTGATTTTAAAAAATCCAACAAACAGGTTAAAACAATATGAAGTGTTAGTGTAGAAAACCAATCTATAAATAAAATAGTTTGAATAGAATTCAAATACAGTTTAGCTGCAATAGTCTCCATTGACAGCCAACCAGATTTTCAAAACAAGTTTTCTTGCATAAAAACTGTTGCAAGATCCACAGGATGTCCCCTTACAAGCATTCCAAATTACAAAAGGCTTAACCACCACTGTTAGCACATTACTTCTGTGAACAACAAGGATGAAGTTCTATCATACTCTGGTAAATATTCAGCCATAAAAGGGCTACTTCCAGTATGGACCAAGTCTCTAGATTTGTTTGGGTCATGGAACACATCCCTGTTAGCCTGTCCCTTCTCACTGCCTTCACTCTGCCACTTGTGATGTGCCAGCAGGTGCTTACTATAAACCAGATGGGTGCAGTAATTGCTACAGATTTACTATGCCGCCCCCTTTGCGCTCAGGTGTTTTGTAAAATACAGCCCAGGAGCTTGTGTTCTGCTAGTAATAAATACATTGCTAACTATCTACTGCCTTGTAACTTGTGTTAGAAGTACAGATTTATTTAAGTTAAAAAGTAGGCGATATTATGAGAACTTTTTTATATTAAAAATTGTTGTTTATGGGTTTGCTCTTAATAATTTAATTCCATGTAATTTTTCAGACCTCCCTCCAACACATTGGCAAGTTTCTTAGCAAAGAACCAAAAAAAAGAACAAACTATCTTTATTTACCTTGCCATTAGCAGTAAAATGACTCCATGGCACTGGCCTTGATTGAATAGAACTGGCTGACGCTGGGAGTCAGTGACTCAACTAACTCTCAATAGAATGTGAAAGCACGAAAAGTTAACTGTTACAGGAGAATAAATATTACTTCATGTAAAGAAGACCAGAAACTAGGAATCCTAAACTCTAATCCCTGTGGTCTTGTCACTTGAGTCTTTTTAACTCTCTTATTTGTAATTTTTTTGTAATTTGTAAATTAATATGAAGTACTTGATAGGGTAATTGTTCAACGTTTCTAGAGTTAGATAATTTGATGTCACTGGGTGGGAAGTGTATTCATTTTTAGCAGAAGTTAGTATTTTAGTGTGGCTTTGATCATATTAATTCTAGTCTAAAATATGCTTTAAGATTATATGAGATACTCTTTCTGCTTACAAACAGAAAACCAATTGAATTCCTAACAAAAAGTTTAAAAAGGCCCTGAAAAAAATGAACACTTTCTCTCTGCCTACTTATCCTATTATCTTTTTGGCTAGTAACACTAACATAATACACGCAAAAGGAACTCTATTGTCTTAACGCATAGCCAAACATATTCTCCCTTTGATGAATACACAAAACTTCCCTGAAGGTAAATGGGAGATAGGTGCACAAACTGAGGGTAGAATATAGCCTGGCATATAACATATCTGAAAATAGCTCCTTTTAGCTGATCTCTTGGCAGTTTTCATACTCTCTCTTAAAATCATTAGAACTAGTACAGGTTTTGGTGCATTACAGGATCCCTTAAGAAGCTCTTGTTGCCTCCTCTCTTAACCACATAATAGAAAAAAAAATGAGAATACCATACACAGACCACACTGAGGAAGGAGAACTTGCACTGGAATTTTCAGCTGGTAAACCTATTTTCTGTAATGCTTAGTAGTGAATCACTCTTAAGTGCTTGACCATTCACTAGCGTATGTGTTTTGTACCAAAGGTTACCAGATTGCAAAAGTGTTCCCATCTCAGAAATGACCATCACCTTATTTTGAACAACAGAAAAGATGTATGTCCATCTAGCAGGAACAGGAAAAGGGGTGTGTGTGTAGAAACCTGTATTAGGATTGCAGCAAATTTTCTAAGGGAAAAGCACGGACTATTAAATGATACTAGAAAAGTTATACCTTTATATTATGGGATGAAATCTTCCTGATGATTTCAACTCCAGTAAGTCTGTAAGATGGACTTTTATTTTCCTAAAATATGAGAAGAAAAAGTAAATTACAATGGAGCCTTAATGGAGAAGGGTATGCCAGCTGCCTTTTCCCAGTCTCTTGTACTGCTAGAGAAGACAGCACAGCAGTGGCAGCTACTTGAAGAGGAAACTGCCCTCTCCAGCGCAGAACTTGGGCTCATGCTCCAGAACAAATCACTGTTCTCCAGCAGTACAATGAGATGACAAAGCAAGGTGAGGGCCCACTTGCCTTTGATATCTATCTTTCTGATTCAGGCAGTACGGAAGTCTAATGTTCTCCAAAAGACAGAAATAGAGGCTCTTCTGAATCAAATGGTATCTTCTTGTGTTTAGTCTGGATTTTTGCCCATCTGCAGCAGAGACCTGAGCTATTTTTATCATTCCTTTACATGTCTCAAAATAACTTCTCGATAATACACTAATTCAGTTTACACAGGTACACAATCACTTAAATCTGGTGTTCATTTCTTAACCAAGCTGTGTTCATGTCTTAACCAAGCTGTGTTCATCCTAGACCCAATGCATAGGATGGGTGCATACAATCCCCTACTGTTTTCCCAGTCCTAGATATGGAAAGAGCCCACGTCACAGTACGACTTCTTCACACTTGTAGAGACCATATAAAATTGGAGTTCACTATACCAAAAGATACTGTCACCAGGAAGCTGAGGCTAGAAGGAAACATTCCCTTTGTAAACATCTACAAACAGTGGGCTTCCTCAAACCTGTCCTCCCACCATATACCTCAAGAGCCTTTCAGCTGATGAAAAATGTATTGGATTATTTAAACTGCTATTACTTCTGAGATCGATGACTGCTAAAAAATCACAAACGCATTTGTGTACAGCATTCTGTCACTGTTAGTGTACTGCTAAACTGATCCAGATAGAGCGATTTGAAAACTACAGCTAGCCTTTACAAAGAAAAAGGGTGCTGTCAGTCCTGCAAAAATTAGCTATTGTCATTTCTGGGTTCTAAAATGATGTGTTGAAGATCAATTTCAAAAATCAATTGGCTAAATTCATTAGAAACATGAAATACATTCATAATTCTAAATGTAAACTTTAAAAATATTACTGGAAAGCTTCAAATACAAAATTAATACTTTATGGCCAAACAAGAAGCATATGTAAAGTATGGAAATAAAACACACATTCCTGTTCTGAGGTGCACACATTCTTCTAACTGTTGTTAGAAAACTCTGGCAAATAAATTCAAAGATGACAGCTGTTCGTGGAAGTTCATTACTATCATCTTCATATTTCCATCTCTGAAGAAAAATGCAACCCCTTCTCTTGCACATCATACAATTTTCTTTGACAGTTTCACTTACAGTTTCTCTGAATGGTAACACCCATACTCTTGCAAAATGCACGGGGGTTATTCAATGATCAGAAGCCATCTAGACAACAGACAGTTTTTCTCATTTTTCTTAAGGTATAGTATGAATCCTGACTTGCACAGAAGACTACAGAGGAGTAAATAATCAGTGCTGATTCCTGCAGCAATTGAAGTTCTCCTGGGAGCTATCTCAGCAAAGTACCAAGCAACCTGTTCGGTTTACAGTACCTAACTGGATTGCAGCCTGGAGATCTTGATTACAAAGGCAGTCTTTTTCCAGTGCTCTTCAGTGGGATTTTAGACAGACATAAATGTTTGTAGATCCAGTGATTTAAAAGAGATTATTCCAATTTTTAATAGCAGAAATGTAACCCTCTCTGGAGGTGATAGCTACTGCTTCTAAAAACTAAAAAATTCATACAGTGCCATGAACATCTGCCTCACTTGAAGTTGCACGAGTTGTGCATATCAATTCCCCTTTGGTTAGCACAAGTTTTGAAAGATCAGCAGCCTGAGGAACCAAGCTCTCCACTGAGGGAACAGGCAGCACCACCGGCTCAGCACGTATGAAAAAAAGGCAGAAAAACCTGACGCGTGTTTCCACAGGATACAAGTGGCAATACACTTACCAACTTAGGACAACCGGGGAGCGGCCAAGCCACTACCCGTGGGTACAGGTACCAACACCAGCCGTGTGCCCGCAGCGGTGCCCGACGGACAGCGCGGGGCGGGCTGGGCACGCCCCGCCCAGGTTCGCGCCCACCGTCAGGCGGCTCGCGCCCACCGTCACGCCCCGTCACCCCGCCCGCCGAGCTCCCGAGCTCCCCCTGCTGGCACCCACGCCGAGCAGGCCTAGGGTGGGCAGCTTTGTCCCTAGCCTGACACTGACAGTAAATGAGGCTTTAATGCGTTTCATCCTCAGGTCACTGAGGCGGCGATGGCCACCAGCCCGCCCAGCCTACGATCGGCAGTTCAACCAGTGGGGCGCTGGGCCGCCGCGTGTGGGGTGGGCGCCGCTGGCACGCCGGCGGCTGCCCGGCACGGAGCCTGGCTCCCCCGGAACCCACAGCGAAGGAGAAAGTGAAGCCCCGCACCGGCGTCCCGCCCGGCCCTGCGCTGCCCGGGACCGCCCGCTCTCTGGGACGCGGGGCGCAGCGAGGCCCCCCGCCAGGCGACACCGCGAGGCCCCGATGCGGCCACTGCCGCCGCGCTGCCGCTCGCTCCCCCCAGACTACAGTTCCCATCATGCAACGCGCTCCGCGCCACACTCACGCGGCAGGGCGCTGGGGCCGGGGCCCTCACAGCGAGGCCCGCTGCATGGTGGGAGCCGTTGTTCTGCGCCCCGCGGCGGGGTCTGGGTGCCAGGCCTCTGGCGGCGCCCCGCTGCCGCTTCCCTTCGCCCGCGTCCCCCGCGCGAGTTCCTGTCAGATCGCTGCCCCTGACGGCGCGAACGAGCGGGGCGTTGGTGGCTGAGCGCTCCGCGTACCGTACGGAACACTGTGTACTTCCGCGGTTCCTGTAAGTTCCTGCGCATCCCGCAAACGCTTTCGGAGCTGGTGTGATCCTCGGCGCCCGCCGTAGGCTGCCGCCTGTCAGCTGCCAGCGCCTTTGTGAAGCGGCGGAAGCGGGCAAGGGCGCTGACTGCCGAGGGGCGCTCGGAGCGGAAGGCGGTCCCGCTGCCAGGTGCGCGGATGTCCAGCGGCGGCCGAGCCGCGCCCGCCGCCGCGGACCCTCTCGGCTGGGCGCCGCCGCCCCCGGCGGGGACCCCCCTTGTGTGCGGCCTCGCCCGGTCAAGTGAGGGGCGCGGCAGCAGGGTGGGGCCGCGAGGTGGCCCGCGCCGGGGCTCGGCCCTCAGTAGCTGGAGCGGGGAGGGGGGGGGCGCTGGGGCTGTTTGGCGGCGCGGCCGCCTTCG
This sequence comes from Microhierax caerulescens, assembly GCA_035590215.1. Classification (NCBI taxonomy): domain Eukaryota; kingdom Metazoa; phylum Chordata; class Aves; order Falconiformes; family Falconidae; genus Microhierax; species Microhierax caerulescens. The sequence continues at coordinate 20,612,220 of JAVJGJ010000061.1, read as the reverse complement.
CTGGGTCCTCGGGGCGCGCAGGGTCCCGTCAGGGTGAGGAGCGTGCTGCCGGCCTCGCACCGCGGCGCGGCCCCGCTGGGCTTGGGGTGCGGAGCTCGGTCCCGGCGCAGCCGCTTGGCACCGCGCCCCGCTGAAGGTGGGGCGGGCGCCCCTCGCCTCGGGGGTGGCGCGGTCTGTGCCGCTCGGCGGGCCCGGCTCGGCGCTAGGAGGGCGGGTGGGGGCCAGGAATCCTGGTGTGGTGACAGCGCGTCCTCCCAGCGCTGTGTTAAAGCGGCACGGGAATGGCAGTTGAAACCGTTGACACTAAATTTATTTATCGGCACTTAAGTGTTTGCAGACAACATGGAGGAATGCATACACTTACCCCGATATACATACTTTTAAGTATATTGGAGTAGATGTATGAGGCTTACATCATTTTGCATCCTTTCTTGTGCTTAGAAGCAAAAACGCTTCCAGGTATTCTTAATTTTGAATTAGTGAATAGCTGTATTACTAATGCTTGGTATAACATCTTTGTTACCAAGCTTAGTGTAAAAGTATTATAGATCCGTCATCTGTTGTGGAACCGCTGCTGTGCTTTCCTTACTGGCTTAGATTTGCTTAAAAACAATAAAGTTAAGCTTTTATTCACGCAGCCCATTCATGCAGTTTTTCATACCTGTGTTCTAAATATCTGTTAAGTTCTGAAGTGGTTTTTTTTTCACCTTTTGTTTGTTGTTGACCTTCTTGTCTGTATTTAGTTATGTACCAAAACTTTTTGTAAAATTTTCACTTTGAAAAGATCCACCATTTTCTTAGTACACAAAACATTTGGAGGGGTGGAAGATAAATGTGTATACTTTACAGTTTTTCTGACCATTGCACTTGTATTTACTTCACCTTGCAATTTATAGTAATCCCACTATATCTTTTAATAAATCTGTATTTTCAATCCTGCAACTCTATGTGGAAGGTTATATAGCTTACATGCTGCTAAGTTATAGCATGCCAATATTTAAGCTGTTGAAGTGAAAAGTTAAAAGATAGTGTTGGTACTTTTTGTGCTGTTTTCAGTCTCATAGTTAGCTCTGTAGCTGTACTGAATCCTGTGGTAAGATCAGATGACACAGTCTTTGGTGCCTAATGTTTATTTCAAAGCAGTTCCTTTGGTGTCAGAACTACCTTAGGAATGGAGGCTGTCACCATATCATAGTTCTGTTTTAAATCAGTCCCTTTAATATTGAAAATGTGTTAAGTGAAATAAATGTGGAAATAGGAATGTGATTTTTTTTTTCCCCCTAAGTTATTATTTTAAGACTTTTCAGAGTTCTGTTGTTTATAAGTTAGAGTAGTTCCTTTAATAGCTTCTTTAAAAGAAAACTGCTTTCTTTAAAAAACCAAAACCAAACCAAACAAACAAACAAACAAAAAAACAACAGAAAAAATCCCCAAACCAAACAAACAGTGGTATGTTTTCCTGTTGATCAGTATTTCAGCCATGTCTGACAAAAGTGAACTGAAGGCGGAGTTGGAGCGCAAGAAGCAACGCTTGGCTCAAATCAGAGAGGAGAAGAAAAGAAAGGAGGAAGAAAGAAAGAAAAAAGAAGTAAGAAATAATTTTCTCTTAGAAATTTGGCTGCATGTGTAACTTGCTGAAAATTTAAGGGTAGGTTCTCTTAATCATTTGCTACATGTTATTCAGGGAGTTGTCTGTTTAATAATCAGTTGCTGATGCAAACAGCACTTTTCTGGTAAGTGCAGACACCTACTGTTTTCTTTATAATTACCGATCTGATGAGTTAGATTTCTAATTTTTCTTTTAAATCTTATGCTTGCATTAAGTTTGGATTTCTAAAATTAATGTGCATGGGACATCATTAATCAAATCACTGTAAGGTATTACATAAAAAGCTGTGTTTAATGAGTTGTGATGTTATTTAGAGAACTCATTTCTGAAGTGCAGTTCGGAGGATATGACTTGTCAGACTGTCAGTATTGTTATTGTACAAACAACTTGCTACATTCTTCTGGTCTTTGATTCGTCTTTAGTCTGATTTTTTAAATCAAAGCAACACTCAAGATGTATGCGCTACTTGTGTGTCAGACTTTGTTAAATCTTCTGGATTTCTCTCTGCTGAAGTATGTGACAGTCTTTCTCCTGAGTGCAGCTTATACCTCATAAAAGAAACTTCTGCTGGAATGTTTTGGTATTTTGGGGTACTTTTTCAAGACTTCCCTGTGTTTTGGTTATCTTGTAAGTTCTAAACTAGCGTGTGACTGAAGACTGGGGCAGCGGCCAGCTATATGCTTCAGACAAAAAGGGGAGGGAAATATTTTAAATTATGATCCTGTAACAATGTATCACCTTGTGATACATTCACATACAATGTGAATCAGAGATTCCACATATGATACTACTTTAGCTTATCAGTTGAGAACTTGCTCTAAAATTTCAAAATTCCTTTTCTAAAAGGAATTGTGTGAAGATTAAAAGCACAATGTGCAGTCACGTGAGGAGCAGTTAGTCCTTAGTCATGGCATAGGGATGGAGTAACTTGGTCTGGATTTTGCTGCTTCTGCTAAAGTCTTGTATTTGTACCATCAATTTGTATTTACAAAAATATTCACTTGCCAATGACCGAGTTGTGAGCACCTTAGGCTATGAATTACATTTCTGTAAATGAATGAGCAGTTAAATTAGTAGGGGAAGATGGGGAGTGTTCAAGCATGTTTTACAGTAGAGCTTGTGTTATTTCTAGTTTTGAAGATGGGGATGTATTTTATTTTTGCATGAAATCTAGCAGGTAATAGCACAACTTAAACTACTTAAATGCTCTGTAAACTTGAAGTTAATGCAGAGTTATTTTTTAAGACTTTTTATTTTTTTTATAAACCTGAGGTTCAAAAGAAAGCTTTCGCACTAAAAGCTTGTTGATGTTTTTGTTTTAAAAAAATAACTTAAAATGCACACATGGACAATCATTGCTTTACATCTTACACATACTTTCTTAATTGCTACACAGTTTAGAATGTGCCCTGTCTAGCAAGTGTCCTAATACTTTCGTGACCAGAGGGGTGTGTCTTAACTGTCATTCTAACCCTATAATGTTTTCTCTGACAGTTATTGTCACTTCAAAATTGGAACAATAAAATACTTTTATACACAGATACATAATATGTATTTTTCAGTCCTTGCATTTTACAGTGTTTAGCATTAGCGTAAAAAAGGTATTCTTGATCTTATGAAGTGGCAGTCATTTTGGCAAATGAGAAGACAATTTTTGTGTGTTTATGTCTTTTAAAGACAGTACCAAAGCTACAAATTTTTGTGATTCTTGTCTGCTGCTTGCTTTATCTACAGAAAGGACCATCAGAATTACTAGAGTCAAATATCTAACTTGTATGATGATAGGTTTCAGTAGCATGAAAAAACCCTATCTCAAAAAAAAAAAAAACCATTTTTAATACCTCTTGAATGCTGTAACTTGAGTATGGAATTATTTTTAGACTGATCAGAAGAAAGAAGTTCTTCCTGTGCAAGAAGAATCTGATCTTGAAAAGAAGAGAAGAGAAGCTGAGGCATTACTCCAGAGCATGGGGCTGACACCTGAGTCTCCTGTTGGTAGGATTGTTAATATTAGTTTGGGAGGTTTCTTGTTTGGGTTTTTTTTTTGTGGGCATGGTTTTGGATTTCTTGGAATTTTTTTTTTTTTTTGTGTTGGTTGGTCAGTTTGTTCAAGTTTTGTTAGGATTGTGTATTTATATAGCTAGCATGAAAATTCTCTGGCCAGTATTTTGTGATGTGTACATGGTTTTTACTGTTTCAGTTTGGGGTTTGTACTGTTTTCTCCTGCATGATCTCTTTTAAATTTCAAATTATGTGCTTCAGTATGCATTCACCTCTGTCAAAGATATGTTTTAAACTTAGTGGATAATTGAGAATATTTTAGTTAAAATATATAAATATAATTTATTTATATACATTTATACATGTGTTCTTTTTTCTCCCTGTTTTCCCTGCACATTATTCTTCTTTATTTTTTTCCTTTCTCTTTTTCACAATGCCAAATTTTAATTCTGACATTTTTGTGCAGAGTTGGTTTGTTTCCTGTCTGTGTCTTTTACACCCTAATTTTCCTTGTTTCAAATACCTGGCTGACTTTGATGGAGTAATAGCAAGGCTAACAATAAAATTTAACTATCAAGGATGATGATTCATGCCATTCTTGGATGGGTGAGCATATTGGTTTTGCTTTTTGCCTTTACATAGGCATATCTCTCTGGAAGATGAAAGTGAAGAGAGTGGTAATTCAATTCTGCTTTTTGTCTCTAGCTCTGAAATCAAAGGTGTTTAAAATTTATTTTTCAGTTTGACTCAGTGTTGAGGGTCAATTGCAACTGGGTTTGCAAATAAAATGGTTTGTTATGTATATGCTGATCTCTGATTCTGTCTTCCTAATTGCTTTTGCATAGTCCTCAAGTGTTCAAAAGTGAATGTGGAATAAACACTATTATAGCTGTTCCCATTCCAACAGCCACAGCAGTCATTTTTAGTAATTTTAACTGTTCGCACAGACTAGAGACTGCATTTGGATTATTTTAGCACGAGTGCACAGCATTTTAAGTTATCAGTTCTCATCTAGTAGAAACTTTGTTTGGCAGACTAACCGTTGAAGTTTCTTGTGTGAGGTTTTGCTAAGGCAGCTGAAGAGATTTGCTGAAATGCAGATGGTGGTGGTTGTTGATTTTTTTTAAATCTGTGGCAGAGAATCTGAAAACTACAGCATAGACAGTCCGTAAAGCAAGTCATTGATAGACCTTGAGTAGCTGTTCTTTGAAAGCTCTTCAAGTTACTGACACCTAAGACTGTGGCACACCCCTGCAAGTGTTGTTTGATTCCATTGAGCATCTACTTAACCACACCCTTCGACGTACACAGATTCACAGGGAATTCATTCCGTTCCCTTTCAAGATACCTAGATCTAATCTGTATCCTAAATCAAGCAAAAATGCCCTGCTTGCAGTAGCGTGCCTGAGGCACAGGCTGGCTCTGCTGACTGGATACTGGCAAACTGTGGGAGTACTGAAGCTCACTCACAGCTGACCAGCTTGGTGTGCAGATAGATCGAGCTCGCATTGTCGGTATAGTGGATAGTTTGAGATTAGATTACTTCACAGAAAATCGTATTAAAAATTCCTAAGGCAATTCCTGTGAACAGCCGGAGAGAGGTAGCTCTTATAGGAGAAGGGACCTCACCGATGCAAGTACACTTTTGATACCTACCATATTCGTTATATAAGAAGCCATACGTTAGTGAACCGAAATGACTTCCAGGAAGGTATTATAGTTTCATTCTCTTGCTGGGGCAGGTGGAATTTCGCATGGTCTTTTTGTAAGACCGCTGGCCGTTTTCACCTCGCTAATGGGAAGACTCTCTTGAAGGCAGTTTGCCCCACAAGAGGGCGCTGTAGCATCAAAGCGGAGCTCCTGGGGTCCCTCGGCCGGCTGGCTGCTCGCCGGAGCTGCCTGACTTGTCAACAGCAACACGTTTCTCGTGTCACCTGTTAGGTTAAGAAAGGGTGACGTTAAAATGTCATCGTTTCTGAAAACGCATAAAAATAGTGTAGGAATAAATGTCTGTGGCCTTTCCTTTAGCATAGATTATCCAGTACATAGTAATGATAAGCTGAAGAATACATATATATGCTCTTATATGTATGCCCATATTTATATAAATATAAAATCCAAGTGTATGCATGTATGAATTGGAGACATAACTCTAGATCTATATGAAAATCTCTTCCTGTGGGAGGAATGAATTTTTATTGAATTGAAGAATTCACTGTGATTTTTCTAAATTTAGGGTGGAATTTTGGCAACCAGAGCCATGTCTGTTTTGGGACTGGATGGGAACATTCTTCAAAATTTACAGTATACTTGTGATTTTGGGAATTCTGTAGGAACATTGCAGCTCTAAATTCAGAACTATTCCTTGCCTGACCCCTGACAGAGTAGACACCAAATTGGCATTTGTAACTTGTGTTCGGTTGGCTTAAGGGTTGCTAAGGAATTAATGTTTTATGTATTGCTTGTAATAATATTATAAGGGCCTTCAACACCCCCCTGATTCTTAAGCATAAACCTAAGTTTCATTAAATAATGAGTTTTACTATTTCTAAAAAGAAAAGTTGAAAGAAATACTGAAATAACTTTGTGTGTGTATCAGATTGCATGGTATCATTCACTATTATGTATCATTTCCAAAAAACATGTTGCTCTTTGATTGCAGTCTTCATCTGCATGTTGAAAATTAACTGACTTCTAAGGAAGTTTCGATATAACAGTACTAGACTGCCAAGTAGAATGAAAGAAAACATGAAAATCCCCCACCCAACACTAGAAACGTTGTACTACACAGGGTTTATGTTGATTTGATTCCAACTAGAACAAAAATAACAGTATGCTGTATGACAAAGTCACTTTTTTGGTCCATGCTTTGGTGATTATATATTTTGAAACAAAATTGCCTGTTAAATACATTCAATGTCTAATTGTTAAGTAAAACTGATGTCAAAGCTATATTAACCACTGTCTTCCTTTTAAGTTTAAGCAACATGATTTAGTGGAAATTACCCTTTGAAAACCCATGCCATCATTTGTCAGAAGTTCAGTTTAAAAATATATTTTCAATTCATTTCTCTTAAATGTCTTTCCCTTCATTTCTTTTTTTTTTTTTTTTTTACACTCTAGATGCATAAATGCCAAACAATTGCATGGAAGTCCAGCATGATTTGTTAACATTGTCTTTTCCCCTCTCTTTCTACTGTTCATTTTCATCCATGTATTTTTTGTTTGCCATTGCTTTTTTTTAATACTTCATGTTAAATTAATTTGAAAACATCCTAAGCTGTGCAACCTCTGCGAGTAGTAACAGCGGATACCTGTCTGTTTCACTATTTAGTCCCTCCTCCTACCTCTCCATCTTCCAAATCTGTGAGTACGCCAAGTGAGGCTGGAAGCCAGGACTCTGATGATGGCGCTGTTGGATCTAGGTATGTCACTTTCCTTGTCATAATACTTTGCTTAATACTTGTATTCTGAATAATTAAGCTTTAGAAGAAATCACAGTAATTATTTAATTATAATATAATAATATGAGGTTACAGTGTTACTTAATCTGTGAACAGTGATTGTTTTACAGAAGTAGTTTACTTTAAAATTCGAAATGCAATGACACTTCCTAATATGAAATTGCCAACATGAACATAGAGTTGTTTAAACTTGCAAATTTAAAATAAAATTATTCTAAATGTCTTGTGGTAATGTTCTTGTAAGCATGAATGTCTCAGGACAATAGAAGACTGGGAAAATCCAACTTTGGGGCTCTTCCTAGCGTCTTCTAAAGGAGAGTGTGTATGGATAGGCTGTCTCCTTTTCCTCCTCTATATAGTTGGTCTAAGAGAAGATACTGTCTACAAACTGCATTGCTTCTAATTTTTTCTTCTCCTTACTTAGAACAGTATTTCTCATTATTTCACTCAGCCTCTTTCATTTGGCCATGTTAGTACAGCCACAGGTTGTTGGGGTTGTTTTTCCAGTTCCAGTACTTGCCACGTCTATTTTGTCTTTATTTTGTGTGTTCATGACAGTTTGAGAAATGCTGCTCTAAAGAGTCAGATAAATATTTCTGTTAAACTAGGAATTCCAAATGGCAATGTATGGGTGATAAGGTGGGAAACACTACTTCCAAAGGGTATTTCTGCCATTTCCCCTGTACAGTCTGCAAATAAGAGCAGTATTTGCATATCGATATTGGTAACGTACATTTTCTTGGCAAATTAAGTTCATGCATGATGATTTATTGAGTATGCATTGTGGATTAAGTTTAGTTAGAGCACAGTAACTAAAGCAGTTATCAGTTACTTGTATGCTTACATGAGTAGTTGTTTTGGAGAAAGAGCGTATACTTGCACTGCTCTGAAACATCTTTTTAAAATACCATGGTAATGTCTTGTATGCATGTGGAGTACGCATGCATAACTATATAGAACATTAATCTGAAAAGAATTCAGTAATTTAATGATCTGACCAAAGGTTGCAAGGTACCTATTTCTAAGTAGCAGTCATTAAGTTAAAACAGAGAAGACATCAGGCAATGAACCCAAACTTTGTTTTTCTTTTTTTTTTAACAGTGCCCAGCTGTGATCTTGTGCATAGCTTATTCATTACACAATTGAAGTTCACTTGTCATGTCTAGAAGAAAAAACAGGAAATCATTTGTCGATGACTTTTTTTAAAAAAAATAATTTCTTTCCATTCATACATATTTTAAATTTAATATGAAACTATATCTATAGGCCACATATCTGTAATTGAACATCACGTTGCGTATGGAATTTATCTCTGCGTCAGGTGTACTGTGCTCTCTGATTGTATGTTCCTAGGACACAGTAACAATGTTCTATGCATACACTTTCTTAGGAAGCCTTGAGAAGACTGGTATCGTAAGCCTCTGTAGCTTCCTGTGTCTGTAAACTTTAAAACTAAATCTGTCTCTTGACAATTTTACAGATGTGGAAGCATAAAAAGATTGTGGTCTTGAACTTGTGGAGGTATGAATGTATAGCTAAATTGAAGGCGATATAGAGTCACTGTTAAAGAGTCTCCCTTGCTTATTCTCCAGCCACTGGCTAACATTCTTCTCTTCCCCCCGTAGTACAAGTTTGTACAGCATTCCTAAAGTACATATATACTTGAACCTGAAAGTTAATGGCAAAAGTTGGACTGCGTGATATCCCCTTACATTATACCTGGCATTTCACAGGTGGCTTTCATATAAATATGAGATGTTTTAGAAAGCCCAGGTTGTTCCATCAGTATGCTTGATAATCTTAAAACAAACCCTTTCATATTAGCATGTTGTTTCACGTCTTTTTTTTTTTTGTCTCTGGCCATTTGTTCTCTGGTGATGCTGCAAATATACAAAAACTGCCTCCTCTGTCAGCTTAGTCTTCTCTCCTCTGTGATGCTGAATCTTGCTGGTAACTTTACTTATTTAGTAATAGGAGCAGTGTTCAGACTCTGTTCCTGCTACTTCCGCCTGTCTTTGTTTTCATCAGTAGAGAGTTTTTGTTCCCAGTTTGACACTGTTTTTTCTTCCTTTTCCTCAGTTAAAGGTATAGATTCAAGACTGGAAATTAATACAGTTGATTTTGGTTATGTGGATGCTTCATAGAATTAGTTTAAATACCAAAAATACTTTTTAGAGTTACGGGAAGTTTTAGGAATATGTTTGGATACAGAGAAGTTTGTGCATACGTAGAAGAATAGGAACTTACATTCATTGAAGCTTGTATATAAATTCATTTAACTTAAGGCATAACAAATATCTGGAAAGCAAAAGGAACAGTATTTTACATCATTTTGGTACACATATAATAGGTGCATTTTATCTCAGAATCTTACCTTTATTCTAAAATAATATCTCTGAGAAACATTTAACTGTATAAGCTGTACTGCTTGTTGACTTGAACTATTTTGAAAGGCACGGGTGTATCCCTGGTACCACTGAAGCAACTGTTGAAAGTTAAAAGAATGCTTTGAAAGCAGGAAAGCTACCTCAGTGAGAGCTAGGTTTTAAGCAGGCACAAAAGTTGGAGCCTTTTAAATTTGTATCCCTTTTCTCCAAGTTTGTCTCAAGTGTATTGAAAAAATTGAGAAAATGTTTGACAGGTGGTGTGGTAATGCAGCGTTTGGATCTGTAGATAAGTCATCTTTTGCAGAAGCAACATGAAGGTTGAGGTGGTAGTGATTTGGGTTTTGCCCTTTTTTTTTTTTTTTTTTCTTTTTTTAATGCATGATTGAACAACAAATGAGCGATACCCAGCTTGAAGTCTCAGGCACCAAATTAAACTCTAACCTTAAATTTATTTGGTCAAGAAAAATAGCAGAGACCTAAAGAGTGAGTACACTCAAAGTAATTAACTTTATGTTAAAATGCTGTTTTCTAATAAGGAAAAGATGTGGAAAGGTTTTTGAGTCAGGTATTACACTACTGTTGTGGATGTGATAGCAGTTGTGTAGAATGATTTTCTAAATATGAATACAGTGGATTTGTAATTCTTAATTAAGCTATAATTAAACATTCTTCTAAAGCATACTTTCTACAAGAACAAGGTAGTGCATGACACACCTATATTTATGAGCTTCTTTGGCATTGCCTGTACATTTTTGAGATCAACTTTACCTTTAGAAATTCTGCACCTGATTTATAAGAACATTACCATGTATGGGATGGAAATGTAAAAATACCTTTTATTGACTTATAGTAAATATTACATATTCCTTATTTTTTTAATTTGTTATAAAGCATGATTAAAACCCAAAAAATAATAGCACCTAAGAACTTCAGAAAAAACATGCATGTTCATCTGTTAATCCCTCTTATAAGCTTGTGTTAAAATTCTGCCTAAGACTAAATGAAAACTTGTGGATAAGGGGTGAAGGCTAAAAATCAAAGGAGAGGGAAGATTATTTCCCCCTCCATATTTATTATGATACAGAAGAATCTTGGAATGGATCTCTTCTGTTCATTATTCCACGTGACTTTGAAATGTGTTATTAATATGAAGCCCACTATTTCTGAGAGATTTAAATATCTTAAATGGACTTTGCTCTAAATCAGATGACACTTACAAGCCCTAGGCAGTGCTTAACCCATAATTACTGCAGTGTCGCGTCTTGGAAACTCTAGCAGTTCTGTATCCCAGTGGAAATGCATTTTTGCCCTGCTACCAAAAGGCTTATGTGTTGACCCATTTCCTTTACCAATATGACAGTTTCCTCCATGTATTTACTGCTCTGGGCAAGATTGCATTACGTTAAGAAATCTGTCTTCATATGACATGAACAAATCTGAACTGATTTTAAAAGGGATTTGAAGTTTTTAATGGTTGTCAGTATTTAAAATATTTTTATTTGCTTCTCATAAAGGCTACATTTGTTTGCAGATCTTCAACTTTCAATCTTTAAAATAATTTAATTCTTTTCTAATAGCTCTGAGTTCTGTGTTTGCTTTTTAACTTTTGTATTTACTGCATGTATTATTGCACTGAATGTTTGCTGAATTTCCCTTAACTGATGTTACATTGCTTTGTTTCTTGTGAACAATGAAATAACTATAAGCTTACTGTAACTCTAGCATTTCATAGTGTGTATTTGCTTCACTAATCTCTGGCCTTTTTTGCTAATGCTGCATGATTGTTCAACCTGGGGTATCAGGACGCTGCATTGGGATACTGATCCATCAGTTCTTCAGCTTCACTCTGATTCCGATCTGGGGTATTGCATAGATTTCTTATATTCCCTCTTTCATGTACTTATGGATAATAAGTATAAGAGCTTATTTTTTCATGAAGACTTCAAGTTGTTGTTAAGAAACTGTTCTGTAAGTAACAGAAATTCACTATCCCTAGACTTAGTGCAGTTTGCTTGCAATGGGAAATTTTAAAATATACATAAGATGCTTATGTCTAATAACAAAACATACCTATGCATGTTTGTCTTTGACAAAATATAAACTTTAAAAAGTCATTTTTTTAAAATAAAAAGCTTAGAATAACTGTATTTTAAAACTGACCCCTATCTTTTCTTGTGAATATGTTTATAAAAGCTGTAGCTCATTGTAAGCATGTACTAAAACCCATATCACGCTAAAAGAATTATGATTCAGCCCACCAAAACCTTTCAAAGGGGGTTACTCTTTTTCTTTTGCTTTTATCTTAGGAGTGGGGTGGATAATAAAAAGAAAATAATCAGTTCATTGTAGTATTACTATAGTACATGCTAAAATTAGCTTTTATAGGAAGCTGCAATGGCTGAATTAATGTTGTGTGGGTTTTGGAAGTACACTATACATTGTAGTTTGATACTGGCTATATCTGCGTTTATAGGATCTTCTGTAAGCCCAGGTCAGAAAGCTCAAAGGTTTTCAGTATTCTGGAGTAATGTGTTATGGATAAATCACTTGTCAGTGTGTGCGTTTCATGTTAGACTTGCGGTTCTGCATTCTCAATAGCATCTCAGAAGTAGACAAAAAAGGGCAGCAAAGTTAAAAGGGCTAGGACATGCTTTTTCCTTCTGAATAATTAAGCTGTTCTTAAACTTTAAAATTGTAGAACCGTGCTTACAAACAAGACTCTCGTGAGCACATCCGTTCCATTGAAAATAGGGTTGTGTCATATATATAGCAGTACCCTTGTCAACCACAAAGAGAAAACTTGAAAATTGTACCCTATAATCCAAATATTTATATATATATTTCCACATCTTTCTTTTTGTTGCAGATGTATAAATAGCGCTGATTTTAGATAATAATGGTAACAAAATATTAGTCATAATCATGTGAGTTCTTCAGAGTAAAGTTTTTACTGAGTTTAAATTTGACTAAGCAGTGCTGTGACATGATGACTTGGATATTGTTCTAGGCAAAATGTGAAGTAATTAATAAAGCTAAGTGGTTTTTTTTCTGATCTGTCTATTAATTTCATTTAGACGTGGACCTGTTAAACTTGGAATGGCCAAAATTACACAAGTTGACTTTCCTCCTCGAGAAATTGTTACATATACAAAGGAGACCCAAACACCTGTTATGACTCAGCCAAAGGAAGGTGAATGTTTAACTTCTTACTACCAAAGTTATTTTTCCTTTCTTTTATTATAATAATGGTGACTGTCTGATTTAGAACCAGCACCTGTGATCTTGAAACTTATTAAGGTAAATGAAGGTTGATATGTGAGGTAATTGATACAAATTCTATTATTAAATTCATGTGTCTTGCTGAAGTGTTACTGTGATTCTGCATCTTGTTCAACATTACTCGTATTACTAACACATGGTATTTTCTTACTCCTAGTAAACATTCAGATTAGACGTAGAGTTGTTTAATTAGCTGGCAACTGATAAAAGTGGGATATATATTGCATTTATGACACTTAAGAATACACACACAAGTTACTTGAAGGCTCTGTATCCTTACAACAAACTTAGCAGTTACCCCCCAGACCTTCTTAAGAATCTGAGGTTTTGTACCTGGAGCTTTTACATTGAGTTTAATAGAAGGAACTAATTTTCTCATTAACCTGTGCAGTTTCTGTTCTCAGCAATTGAACCTATGCTTTCTTTCAATCACGACTAGTTTGCTTTTTGGAAAAGAATTTTTTCCAAAGAAAACAGTTGGCTAATTAATTTGCTTTTTGATGTCGAAACACTTGAATTTAGCTCCAAATGAAAATACTGGTCTTGACGTAGTTTGCATTGTACAACAAAATATCTTAAGTTATTTAATAAGACTGACTGAGTATGTGTCTTTGCTAAAAATTTTAGGACTGAATTCTACATTCATAGTTTTGCATTTTTGTGCTCTTTGGTATGTGAACTTCTGGGTGTTTATGCAAGGAAATAAAAACACTTTTTAGAACAAAAAGGGAATACTCAACTGAAAACTTAGGCTGGTGTTTCTAGAAACTATGTAATTCCCTGAAAGCGTAATACAAATGATATAGAGTGTAAAGTGTATTACAAGTGATGCAGCATTGTTGCTCTAATCTACATCAGTATGCCACTCTTGTCTGGAGTGTCTTGAAGTCACTTTGGCAAGTTTAATTAGATGCAAAGGACTGTGAACGAGTTCAAATGGGCAGGGAAAAGAAAGGAGGTAAATTGCAACAATACTTCGTGTTGAGAAGTTTCTTCCCATCTTATCTTTGGATATCCAGTATAAAGGACCTGTGTGTCTTCAGAACACAAACCAAATCTTTCAAACTTCATTATTCAGTGATCCAGAATAACAGAGGATATGCTTTTTCTCTGACTGTGTTTCCCTTCTTCATTTTATCTATATCCCTGTGCAGACAGGCATTTGGGATTTTCCTGCTTTCATTTCTCCAGTGCCCTTTTCAGTTTTCTAATCCCTCAGGTTTTTTTCCTGCTGTCTGTCAGGCTCATGGAATCTGAAGAGTTAATTTGTAGTTCATGTGCCTAAAGAGTTTTTCCTCTACTGCCTGCTGTCAGTGGAAATTGCCTACGATTGTATGATCTTAGTTTCACGTTCAGGTTTACTGTAGTGGAGTTGTAAAGACGGGTCATCTGTATGTATTTCTGCATTTACCAGAAAGCTCTTTCAATACAGATGTTGCCTCCTGATCTGTTCCACCTTAAAAATACTGTTTTCTTGAGGGCCAGCATCATTATCTTACAGATGTGTACTTCACAGAAGTCGCAGATGTTTTTTCATCATTTTACTGTTGGGGATCTTTTTAAGGTCTGTTTTAAGAGTACCTAAACACAGTCATAATTAAGTTTCATGTTCACAGTTTATGATGACATCTGAAATAGGGCATAGGTTTAAAAAAAAATAATGCTGCCTTCAAAAAGAAAGGAGTCACTAGGTGGGAGATTTTGATTCTGGGAAGAAAATTTTGAAGTCTTTAAAACAATTGACAAAAGCAATACGCTGAATTTTCACAGAGTGCCATTAGATAAAATTAGATTGAATAGAATTTAGCTCGTTGATTCTTATTCTTACAATCTGAGTTGTGGTTTTAATTTAATTTAACGAGTATACTGTAAACTAAAGATAATCTTTCCAAGTACACTTGAAAGTTGAACTTGCAACTGAATTTACACATGCAAATAATCTTCAGTAATTCCCTTGTACAGCAACAAGTTGCATCTCAGCTAGGTTAGATCCAGTGTGCCTTTCTTGTAAAATGGACTGAACCTTTCTTAATTATTGTATCTTTAAATTTTAAAAGGCTGTTGGAGCTGTGCTTTTGAATAAAGGGAAATAGAAGCAGTTTTATTAGATATGCTGTGCAGTCATTCTGCAGGTTTAGGTCCACTTGTGCTGTAGGTTGAATTGTGCTGATTTGGGGGATGGACACACACCTCATCACAATAAAACACCAAACTAAAAATACAGTTATCTTTGTTCCACTTGTATGCCACAATGGTTTGTGGTTACATTTATTGTAAGCTGAATTGGGAAACATTCAAACTACAACCAATCTGTTTTGTGGAACAGACAGGAGGTAGGAGTAAACTAGTTTTAAACTAAAACAGTTCCTAATTGTCATGGAAACAACTCACTCTGTGTTGCCATAATTACGTAGGGGAGATTCCATGTCCTGAAATTAAAGTTGGCCTTTGGAGATGCTGATTTTGGATTCAGTGTAACAGTTGAATTTAAATCATGTGTACCTTTTACCTGAACACTCTTGGGTTTAAAATGCAAAGGTCATTTATATCTGAAGTTGGTAGAAGAGACTGCATTCAGTAGTTGAGAAATCCAAAACAGGAAAATTCCATAGTTAGAGGAAGGAGGTAGACTTAAGTTTATATGTTCAGGCTTTCATATAGTGCAGACACATCGCACCATTCTAGTCAATATTCAAATATGAAGTAACTCCCCTCGCCCTGTCTTGCAGATACAACCTTCTTGGCTGCAACTAAAGAGCCAGTGGTTGCCTCCATTTGTAGTAAAAGAATGACCAGTGGCATGCAGCCCTAGATGCTAGAGCTAGAATGTGTCCTCAGTACTAATCGCACTATAGCCTCTTTATGTTAAGACTAAAAGTTGGAATTGTATGACTTTTTTACATATCTTCACCCCCACCCCTTTGAAGTGTTGTATCCAAAGTAGTACATAGGCCTTGTCTTTTTCTTAGGCAATGCTCAGCTCTTAATTTTGAAATGTGACAGATTCCTTAGGAGGTGGAGGCATTTACAACAGTTCTCACAACTTCCTGTTTGTTTGTTTGTTTGGGTTTTTTTTACTGCAGTACTGATGGCCTGCTATTTGAGAAACTGCTTGTTTTAGGCAGATGGATTCTTTTTGTAATATTGTAAAACAATAGTCAGGATCTCCTAGAAATCAGTTTCATTCTGATTAGAGATTTAGTCATCTTTAGAGCAGCAAGTCTTTTGCCACAGGAAGTCATTCAGTGTATTCTGAACAGCATGAAATAATAAATTTCCCCATTAATTGAAGTTAATAAATGTGTTTCACAGTTCTTATAATAAGGTGCCGATATCCGAAATAGACTTAGAAGGTAAAACTGCAATACTTGGTTTACGTGCTTTTTGTATGATGGATGTAACCCACAGCTGTTCTTTCCTTGAGGTCCCATACAAGAGCCTAAGGACGTAGCAGAGAAACACAGTAAGAAGTGGTGTCAGGGTGGCAGTCTTGTGCTTTCAAACTTCTTGCTTTGATGAAAATACTGACACATATCTGTCTTCAGTACTGCCCCCAGCCTTGACACATACACATTCTTGGGTTTTTTTTCTCCAGGCTTTTCAATAGCCGTAGTCTTCTCTGTATTTATTATGTAAAAGAAATGAAATAATGAAATGGTTCATTGTTCAGAGGAATATAACAGAGAAAATATGCCCAGTTTTTTTCTTTTCTTGTTCTCTTAGCACATTCAGTTTTGGGGTTTTGTCATTCTGTGATACGTTGATGATGGCAGTCTTTTTTGTTCAGGAATAAAAAAAAATTATTTTGGCTTGGTAGGTGCTGTGCTGTACTCAGTGCTGTTCTCCCTTACTTTATAACTAATAAGCCTAAGTGTTAATGTCTCTATGCTGTTACTACAATAACTTCAGTCGCCATCATAACATCCTGTAATTAGGCTGCTCCATTCCCTAGCATCCTTGTTCTGCTATCCCCTTTTCCTACTATCTAAATGCATTTCTCACTTGCTGTGATGCTGTATATAACACTGCTCCCTGTTTCACTCATTGTCCAATTTTGGTGGACATGATTTTTAGTTAGCGTGGTCAACTGGTTATTGGGGCTGTTATTTAGCCTCTATGTGGCATGCTGTATCAGGCAGCAGATTTTCAGATCTACTCTCTGAAAATACATTTGAAATTGTGTTCTCTTCGTACCTCATTTCTTTCTAGCAGACAGCAGAAGCAGTATCAGCAAGAGAGATGCAATTCAGAAGTGAACTCTGCTGTGTGTCTTAATGTTCTGCAGACTCTGTTGGTCACCACACAGAGTACTATAATCATTGGTGCTAAATTTTTTTTTTCTTATCTCTACTTCTTGCTACACTCCTCTGTACTATACTGTTCAATCTCTTCCGTTGTGATTCGTTAACATACTGTTCAAATTCACGTGGAAAGAAATTGGTCACCAGTATGCTGAATAAAGATGTGTTATGAGTCCTTGAAGTAGTTAATCCAAAGACAGGCATATAGGGGAATGTGATCCTGTTCAGCTGTCACAGTTAAGGCTTTTCCTGGGCTAACAGGATACTTGTTTAGTGCTGCTGTACAATATTGTGCATGCGCAATCACAACTAACTGCAGACAGTATTATTGAATTAGCTCTACTGTTTGAGGAACTACTGTCTGGTAGGGTCTCCAAGACACAGAATGAAAATATTAAGCATTTTTGTCCTCTTAATTCTGGACTTAAGTAGAGTAATAACAATTTGGTGTACAGGATGGGCTTCTCAGATGTTGTTACAGTGAATGCAGTGCTTTTCTATTTTAATAATTTAAGAAGAAAAATGGCCTCATATATTATCCTGTACATACCTTAAATGTACAGTGAAATATAGATGGGAAAACATGATATGGAGACATTTGGCTTAACAAAAGCCACCCATTTCACAGATGATTTAACTTTGATTAACCTACTTGCAGCAACAGATTACACAGACAACAGCAACTTCACTACAGTGTTATTGCAGTCTAATTTACAGTACTGCTTTTCTTTCTGTCTTGGCAAAATACATCACAATTTTGATGTTAAATTAAAAAAATTCAGTGGTTTGTTAAACCTTTTTTAGCATTCATTGACAAATTTGTCACTATTAAAGTAGCCGCTATTTTTATGTGATCCTTACTGCTCAGTTTATAACCTTAGATCCCCTGTTCACCTCTCAGAAAGAACATGGAGTTACTTGCTTAACATATTATACTGAATATTCATCAACACATTGATGTGACATAGAGTCCCATTTCCTGTCTTTGTGGCCTTATGATTTTTCTATGTCTTAGCAGCCTTTATTTAAATGAGAAATTGTATTTGGTATAGTGGCAATTGAAGTGGCACAAAATGTCAGTGGGTACAGTCAATAATGAATAAGGAGGATGAAGTTAGGCAGTGCCTTTAAGGTTTCCAAATTGATGTACCTGACTTGAAATAAATGCAATACACACCACTGGATCATGGGTTCTTGACTTAGTAGATGTGGAACTCTTTCAGCGATAGTATGTCAAATCTTGTAGTGTTTGCTGGGTAATATATTATTGTTATGCCAATTCCTTGCAAATACCAGCACCTGGCCTGTTGTGAAATACATTCAAGATAAAGGAGAGACACAAGGAGTAATTAAGACAAAAATTTCTTTTGTTTTCCAACTTACCTTTTTGTTTTCATGCTGCCTTTTTTATTTGTAAACTTCTATGAGAAAGCATCCTAGTTTCAGATAAAAAAGCATCCTAGTTTTGGATAATGTCAAGAACTTGTATAGGTGGGGTTTTTTTTGTTTTGTGTTATTTGGTCTTCAGTTTTTTTTTTTCTCCAGATCCCTTAATGATGAAGTTTGCATACGACTCTTCTTTAGAGGGAAGGTTTTAGGTTTATGTAGTTACAGATAAATCACAGTGAGATGACATGTTCAATTTCAAGTCTGATACTTTGAGAATATTAAAATAAGTGCTGTATCCTGCATTTAAATGCATTAACATCAGCTGGCTCTATGCAGTGAAAGTACTATGAAGGAATTTTGAGCGCTGTATAATATATGCCATTTATGTTTCAAACAGTAAAAGGCAGGAGCAATCAACTATATGATCTTTTGAATAAAATATGTAGATTAGGAGGTCACTTAGCACTAAGGGGTTGACCATCAGCATTTGACAAGAATTTGACTCCTGTCACTGAAAATGGTACTTAGAATCAGTGTAGTATGACTAATGGGGGATTGGCTGAAATTTCTAATTTGGGACTTCCAAAGCTAGAATAACATGTCTGGGGTGATCCAAAACCAAATTTCTAAATTTGAAGGCATCGTTTAAATCTGCAGGATTGATTGGCACACCATAAAGAGGAGGGGTTTTAGCCAAGTGGCTGTAATGTGAATATGTGGTTCTGTATTTGTTGTTCGCAAAATCATGTGTGTTAACTCATATTACATTTTTTAATTAATCAGTGTTTACACCTATAGTGATTTGACATTAAGAATTCCATTCCATTCTTTATTAGAATTGCTACAAGTTACACAGTTTTCAGATTACTAGTCCGCTGTACGTGTGAATCCATCTAAAAAGGAGCAGTGTCTTTCTGTTTCTCTGCATGATTATTTTGCCAAAAAAGCTTTCATTTTTTTTTAAGTAGCACAAAAGCTGTAATTGGCATGCTTTGTAAGGAAGTGTCAATGTGCAAGAGAGTGGAGATCACTAAGAATTCTTTTACGCGTTCTTTCCCCTTTGCACCACCGCCTCCTCAGCAGGGTCACTGAGATCACTAGCTTTTCTTGAAATGGCCATTTTCACTGGCAGGTGCATTATACCCTGTATTTTCAGATTGTTTTTCCATTCTGAATGTTTGGCAGGTTGATTGCTCTGGCTGCATTGACGGAGAAAGGGCTGACAAATGCGGTTGGGCTGGCTGAAAAGACAGTGATTACTGTTTTCCTTTGTGGCTGATTGAGGCCCTTGAAAGGAAAGATTTTAACCTTCACCATTTGGTTCAAAAGTATGAGCATATATTGAAATCATTCATGCCACTTATCCTAGTTCTGTAAACTTGTCAGAACGTAAAAATCGCTCAATTTCAAGTAATGCTGGATTGGCATACGTCATTATCATTTTGATTAAGTTGGAGTTTGTATTATTGTGTGCATTATACAGTGTCATTTAAAGCTTTCTTTCCTGCAGGTACAGTTATATTTTTATTGCCTATACTATGGAGTTAGAAAGATTTTCAGACCTCTTTAAACCTATCACTATGTGTGTGGTTTGGCAGCTGGTAGGGCCTACAAGCTGTATTTTGTTTGCAGGGTAAAGGCTTGTCTGTAGACCTCCTGGAGTGCTGGTAATTGCACAGGCTTGCCATTGGGGAAAGACGTGATTGGAAGCAGTCAGGCAGAAAAATGTTGTGCCATCCCGTTGCCACCTCATAGCAGAGAGACAATCCTAGCAGTACCATCTGGTTGTTGCTATCTAGTCAGCTGGCCTCACTGCTGGGACGATGGCTTGGCAGCTGGTTCCCATCTCTCGACCACCCTCCCCCTTCCCCCCCCTTTTCTTTTTCTGGTGTGCGTGCGTGTAGATTTTTTTTTTTTTTTTTTTACATTTGTTCTATAACTTTGAACGTGGGTCAGGGAGATGGCTGCAACAAACAAGCCTATTCCCTGTTGCATACTGTCTCATTACTTGTGATGAGGCATGCAGCAAACTCCTGCTGCCATTCCCTTATAAACAGATGACATAGCTGTTTAACCAATAAAAATAGTCTTTTCAGAAGCTTATTCTAGGGAGTAGGTGAAGAAAAGCCAGGAAATGCATATTCCACAACACCAAGTAATTTAAAGTTATTTTCTGGTTTACAGTATTCAAAGAATAAAACGTAGAAATTGAAAGTGCTGTAAACCTTGTCAGTATTTGCGAACATTAACATTTTATGCTATTCATTGCAATTAGGGAAAACACATTTTGCTATAAAGTTCTCATTGCCAAACATGATACAGGTAATGAGACTTGCATTTAGAATGACAGAAAAAATGTAATCTCCCAGCTATTATCTTTAGCAAAATTTGCCTCTTGGAATAGCAACCTGAAAGCTAATGTAAGCCATCTTCATGCCATGTGAAGACCCATTAGACTGATGGTTTCAGATCACAAGTAAGCAGCTGCTCTGTAGACTATTTTAGACATTTGATTTTCTTTATTCTGCAGCATTAACGTGTCAGTATGTTACACAGAACATGCATCCGCCGCATGGTTTTGTGTGGAATCATAAATGCTTGTAAGAGATTTCCACTTTGGATTCTTTACAATGTCTTCTGCATCTTATTTCAGTTTATACAAGTACATAATTTAATGCAACTAAATTCCCGTGTAGATGGTGTTCCAATGATCTTTTTGTTTGAGGTAATGTTATCCTGGGGGCTACATTTTACAAATGTAACCATTTTAAGCTTAATGATACCATTTTACATGAGCATATTTAAGACTCATGGAAAGTTACTGTTCCTCTTTAAAAACATTGACAGTCTCAAAATAATGTTTCTCCTTAGATGAGGAAGATGAAGATGATGTAGTCGCACCAAAACCATTAGTTGAACCTGAGGAAGAAAAAACATTAAAAAAAGAGGAGGAGGAAGAAGGTACAGTTAATCTCAAAACATTCAGTGTACTGTAAAAGACATCAATACATTTTTTAACTTTCATTAAGCTGAAATTAATTTGATTTATATTTTAACAATCACCTAGCAAAATATAAAATGTAAATATTATTTTAAATCTATGGATGTTAGGAAATAAAATTTCCAACATCTTGATAAATACTCTGGTTTCCTTTCTTGGAAAGAATTGATGAAAGTATGCTGTCCAGAGATTATACGTGTAATTCTCTTCCAGCTGCCCCTCATGAACTTACAGAAGAGGAAAAACAACAAATTTTGCATTCTGAAGAATTTTTAAGTTTCTTTGACCACTCCACACGAATTGTTGAAAGAGCTCTTTCAGAGCAAATCAACATTTTCTTTGATTACAGTGGAAGAGACTTAGAAGACAAAGAAGGGTAATGTGAATGTTGAATACTTTACTATGAATGTGTAATATTTGTAATTGAAAAAGTGATCCAAGATTAATATCTACTAATTGCTTTTCTAGAGAGATCCAAGCAGGAGCAAAACTGTCCTTAAATAGGCAGTTTTTTGATGAACGTTGGTCAAAGCATCGTGTTGTCAGTTGTTTGGACTGGTCATCTCAGGTAAAAATTAATGCTTACATTATACAGTTATCTTTGTAAATTCTTCTAGTTCTATGCACTTGACGCTTCTGTAAGTACAGTTGATAGAGGCTGCATATAAGTGTGTTCTTTACATGCTCCATAGTTCACAGAAAGTAGGCAGAGCTGTTAATCTTTCATGAAAAGTAGCAAAAGGTTGTTTGTATTATGAAGAAAGTCTTTGGCGTATTTGTTTCTGGTTTCTGGTTTGCTTTGTAGAGGTCAACTGTTAGCTTCCCAAAAAAAAGCTCACTTAAGAGTACCTTTTTCCATGTTTAAAAACAAGTTATGATGAAAGACAGAGCAAGACTAATGTCTATGTTAATAGCTGTTTTATGAGCTAAATTTGAAACAATTACAGTTTCTCATTTATGTATAACGTAAGGTGTTTGGGTTTTGGTAGGTTTTTTTAACCCTATTTTAGCAAAAGAAAATAAAGATTGTCTGGACCATTAACTAATCATCTTGCTTACTTTGAGTCTTTTTTGCTTACTGTACAGTACCCAGAATTACTTGTAGCCTCTTACAACAACAATGAGGATGCACCTCATGAGCCTGATGGGGTGGCCCTTGTATGGAACATGAAGTACAAGAAAACTACCCCAGAGTATGTCTTTCACTGCCAGGTATGATTCTACCTCAGGAGGCTTAAAGATTTTATGTTGGTGAACTTGGACAAGTGCCTTCCTTATGCTTGTCAACATAATGATTTCATTGGGGTGGCATTAACTTTAACTGCACATTTTTGCAAACAGATGTTGATAGCTAGTATTTCAGTTTAGAAACCTTTTGTTTCAGAATTTCTGACATCATTCGAAATTCAGTCTTGTTTGAGAACTCATTTTCTTGGTTAGTTTATTTAAAAACAAAAAAACTTCCTTGTGTAATAGTTGAACCACAAGGAATGCTTTTATGTAAGGGGATTGAGTGGGATTGTATACTGCTAGAGCTTAGTTTACCGAATAGAATGAAGATGGCCTGAGGAGATGGAGCAAGGATGAAAACTAGAAACATGTGTCAAGAAAAAGGCGATGGAGGTTTTCTAATAGTTCTATGAGAGACAAAACCATGCAAATTTCTTCCATTATGCCAGACCTAGGATAGCCACTTTATTTTCAAAATGCCATAACCCTAAAAAATTGAATCAAAATTTAATCACATGTTGTCAGATTACTGTCAAAGCCTAAATTGCAAAAGTAACTTTATTGTATCAAAACAGATGTGTACGTTCTCTAAGAAAACGATCACAGAATGTGTCCAAACATTCTTAGAATCTTGTGTGTTTCTGGGCCTTCGCTTGCTAACTATGCTACAAGGAATATAAATGTATACATACGAAAAAAAAATGAGGAGGAAAACTTCATTTTATAAATACAGATTAAAACGAAGACTGGGAGTTCACAAAGGGTTTGTGAATCCTTAAGTAGTTGGACAGTGAATTAATGTGACAAATAAATCTAGGCAAAGAACTTACTCTGATATTTGGCCCCATTTCCTTTAGTTTTAGACATAGCATAGTTGAATGATAGTTTGTTGTGTATTTTGTTGTTGATTTGGGTTTTTTCCTTTCAGTCAGCAGTGATGTCAGCTACATTTGCAAAATTTCATCCCAATCTGGTGGTTGGTGGCACATACTCAGGCCAAATAGTGCTATGGGATAATCGCAGCAATAAGAGAACCCCAGTGCAGAGAACTCCACTTTCAGCTGCTGCTCACACGGTAGGGGGTGAAATATCTTCAAGGACTGATCCCTGTTGAGATGTATTTAACCTCTAGGAAACTCTGTCCAGTGCACTTGATTGATAATGCTTAAATGTTTATGTCCATACTTTGCCAATGCTATCACTGGAGAACTGGGCTATTTGTAAAAATCAGTGTCAGGAAAACAAGTATTTTCTAGGGGAGTATTCTTTGTACTGTACCACGATCAATCTCTTAGGCTTTGTTAAATGGTGAAGTTGTATATTTTACTTAATTATATTAGAATAGGTTGCGCCCTGGAAATCACTTTTTCTGATAGTATTTTACATTTCTTAGCACCCAGTCTACTGTGTAAATGTTGTTGGGACCCAGAATGCTCATAATTTGATTAGCATCTCAACTGATGGGAAAATATGCTCTTGGAGTCTGGACATGCTCTCCCAACCACAGGTAAGATAATTACGGATATATGCAGTATCTCTATTCCAGATAAGTATTTCGTAAAAACTTGATGAATCCAAAAAGCATTAATAAACATTTTCCCGACATACAGAATTTTACTTAAGGTAGCTTGATAAAGTATTTCCCCACCTGTGGAATCAAATATTGTCTGTTGAGCCTTTTGTACATTGTTGTTGCACTTGTGTTAATTGTGAACACAATTTTAGCAAGAAACAACTTTCTTATTCCTGCCTAAATCTGTACAAGTTAAACACAAAACCCCCACCCACCCTTCTATTGAGAAATCTATAAAAAATTGAAATATTAACATCTAAAAAGTCATTTAAAGTAAGTTGCTGGTATTTTCACTACAGGATAGCATGGAGCTGGTTCACAAACAGTCCAAGGCTGTGGCTGTTACCTGCATGTCCTTCCCGATTGGCGATGTCAACAACTTTGTTGTTGGCAGTGAAGAAGGCTCAGTGTACACTGCGTGCCGTCATGGCAGGTGAATACAAACTTTAATTATTCAGAGGAAGAAGAAGTAGCGAAAGGGTGAATCCCTGCATGCTTTATACTCCTAAATTTATTTATGGAGCACATTTACTCCTTTGCCTTTAAGGAGTTCAAAATAGCTTGTGTATGAATTCCAGTGCGTGCTTTTTCCTGAGTAAGAGCTTCATTAAAAACAGAAGCTGGAATATTGAATTGGTACTCTGCTGCCTCCAGTGACTATGAGTTGTTTGTGTTGATGAGGGCAGCATAGGTCACTGCTGTTCTATTAATTTGAATTGTAGCAGAATGTGCCAACCTTCGTATCGGTTCTATAGATAATTGTACAGTAGCATCACGCACAAATCTTAAATTGGCTAGCTTTTCTCCTGCTGTTCAATCTATTTCGAAATTGTCTGACTGTATCTTATCAATTGCTTTCTTAAATATAATTGAGAGTCCAGATTTCATCTCAAATACACATCACCCTTGCTGCACAGCTTTTTGGTTCCAAAATACCCAAAATTGTATCACTTTTGTGTAACATTCTTTCCATCTGTTCCCCCCTTCTTTTTCATTGCTCCAGATAGAAGACTATTAGGGATATATTGTTACCGTTTTGTCTGAACACTGTGTCCATAAGGTACATGCAACTTCTCTTAAGCCAGTTGGAGGTTCATGCTGGTCCCTGAGGACTGCATTTTGTTCTTGCTATGAATGAAAGCTTCAGCTATTGCTTGGAGAACAATGTAGTTAAATGTGTGTGGACTGGTACCTGCTGAATGAATCTCTTCTCCCTGTGCTGTATTTTGGCACTTAAGGTTAGCAGAAAATAGATGTTGAAATTAAGGTCCACGTTCAAGCCTGGTCTTCTGTGATCCTGTTGTCATGAAGACTTTTGCACTGGGGTAACATCCATAAAAAGCAGCAAAATCTTCTTGTGGCTATATTTGAATTGCTATCCTTGTCTGCAGATATATGGTTTCCAGGTAAATTAACCTTGGTTTTATATTCTGAAACAGCAAAGCTGGAATCAGTGAGATGTTTGAAGGACACCAGGGACCAATCACAGGTATCAACTGCCATGCAGCAGTTGGACCTGTAGACTTCTCACATCTTTTTGTCACCTCTTCTTTTGACTGGACAGTAAAGCTTTGGACAACTAAGGTAACTCAGTTCAGTGGTTTTCTTCATAGTCCTTGACACAAGGTGGTGCTATAATGTAAGCTACTTAAGAAACTCCAGTAAACTTAAGTCAGAACACGTGAAGTCTCAAATATCCTAGCAGCAGTCGCAAAGAGGAGACAGCTGATGAGCAAAACTATAGTTAATAACATAAAAGCTTTGCTTCTAGATTCTACATCATTTGTGTATTTCTCATCCATTCTGTTCATCGTTTTGTGCTTTGTTATCGACAATTATAATGTAATCAAATGTAAATCATGTTGTAAAATCAATTACTTTGTATTATGCTTAAGCAAATGTTTTGCTACGATTTGTGAAGGACTGGAGGACAGCACCAAAGCTGGTGTCAGTTAAATTCTGAGGCTCACAACTGAAATACCTATCGTTCCTGTTGCCAGAATTACCTCTCTCACTGTTAGTCTGATGTCCTGAGGAATGCCAAGCAGAGTTGGAATCTGCCAGTAATAGCCTGAAGTGCTGTCACTGAATTATACTTGGCTTGATTTGTAATTTTAATGCATTAAGAATCTTTTAATCTCGTACAATATTGGCTTGCTACTAATTGTTTTATAATAGCAGCCAGCAAAAAGGCTGCATGCTTTGGGAAGCATCCCTTTAATAAGAACAATAATTTTTGGCAGCTTTTTGCAGAGCCTTTTTTCAAGTAAGTCAAAATGCAAATCTCTTTTTAGTTATTGCTGATAATGCGGTTCAAGTTCTGTATTTTGCTTTACCCATTAGCTTTATAGTTTTGAAGTGCAGAGTTTGGGTATCACATTGTTATATTTGCTTTTTTCAGAACAACAAACCTCTCTACTCCTTTGAAGACAACTCAGATTATGTTTATGATGTGATGTGGTCTCCATCTCACCCAGCCTTGTTTGCCTGTGTGGATGGGATGGGAAGGCTCGACCTGTGGAATCTCAACAATGATACCGAGGTGAGGGAGTTAATGGACAAATGTAGCTGGAAAACTGTTCATAAACGTGGGGGGTGGGGGCAATGTCAGGAGTTTACCATAGAGTTTTGGTTTGGGTTTATGTTGTTGTTAAGTATTCTGTAGTTCCAGTACTTTCTGCATAACAGATAGCATTCTTCCATTATGGGGTTGTAACTCGGATGACTCCTTATAATGAATAGCAGTGGTAATTGAAGTGTTTTACCTGTAACAAGAGTGCAGAATATCTGTTGGTGTCACACTGATCCATGTTGTGGAAGTGACTATAGACCTCTCCCAGTATGGCCTTGGCAGCTTAACAGTGTGAACAAACCCATTACCCACACACCACATTCCTGTTGTCGTTCCTGTTGCCATATTACTATTGCCATAGCAATACTGCAGTGAAATTGTGATTTGTTTCTAGACTTCAAGAATTTAATGTTTGGGTTTTCTGGTGTGAGTTATAAACTTAATTACAGTTTAAATCTTCTCTGAGACTCAGACTTGTTGGAGGTAGGTGAGAGGAGGAACCTGACAAATACTCAGTACTTAAATTTCACCTTCTTAAAACTGCATGTAGAAGAAAAAGCAGTTCCGTAGGACCATATGCCAGCCTATGGCTTGAAGTTGGAATTACCTGGTTCTAGCCTTTGGGCAGGATTGACCTGGCAGAGCAGCTGACTTCATCTCTGCCTTCTGTCATGATAGTTTTTGAGATCCCAGGGCTCCTCCTTGCTGTCTGACTGAATGCATCCTGTCTCATGACAAGAGCCTAGATGTGCTTTTTGATAAGAGAATGTTTGTCCTTTGGCCAAGGGACAGAAGATGTGTTGTTTTGGTCCCGTCTGGTGGTAGCTTAAGGCCACTGAAGAGTCTTTTGAGATCTACGTACGCTGCATCAGTTGAAACGTTGGGCATTTTTGGTACAACACTAAGGCATTAGGAGTGTTATGTAATTTGTAGCTTATGGAATCCTCATGCGTTTTTACCGATGTGTTTTAAATGGATATAGGTGCCAACTGCAAGCATTACTGTGGAGGGCAATCCTGCTCTGAACCGTGTGAGATGGACGCATTCTGGGAGAGAGATTGCTGTAGGTGACTCAGAGGGACAAATAGTTATATATGACGTGGGAGAGGTATGTATACCATGTATTGTGTGAAGTACATTACAAAACACTCTAGTTTCTTTGACAGCTACCTGCTTTAGCCCTTTTTCCCTGTGATTAGAGGAACAAGGTTTAATTTTTACTTCCAAATTAATGTTTCCTTTTTGTGTTTATTTCAAGTATTGTGTCGTAACTTTTTAGCACGTTATCTGGCAACCAATCAAAAAGTAAAGTAAAAACATTATTGTAAGGCTGGTGAAATAAGGTGGTTTTGTTTGTAGAGACTTTGTGTTCTTTATCTGTGGCACATGTGAATTCTGGCCGTAGCTTGCCAGGTACTGAACACACAATTTTGCAGTGAGGCAGTTCTTGATTTTGTTTCTGCAGGGAAGCTGCCGCTGTTGCAGGTATGTGTACTGCAGTAGTATGTACCTAGCTGATTGGTGAAGGTACGGCACTAGTATGGCCTTTTGGAGGCAGTCTCTTGGATGGCGATGTATCATGTGAGCTTGTAATAGTATCGGTACATACTTAAATAGAGGATTCTCAGATTCTACTTCTTTTATTCGTTAGATCTTTTGATTATGTTCAGATGTATTTTAAGTTACACTAAATAAAGGTAAGCTTTTTTATTGGAACCTCTTCTGAACATTTCTTAAGCGCTCTGCTGCTCAGAATGAGCTCAGGTTTTATTTATCAGTAGGCTGGAATAATGTTCTCTTTGTCAACAGCAAATTGCCGTTCCTCGCAGTGATGAGTGGACTCGATTTGGTCGAACACTGGCAGAAATAAATGCTAACAGAGCTGATGCAGAGGAGGAAGCTGCAACCCGCATACCAGCGTAGATCTTTAAAGACAGGCAGCAGTGGTAGACTTCTGAATGATTTGATGCAAATCTTAAAAGTGTAAGCATGTGTCAGTTCAAATAATAGCTTAAGGGGGGAATACATGGATTCAACTATGGACTTTAAAAACTTACTAAGATTACTGAAACTCAGATCTTGCGTTGTCACTTTTTATATATAAATTACAAGCACATTCTTGGATTTGTGTAACTTTTAATACAGTTAACTTTGACTTTGCAAGAAACTTCTTTTGCTGAAACACTAACCTGGTGTAAATTTGCTGTTGGGCTTCTGAAATTTCCACTTTGTAACAGTATCTATTTCTGAAAAGTACAAGTTCTGTTTCTAAACTTTCTATAGTACATAGACTAACCTTCGTTAGATAGTAAATATCTGAAGCATTCTTTAATTTGAACTCTTCAAATTACCCATGGATATGCAAGATATGCATGCATATGTTCCAAGTAAGTTTCATTGTTTATATATAGAGAAGCCTCAGATTCTGGTAGTGGGTTACATATGTGAATAAAACTTTGTCTGTAGTTACAAACTTACTTGATAATTGGACCTGAATTAATGAAATACATATTTAATACCAAGTTCTTTTGTTTGAATTGGTGCATTAAAAGGTGAGACTGATCGATAAATAAATATTATATGAGCACTTGTCAGCTGCCCTGACCCCTAATCTGTATCACTTCAGTAGTTTAAGAGTAGAAAGTTCCTGGGAGCAGCTGCTTTCATTTTATTACACACATCACAGAGTTGTCTTCTACCCCCAACCTCCACCTCCTACCGTGGCAATCGGCCAAAAGGAGAAAGACCACTGTTGTCAAATTTTTCTTTCCCAGCAGATGAGGAAGTAGACTCTGACTTAACAGAATGCAAACCGTCATGCTATAGAAATTACCTATAGACTTGCTACTAATTTTCTGTATTAAAGAGGTTGCATTAAGTTTTAACTTTTTTTCTGTTATTGAAACAAAACCTCTCAATGGCTTAAAACAGAACGGTTGATCAATGGTTAATTTCTGTTAAAGGTTAAATTTCTGGAGTACATCTTAATACCTTACCAAAGACGGGGGTGGGGCTTGGTTAACTTGTTTGGTGTTTTATTTTTAGTAAATATTTTGTCTTGTACTAATCAGGCACTAAACCAGTATTGATGCCTTTAAGTCAGGACTATAGGTTTGTTTCTGGTATTAATGTGCTACAAGCTTTGCCAGAAGAGCTATTTTATATGCTTAAAAGTAGGAAATAGCTTTATATTCCTTAACCGGCTTTATGTCCAGAAGTATTCTTACTGCTTCTGCATTGTTTGTGTTTTAAGTGTGGGGTTTTGTGTTTGGGTGGCTTTTTTTGTGTGTGTCATCTCAGTTCTGTTACAAGCACCTCATAGAGACAAAGGCAGCAGTAACAGCAGCTCTGTCTTCAGGAGGTTCTTTCTCTTCTTTCAGAGGTTTGAAAGTGAAATGTATTTAGGCTTTCATTGCTGTTGGCTTGTCAAAAGTCGCCCCTCTTTTCAATGCAAAGTCATGACATTTACCTTGTATATTTTCCTCAACCTTATAACAGCAGCTATCTATTGAGTTGAGAAACGTGAACTATAGAAAGAACAGGCACATCGTGTAATGATTTTTACCCTTTAGGCACAAGAACTCTTTAACGAGCAGAATGTTCTGTTGTCTTACTGGTTTCTTGGGGGGTGTTTTGGGGTTGTGTGTTTGGTTTTTTTTTTTACTGAGACTGTTACTTCTCATTTAGTAATACATTTCCTTCAGACTTACACTTTCAGAAATTCAGTGGATAAGGCTTTCTTTCAGTGGATTGTGGCATAAACATATAGGTCATATGGTGCTAGTTTTACATAATTTCAACCTTCTAATAATTTTCAATTACTAGATTTCTAGTAATTGTTCTGTATTCATTCCTGCTTGTGTTCCTCCCTCACAAAATAGTTGAGTAAAGGTTAAAAATGTTGTAAAACCTCCACCTGCAACATGAGAGACCAACAGTGATGCTAGATGCTATAAGTGATCATCCTGGGAGGCACACTGTCCAGTTTTGGAGCTGTAAGAAATACAAATGCTGTCTTGTGTTGTAAAGTCTCCTAAGGCCTTGATCAAGTCAGTCAACAAGCTGTGACTAAGATGAAATGCCAGTGGGTATCTACCATTTTTTTATCTATTTAGAAAAGCACAGAACAAAATACATGGATAAGGGAGAGAGCTCCTGGGAAGCTTGGCTCTAGAATAAACTGCACAGAACAGGTGATTTTTTATAAAGCCAGGAAGCCTTCTAATGGGGTTTTATATACGCACGTTGCAAAATAATGGTCAAACTCCCAAGTTCAATGTATCATAACCTCTAGCTCATTGAATAATATTCACAACTGGAAAATTTTGCATCTTGCTTAGAGGCTAGGACTGAAGGAGGGCTTGTCTGTCTTTGTAGTCTTCAGTTTTTAAGAAGCTATTTCTTCATAAGTTGACTAAAACTCTTCATGGTGGCCTGCTGTCACCCAAGCAAGAAAATAACAGTCTCGGGTCAGTTTATACCGTGGGGATACACAGTCAGGATGTTGATCCGTGAAGATGGGAGGCTGTCGTACTTCAGTAAGGCTGGAAACTCACCCACCTCTCCTCTGGCTATATGGGTAGTGTAACTGCTTTTCCTCTAGGACTGTAAAAATCTGGAGTCCCCTGTTCCCTCTCACGTTTTTTGTATTTAAAAATTCCACCAGGTAAAGTTTTGGCAGACATTAAGCCAGAAACAGTTCAAGCGTTCCCTTTCTCCTGTCCTTCTACTTGGCATTCTGCTCGACCAGAAATGTAAATGATCAGGTTTACATACAAAAATAAGTCTTTTTTCCAGAATAACCTACTCTTTCAGCAGTGAAGCAATCTAGAAATAAAGAGAATGCCTTCAATGTTATTTATTTTTTTATATAAAAAGCTGTCAATTCTGGAAAAAAGCACTGAGTAATAAATCCTGTAAAAATTCTTGGGCCTGCTAATAACTGGCAAATATCTCACTGTGTTTTCAATGTGCTACCACAGAGGTAAGATCTATTACACATTTCATACTACCATGTATTTCAAGGGAATTTCTTGTTACACAGTAGTACTGCAAAATAAAATACTGCATGTGCTCACCTCACCGCTGTGTTCTTGCACTTACCTTGCATTTTCATACCTTTGCTGTAACTAGCAGTGAGGCGCGCTCCTGCAGAGGCTGGGTGCTGTATGTTCATTAAATGGGTGCATCTAACTTTCACATTTTAATCTGTGGAGGAAAAAACCCCACACTGGACAACCTTTCTGTAAAGACAAAGTAGTGAACTGATTTGAAGTGTGTTTAAATATTTTATTGTCACAATTGTTAACAAAACAACTTCAAAACATTCTGTACATTTCAAACTATTTTGAACTGCAATACCCATTATATAAATGTAAGTGTATAGATGCCATGATGTCTCTGTACAAAGATGTACAATATGTACAGTAACATTAAATGCAAGCTGTGCAAGGCAAAGTCTAGGCTAAAGATTCATGCCACTGGTTAAAACAAGGCATAGAACCACAGCTTCAGCCAGTTCCTTGTGTGCAAATAAACAAATAAATGCAGTATGTATAAATACTAGAAAGGAGTAATTAGATTTGCAAGCTCAGTTCAGCTAGAACAACATGCAGCTGACTGGAGAAAAAAATACAGTACTACTCTTGGGAACTTCTTCCACTGCATCACTTCGTTAGGTTGAAACATCTTTTCAGGATTCAGCTGCTACTTTTTGGTTCAGCTGCGGCGACGCCAGGAGATCGAAACTTTGGAAGATACAAACCAAATTTATTTTCTATACCAGCAAACGTAGCTGTAGCAAGTCTGTATCCGCCTATGTGCTCAGGGTTAGCAGGAGGAAGATCTGAAATTCGAGTTTTTGGGGAGGGTTCTGATCCAGGAGGTTTGCTGTTTGAAGAGAAAAAGAAAAAAAAAAAAAAAGCTTTAACATTTTTTCTTAAGCCTGAATAACTTTACAAAATCTAGAGTAAATAGTTAAGGCTTTTGTTTGAGTATGGAAGACAGTTAACGCTGACCTTAATTTGTTCATTTCTATGGTCAAGTAGAGTTCAGGCCACTATTTAGTGGGAAATTAAGGCCATAACTGAAGTTACATTTTTACTGATAGCTTTGTAAATTCTTCTGACTTCCAGTGACAAGGGGAAAATGGACAAAATATCTTACTACAGTGGAAATACAAATTAGTGTATTGAATAAGAAACAGCTTTTTATCTCCTCATCTGTTTGGAAATAGCATGCAGGTTTCCCTCAATTCTATAAGGATGGGAGGATTTGTTTGCATACTGCCATTTTAAGTACAGGTGCTCAAAGTCACTGAGTTTAAGTGGTCCCGTGCCTGAAAAAAAATTTCTTTTGGTAC
Source organism: Microhierax caerulescens (assembly GCA_035590215.1). Lineage (NCBI taxonomy): Eukaryota > Metazoa > Chordata > Aves > Falconiformes > Falconidae > Microhierax > Microhierax caerulescens. The sequence continues at coordinate 20,579,053 of JAVJGJ010000061.1, read as the reverse complement.
AAGCTAAAAGGCAAATATGACTTACAGGCCTCCAAAATCGACATAAAGCCACCTCTGCAGAAGTTCATAAGTGACCAAAGTAACACCAAACTGGGGTGAAGATCTGAACACACGAGCTGTTAAATATTACAAATCGTAGTGTCAAACAAAGAAAAGAACATCTCAGGAGAAAAGCTAAACATTTTTAACATGAGGTAACGTTTTTCAGAATCAAACCTTGTAAATACTGCTCTAATGTCAGTCTTTAACAAAGCAAGTGCTAAATTTGCAGATTTGGGGTCAGCCTTAATATTCAGATCGGATTTCTCACCTCCAGCTCCCTTCCAAAAAGCTGAAGGGCCTTCTTCCCTTAGAATCTTTCTAAAGCAGTCAATAACTCCACTGTATGTTGTCTGACCAGCGCGAGCTGCCACTTGCAGTCTTGTCTTGATGACATCAGCAGGGGTTACCAAAGAAGCAGCAGGCACACCTTTTAGAAGAAAACCACATTTAATTTGCACAAAGAATCTTGTAAAAGATGAAGCACTTCTAGCTGAAAAATACAACTGCAAACTTTAATACTTTTTGCCAGGATTAGACACTACTGAAAATGCAAGTTCTTAATGCTTCATGCTAATATAAACCGTTGTGCTTGGTATAGTAGTGTTGAATTTCTTCTAAATTTAAACAATAGTAAGGAAAGTAATAATGAACTATCAACAGCAATTCTCCCAACATCTTCTAGTGGTCTGTCATTAAGAGTAGTTTCAAAAAGATATAGGAGGCATTTTTTAATTCACACATATGCTATATATGTAGTAAGATCTCCATGACAAAAATTAATGGTGCAACCTTACTGTATTTGTTAATATTCTACAACATATTTTGTAAATTGCATACACAGATGATTGACTGGGGAACGTGAAGCCTACATATCCATTTGTTAAAGGCGTTAATAACAAAACTAAAACACCTATTTGACAGAAATATGTCTGCGCTGCTCTTCGGACTGTTCTGGAGGAGCGCAGATGCTGCTTACTCAGTCTTTTTATGGTTTGCCTATTGAAGGACAGCAAAGGTGTTTTCAAGCCTGCTTAAGTACCAACAGCGTGATACAAGCCAACAGTGATGGAAGAACAAATCTCCACTTTCAAGGCACCACTCTCAGCTGTCTCGTCAAAGGAAAGGAGAAAGTTTTCAGAAATGTACTCCACAGTATATAACTGCATTATCTGAGATATTTCTGAATACTGTAAAAATTTCACCCTCTTAAAAAGAGGAGCCATCTCCTGACTTGAAATTTTGAAATTGATTTTGACTTCTGCTTAACTTCTACAACTGGTTGATAATTGAAAAATTTAACAAGTCACTGATTTGCATAGGTGCAAAAAGATCATAAACTCTGAAGTGTCACTGATCAGTTCAGGAGGTTTCAAAGGAAAACAGAAGCAATGTAGTTAAGCCTACGTGCATACACTAACAGCAACCATATGCAGACTTTCCTTCACATTCCTGCAGATACATCCAGACTGTAATCTCTGCTGCTGCACATGCTTAACAGGAATAGATCAAGCCATCGAGAATTTGAAATCTGCAATTCTGAAATACAGATTCTTATACACAGTATAAAACTAGGCCTACCAGATTGACATATGTTTTTAATAGGGTTCATCACTTGTCCTGACTGACCCAGAAACACTAATCAAAGAGAAGCTGTGAAGCTTGCAATCTAAAAAGTCTTTATACAAGTTAAATAAAAATATGTATATGTGCTTCTGTGAGTACAGTAAGCTAAATAATTTTCCAATTCTGTCAGCTCTGCATTACTTGAGAATGAACAGGGCTGTGTATCTGTTCCTAGG
>JAVJGJ010000061.1:20528251-20577112 GCA_035590215.1 Microhierax caerulescens | reverse complement strand
GTATCTGTTCCTAGTCTCCTAGCTGGGCTCTCCCTGCCCTCTGGCACAAGAAAGACACCAAAATGGCAAAGAGCAGGTGCGGCCAAGCTCTGTATCATGAAGTCCAGTGTGGGAAACTGACACCCAGACGGCTCGTGACTGATGTATATACAGTGATTCCTTTTGACCGTAACAAGTAACGAAAGGTCTGTTCAGCCCAATGATGTTTCTAAATTGCACAGATGTCATCACTGAATTGTTCACAACTGAGAAGCTGCAGGTACCTGGTTTTCATCCTAGTGATCTAATCCTTGGCAGCACAGAATCTGCCCACCTGTATCCACATTTTTAAATATCCACCACTACAGTTCCTACATCTAGTATTCACTTGCCATTTAATAAAACCAACTTTTTAATCACAGCAGCATATTCTCTTTATACTAAACATTTTTGAGAAGCCTTAAAATAGTTTAAATTTCAGAGTGTGATACTTCAGCTTCTTTACAAACTAATGCCCTATTTTTAGCAATTACATTTGAACAAAGTTTCTTCTCAGTTTTCAGGAATCCAAAACTAGATAAGTCATTTTCTTCTTAGCTCTTATGATCTCTCATTTTATGTTCATCAAAGATTCAAATTAGCCTTCAACTCTGAGAGCACAGTAACAAGTAAAACCCCATTGAGACAGACAGATCAAATTTGACTACAAGTTGCTGAGCTGCATTACGCTGTTTATCCACATTATGCAAATGTAATTAGCTCTCATCAAAATTACATCGCCTCCCACTAAGGATAACAGTGATCAAATTTAGATTAAATCAGATACAATGGTACAGTACCCTTCCATTATATGGGGCTACTGAATGAATATTAAATATTACTCACTAAAAGGAAAAAAAATTACTTCTAGAAAACATTCTGCAGAATTACCTGCAATAGCTCCAGCTGTAAGGAGATTAAGCCCTCCCACGTGGCCATTTTCATCAGCAAGCATCAGTTTACTATGAGCATAAACAGGAAAGTAGATTGCAGAAAAGGGAATGTCTCTGAGGAAACATGCTTTGGCACCCTGTCACACAGAAAACAGACATAATACAAATAAATTTTGTAAATAAGGTTAAAATTGATACCCAGTAAGCAGCCTGATCCCAGGAGGTACCAACTCTTTCGATCTACCAGGTAAAGAACACAAAAAATGTCTTAGGAAATGGAAGATGTAGGGTTGAACTTGAAAAAAGAACGAACCACATGTAAGTTTCTAGAATAAGAAAGATTCAAGGTTCATGTCTAATTCTGGTAAGCAACACACAGTACCAATCCTGCCATCGGTACCTAGGATAAACACCTTCTGCGTATGATGTGTCCCAGTGTGATGAAGACTGTGACAAAGCTCTGTCCTTACGTCTTGCTGACAACAACCCACAACCACGGAAGCAGCAAAGCAAGTCCTTGCACGCCCTTTTTTCTACCAAACACAAAAGCACTACTAAAATATCAGTGAGGGCTGTAAGACCTCATACCGATCTCCACTGATCGTCACCTGGTTGACTGAAGAAGCTGAACTGGAAGATCAACAAAAAGAGGGAAACCACCACGAAATGGGAGCTGTTTAGTAAGGGGAAGATGCAGGGAGACAAAGCTAGCAGCCTGTGACAATACTGCAGGGAGGAGGCTCCTGGCCACAAACTGGCTTAAGGAAGAGTTCCTTAACAGAACCTTCCACGCTGTAAACACAGTGGAATACTTATAATAAAACATACCTAATATTCTTCTTTCAGTAACTTCAGTCATCAGTCTGTTACCAAAACAACTCCTGTACAAAGCTCAAACAAGCCCCTATATGTTAAAAAAATCTCATTTGCAGACCCTGAAAGCATGCATGTTACAAAACCACCACTCCCTGCCTAAACACCCAGCTGGTGTACTCCAAGCCACACAGTGGACCCCCCTTGAGGGCAGTGGCCCAGCACTTTTATTAACAGACAGCACATTGTATGAACTCTACATGGCTTAAGCAGAAGACCTGATAAAGAGGAACTCATTCTTTCAATATTTCCACACAGATACTTTATGCCCTAAAATGAGTTACTACAGTTATTGACAAATGGTAATGTAATTCTAAAGAACGGCAGAATTTTTAGTAAGCTCAATTGTTTAATTGCTGCAAACAGAAGTGTAATTTTGTCCCACATACCTAAACACCTGTGAACTTTAGGAAATGTAATGGTCGTGAACTGAATTCAAAACACAAGCTTCAGCTCTAGAAGTAAATTTGCACGTTTTTATAGTGTTATTGCAGGTCTATGGACAAATCAAATCACATAAGCCCATGTTTTGTAAGTGCACAGCTAATATAACTGCTGAACTTACGTATCACCCCTTGCACTGGCAGCAGATACAGGAAGAAATACTCTTCCTTGTTTAAGAAAGCTAATAGCTTCTGCTCCATTACATCTGATCTGTGATGATGGTAGTAAGTATACCTGCAGGGAAGGAATCTGTTGACTGGCATTCTGCTGAGGTACGGTACAGTATGGGCTTTTTTTAGTGGAATTTGTTATTGACAAATCCCACCACTTAACTTCTTAAAAATCTGAATCCCACTAAACTCCCCTACTGTTTCACTGCCATCAAATTATTAAGACAAAGAGAATACCCTGCTGCAAAAGATAACAATAGAGATAACAGAGATTCAAAATAAACATAAGGAAAACACAGAGGGAAAACTAAAGAAACTTTTCACAAAACCCCACCAAACGAAATGATCAGTGCCAGAAGCCAGCAGGTCTGCAATACAGGACTCCCTGTAGCTTGGCATAAAAGCCCAAAGGATAGAATGGGGGAGAATTTTCTGTATCCCACTGCCATTAATATAGAAGTGGGTTTTCTTCTGTTTTCCACTGTGGGGCTGCCCTGCAGGAAGAGATGGGTTTTAAATTCAAGTGGTGTCTTTGTTTTTAACAGTTTTTGTTTCAGCAATGTAAAACTTTAGCATAGAACATAAAATGATGAGGCCACTCAAAGCAGAAACACATACCTTATAAAGACCAAGAAGGCCTAAATCTTTTATAACAGAGAGGGCACTGACTCTGGGTCCTGTAGTAATTTCTCCCGCCACCTGCAACCGAATCTTTACAATTTCCAGAGGATTAGTGAAGATGACCTGGGAAGCTCCTGCCTGCAAACCCAAAGAAAAAGAAAGTACATTGCGTTACTAGAGCATGTGGCAACAGCCTGGCAACTGCAAGGTGCTGAATGCCTTCACTTCTCACTGCATTGGCTGATATTCTCATGTGAAAATATATGAGAGAGTTTTAATAAAGGACCTGTTTGGAAGTTAAAAGCCTCAAATCAGAAATCATAGGTTTGTACCAAAAAAATTTTTACATTTATATGTTTATAGTCCACAGAGGTGGATTCAGTTTGTCTCCGCTTCCCTCCTTGACATCACTTTCTAGAAGTAATGGCTGTGTTTAAAAGTCTATCAGATATTACATAAAATAATAAACCAAAATAATCATTAGACTTGTGTTCCTAGAGCACCAAACACATATAAAGAATACCTTATGTTTATTCAATAATAATGCACCACCAGCGTGTAGACATATTATTTGCATTTAGTGGTGATGCTGTTTAAAAGGTGAATTTGCATTTAATGGTGTCATTTTAAATTATTAGAAAAGACATTTGGAATTTTGTTTGGCAGCCTTTAATTGTCCTAGGCGGAAACAAAATACAAAATTTAAATAGGAAGAGTAACATTTCAAGATATGATGCTAGACAGAAACAGGAATTGTATCTTTCTTGGAGCTGAGCACGACAGATTTTACATGCAGGGAACACTCTGTTAGCAATGCTGAAGGTCTGTCTTGCAAACCTCCTAGCCACAGTGTTGCAGAGCTGCTTCAGATTCTGTGCTTTAGCTGAAGACTTTCAAAGAAATAAGTTTCAGATTTGAGCAAGATTCAGTCTGACAGTTCAGTTTCAGGAGCATGTAAATCTACTTAGAAGACATGTTTATGTTTCTCCCTGGTTTGCAGTAGATACCACCATTCACTTCTGGAGAAGTGTGTGGTTCATCACAAAACAGCTGAATTTTACCAAGTGTTCTTTTTCCCCCTCTTCCTACACCACCTTTTTTCAGTTAAAAATTAAAATTACTTCCTTAAAATTTATAGGGTATAACCACTTGAAGACAGCCAACTTTAAAAAGCATTTCTTCCACAATCTAAAAGCTGCTCTTAGTCCTCCAACCCATCACATTTTAGCGAAGGAAACAGATGCAGAACATCTGCAATTAAAGCTTTTTTTGACTTCTAAATTGCCCAGGAAATAAACACTCTTTGTGATGCTCTGTGTGTGTGTGTGAAATAAAATCAATAGTCTGCTGCAGCACCTCCTGGTCAGCACGCAGGGTGTTCTCTGCTAATTGATTCAGAACTAATGAACACTAATCCTTCCTGCCCATAGCACAACCTTCCCCTCTCCAGCAGCAGGCGGAATGAACTTGAGATTCGCCTTGAAGCATGCTTTAGAAGTTGGTAACTTCGATTATTCTAGACTTGAGGCACAAGAGCATCGCAAACCTCAGCAGCTCTTACTGAGAATGGCCAAGCCCTTGGGTAGTATCAACGGGGAGGGAGGGCATGAAGCATCAAAATCTTCACTGACCAGACAGCAGATACCTCACTGAACCTTTACTGAGCACACTGCCATCCTTTTATTGCAAGCTCTGTTTATTACTTCACTCAATAATGACATTTAAAATCATCATTGTTATGGCTTTACTAAAGCACCTTGATCCAAACAGTGGGAGATCAACTCCTGCTTTTAATGATCTCCACTGTAGTAGTTACTGTCTTTTAACACTTACCTGCTCAAATGATCTGTCTAGGTTGCTAATCTTCGTTTTATTCCCTCACCTCTTCACCTCTCTGAAAGAAAATCAAAACCTACATTTCTGCGGACATTTACTGCAGCCATCGGGAAGACCACTAGAACTCCCAGGCCAGCCAAGCAGATCCCATCTTCCCTGTTCCTTGGACTTGCTGCATTGTGTTTACTCAGATAGCTGACACCACTTGTGTCCAAAGCCATCCTTCAGGCTCTCTTTACTTCTCACCTTTTCCTTCCCAGTTCATACACACCTATGTGTGCAAGACGAAATGGCTGTCTGCTAGGCAAAGTTTCAATCTAAATAAAATTTATAAAATTCACATCTGGCAAGTTCTGTTAAACAATAACCATCTTTTTTGTTCATATTACATTAAACAGAAAACCAATTTCAAATGTTTATCATTTCCCTACATCATTGTTAAAAATAATTTTCGTAGATAAAACATTAAGCAGAATGCTTTTACTAAATAATACAATGCACCACACAAAAAATTCAAATAACTTTATATTTAGATGCTAAGCTAGAAATTCACTCCTTCTAGATAATTACTAGCTACCTGCCTATTAAATATGCATCCTTTGTTTACATATATATGTGAAATTCCATTTTTATTTGTTATGTTATAAATTAGCACATCCTACAGAGCAGCCAAAATAACTCTTTCTATTTGCCTAACACCCACCATAGAAACACAAAAAGGCCAATTTGCAAACATTTCTATTTTCTACCCTGAATTCAATCTTCCTGTAATTAACATTCTCTCTCTTAGGTGCACAACTGCCTACCTTTCTGTAAAAACCAGCAACATCCCTCTTCCGATACAGAAATGCAAAGAGAAGACTCTGAACACAACACATTTTTATAAATTAGTAGCAATATTAATTATAAATGCAATGTTACAAATTGTATATGGTTAATACAGAATTATGACTATTAAAATATGACTTCATGATTGGGGATATTGGCCAAAATAAAATATAAGGAAAACCCTAATGTATGCTTATATTGCCAGTAGAAAGTAATTTGAAAAGCTCTTTAACACTTCAAACACTGAGTATTTACAGTGTTGACAAACTTCTCAACCAGCAGCTTTCCCAAAAAGAGCTGTGACTGCCAAGATACACAGTTAAATACTCCCTATTAGCAATACGTGCTTCTATCCAAGTCTTGCCTTTTCTACCGTTAAACCTGGAGCTCAGCAAACTTTCCCGCACAGCAATGACCCAATTCACACGAGGAGGAGCACTGAATTCCGGGGAGCTGCCTGAATGAGTTGGGTCCTTTTAAGTATCACAAGTACGAATAAGACAAGCATTGACTTTAGCACAGAACATGTAACACAAGAAAACTCACTTTTTAAAAAAATGCACCAAGAAAAAATGAATGTGAGGGTTGTTTTTTGTTTGTGTTTTCCTTTTAAGCAAAGGATCATTTATCTATCTGACAAAGAACGTGTGATGCAGAGAGCGCTGCCTGGGGACCTGAGGAAGGGCACTCCCCAGAAGAGGATGCACAGGAGAGTGACTCAAAGGATCTCCAAATAAAAATGAACGGGCAGCGTGCAGGGCTGCAAGACAAATATCCACACTTCTGTGCCAGTCGCTGGCAATCGTCACCATTCTTTCTCAAAGTATCTTACTTCAGCTGTCAGCTAGGTATGTTAAATACATGCGCACATGTATATACACAGAGAGGTATACATTGCAGTATATATACATTGAATTTCTTTTGGAGAAGGTGCACTACATCTAGACTTTCCCCCCATAAAAACCTCTCTTCACACATAAATTACAACAGACACTTTAAAAAAGGTTGACAAATTTGTTTCTGAATGGAGGTTATTCATACACATCAAAAATACCCGTAATAAAAGCTTCTACTTAACCTTAATGTCATGTAAAATAACTCTACAAGGAGCAAATAAAGGAACTAAATCTGACAGCAAAGGTTATGAGAGAAAAGATGTAGTTTGAGATCCCACAGCAAACGCCCCATGACATGCCAAAGGCTAAAGGAAATACACAAATGACCTTGCAACATGAGACCTCTTGCCCTTTCCAATTCCACCCGAGAGGCATATGCTACAGAGGGGGAGAGGCATGTTTCAAGCCCTTCCTTCCTTCCTTTTTGAAACCACCACATCCTGGATCACAACTGTGTCCCACACAGGCAGCTAAAATAAGAAGTTACTTAAAACAGTCTGGTTTAAAAACATCAAAAGACCTGGCACTTCTTTCTCAAGGCAAAGCTCTCATTGTTCATGCACCTACAGTAATCTTACTGTCTCTTCTACTAAACAATAATGTTCTCCCTAACTTCAAAAGTCTGCAACAGAGACCGACATAAAGCAGTGAAGTTTTATTCTGCTTCTAACTTTAGCTGTTTAAAGTATTGTTAAAAAATGTAATCTTCAAGATCTTGAAGGAAAAGTAGTCTGACAGCTGTAAATTCTGTATTTTTGTATTTATTAAATGAAGAGAGTAACATTTTGAATTATTTAAAAAAAAAAAAAACTTGACATGTTCCCATTTGCCTGATAAGCCTATATATGTGTTGGTATGTATGTATGTATGTAAAAATACATATGAATATTATTTTACAAGTACATCAAAGTATTTAGACTGTTAGATTTAATATTTAAATATATAGAAGTTCTTTGATTGGTGGTAAATTTAGACCTCTAGGTGTATATATGTGCAAACACACACACACATCCCCCCACCCCAACTCCTAATCAACAGATGCACTGCCTACACCTCCAAGAAGGATTCTAGACCATTTCTGCATGGCACCCCACATCCTCTTCCTCCCTGCAGCACAAATCGGAAACGTCTTTCTGATGAAACAGAATTCACCTATTCAAAATGCAAAGCACCATGCACATTGCACTGATGGAAAGAATCCGTTTCTTCCTGTGTAACTCAGGAATTACTGCTTAAAATCACAGCATCTTTGTCTACTGTAACAGCACTTACGAATCATTTACGTAACATTAGATGTCTGCTTCAACACTGCTTCCCAGCTGAGCCCTGCAGCACCTTGCCCCTCACGACGTACTCACATGGGTCATGCGTGTAAGCTCCTCTGGGAAGCACTGTCCATATCAGGTATGCGCTCTCTCCTTCCCCAGCCGCTCTCAGGATACAGGCAGGCATTGCCAAAGCCTCACTCACTCTCCCTGCAACTCAAAGCTAACGGTAGCTGAAAACTCCAAAGGCAAGAATGCAGGCTAATCACCGAATTACAATGAAATGTAATTCAATTAATTACAGAAACAGTAGGGAAAGAAACTGTTTGCTCTGAACATGCATCAGTGTGGGTAGCACTGTCGGTTAACAAACAAGCACACTCTCTGGAAGGTAGGAAGATGGGATATCAGTTTCATCCACCAGGGACCACAGCCCTTTTGTTGACGGGTATGACATGAGCGCTCTAAGCTGTCCCACGTAGCTGTTCTGCAGTTTTCAAATACAGTTTGGGAGCAGCTGGGAATACGTGGGCTCTGGCAGAGCAGACCCTGTACTTCCCAATGCCGTTTACGCTGCCCAGTGGCTAGCAGGTAGGTTTCATGGAGCACAGGGCATAGGCTGCCCAAGGAGGTCCCTGCCCTGCAGCAAGGAAGGAACCACAGCAGACCAGCAGCTGACCATATGCACAGGCTGCTGCGTGGGGCGGTGTCGTTGTTGGCAGACACACGAATGAGACATTTCCTCTCACTGGGAACGGGAGTTTATTCCATCACTTTACAAGAGCTGAGAATAATTGAGGCCTGAGAGGTAAGGTTCTGGCCAAAGAGATCCAGTCTCTTGAAGTTACCGTTTCTGGAGAAGGCACACGGCTGTGGGCAGCCCCTCTGCTGGATGGCACAGCACTTCTCGCAGACACGCCGAGCTGAGGACACTGAGCTGCCCAGGCAGGTTCTCTTGAATCACTACTGTCTTAATGTCAAAGGTTTCACCTGTCCTTGCGTGTGGGTCTCAGAAGACCATCACAACATATGTAGGCTTTGCTATGGCACTGCCACCCAGGGAGGAGAATTCGCCAGGTCTGCTGCAGCCTCTCAAACTGCCTCCACTTCCTCACAAGAATTTTTTTGGTTCCCAAAGAGGACTGTGGCATGCACGGTTTGCTTCTGTATGGCCTTCAAAAATCAGGAAGACCTCTGCTGTAAGCTCTATAAAACGGCTGAAAATATGGCTTGCTCGTCTTGCTCATCCACTACCAGTTCCATGCCAGAAATCGTGAAAAAGTGAATTATTCCTGTTAATCAGGAGAATGTTCAACACTAAACAAAGGCAAGTGATGGTCAGAGACAGTAATAAGTACATCTCTGAGAATTACATAAGGGCATGACGCTGTTTCTTCTGGTATTATGACAAGGTAAAAAGCATGTTTTGAATTTAACCTATATCTATAGTGTACTATTAGCAAAACATTTAAGTGCCAAACAATAAAGAAAAAGCCACAACAAACCAAGTTACCCAAATCCATATGCTGAAAATAATTTTGATATATATAAACCCCAAACAGTCCCACAGTAACCCATCATTTTGTACCAACAGAGAGAGAAGGAATAGAAAAAATGAAAAATGAAAAAAGATAGCATCACCCAAACAAACAGTCTTGTATGACCCTGCATGTAGAAACAGACTGAGCTCACTTGTGGCACTTCCCTGGATGTAACTGTTAGTTAGGTCTCGTAATATTTTGTACACAATGAACACCAGAAGTGCGAAGATCAACACAATTTCCAAGCAAGTCAACACAGAAAAGAGCTGTCACAATGAGGATGAAAAGGACCAACAATGAGAAAAAGCAACACTAACATACCAACTTGATACTACTTTACTCAACTGATACTTTCAGACTTCTAGAGCACATTGTATAGGCTTGGTAACAAAGATTCTGGTATTTAGGAAGGAGTGAAATTGCTAAGTGGAACTGAGCAGCAGTACAGACAAAAAAGTCATCAACTGGTAAGATATCAGATGATCCAGAGGAGGCCACAAAGAAATGAACATCCCTGAGGTGGCTAAACTGTGGCCAACTCCTCTCATACAAAAGCTAACTTTGTTTAAAATCCTCCCAGATTGAGTGAGCTAAGTATTACTCTGAAAAAGGAGATGACAGTATCAGGTAAAACAGACAGCTAGAAAAAAGGGCTGTGTTTGGACAGATTATAAATCCTGCTCAGCTTCACAGAAACATCCAAATTTCTGAAAGCTTACCTGAAACTGAGATTTCTCCTCCATTTTTGCATGTTCACTACAGTAAGTTATTTCAAAATAAAGTTATTTTGAAAAAGGAGTACCTACCAGGAAGTGGAAAAGCCTCTAATGTACATGGAATTTAATGTTACACATTTCAGTACAAAAGAATGTAAAATAATAAAAATGATTATCAGATGTTTAATTTTAATTATGAATTTGCAAGAACAACATAGAGAAAAAACACTAATGAATTATATCCACCTCTGTTACAAACGACCTGTACGTGCTTTCTGTGTTATTGAGCTTTCCAGAAAAAAGGTTAGTTTTTTGCTAGCTATACATCACAGCTGCTTTCTCACATTTCTCAGAAAATAAACTTTGTACACTGACAGGTGAAGACTCAAGCATGTACTAGGCTGCCAAATGCAATCAGGCAGAACTATAAGCAGCCTCCCTTCAGGGCTGCTTCTTTGAATTAAAAGTTTGCAGAGGTCAACAACCTTTCTGCCCCAGGTTTTGTTGTAAGCTGGGGAGGTTTTGTACCAGCCTGTCAGCCAACTCAACTGGAAGTTATTAGTGTTCTCTGCTACAAAAGAAACCTAACTCAAGCCTTAAATGTTTTATAGGGTTAAACAACTGTTGGGAATCCCACAAATGAAATTAGCCAATGTGCAAACCCAAAAGAAATCCATCAATATCAATTCAAACCACTTAGAGATTGCTAAGAGATCCACTGAATTACAGATCTTAATCTCAGCCAAAACACAATTTGTTTTTGAACTGTATTTATATGATGGATATAGTTAGTGTTTGGTCACATAGCTACATTTTATACAAAATTTATACATTTGAACAGAAAATTCATTCATGTCTGTTGCCTGAATGAGGTAGCCTTACCTCATTTATTTTTCCACATTTTCACAAACAGAAAAATTTCACATATAGCAAGTTAAGTACATTTCTTTTCCTTCTTAAAATCTTCAGCAAGAAATAGATTTTTCAGACTATTCTAGCCTCCCCCCAGCCCTGAAAGAAGCTCAAACATGATCACTATAATCCATTCCCAAGGAGTACCTGTATCTTTCCAAACTAATCACGAATGCCAACACAAGCAGGAGTATGGAAAGGGAGAAAAGGCACCCTCTCTTTAGCCTTCTGTGAATAAAACCACCGCTGAAACTGAAAGTTAGAAACTGGGCCAAAATAAGTTGCTCAAGCAATTCCAAGGGAATTCCAATGTAATTCCAAGGGAACTCAACTCTGAAGCATGCAAAGCTTTCCAAACAGAAAAAAAGTATTTTTTTTTACTTTTGTAACTGGGAGAAAAAAAGAACACTTCTTTTCAAATTGACAAAGCACATCCATTAACTGTCATTCCAACTATATCGCACACGACTGAGAATCAATCTTTCCTAGGAATATAGGATGGATACTTACACAGCCTCCAGCAAGGACCTCTGCAGGGAGTGGAATGGAACCATCTTTCTTAGTAAATTTGTCTCTGACAAAGTCGTTAACCTAATAAAGACACAATACATTACACACAATTTTAAGTTATTTTTCCTCCTTATTAACATATATCAAGTACATCTGTAACCATACATATTAGAGTGGCTGTAAGCGGTCATCTTTCACACATTTTAGGAAATAAATCCTGTGTATGTTAACAAACAAAAGGATGCCAGGGGAAAAAAAAAAAAAAAAAAAAGATACGTACAGTTAGCTTAATAGCCTTTTCTGGAGCAACACCTATCAGCTGTGGTAACAAGCCTATAGAAACAAAGACATCATAAGGCAACATTATCTTCCTAATAGAGAAACTAGTATTTTGTAAGAGCTCTACCGAAATGCCTTTCTGCACATGGGATATGCTTTAAGATGGGTAGCATTTAAGTATGTGATGCTGCCATATTCATACCCATACAATTTTATATTAAGATCTCTGTTAAAAATGGTAATTAGAACTGTGACCAAATCTACCTTCCACAGCCAAGCCCAACACTGTTTCTGTACAGGAGAAAAAAAAAAAGGTAAGGACTGAACATATACCTTGGATGCGTCTACTTCATCAGAGTTTGTTTGACTTTTTTAGCCCCTTAATACCATTCTCCCATAAAGCTTGCAATCACTTTTAAAACAGGATAGTAATTGTGAGATATACACATGACTGCTAAATTATCAACTCACTTCTACTTGAATAACTAACCTGACTTTTCTGAAGGCTCCAGCCAACTAAGGATATAAAGGATTTTCTCTTGTTCAGTCCAACATGGTAGCATGACCTTTTTAAAACTGTATTACTATTAAGTATATTCTTTATCTCACCAAGAGGAAGCATTAGTGGACAGAAACTGATTTTGAAAATGCCCTTGCTCCTGGAAAATAGCTACTATCAAAATGAACTGCCATTTGACAAAAGCACATATGCTTTTCTAGGAACTAATAGGTTTAAGAAAAAAAAAAAAATCAGTAGATGGCAGTCTTAACTTTCTAACATACAAGATTATAACAGCATCTGCTATTTTTAAACCCATTTTCTCCACAGTCATTTTGGCACATGTACAGATTATAAAACTTAAAAGGTTTATTTTTATTAGAAGTGGGTCATTTCCTAATGTTATTCCATGGTTATGGAATATCAGTTTGTCAAAAGCATTTGCCAGTTAACTAATGAAGAATCCCACGCTAATTAAATCAGCTATCAGATAACAGCAACAAAACTGTATTGATGCAGCTTTCCACCACCCATTAAGTGAAAAGAACAGCTAAAAATTCATAAAAAATCCCCAAAGTACTCAACTTGCAGAATTTTTATATTACTTCCTAAAAGGAAGCTCAGAGCAAACGTAGCTAAATAGAAAGTGCTGCGGTTAATACATGCGGTGTAGCGTTTTCTTCCAGCATAGTACTTTCTGTGTGATTTACAGACTTACTATGCTGAGGAAAGGTAGTTATTAAATACAAAGAAAGGTTGACAAGAACAAAAAAGAAGTGCTGCCCTCCCAGCCTGGATTTCTGATCTACCATGAAAAGAAAATCCACCTCTGCAGAGCCTACACTTTAAAAACGCAAAACTGCCAGACAAAACACCACAAGACAAACCCTCCCCACACATTTATGCAGCTGAACTCACTGGGCACACCTATTTGTTGTGCCAGAGAACCTGCACCCCTGCTTGATCTAGTGAGGGACTTCAGAAGATACTTCATTAGTTCTGAAGTTGGACGCCAGGATTCAAAAGTGTCATAATTTACTTGACAAAACATTTTAAGTTCTTATTTAAAAATACCAGCTTTCCAGTATGCATTCAGTTCTATTTTTTTAAAACTGCATAAACAACTACGTTGTACAATTTACTCTTGTAATTGTACGTTGTACGTATTACAATGCAATTAGGATAATACAGCTCAGGAATATAAAAACCCAGTAACAGACCCACAGTCGACTCCATAAATGTTTCTGTTGTTTAGTTTAATAACTAAATAATAACTAACTAATAAAATACACTCCCACAGACCATCTAATTCTATGAGTCCAAGACCTTAGTCACATACTGACCATTAACTGTAACATTTTCAAAACAACAAGAACTTCCTGTGCTAAACAACCTTAAAGGCAATTATTAAACAGACCATTAAAAAGTTTAAGAAACTGACACTCTGTCAAACAAGTCCATTTTTTCTCAAGTGTAAAGCATTGCTTTGAACTCAGCAACAAAATAATTCTTGATTTTAAAATGTTTGAGAAAGGTTAGAAAACAAAAATATAAGTAGCATTCAGTTTTAGAAGCTGCTGTGCCAAACCATGTGGTTGGGGGGAGGGTGGGCAGGAAAAGAAAAAAAAAACTGTACTGTAGAGCAGCACTGTAGAAACAGTCTCATAACTCAAGGAATATTTTCTTTCATGAGATTTAACAAGAAAAAAGGAAAACAACTGGCCAGTAAAAAGCAATTTATGGAGATTACAGCTCTTTCATTAATATTTTCACTGACATATTCCTCCCTCTACTCACTCACGCAGCAAAATCCTGCAGCAAGATTACAAAAAACTCTTTAGCCTGAATCCACAGACTTTTACATTCAAAAACTTCTCAGATACTGTCCTTAAGGGACACTGTCCAGTATCTTTATTGACAGAACACATTGCAAAGTGGAAAAAAAGGCTGTGATCATCACAAGAGTGATTTTGCTCCAACTAAAAAAAAAAAAAAGTGTCAATTAATAAATAGCTTACTGATGCTTATGACGATTCTGCACTTTATTCAGTTATGTGAATGACAATTAAAAATGGAGAATTCAACTAAATAACAATTTCAGAGGACTGGCTAGCCTCTGGAAATAATGTAAAGTCACCTCACTGATGTGATAAAAACCCTTTCAGAATCTTTTCCTAAGCTAAAACAAGATGTAAGATAGCTTTCAGTCTAACTGATACAACTGATAAAAAGTTGCTTTGAATTCTTAGTGTGTATTTTAGATGAGGTTTTTTATTTTTTTCAATTACAACTTTTACTAGTTCTACTGTTGATACTTTAAAGTAACATAGAACAACATAATACAACAGCAAGTTGCAATTTCTTTTTCACAGGGTAAAATCATAAACCAAGTCCAACCGCCTGCAAAAGTATGAGGCATAAGATCTGGCATCCAGTTTATAGGCACTTTTCAGAATAACTGTCTTTTGTCTCTTAAAAAAAAATATTTGCAGTAAAAAAGATCTTTATTCCTGAGATACTAATCTGCCCCGGATGTTTGCCCCCAGACAAAAGCTACAACCCTCAGTTTGTGAGATAACAATCGTGTCCACAAAATCACACCCCAGAAATTAGGACTTTAAAAAACCTAACCAGCAAGGAACAAATCACTGACAACAAAAAAATGCCCAGTTTTTCCCAGAAATTGTTTACGAAGAACAGTGCTCAAGGGAAGCATACTGAGCTCTAAAACAGGAGTAAAATTGTACACGATATCAAGTTTCCTGGTTTTCCCATAAGAAACTAGCTGTTGGGGTTATTTAAGGAAAAAAAAAAAAGGCAGAAAATCCCTGACTTATCTATTTTTTATTCACTTACCTCTGTAAAGACCAAAAAAGCCTTCAAAACGCAAAACCTTTTTAAAACAGTCAAAACTGTTTTTATACATCAACTCTCCTACGACTGAGCCAGAGGAGCGCTGATTCTGCATACGAGTTTTCACCAGGTCTATGGGATATACCGCAGTAGCACCAACAGCTGTAAAAAAACATCTGGAGTATTATTTCTGCAACATCGTTGTTGGTGTAATATATAATTATTATGATGATTTTCTACAATGTTTATTTGAACATGAAGAATATATAAGCTGGTAAGATCTTTGATATGTTGGAAGAAAGAAAGGACAATACTGAAAGTGTAGAAAAAGGTCTCAAAGAGAATGGATTACACTATTATATAAAACAAGGTATGCAAAACAAAGAAAACCATTCTGAATTACCAGTAAGGAAATCTGTTACTGGAGGAGAGTTTCAGAGGAATGTGGAGAGATACTAGAACAGAAGCAGTACAGAAAGAAAGGGAATGGCACAACCAAAAGTGGTTCCATTCTCCAATTCAATGTATAACAAGAAATGCACATTAGATGAGATCAAGTAGTCTGGAAAGACAGCGTTAAATTAATCCATGCTGGAAAACAGAAACCAGAAATATTACTCACCTCCCGCAACTGAGCCCAAAGTGAACCTGTAAGCTGACTCAGCTACCTGGAGCCAAATAGGCCTGCCTAACTCTTCAAAAGATTGCTGTGTGAGGAAAACAAAAGAAAAAAGAAAAAAAGAAGCTTGAAAATCTGCATGAGAAAACAAAGATGCCAGTGAATTCACTTCTGTAGTGTTACAGAAAGAATCTGAGAAAAATTGGTAGCTTTATGTTACAAACGAGAAAAAAACCCCCATAATTACTATGTAACTTCCATTACACCTAATGAATGAAGCACATGTTTCAAATACTCCTTCCAGAAGGTATTGATCCTTGCATATTCCTAGCCTGAGTGAAACGACCATGGTCAAGCAAAAGTAGAGAGCACCTTTGCTACTTTCCATTCTGTTGTCTTTGAATTTGTAAGGCATGGAACCCCCTTTTGGCTCAAATAAAATTCAGTATCCCAAAAGCAATTCAATATCTCACAGACAGATCTATCAGCATGGGATATATTTTAAGATTATATATACATTACTACATAGCATAGATACAACATTTCCCATCTTCAAAACAAGCAAAAGGTCAATTACTCCCCAAACTGTTCTCCACAAGACTTTTTCAGGCAGTAGTTAACTTCATATACAAAGACAACCTCAGTCACTGCCATCACATACACCACTACAAATGTATGTGTTCTAAATAAATACAAGTTGGCAGAGAAAATAATTGCAAAGACTCATAACCATATTATTAGAAACAAGGTAACTAATAAACAAGACATAAGTGTTCACAAACTTGCACTATAAAGTATGCAAGATGGGCCAAATTTTCTTCCAAATGTAACGAAGGGGATTAGAGAAGAATTTATGCTATGCAGTATAACTTCTCTGGGCTATAAGTGGCCAAGATAGTAACTGTTACATTCCATATTAAAGCAGATACTGAAGTCCATCTCCCAAACACAAACCTGTTTTTCTTAAAAGCACCCTGTATCACTAGCAGATGTGCTCCAGACAGCACAGCTGGAGTATATACTGATCTCAGACTGCTACAGGAATCTTTGCGCTGATGCACATTATGAATTCTTACAAAGATCACTGAATGCACATTCCAGAGCTAACTCACCAAGGCTACTAAGTTACGTTACATTCAGTTTACCGAAGTCCTGAAAAGTGGAATATCCACAGAAAGACAGCATGTACCTCAGCGTAAACTACTCTGTTTGGACTGGTATTACATAGGACATGCAAAAAGCTGCCTTTATTGCATACTGTTACACTGTATGCACACATTGTAGGACAAACGCTTGTGAGACTAAGATGGAATCATTACCTGTAAAAAAACATGAGTTATATTTTTGCACAGTTTTCCCACAAAATAAAAAGATACAGCTACCACCATTTCCTTCCACAAGGTATTTTCCTCCCCCAGCAATATAGAGAACAGAGAAATTCCAGGTAGCACCAAAATTACAAACTGCACATGTAGACCAGCACAAAAGGGCATAAATCAAACATACAGTCTTTACAAACAAATAGAAGCAATAAATCTGAAGAATGTCCTCACTATTCTCAAAATACTAAACTTTCCTATCTAAAAAACCCAAAAATATATCACAATAGAAACAAAATAACCACAAAAATAAATTTGAACATACAGAGCTATTTCTTTTGATTCATGTAAATAAAAGACGTGTGCAATACTAATACCCCAAAAAGGCTTAGACGCAGGACTGGTTCTCCATTCCACAAAAAATCTCTCTTATTTTAGCACACCTGCTTCCTTTTAGCTGTTTTAAGGTTATTCTTTTTCTTCTAAGCTCCACACAGTCCTCAGCAAAATCCATCATCACATTCAGACATTAATCTTAATGAATACATAGCTGGATGTTAAAAATCAAATTCTTTCTGAAGGAAATGTCACTTTTATATTATTAAATAAGTGTTCACAAAGTTTGCAATTTACTTGTGTGTTCAGATGGATATGTAAATGAATGTAATTAATGCTATAGCTTTCAAATCATGAATATTTATAAACAGAAAATTACTGTAGCTGTCATCCCCATAAGATAATTCAGCTGCTAGGCTTTAAGAAAATCTTACACAATGAAAAAAATTGACAATAAAGTAAACATGGTTGAAAGGAGGCTAATTTCCATTTCCACCAAATCTACATAGAGTAAATTTATGTAAAAATTTAATTTTTCTTTAAGAAGGAATTTTAAAATCATATAAAAGTTATTACAGACTTGGTTTCATTTTCCAGGGATGGTAGAACCTCACTAAGATGACATTCTATTTTCCACAAAGGGATATCTTCCATTTTGTCAATACAATTAAATAAGTAACTTAAGGTCCACTTAGGATAAGATCTAGCAAAAGACTTTTCCTTATAAATCAAAGAACACTAGATTACTTTGCATATTGCTGTCCTCTCAATACAGAATGTAGACTAGGATGAAAATACAATATATTACTCCAAGAGTGTGAAAAGAGTATATTCTGTTCTAGTGATGCATGAAGCTTTTATCTGAGCTCATTTTATAACAGTGCCAAGCTACAAACATAATTCTGAAGTGTCAAACAAAACAAGTCAGTATTGCGTGTACTCAGAAAGGTGAGTACAAAGACATTGATTTCATTAAAACCAAAGTTGGCAGTTAGGAATGTAATTACAAAACTTCATCAGAAATATTTATTAATCTGGAAAAACATTGTATACACATTTCTGCATCAATCCATTCTGTCATTCTTGTCATCAGGAATCCATACGAAGACTGTTACCACTAAGGAGGTTTTGGACATTTATTTCATTGGCTCAGATACGTCTAATTGCCTAAGGACAAGACAGTGGTAACATTAAGGACAGACCAGACATTGCATTTCAGACCAATTTGTTTGAGAGAGAACTGAATGATCAAATCCACCTGTAATAACAGTAACCAAAACACACTCAAAGTCTCACATGTGGAAGACTTGCTATATTCCAAATAGGACAATTTTTCAACCATAGCAGTTGAGCTAACGCAAGACTTCCCTATCACAATACGCGTTCTAGACTTTGCAGTGGATGTAACTGCTTCAAGGAACCTTTCTGCAGTGCACATATAAAGTGAGCTGGGAAATAAAAAGGCTTTATAAACAAAAGCTTTCATTTTCAGATAGAGTCCTGGGACCCCTCCTGCACTGGCAAATACAGAACATTGGTGTGGCGAACAAGGCACTGGTGATTTTGTCACTGCACTGTCACTTTATCTCAGACCACCCTGCAGCAGAACTATCTGTCGCTGGCATCGCCAGGGTAGAGAACCTCAATTTCACTGTATGGTAGACAGCGTACTTTGGAATGGCTGACAAAGGTATCGCTGCCAGCTGCATGTGTTCCTGTCCCAACAGCCCAGATGGCTGAGCTACTTGGGAATCAGTTGCTGAATCACTGCAATTCAGGACTAGAATTTCAACACAACTCATCACCAGCATCAGATGGCCAAAAATGCTGAGCTGCAAGATGTGCCTGTTCAGTGGTTGATTCCTAAGAAGATCAGCTGTCTGTGTACCAAGCAAGGTGTGGGAAGCTGAAGCAGACACCAGCTCAAGCCAGGCTATGCCCACTTGGCGGTGACAGCTCTCACATGTCTTGGTAGGCACCCCATAAACCCTTAACACAGACAGAGAGAACTGGAGTTGTTTAGACATTGTAAGAAAATGTGAACCTTCAGGATGAAAAATTACATTTATCTACTGGAGTATACAAAGATGTATTTAGTCAGAACTATAGGATATGCTCATATAGGATCTTAAGACTTATATTCTACTTCCCTTCGTATATTACAGAGGGAAAGGGGATGTGGAAACATCCTTGGAGAAAAATGCACTGCTTCAGATGAACATCACTTATTTTCTTGTAAAGCTTACTCAAGAATGTACAGCTTTGTGTGGAACTGCAATTTCTCATTAGGTTCCACCAGTAAAAATAAGTAAAAGATTATGCATTAGAAACTTCTAAGATCAGATCCTGGCTTTTTGTTTTGCGTAATAAACACTGATGTGCAACCAGTCTATATATTTTATGATTACACAACCATGTAATTCATGGTATGTATGCACATCTTCTCTTCTGAATCTGCTGTGCAACTGTTTCAAGGATTTTCTTGAGCGCATTATTATCTTTACATTATCAACAGTTGAGTTAATTCCCCCTGAACTACTCTTGTGAGAGCAGTCATCTAAAAAAGGCTTCAGAAAAAGGATTTCCCTAGAATATTTCTGCAATGGAATGGACTAGAACAGAATATTTCTATTAGCAGCACAGCAGATGCCCCATTATATTGCAAGCTTTAATATCAATAGTACTTCAGAGTCAAACTTAGATGAAGGTTAAGGTAAAATTTAATTCACAGCTTAGCTAGCATTAGACAGATCTGCCTGCAAAAGGAAACCTGTCAGATTATATGTTGAAACAAAAATAGCACGAAGATAAGCCACCAAAACCTAGATTTATTTTCAACACAAACTTGAAAGATACACTGCTGGAGATGAACAGTACAGTACCCAGTAACTGTGGTGAAAAGTCTAAATATAAGCTAAACACATGCATAATATTTGGTCCTAAATCTTATAGTTCTTACAGTTGTACAAAGAACCACTGCAGTAAGAAACAATTTACATTCAAAATCCTACTGCATGGCCTGGGAGTCTTATACTGTACTATACATGTATATGTTTAATGAGGCAACTATGATAAAAGCAAAGCTAGCAAACATGAATGTAAAATAAAGGTCTGGTGAAATAGAGGGTTAACATTCTACTCCAGTATTTTTCATCACTCCCAACAAATTTGAATTCCCATTCTACTGCCTAGGTCAGATAGCCAACAACTACCGCACAACTCAGTGATCATTTAAGATAAATGGTTAAGCCAATCATTCATGCATTTTTAAAAAAAAAAGAACACATTTGTAAGACTTACATATAAGACTCATGTTTTTTACTATCTGTATTGGGTTTGCATGGCAATGTTTTTGTAGTAGGGGCTGGCTACAGGGGTGGCTTCTGTGAGATGATGCCAGAAGCTTCCCCAGTGTCTCCAAGCCAGCTCCAAGACAGACCCGCACTGGCCAAAGCTGAGCCCACCAGCAACAGTAGTAGCGCCTCTGGGACAGCATATTTAAGAAGGTGGGGGTGGGAAGAGTTGCTGTGCAACAGCAGTTGTAGCTGGAGAGAGGAGTGAGACTATGGGAGAACAGCAACTCTGCAGACACCCAAGATCAGGGCAGGAGGGGCTCCAGGCACCAGAGCAGAGCTTACCCGGCAGCCCCTGGTGAAGGCCATGGTGAGGCAGGCTGTGCCTCTGCAGCCCATCAAGGTCCATGGTGGAGCAAATATCCACCTGCAGCCCATTGAGAACCTTAAGCCAGAGCAGGTGGATGCCTAAAGGAGGCTGTGACCCCTTGGGAAGCCCGCGCTGCAGCAGAGTTTCTGGCAGGACCTGTGACCCCACAGGGGACCCACGCTGGAGCAGTCTGTTCCTGAAGGACTGCACCCATGGAAGGGACCCAGGCTGGAGCAGCTCATCAAGAACTGCAGCCCGTGAGAAGGACTCACATTGGAGAAATTCATGGAGAACTGTTTCCCACAGGAGAGACCCCACGCTGGAGCAGGGGAGGAGCATGAGCAGCCCTCCCTGATGAACTGACCACAGCCCCATTTCCCATCCCCCTGTGCTGCTGGGGGGAGGAGGCAGAGAAATCAGGAGTGAAGCTGAGTCTGGGAAGAAGCTGGGGAGGGAAAGTGTTTTAAGGTTTAGGGTTTATTTTCTCCTTATCCTACTCTGATTTTGACTGGTAATAAATTAAACCAATTTCCCCAAGTTGAGTCTGTTTGCCAGTGATGGTAACTGCTGAGTCATCTCCCTGTCCTTATCTCGACGCACAAGCCTCTCCTTATATCTTCTCTCCCCTGCTCAGCTGAGGAGGGAAGCTATAGAGCAGCTTTGGTGGGCACCTGGCATCCAGCCAGGGTCAACCCACCACAATATCATAAAATAGTTTTGTAGTTAAGAGTTACTTAGTGAAGTAAAATGCCTTTTCAGGAGTGAATAAATATATTCACAGTAAGGAATCCAAGTATCTATACCTGCTCACCTCTAAACAGACCATCCTTCAATAGGACACCTAACATCTTGTTTAGACACAACAGTTGGCCCTGCTTCTATCTTTATAGCTATACACTTATAGCATGTTGCACTTGCTAGGAACCTGTTTAAAGTGTATTTTTTATATGCAAATACATGTAAACATTCACTTCAACAATTTTATCCTGCTTCTACCTACCTGCCTCTGGAGTTCTGCCAAGTTGTAAGGTAATGCACCTTCAGCCAGCGGTGCTATTCTCTCAATATCTGCCAAAGTTAAGCGCCTTTACACAAGGTGGAGAGAAGCAAATTACTGTTAGATAAAACATCAAGCATATTCAATACAGTATTCCTGGCCACATCCCACAGAACACATCCTGAGTTTAAAAAAACCAACCACCTGCCATATTTGAATGCATATCTAAGAAGTCTGCTACACTGCAATAAAGAATGCTTGGAGGTAGAAGGGCTTTCTCTTCTTGTAGCTCACAAGTGGAGATAAAGGGAGCTTGGATTATTCAGAAGCAAGTTCCTGATTACTAGTAATAAGAGATACAATACATCAATTAAATAATTTCTAGGTAATTCCTACCTAAGTTTTCACATGTGTTGAAGAGCCATACAAAACATCATCAATATAAGTGTTAATAATACCAGTGTATTGTAGCCTTTTGGGACTAATGCAATGTATTTTTTGATTTTATATGTATACCTATAATACACTTGATATACACAATTCACTTAAAAACCCATGCATACAGCAAAGTTAGTTTACATTGAATAAATTACTGTAATGGAATAAAACGGAATTTTCTTAAAATTAAGATGAAAAATAGTAGTTTTCACAGAGAAAACAGCAAAATAATGATTGTGAAATGATAAAATTAATCATTATGTTACCCAGTAACATTGTATAAATCTGCAAGTTGGTAGAGAATATCTATTTCCAGTGGTGTAACTTGTCCAAAGTGGATTGCAGAGTGGGCAAATTCCTCTGGATTTAAAAGGGAAAGAGAAACAAAGCAATTGTGTTATTTGTCAAATTTTCTCTTTAAATGCTCACAAGTAACTTTAATATCATAAAAAAAAAATCTATCACCAAGAAGCAAAATCCATAATGCAAAGGGAAAAGATATCTCTAGAACACCTATCTCAAAACAGGCCTTTGCCACACAGAGCAAGTCTTACTCCACAGATGATTTACAGCAAGATTTCATCAAAGTCAACAAAAATCCTCATATTATCAAGCTTAATAAAACCAAACCCACAACTTGTGATTCTTGTTTCTGAAGTTCTGCAAAACAGAACAGAATAGAATAAGGGTCCATGATTCACAGCTTTAAGGGCAATTGGCTCATCTACTGCTATCATGTCCAGATTTCTTTCTCTGCTAGCTCTGAATGACCCCAAGCTTAAACATTCATCTAGCCAAATTACATGACATATTCATAACATAATTGGCAACTTACAATAAACAAATCTGAGCACTGAAAACACAGTAGCTTTTCTTCACAACACAAATCCAAGTTAGGTATATTTATGCATCTGTACCAATAAACACTGCTAGGCAACTTGTCAGCACAATTTGGAGGATAAGGACAGGCATTTTATGCTTTCCTTTAGAGTCAAAGGTATGCAGAGCACATGAAGTTTAGCCAAATAAAGAAGCGGGGGTAAGAAACTTTGCATGCTTTTTACCACACATAGGCTTGGCTGGTCCCATCCATACAGGTAATAAAATTGGTGACAAAATCTGTCATAAAATCACTACAAAAGCAATCCACGCATGCCTGTGGCAAAACTGAAATATGGCAAACTTTCACATGCACAGGGATCAGCTATGTCCTAACAGACATAAACCATATATAAAACCACTCAGAGATAAGTAAGCACTAAGAAGTTATAAACTATTACAAATTTTCTAAAAAGGATTTAATCACGGATAAAGTAACTAGAGCTGAAATGTGGAGATTACTGATGATGGATTTTGAAATTAATCCATTCTATCACATTCCCTAGGAACTTCCTATCTCTGAGCAACCATGCATCCCTTTCAAGGAGCGGTAAACTTCTCAGTAATATACTGACTTGCAGTTATCCATTCAAACTAATAAGGCCAACACAGCTCTTGCCAGAATCCCAGTTCTTCTCCTTAATGAGCTAGCTGAAAATCGTTACTTACTGGTGAGGATGAAAATCACCCTTTAAACACTTTCATAGTGGCCCTAACCTTGCATACTACCGCAGCTTCTGACTTGCCCCAACACATATGCAATACCAGATTACAAACTGGACAGAACTAAAACAATAATAAAAATGTAGGAAATATACTTTACCTTTTGTGACTTCAACATCTTTTCTTGTACCTGCTATATTACTGTATATCTTCCTAACAAGATCCATGTTATTCAAAAGGGCATTAAATGCATTGAAATAGGAGAAGCTGACCTGATGTGAAACAGTTCCACCAGCTACCTTTAAAAATTAAATGAATGCAGTTAAGTGCCTTAAGCCCTATTACAACATCTTATTAGAAATTACAGAAACATCCATTTGGGCAAATAAGGAAAGAATTAAAGATATCTTTCTATTCCTGTAATTTAAAGATATTTTAATAGAAACATGAAGGGAGAATTATTAGACAGGATACTAGTTTTTGGTAAAAATTAAACATTAGGAAACTATCTGGAAATAATCATATAAGTAGATTATTTATTCAATGTATCTGATATACACACTAAATGCGTCATTGAGTATTTTTCTAATACTCTCTATTTCTAATAGAGAAATGCATGTAAATGCTATTTAGATAAATGCACTGACTTCTTGCATTCCATATAGCAGTGACCATTTGTTTCAAACTCTAAATTAGATACTACACATTTTATGGAAGACAGTGTGCCTTATTAGTTAGGCAAGGCAAGATTTATAAGTAAAATAGTACGATAAAAGTTACTACTTTATATTTTATATAACTTTCATTCTATAAATATTATACTATATGCTTCTAGTTTATAACTTTTATATCATTACTTTACCTACAGATCTTGCCAGACTACCACAGCTGTAACCATTCTACCTCTACAAGCTACATACTGATTTTCCAAATTCTGATCTGAAAAAGAATGCACAAGTATATAAAAGGACAAAACCAACTAGTCTCCACCTTTTGAGATCTGTCAGGTATTAAACTATGAAAATTAGATGCTTTTTTCCCAAACTAATTTTCTTCCTGCACCAAGTACAGTTTGCCCTGAAAGTGTAACAGACATTCAATCTGTTTTCAAGAGCACTTCAAGCATGTTAACCAGACTCCCAAACTTTTCCACTGCTGCAGCCAAGGACTGCTGCCGTGTTTCACCCTGGCCACTCTGTTAGGAAGGTGATAATCTCTAGCACTGATGCAGTGATAAACAGGTAGGAAAAGACAAAGTGGGAGAGAAGCAGTAACATCTTAAAATATTACAGCTATTAAACACTGAACTCAAGGACTTTTCTTTACACTTACTGAAACTAAATTTTCTTCCACAAATGGAGTTAGCATATGCGAGCGAAGGGTAACCATGATGTCACTGAAGTCCAGACCAGTTATCATACCACTTTTATTTTTGTCCTTCAAGGCAAAGGCTTGTCTTGCATGTTCTGACTGCAGCTCCTAGAATGAATATTCAGAAACAGCAGATTAGAAGCAAATTCTGTAACTCGCTGTTCACAAAACTCTCACTAATCTCATATTCTTACAGCATGTCTCAATACAGCTGTGCATGTAGACCACAGCACAACTGCAATTTAAACTTAAAGGCCAGCTCAACTAAAACAAGAAGCTGCATACCAATTCTATCCACAGATTCATTCCTCTGTCAAAGAAAAGCCTCAATTCAACTGTAAGGAAATATGCACTTTCACCAAATGATCTGAGAAATAAACTTCACATACCCACGTCCTGTCTACTATCTATTCCTTTATTAAATACTTAACTGCTAGAGAAACTCCTGATATTGATCTTACAGACTCAGTGAACTGATCTCTTACACATCCAAGATGAAATATGACTGGACTGTTATAAACTAACTCATTGAAAAGTACTTGAAAATAAACAGAAGGACAGTGAAAATTATATAATATAGATTTAGATTGCCCCCAACAGCTACCTTCCATAATGTCAGAAATGGTCACTCATTTCAGGCAATTCAAAACTCCTATACAATCTGTAAAAACCTTCATATAAAGCACACTGCAGTAACCTAACCTCAAGTTAATAACAATGGTTGTAAATTCTATGTCCAGAAAAAGTTGTTTCCTTCTATTCAAGCACACAATAAAGCAGATTCAGCTGTCATTCAGAACTCTAGAAGCAGCTAAAATAATAACCATGTTCTGACAGACAGTAAGAGGGCAAACTATCTAGCTTATATCACCTTCACAGTAATTTCTCAACTCTTATAACCTCAAGATTAAGGTTTTCTAGATCAAGGTGCAACAAACCTGCTCTGATATAAGTCCCAAACCCCACAAGATGCTGTTAGACCAAATAAGAAAAACAACCTGATCTGAAAGGAGGGACAACAATATCCAATTTCTGCACACGTTGAAATTACTGCAGCCCATACTACCCTTCCCTACTAAGGATTTTTATTATACTATGGCAGCAAGAGGTTACTGTACCTTACATGACAGTATCCTAGAACAATAAACACAAAAACAGAACAGAAATTTACCACTTTGCTCTAGGTTCCCAACAAAAAAGATTCTTCTCACCAGCAATCTGTTTTGCTTCTACACTAGTGTCCCAAATTTGTGCCTGGGATCACTTAAAATACGCAGTATTAAATGCAGGACACAGTTTATTCCTGAAAGTAACATCGAGTTATACCACAACCTTGAAAGACTGTCCCAAACTCCAGTATTTCAATTTACAATACAGGCTTCAGATCCTACTAGTTAGGTAGGTTTTTCTACAATCTGCTCTTGATCTAGATACAGCTCAGCACAAGAAAGACATAGAGCTGTCAGAGCGGGTCCAGAGGTGGGCCACAAAAATGACCAGAGGGATGGAGCACCTCTCCTGCGAAGACAGAGGCTGGGAAAGCTGGGGTTGTTCAGCCTGGAGATGTCTCCTGGGAGACCTTACTGCATCCTTTCAACACTTGAAGAGGGCTTGTAAGAAAAGATGGGGACAGGCTTTTTAGTGGGGCCTGCTGCAACAGGACAAGGGGTAATGATTTTAAACTAAAAGAGGGCAGATTCAGACTTGCCAGAAGGAATATTTTTTTTTTATGATTAGGGTAGTGAAATGCTGGAACAGGTTGCCCAGAGGTGGTATATTCCCCATCCCTGGAAACATTCGAAGTCAGGTTGGACAGGGCTCTGAGCAACCTGACCTAGTTGAAGATGTCCCTGCTCATTGCAGGAGAGGTGGACTAGATGGCCTTTAGAGGTCCCTTCCAACCCAACCATTCTGTGATTCTATGATCTATTTTTATCCTGGACAATAATTACAGATTATATCAAAGCACATCTATTAGTCCCTACTTTTAAGACAGTGTACCAAAGGCCAGCTCTGGAAGTGCAACATCTGTATTTCTCCAGGTCTACCAGACAGAAAAAACTGTTGTTATATCATGAGGTGATCACTGCATGTTAACTTATGGAATTCAGTGTTTATGCAATTACTGCATGTTAATTTATGGAATTCAGAATTTATGCAATTACCTACAATTCTACTAACTCCTTTTTCATTAATTATAATGTACCTTTCTCCTACTTTCCTCTTTCTCCAACCTTTATAACTGATGTCTCCCTTTACTTCCTTCTAGTATAACGTTCCAATTCCTAATATGTTTTTGGCTTGGCACAAAGTCCAGTTCTGTGAGTGAAATCCTTTAAAGCCTGATCCCTAGAGGATG
Organism: Microhierax caerulescens; assembly: GCA_035590215.1. Classification (NCBI taxonomy): domain Eukaryota; kingdom Metazoa; phylum Chordata; class Aves; order Falconiformes; family Falconidae; genus Microhierax; species Microhierax caerulescens. The sequence goes on along the minus strand of JAVJGJ010000061.1, from coordinate 20,549,314 downwards.
CTTCAGCAACATCTCAGGAAAGCAGGTTTGCCTCCTGTGGATCTGGCTGCATTTAAGACCAAACTCCCAATGTATGTGTGGTGGCATGCATGGCAGTGAGAGAAAAAAAAAGGGTAATCATTAGTATAATGTTTATAAAACTAAAAGAAAGGTTGAAAAAGCTAAAACCTTTATGTGGGAGGTTATATGGTTAATAACAACTAATTATATTAAGGATGTTATGTTTCTATGGTAGAGGTTACTTTTGCTATTAAATTCCACAGAAAAAAACAGACCCTCAATCCAGATTAACAACAATCAGTAAAACAGTTAATTTCATAAACAGTATATTTAGTCCCATTCTTTTATAGGATGGTATTCAAGTTAAAGCACACCGAGTACACACTGCTTACAGAACTGGTATGGAGAAGTAACAGTTCATCAGAACTGTCAGAATTAGTATCAGATAATGATTATCACTACCAGAATAAACTCAAAATTTATAATGATATTAGGGTATTATTAGAAATTAGAAAGAATTTCAGTTCTACTTTGGAAGAAGGTTAATAACTGACCTGAAGAAACTGAGTGAACTCTGCATAGTTAAGATGCTTCTTCCTGTTATGTCCAAAATGCAGTCGAATGAACTCACAGTCCCAGTTGAAGGGGATTTGGTGATGAATAATAGATTGTTCAAATATTTCTTTGACATTTGCTTTGGGGGAGGGAAAAAGAACAAGTGAGCTTTGGGGTACAGTAAATCTACAAACGTTCCAGGAAGGATACAAACAAATTATATTTTAAACAGCTGTTTAAGAAGTGGTTTAGTTTGTTAAGAATAATTGCTAACCAAACCTTTACAGAGCTGTATAAGAACACATTTGCGACACGACGTGATACTTTTTGTATTACTGCATAAAACCTTGGAGTGCGTGTTTTATTTAGTTTTAATTAAGAAGCAATTTCCCTCATACATGACAAATAAGAGCTATTTTGCATTCTGATATAAAAATCAATAGTGGTTCTCTGTCTCTGCTAGGAGTCAAATTAGCCCTTTATCAAGAGCACGAATACCTGCATTACAATCTCACGCAATATTTGTCATACTAAGTATGGTTTGATTGAAACTTGATTATTACAATCACACTGTCTGAATATGTCTATTGAAGATAGGTATAAGAAATGACATCTAAAACATATCATTAACTCAGCAGAAAGCACCTTATTAGATGCTTTTGATAAGGCCTTAGCACAAAAATCAAATCCTATAAAACGTAATTGGTAGTCTTAGTTATTAAAATGTTTTAAGATAAGTGAAGATAGAGATGTCCTCTTTTAAATGAAGTAAAGAAAAAAACTGTCATTTCAGAATATGGAATTCTCTGTATGTATACTGTGCAATTGAAATCTCAATGCTAAACATATTATCTGAATTCAAAAACCTCATCTGAAAAAAAAGTATGCATTATTCATACACAGCATCGCCATGCTGCGAAACAAGCCTGCTTTCTGTGCAGATTACCCACCCATACACATAAACAGTATAACCGATGTCTACCCACAGCACAGGAACACTTCACAAAACCCACCTCCAAGTACCTGAATTGATTTGTTTTTATCAGCTAATCTAGGACCTGCAAACAACCACAATAAAATGTGGCATACAGCTTAAACTTAAAAGGAAGTACAAAATATTTTAGCTGAAGACACACCTTTTCTATGTTTAGTGTAAACAGTTCTGCTAAAAGACAAAATGCAGTAAGAACTTTAATACCATTTGGTAACTTCACATCAAGAGCTATTTACTTGGAGTAAATGTGTTGCTTTCTCTATACTAAAGGACTACTTGATTGATTCTTTCTTTCAAGTCTACAGCCATTCCACTAGTTCTAGACCAAATTGAGGCAAAGCACTATATGGATTTATCTTTTGAGTGAGGAAAAGAAGGGAAATGTTCAAAATAAACCTGTCTCAGAAGAGGGACATACAAAGTAGGATTCTTTGGCTACATCACCTGCTTCACAGTTAGTTTGAGATTATGTATTCGAAGGGCAGATAATGGCTAGGAAGTGATTTACCTGTAATTTAGTCCTTACTTAAAGGTCAAACATAGTCCATAGTCAAAAAACTGCAATTTAAACCACAGTTTCCACTGCAAGGTAGGCTAAAGGTGTTGTTCAGGTAAACAAGAAACTTAAAAAACTACCCTGACTACTTGTAACTGTCTGCTCACATCTATTCATCGCTATCAATATGCAAGGTGAGCATTAAGAAAATGAGAGATAATGCACCCCAATTCTTAGTGCTGAACAATTTTATTTTGCCTACTTCATTTGAAAGTTTTGTCTGTAGCAGATTTATTCATCGTTGCCAGAGATCCAGGAAGCAGGAGATTTAAATTTAAATTATCTACCTACCACTGACTCACTGCTGCTTCAGAGCAAGCTACCTAGAGTTTTTATGTACTACAAACCCAAACATGTAAGTGCAGCTCACTACTGACCTTGCAAAACGGCGCTGAACTCTGATCAGTACAGAAGGCAGGGCTTCTTAATTGGCTCTGTTGGCCTGGCTACCAATATACAAACAGGGTGCCAACTAGCAACTACTTACACATCTGTAAAACTGACCTCTAATACACATGGAGTTCTCCTACCTAGAACTTAGGAAAGAATGTGCTGAAGCAGCCAGAAATTTTCAGTTGTTTCCAATGATTGCTTCTTTTAACCTTAGAGAAAGGTTAAAAGTCTCACTTTTTTCATATAATATTCATACATGCTAATATAGACAGATCTTCTAATTATTTTTAACTAGACTTAAGACCTTGGTCTTTTCATAATTATCATCCAAGCATTTAACTTTATACTACTTAGAAAACCAAGAACCAGTTTCCTAAGCTATTCCTAAGCTATCTTAGAAACATTTACAATTAGTCATTAACACATAACAAGTCAAGATTCTTCAGCAGATAAAAATAAAACTTGTAAATTAAGTAATAAATTTCTATCCAATAGTTAAGTGCGTTGGTACTTGAAGAATTCCAGTAGTGGCTAACTAGCTTTAATAAATGGCATCCAAATTAGCCTGTTGCTTCTCTGAAAATTGAGGTGCCTTATCCATTTTTCTTCCACAGGCAATCACAATCAGTAATGTATACTGCATGTATTACAGTACTATGAGTTTAAGGATATACTGTTTTATCTAATGGTTAATTAATTTTGTGTTGGGTTTGGTTATGAAAGACTTGGGGTACAGGAACAAAACCAATTGTGCATAACCGACAGTTAAAACTAACTGCAATTTTCCAAAGCCATCTGGGATTCTCAGACATCTCTAGAAAAGCACTAAAATTTACTACTACTACTCAAGTTGCAATGCTTTCTTTACAATATATCAAGAACACCTTTTTAATCCAATTTAGTTGGCTATTCTCTAATATTAAAGAAAATAGCCATCACAACAACTAACAATTTGCGGGATGAGAAACAGCGAATGGACAATCACATTTCAGAAATTACACATTATGTGATCGTCACCTATACTTCCACCACTTTAAATTATGATCAAATGTCTTATTTTTAATTTTCTTTTTTTCATAGCAGAAGCAAAGCACTGACAACAAGGAAAATGGGTAACATTAAGGTACAGATGCTGGGTTTTTTGCTTTTTTTAAAATCTCCCTCATTCAAAACTAGTAATGCTTCTAAATTAAGATAAACTACAAGTACTTCAAAATTTCCAACAGAGCTATTCTGCAGGGGGCAAACAGCAAATTATTTTTAAACCCTTTCATTTTAGTATGACATTTTACAGAATGCATTCATTGTCCCTGTCAATAAATGTTGCTCATTTACTAATGTCTTTTCCTACTCTTTGCTCACCTTTCCGCAGTGGAATTCTTTCCTACTGAGCTGATAACTTTCTTTCCAGGCTTATAGCAATGCATTTTCTTCTCAGACAGGCATACAAGTCAGCAGCCTGATGACATACTCAACTTACCATCAGCCCCAGGAACAATAAACCTACTACTCTAGTGCACTAGTACATTACCTCTAAGGCGACACGCATTCTCTCAAGATTGCTTCAGAATTTCCCCACCCAATCATTTTAAACAAATTACAGATGCCGGAGCAGCTATCTGCAGGCAGCTTACACATGACTGGCTCAACCTCCATCAAACACCGTTACCTATCAGGCTCAGAAAAACGATACAAGAAAAACAAAGTTTTTAGGCAATACTGAATTTCATACAAGGAGAGTATTTCAAGTTATAAACACCATGATGTCTTATTATGGCCCATGGTGGGGATGAGCTCAGTACCTCAAAGAAGCCTTGAGCCAGCACCTACTCTTTATTGTGACTTAACAGCTCCCCAGGAAGCAGAGTGGAAATCTCACCCAACTCAAGTGCCACCAACCTGTTAGCAGCCTCCTATTCCTTCTCACCAGTGATGGAATGTCAATCATGCTTGTTAGAGACACAAAAATATAAAGATGATGGTTTTAAGTAGCATCATTAATATGCTAAAGGTTTGTTGTTTAACAGGGGGTTTTTAATGTCTACTTAAGTCTTCTACAGTTCCATTTGTACATATTCGGCCTTAACGTACATAATGAATTCTAACATATTCTGTGTTGCTATTTTTCGTTATTTCTGCTAACAGCAAATTTTACATGTTTTCACTTTCAAGCATAAAATGAAAAATCACAGTTGAAGGCAATAAGACTTTTTTTGTAGCACCTGATGCAACAGAGGTATATTAAGAGTGTTCCAAATGTAAATAATGCAGTAATTACTTTGATGTGAGAGCAAAATGGCAAGCAGCAGGAAAAGTGAGAAAGCTAAACTACAAATAGTTACATTGTATTTCTACTCTTCTTTTAAAATTCAGTGAAAATAGTGATTTAGTTTAAGGTTAAGATTAGTGACATTCATAATGACAAATTGTCAATATATATAATTTTAATGTGGAGTTCTCCTTTTTTGTTCCCTCTTAATGAACTGTGGCTTTGAACTTAGTACTATGTTATTAGTATAAAAAATAAGGAGGGGTTCCCATCCTCCACTGCTTACAAGTGCTCAAAACTGTGGTTTAAACCTGAAAGAATCCTATAACAGGAAAGAAACAAACAAAACAACAACAAAAAAACAACAAACCCCACACCAGGACATAAGAAAGACACAACATACAGTGACCTTTCCTACATTATCTGCATGTGTTAAGCAAGACATCCTGAAAACAGGCAACTAACATATGGCTACCACAAGGCCAAGAAAAATAGCAGTTGTAGTTTACAGTGCACTTGATTAAAAAAATGGTGTTTTTCTTATATCCTCAGATCTGTACCCATGTGATCATGAGATATTTTTCTGTTTACATTTTAAAAGGTTTCCAGCCTTTATGGTTGCAAACAATATTTAAGATTAAATCCAAATCCCAGCATTTTCAATCCAATTGCTCTTTTGGAAATGGTGGACAAGTGAGTACTAGGAGTGATCTGTGTTTCCTGAAAAATAATACTCAAAAGCAAAGAACTATACCAACATATATTCAACTCCTTTCTCTTATTCTCACTCATCTTCCAGTATTCTCAAACTCTGTGTCCTGATTAAGGGAAATTTTTTATCCCAGATTAAAATTTGTTTAAGAAAATGGATGGAAAAGATTTCAGTATCACTGTATACTCAATTTCTGAAACTATTACATTGATGTTTATTATTTCAGTTCACCAATATCATGGTAATTTTCACATCGTTGCATTACTAGGAAATCCAATCTCCTTACTCCCCCCAGTGCCTTTAAAGAAGAGGCCATTATGCATTTTGCATTCTCAAGAATATTTTTAATTAGATTTTGAGCTGCAGGATGTTTTTAAAAGCTTTATATTCAGTTCCATAAATATTTTCTAATTATCTCCAAAATACTGTAAAAATTCTCAATAGAGAATCACAAACATGAAGGCATTAAAATTTTCAAAATCTCATTACACTACCTCTATCTTTCTATCCATACCAGCATGGGTATTTAACTAAAAAAGTGTCTCTGAAATTCTCCAGTTTATCAGAGAATGGTCTTCTCTGTGGTGACTCTACAAAGAAGAACAACTGTAAAAAGCCTTGAAATGGTACATTCCAATTAGAAGTGATACAGTCCAGATCATTGTATGGTTCACCAAAGTGATAAATTACAAAGAGTCATTTTACTTCGAGCTAGACAACTTATTTTCAAGAAAAGTTTCAGTCATAGTCACAGACTTCACCTTTTAACTACAGTAAGGATTATCTGTTTCAACATCAAAGCAAACCAAGTATCTTGAGCAGATTTAATATTCAGGTTTGCCTTAACCTGAATTCAGGTCAAAAGATTATCAATAAAAAGAAGTTTCCTTAGTACAACAGCATGAATTTTATTGAGTATTTTTAAATTTCACTCATGTTAAATAGCTTAGTCACATCCCATGATCATAAAAAGCAAAGTGGTTGTCAGTCTTCTCTGGCTACAGATAGCAACCCTTAACAAGACAATGCATGGAAAAAGAAAAAAATAAATCACTTTTCTTTATCAGCTTTTACTGTTACCTTTCAAATATTTTATGGCTCACCAGCAACACATCTCCCATAAAAGTCACCTAGAAATCATTTATGAAGACATACAAGCATTTGATTCAGGAAAATAAATTATTTTTTTCTATCTATCCATGATTAAAAAGTCATTTAAACTACACTGTCACTTATATCAATGGGTTATTAAAATAGTAATTTTACTGCTTTTTATTCATCAAGCTGACAGCAAGTCCAGTGCAGCTGAAACACGTAAAATAGTACTGAGCACGCTGTACAGTTTGCCCATACAAAGTAGGACCAATGTGACATTCTTGCAATGGACATGCTATCTGCACATTTATGGCAGTCATTCATACTGGATTTCTGGATGTCTAAAACTGGAAAAATGTCCCAAAGCAGTAAGTTGATGACATTAAAGTGACAGAAGGTTTCCTATTTCAACAATCCCAATTAATATAAGATACTGCACAAAGACATTGATTAGAATAGCATACCTGGCAAGTATTTCTACCAAATAGTTTCTAAAGAATCATAAACTCTTTCTCCCTCTCCTTCCATTTCTCAACTCACAAGACTTAAGTTCTTCTGTAACCAATTTAATTACTTTCTGCATTGGAGAGTTGGAAACTAAATTTTTTAAGAGACAAGTCACAGGCTGAGGTTCAAGGGGACTACAAGAAGCTAAAGTGCTCAAGTATGGTCCAAGTCCATAAATATAAATACAACATAAAAATAAATCCTAAAAAGATGTGAACCTGACTGAAGCAACTTGCTTTCAAATGCAGAGCCAGCTATAAAAAAAAAATCAACAAGTACATTTAACTTTCTCCAGATAACTGAAGATTTGAGTAGATTGAGGTATTTCTTGAAAATGCTGTACAGTCATGCCCAAATGATGTTGAGACATTATCTCACATCCAGCAACACCAGTGATAGGTTTAAGTTACTGGCCTAACAGACCCAAGCTGATTCTGCGTTCCACTCTCCAGTCCCTCCACCCTTGCTCCAGACGCACAGTGCAGAAAAAGCTCAGTAAATCCGTGTCACTTCTGGCAAGACTTTACTGGCTTGAGTTAGCTTTGGAATCAACACAATCACATCCACATAGCATTGCATCTTAGTTGGAAAATCTTTCCTTATCGTTCCTCCCATAACCAACATGGTTTATCTGCAGACTGGATACATTACACGCTAAATAAAGAGCCGACTTGTCCGACAGCAATTCTCACACCAACTGGCTAAACTTATTCCAATGCAGTATATTTCTAATAATTCCTTAAAACATTGAACTTTAAGACCTGATTTTATATACTCTCCTGTTTTTACCTAAAACTGACCTCCGTGTCTTTCTGTTTATGTGGTGCGAAAATGAAAAAGTGCAGAACTCATTTATAGAACAGCCTCTATAGGCCACAAGACTGACCTGAAAATTGACTGCAAAGTTACCAAATTCTGAATATGTCATATATTATCATTCACATTTTTTTCCACATGCATTAATTTTTATGATATGCCTATGAAATAAAAATAAGTAGCCCATGTTACAAAGAACAGCAACAGCAAAAAAAAGCAAAATAGCAGCAGTAAACATGGGAACTGTACCATAAAAATATGTAGCACTGATATGTTACAACACAATATTAAATGCATCACAATATAATTAACTTTGTAAAACCAAGAAACCAATAGTAAATTTTAAATTCCCTAAAGAGTTCCCTAATGAAGATTTATCAGCCTTATTTTAAAAAAAAAAAATCAGTGAGAAAGATATTAAAAAAAATCATGCTATTTTCTGTTTTACCATTTCTCTTGTTTTTATTATGCTTTTAGCCTTTAATGATGTGCTTATAAAAATAACAATCCTTAGTCTGACTAAGGAATCTTACACAATCTGAAATTACCTTTTGTTCATTTATGGAACCAGCTATTTCAAGTGTGTTCGTGAGAGCTACAAAGTGCATATCCCTGTTTTGCGAGATTATTAAATATACCATCATTAGCATGGTAACACCAATTGTAGTAGTTTGTCAGCTTCCTAATGACTGCATTTACTGACTACACCTTTACTTAAATTCTAAAAGATTTCCTTTTCAAGATGTTGTGTATCCAAATTGCTTAGTATTTGACCCTTCAGTTAACGATGTAATTCAGGGGTCCTCAAACTGCGGCCCACAGACTGGATACGGCCCCCCAGGGTCCTCAATTCAGCCCCCTGGTATTACAGAACACCTCTGCCCCCCCCACCAGGGGTTGCGAGGGGGAACCAAGCAGCCACAGATGACTGCCTGCCACTTAATCCACATGCCGGCCCCCTGTTTAAAAAGTTTGAGGACCCCTGCTGTAATTTAACACACATCATAAGTCAAGCAGCTTGCTTCCATACAAAGACCCTTGCATTTTTTTCAGTTAAGTTGCTCCAAGAATGAAATAGTACAAACAGCAAGTGGTTACAAATCCAAGCATAGTTCGTATTTTCTTTATTGAGAGCTTTATTCTTTTGGATAAAAATAACATTTAGTTCTCATTCCATTTTATTAGAATTCTTAGCATTGATTAATCTAATTTTCATAAACATATGAAGTTTCAAAAATAAAACCTAGTCCTCAAACTGCAATGTTAATAACAGTTACCTAGCAACATCATAAAGCAATATAGTTAGCCTAAATAATTTTGTCCAATTACTGATTTATGTGTTTAGGGGGAAAAAAAAAGTAAATAACCATAAAGGCCACATTTTCTTCCTGATTTTTCAAATACATGATCTAGTTAGAAGTTATACCCATAACATTAAAGTAAGATTTGCTCCTCAAGAAAAGGAACACTTAACTATGAGTTCCAAAGATTAGACCTCCTTCGTTTCTATATTGAGCTCCTACTGTATCTAATGATAATTCTTCAAAGATATGTGGAGATTCAGAACACATTTTAAAAAACCTTTATCATTGAAGGAGGGCAAAGCCCGTGACACAGAATTTTACTTAGGATGACAATAAAACAGCGCTGTATTAACTACTTGAGGAACATGAAAAATCTTGATTCAAGAAGATAAAGCAAAATATATTTTGTTTCTGTGTATTTCTTAAGTTTTTATCACTTGAAAGAAAAAAAAGAAAAATGTCTACTCCCGCAAACTCTTATCAGTAGAATACTGTGCAATATGCATTTCTATGCACCAATGGTGATGAACCATTATTATGATTTATACTGTTACAATGACTTTCTTAAACTGGGTTTTTTTTAGATATTCTTACCAAATGTTACTTCTCCATTGCCACTCTTGTCAAATAACTGAAAAGCAACAATGAATATTGCATCTGGAGTACACAAAACAGATTCAAATGCCAAAAATTCTTGGTAGGAAATCAACCTACAAAGGAAAATACAGAAGTTATAAAGATTTCAAAAATTTATTCACAATACCAATGGTATTTTGCATTTGATACTCTAGAAAATTGTATGATCCAACTATTAAAATAAAATTCTAATATAAAAATGTTAAGACTCTACACTAGAAGCTGAAAAAGTATTTGTTACATTTAAGTGCTTAACCTTTATGCAATCTAGTTTCTTCCTCTATGAAAGAACTGAATTCTTCATATCCATCAACAACAAAATATGATCAATTCTCAGTGAATATACACAGTTTATTACCTTGTAATTATAAATGTAAGCAGACAGCACTTAAAAATTAAGACATAAAAAACCCCACAAAAATTCTACCACCATGAAATTTACAGGGCTGTCATTATATTACTAATTTACGTATGTATTTCTACTGAGAAAGAAAAGATGGTTTAATGCAAGTATAGGAAAATACTATACATTGTTTTAAGAAAATATATATATCGCATAACATTCATAAAAAATCAACAGGTTCAGAAAAAGTTATACTTAACTACATATACAGAAAAAATATTACACTTCAAATATAACATGAACCACACAGTCACGTACTTGAGGACAAGAAAGAAAGAAAGAAACTGTAAGAACATTTGGACATAAGGACAGTTAGACATGACCAAGGCAGGCAAGGATTTAAGCGTAACAGCAGATCACAAGGTTCTGAGCTGTGTATGCAAGACAGTCACCATAGAGAAAAATGCGATTTGGGATACGTTAGGAAAGCTGCCTCCGTGCAAGATAAGGAAGCAGCAATATTCCCACATACAGTTCCCACATCATCTCTGGAATGCTGCATAGAAATCCAAGTACTTGTGTTCAACACAAACTTAGACTTGAGTGTATGCACAGGTAACTTATTAGGATAATCATAAATAACCTTTCTAGTGATACTCAGCTTATTCTGACTAACAAAAAAAAACATTCAGAAGGGATCCCAATGCTGTACATAAGAACAGCTACAGAAAGATAAATCCTAAGTCAGGAGAAGATAAAAGGTAATGTTGGGTCAAAAATAAAATCACACATCCATCAAGGTATTTAGAGCAGGCTTACACTGGCCTTTCCAGAATGCTGCAATAAAAAGCCTTAGGTTTTAACAGCAAATTTGGTTTATTAAAACTACTGTGTGTTTTCATCCTTACAAAAATAAGGGACTTAGCTTGATGACTTAGAATATTCCATCCAGTTACAAGTTCTAGAGCTCAGTTTATCGAAGTGTATGATGGGATATCTATTTTAGCATCAAATAAAGTATCAATGGAAATTAAGAATTTTAATGATTTTTTTTAAATTAAACAAAAAAAACACCTTATTCCAGTAGATGCTACTAAAACAGAATTATCACTGTAGATGGTGCATTTTCCTGGAAATTGTACATAATTGATCTGAATTTAGTACTCTTCATAGGAGATCATTAGCTCATAGTGATCACTTCACACATACACTGCTTACTGCTAAAGAACCAAGTATAAATTCTGTTCCCTACAGAAAAAAACATCAAGCCACATTATTCATGAGCTTATCTAGTCTTTCTCTGTCAAAGGATACATAAACCAGAACTGAGATACTTTAAACAAGGTTACATCTGTTAACATTCTTGCATAGATGTATTATACAGAAAATACAGGAAAAAAATGTAGTGACTTTGAAAGGAATTCAGAGATGGCAAATACAGAATTATGATATTAATTTGTCACACGTCAGCCACAAAAAGCAGAGATGTCAGAATGGTTCTTCAGATGCAAAGTCAGTTTCATTCAAAGGATGATCTTGGTTTAGTATCAGAGAAACAGAATATTCTTTAAAATAATTGTAAATACTGTCATTTCAAAATACATCTCACATACAAGCATAAACCTGGAATACAAATTAATTCCTAACCAAGAAGCTTTATAACTGACAGAATCAAGTGACGATCTCTGCAGAATGCATTCATAGAAGCCTGAACCTGAAAGAAGCCGTCTTCAGACGTCTCACTTTAACAGTGCCTACAGCAAAAGGAGATAGACACATTCAATTTCCTTTCCATACATTCAACTTGCAATGACTAAGAGCAGAGATATCCCCTGTGATCTTTCATTATCCGTTAGGGCGGAGATAACAGGAGCTGGATTAAACAGAATGATGGAGCTTCCCACCCAATCACTACTCAAGTATCATTCAGCGAACCCACTGCATCACAGAGTCGATAACAATAGCAAAACACTCACCTTTCATTTCATCTGTAACATTTTACAAAATTTCCTTTCCTCTTATGTCTTCTGTACCATTACCCTTCACAAGCACCCAAAGTATGCCACAATTCTCCTCTAGTTTTCCTTTTTTCCTACTACAACTCTTTGCTCTTTTTTTTCCCCACACAACATAGCTTTCAGATGTTATGTATAACTCTGTTGTGACTCCCCATTATGTGAAACACCAACTATTTCCTCAGGACTTAGCTTAAGAACACATTTCCAAATTTTAAGAATGATAAGTTGATACAAAGAGTACCCAGAAACAAGCAATTAAAAATTAAGAGTTTTGAAGGACCACTGTGAAATTTTGAAGGTTTGAAGGAAGAAAAATCTTTATTTCTATAATCGCAGTACCTACTAATGTTAATTGACTTAAATAATTGGGAAGCTGGTTTTGAGACATATATATATGTCTCATTATTCATTATTATTCATTATTCAGAGATTATATTTATCCTAACTTCAAAACTACTGCCTGCAGTCTGAAGACATAGGAATGCTTAGACCGTCAGTGAAATCCCATTGTATTAAACAGATAGCAAAACAGCAGTTCAGGCCAATTTCTAATTTAAGGATCATCACATGAATTTCTCAGAACATGTATTTGTAACAATGAGGAATAAACACTTGAAAAGTGAACAGTCATCTGCTTTAAGAATTACCTTACAGACTTCCACTAGAGCAAACCAGTCTTGTACTGTAGTAATGGGAGAAGGCAATAGTACTGAACAGTTAACTAAGGATCAAGTTAATATCAGAAAAAAAGTAAAAAAACATTTTTTAAACATATGCCTAAAGAGAGCCAGTTCCAAAACATGCGCTTTTTTTTTTTTCTCTAAAGTGCCAAACTGAAATCTAAATGAGTTTTTAAAATATTAACAAAGAAAAGTTACCAAGGACACTTTGAGTATTTATTTGAAGGGCAAGCAAGGCTAAGAGAATATGATAGCAGATACAGGAATTAAATTTTGTAACAGAACCCAACGCTCTTCAATGACTTGCTGTGTGACACTGGGCTGTCATTTAATTTACAAATGTATGCATGGAATAGGACTACCAATACTTCCTTGGACTTCATCAAGTAACTTTAAGTCCTTGGAAAGATCTCATGCATTCTGGAATTAAGTTGAAGATTACAATAATTATTCATGCTACAGATTAAACTCTCTGTACAGATGATATAGTTATTAAAGTCTGAATTTTGATATATTACAGCTCACTACAAATGCAAGAATGCAAATGTAAAAGTAAATAAATAAATTAATGACGATGATGATGGGTGTATAATTTCACATGAAATACAGATTAGAGATAAATATAGATTAAAACATTTAGGGAAATAAAGTTTCAGACAAGTATTCAGACAGACAAACATTTTGCATTGCAGACCATATGGTAATAATTCCCATTACCATTGTTGCCATAGATAAAGCACACTTACCCATATTTGATTATCTCACTTCAAATATCACCCAGATTTAAAACAAAAATAAACACAAACAGAACCAAAAAAAACCCCAAAAAAGCTTATATTCACATGGAAAGCAACAAAAAAAGTGATGCTTCAATATCAAGTTCTGTTGTAGCAATACAACAAATATATTGATTTCTTACTATAAGAAAGATCCTTTTAAGACATTTTCTGAAGAAATGCACACTGTAAAAGATAACCAACAGCTTTCAGAGAAACAAGATACTCAACGTGTTGGTTTACTAGTCATCAATTAGACTTATTTCAACAGATACATACAAAATAAATAGCCTTTTCAATCGATAATATTGATTATGGTCATAATATTGATAATTATAATAATCAGTACAAAAAACTGCAGCCATGTATTGCAGAGGGACAGGTTACTTGGATTTATCAAATGTATGTATGTTTCAAATGTATTATCAAAATGCTGCAGCTTTATAAAAAAATATAACCAGGTAACATTACAGTAAACAGGAGATCCTATATTTGTCATATAGTGCACATTCAATTTCATTTGTAAAGCACAGATACTGTGCAAGCTGCTCAGGATACCACACAAACTAATAAAATATTCCAAAGCAGAACACAGGAAAAAAAAAACATTTAAATTATGTCAAAGGTCAGATTTAGACTCACAAATCCAGGGAAGTTCAGGGGATTTCAATTTAAACTAAGTTACATCTATATATTTGCAAACATACTGTATACTATTTTAACAGCAACTTTCTCTCTCTTCTCTACAGAATACCTACTCCCTTCTGCATTCTTGACCTGTTCTCTAATCCATCTTAACCTTCTCACTTTACTTGAACAATGTCCACACTTCCTACTGCAATCCAAAGCCAAACCTAGAAGCCTACATACAGCAAGAGAAAAGGCTCCTTTGAAGACAAGTGAGTTTGAGGGTACCACCTCAGCAGAGTGGACATTTTGTAAATCGGTATCAGAGAACTGTCTAAAAGCAAGTGGTATCATCTGTAAACAAAATTGGAAAAGTTTTATGTGGTGTGACCTCATCTTGATAAGGCAAACATCTTTATTCATAGAGTCATTATACCTCTTTCCTAATAGCTAGCACTTTAAAAAATACCTCAATGGTTTAATTTGAATTGCACACTCTAGAAATAATAAAGATCTTCCATATTTAAACATTTTTTTACAGGTACAAAGGACTCTACATAGTATCTAATCATGGATGTGGCATACAGAAAAGAACTTTTCCAAGGCAATCATACATCAAACTTACTTGCCATTCAACTTCCTCTGCCGTAGTAATTCCTTTGTAGGAATTGTTAAAACTCCCATTAAAACTTCATTTAAAAAGTGCATATTAAACATCATATTTTTCCCCCTATTTCCACAGATTTATGGTCTATTGTACTTGAGAAAAAATGTATCGTCTAACTAAGCTTAAAGTGTAATAAAATCAATAATGTATTTTAGAAGATGAAATTATCAAACTCATTCATTCATGCATTTACCAATGCATTACAAGCTTCTAATGGAAAGCGAAATTCTCACCCATCCTTAGTTTGATCTGCCACTCCGGCCAACAGCTGCACTGTTTTAGGATTGTAATGCGGATCTGTATAAAGTCCTAGGTATTTTTGCACAAAATCTTCTGGGGTCATGTAATGCTCACCATCTTTCTCAACACTGGCATACTAGAGTAAAAATAAAAAACAAAACCACACAAACAAAAGTGAATCCACTTAGATTTTAATTATCAGTGATTACCAAACTAGTATCTTTACTGAGTATCACTTAAAACAGTGCACAACTGTCTGTACATAACTGCTGTGAAATTAAGGGGCTTGATTAAACTAATAGCGTTACTACACTAGTTGCACATCACCAACAATCATATTCTTCCTGTAGAATATAGGCCATTATATGTGTTCATATAATGGCCAATATCTTCTAATAAAAAGACAATTACACATTTTCAGAAACTGTCAGGTAATTGCATAAATTTATAAAAATCACAGCCCTGCTGTAGCTTTCCATTTGTTTAACACTGTGAAAACACAGCACATAAATTTTCTTACATTTCTAGTAGCAGATATCTTTTGAATAATTGTTCCTAATCATTATTTTAATTAGTTTAGAAAATATATATTATTTCTTTTCTCTTTTTGTGAGAAATAAATTTTCAGATTAATTTTTATTCTGAAACAAATGGGTTTGGCATTTTTCATTTAAGTAAAAATTCACAAACACAAGACAAAAAGGATTTGAATAAATGGAATTGTTTAAATTTTATTTTGAGTTTTAATTTCAGTAACAACACATTTTAAAATAAAAATCACAAGAAAATTTTAAATTATAGAATTTAAATATTAAACTAACTAAAAATAAAAAACAAGTATATCTTTATTAATTGTACACCAAGACAACTGCCACATGTCTGTATCAGTATTCTTACTGATCACTTTTGTTTCAAATCATTAATTGCTGGTTCTTATCTATAGGTTAACTTTTAATTAAAAGTGAACATTTTAGCATAAAGTAAATTCCTCAGCTGTCCAGTTACACTAATACCAATCTTGAACTAAGAACATGTGGAGACAGGAGTAGAAAGCATCACAAGTGATGAATAAAAGGCAAATGTATTATGGAAGTTCATACACCTCAGATCATGTTTCAAGATGGCAATATAATGGAAGGAAAAAATTCTTGTGGTTTATTTATAATATGAGAGCAATCTTAGAAATAAAACCTAAGTTTTCAGATTACGAAGTCAAACTATGTTTGCACCCTGGAACACCAAGAAGTAGCTCAAAAAAGATTTCTAGTTTCCTAAAGTACTGTGACCCAATTCAGTTTGACAGCTGAGTTTTTTTCTCAGCATTTTTGCTCACAAAACCTGTAAGCAAGCTTATTTGTTTACAATCTGTCTCATCTATTCCCTCTCTACTGTACAGTCTACTCATACACACAATGATCTAGATGCAGACCTTCGAATATATACATAGAATTGTGTTTGTACTGAGAAAAGTTTAAAAACTACATAGTTGTTTCATTAGAATTTTGATTTGCAATGGAAGTAATGGTTTTTAATTCCTTTGTAAAAACCTAATTCACCTTTCTAGGCTCTAGTCATTCACAGATGACTATATAAGCATTCTCTGCAGAAAAATTAATGGTAATGCCCCCCAAGACCTATAGCACAACATCTACACTAGTGAATAAAGTTCAATTAATGGCTCTATCTGTGATTTGTAACTTTTCCTCTAGATACAGCAGTACCTTGATTAAGTTGACACAGCTTTACGTGAAAGACTAACAAAATGGGCCCTTACTCTGCCAGGGACCCACAGGAATCAGATTGTCAACAGATAAGACATAATAACACATAATACCTGTTGATGCCATTATGACAAAGGGGATTATTTACAATGTCGCATGCCTGTTTCAGCTGTATGCAACCCAACCGATCCAGTCACGACACTATTTCAGTGTAAAGGAGCTTGCATCAGCATCAACGCCTGCTTAAGCTTCTCACCTACCTCTTCCACAGTACCAGCCCCTCACATCACCTCTCCTGCTTCCACTCTGTAGCTGTGATGACAGCTGTTTGCAAGGCTGCACTGTAAACCATATTACTGAACTAATGTAGAATCAAAATAGATTACTTCCACAAAAATAGGAAGCAGTGGACAGTAATCCTTTGATTCAGCACTGCTGCTGACATGACAATATAACGAAACCGTGACTTTACTGAATCAACTCAGAAAGGTTCTCTTCTCAGTCATATGCAGATGTGACTAAAAGAATGCATTATGAAGCACAATTCTGCTGCAAGACATGCAATCCAAAGAGTTTTATGTATGAAGGGCCATCAAACATGCAGAGTATTGAGCATATCTTCAAGAATAACAGAATTCAACTGTATGACAGCAGAGTGCATATCAAGGACAGCCAAAATCTAAAAATCATCTTTTTTTTTTCTTCAGACACCAATTTATCAGAGTTCATTACAAATAGTGAACTGTTTTACAATAAAAACTGTGTGGAAAGTTTTGTTAAAAAAAATTGAGACAAAAATAATTAACTGACAGATACATTGAGCTCCATACGAGAAGGTCATGGTATTTTGAAAGAGCTTGGCAGCAAGCCAATAAATTAAGGCCTGACAAAGTAGCTGGGCATGTATTTACATTTGTCCTTAAGTTATCTTTTCACCATACAACTTAGGTCAAGAATCTTTTAGCACAGAATAAGCAACTGTAAATTATATTTTAATTTTCACATAAAACATCACATCGATTAAATATGTATTTCCCTCACTCTTGAATTATAATACAAAATTCCTACTATACATTTATAGACTATCTCAGATAAGCACTTGATGAATTTGCATGAGATTTTTTCGTAAACATGATCACATAACATGAACACACAAGAACTCTAGACGTGCAATGTAGCGCTAGGTATCATCACACTTTCAGAAACAATCCTTTCTTTGAAAAAGTGGTTCATTTTCAATTTAAAGGGGTTTTCTATCCCAATGATTTTATCTGGGCAGAGGAGAAATAAGTTTCAAAACAAAAAGATTTCTACAGGTACTCTTAGCTTTTTTTTTATTACTAGGATAAGCTATGAGCAAGAGATTCAGAATGTTGGGGGGTGGGCAGGGGGGTTCTGTATTAAAATTGGAAATTTGATTTTGTTTTTTTCTCCACCTTGCTGAAACAGGTTCCACTTGCATTCAGCAGGCAGGGAGTAATTCAACTATATTCCCCAAGGGCTGACTGTACCTTGCCTAAGAAAAAAGAATGAAGGCTTACTATGAAATCTGATAACTATTGTTATATATAACTCTTTTATCCTTCGGTGAATTTCTGTTTTGTTCTTTTATGGTTGTTACTGAAGTCAGTGGTTAGCAAACACCAGAAAGGTAACTTATTTGACGGTGCCCAAACATGAAATTTTAGTGTCTGCATTTCATAGTTATAGGATTACACAGAAATAATAGCACATCTTTGTAATACATTAATATTATATATATAATATATATTATATATATTATATATTTTATATATATCAATAAAAATTAAGATTTTTAACAGTTTAGAATGATAAAAAGCAATATATAGCAAGCCTCAGAAATTCTAAGAGAAAGGTATATATCAAGCAGCCATTAAGATACAACTTAAACTGGATGGAAAGAGGGCACATATCACATTAGAGGGTATGCATGAACAGAAGGAAATCTAAGTACACTTTCTATCAATAAGGTGGATGACGAAGAGGCCTAGAGTTCACATCTTCCCTTCGAACTACTTCCAAGGGAAGCCAAATTTAGGAAGGAATTCACGACCTTTAGCTGAAGCTCACAGAACAGGCCTGCACTCTCAGCAAAGAGCACAACATATCTGACCCCTGATGCGCGCAACACTAGTAATATTTTATAAGACTCTCTACAACTTAGTCTTGGAAAGTGTGGGCTCTCTTCTGATTTTGAGTTTGCAACTAAGTTTGCTTGCTACCTATCAAACAAAAAACACAATTTCAAACTCAATTATAAACAAATCTAATCCAATAGAAATACAAACTTCCCTTCTTAAGCCAGAGGTATATGTGCTGTTTCTGGTTATTTAATGCAAATCTCAGATACTCAAGGGGAGACAGGAGAGCTTTCATATTTTTCATTCCTCAGAGCACAAAACAATCCACAACTTACTTTGCATGTTTCTTTGAAGATTGCAAGATAAGACATGGAAAAGACCAAAATCCACTGCCTGCTTTTTAGGTCAATAAAACATGTACTGTCAGAGAGACAATTTAAAGGTGCAATTGTACAATGTTATTCCTCTCCACTTTTCACTGTATGACCAAAATCAAGGACTTCAAACAATTACTTATTTCCAGAAGCAAGCACTCCTACTGACTGAAGTCAAGAATCAAAAAAATTCCACATTTCCAAGTTGAATAGAAACTACATTTCCCTCTTTTGCAATCAGATATACAAAACTATCTTGCAAAAAGTTGGAAAAGACCTGTGTGATGTTGTAGAACCACACATTTTTATACTGTATTGCTATTTTTTAAATTGTATTTTCATGTTGGTTATTTATATACTCTACTGTATTCCTTATTTACAAAAGCTAAATGATATATCAACAATAAATGAACCTGTGATAGGTTTTTTACTAGAAACTAAATGCTGGGCTTTCACAGTTTGATTCCAACATTCTAAGTTTTCAGACTCCTGCAACATTACCAGTGTAACCCAGTAGGCAAAAGCAAAAATCTGCCAGAACTATAGCTGGGATATAATTTCTCTCTCTCAGGCAAAAAGATCTGTCTACTTATCATATGTGGAAACTGTTAGGTAATACAGTAGAACCAAATGGTACAAGTCAAATATTAAGTAATTGATTTTATTATTTACAGTATTAGCTCTAATACTTGACTTTATATTCTTTCCCTTTTCATACAGGAAAGCTTCTTGAATATACTGTGTAATATTCAACGTAAAGGGAAAAGAAAAAAGGTATTTTAGTGATTCTAGAAATATCAGTGGCCCAACTATGGACGTAAAACAATAGTTGTTCTTATTCCATCTGCCGGATTCAAACCTTCATTATAAAAGTTTTAGGACTGACTGAATTTTCCTTTCACATTGTGCTTCAGTGTAACTAAGGGGAGCGAAGAAAGCTTCATGCTGTTATTTAAATGCTAAATCTAAGGCCCTGCAAGGGATAGTATTATGAAATCAATCAATTTTAAGAAATCAATTTTAAGTTCTAAAAACTTTGTCAGTCGTCAATCCATTTGGAATAGCAACACACATAAACCCTGAGGGCAAAAATGTAACAGCCATGGAAGAACTTTTTAGAATCTTTCAAAAGGGTGTTTAAAAAAATAACTAGCACTTAGTTATGGCTTTAACTATTTGCTTTATAGGAAATCGGAAAACACTTCAGAAGATTATTTAGGATTATTATTTGGAAACAGTTAATCACAACTGGTGTCGGCAGCAGTTTCTCCTCAGCGCCTGATGGCCCTCTCAAAGGCCTTTTCAACGCGCTGCACCTACAAAGTGAACTTTTAAGCGTCCCACAGGCACGACCTGCGTGCGATGCGGTGGCAAACCGCTGAAAGGGCAAAAAATAAACGCCCATCAATCGAACAGCATTAGATAGATCTCTTTACCTGCAAAAAAATACTTCGTAGTTCAGCAGGATCCGCTCTTTTGGTTGATTGCACCTGTGAACACAGGCAGGTTAATGCCTCGCCGGCCGGGCTACCGGCAGAGCGCGGATGAAAACCGCCGGTGCGCCCGTCAGGGCAGCAGCGCCGGGCCCCCACCCGCGCACTGCGGGACGCCGCGGGACCCCCCCGGCAGCTGTCAGCCGCGGGGCTGCCTCAGAGGCGCGGCGCCCGGCCCCGCGCGA
>JAVJGJ010000061.1:20494838-20521359 GCA_035590215.1 Microhierax caerulescens | reverse complement strand
AGATCATAGAGTCCAACTGCAAACCTGGCACTGCCAAGTCCACTACTAAACCATGTCCCTAGGCACCACATCTATGTGTCTTAAATGCCTCCAGGGATGGTGACTCTACCACCTTCCTTGGCAGCCTGTTCCAATGCTTGACAAGCCTTTTGGTGGAGAAATTTTTCCTAATACCCAATGTAAACCTCCCCCCACCCCACCCTGGTGCAACTTGAGGCCATTTCCTCTTGTCCTATTGCTTCTTACTTAGAAGAGACCAACACTCACCCTGCTACAACCTTTCAGGCAGTTGCAGAGAGCAATTGGGTTCCCCCGAGCCTCTTCCTCTCCAGACTAAACAACCCTAGCAGTTTTCTCAGCTGTTTCTCAGAAGACTTGTGCTCTGTACCCTTCACCAGCTTCATTGCCCTTCTTTGGACACACCCCAGCATGTCAATGTCTTTCTTGTAGTGAGGGGCCCAAAATTGAACACAGTATACGAGATGCAGCCTCACCAGTGCCAAGTACAGGGGGACAATCACTTCCCTAGTCCTGCTGGCCACACTATTTTGATAGGAGCTGGAATGGTCTTGGTCTTCTTGGCCACCTGGGCACATTGTTGGCTCAAATTCAGCTGGCTGTCAACCAGTGCCCCCAGGTCCTTTTCTGCTTTTCAGCCACTCTTTCTCAAGCCTCTGTAGTCTTGTGTGGGGTTATTGCGACCCAGACATAGGACCCAGCACTCGGCCTTGTTGAACCTCATACAATTGGCCTCAGTCCATTGGTCCAGCCTGTCCAGAGCCTTCTTGCCCTCCAGCAAGAGGCAATTTGCAAGATCAGCGCTCCCCTCCCCCCAGCTTGGTATCACCTGCAAACTTACTAAGGGTGCACTTGATCCCCTTGTCCAGGTCATTGATAAAGATACTAAACAGAGCTGGTCCCAATACTGAGCCCTGGGCAACACCACTTGTGACCAGCCGCCAACTGGTTTTAACTCCCTTCATACCACTCTGGGTTCAGCCATCCAGCCAATTTTTACTCGGTGAAGAATATACCTGTCCAACCCATGAGCAGACAGTTTCTCCAGAAGAATGCTGTGGGAAATGGTGTCAAAGGCTTTACTAAAGTCTGAGTTGAAAAGTTTTGCTTCTTTTTTTTTTTTCCCCGAGTATGCTGACTTTCATTAATATTGTAGGGAAGTAGCCACTCTGTCCCTAGCGCTAAAGTGTCATTTAATATTTTCAGTAGGATGATATTCAATAATCTGGCCATAGTTTAAAACAAAAAAAACAAACCACTAAGGAAAATCCCCATGCATGTGTCTGTGGGCTTCTTGAATAGTTGTTTTTTAATTTCCAATTAATTTAAAAAGCATGCTAAGTATTCAAAGTAGGATGAACTATATATATTAAGGTGTAGTAGTCTAATTTTATTACAATCTACTTCAGCTATCATTGACAATAATTATACTTTCAGTAATGGGAGAACTTTCAAATCTATCAGTATAACTACCAAGCAACTTCTTGTTCTAGCACTTATACTTCAAATTTTAAATTATAAGTGTGCTAACATAAAAGAAAATCTCAGTTTAAAAAAACTTAATGCACTGAAATATCAAAAAAAGCAATCTTGTCTCTTTGTGACTGGTACCATATTCTGCTGTTCAGTGTTTTGCCTGAAAAGAAATTCTCCCTACTCAAAATTATATAGTGTTTACATTCAGGCAACTCATATTTTCAAAGTGTAAAAAAGGCTTTTGTATTCTATACTTTGCATTTACTTGCTTCTAGTTAGATTGTATACCTATATAAAAACTGCCCACCAAACCCACACTTAATTGCTATGACTGGTTATCTGTCTGTGTTTGATACAGTATAAATGTTCCAAAATATTACACAAAACTAAGTTTTCGTAAGGTATTGAGAAACATCAATGCAGTATTAGCTATTTCAGGTATTCTTTCTTGAGCTGTCACAGTAAGGATACAGACACTGCCTTACTGAGTTCAGGCACATGTTCTGTTTCTCCACTAGAGGAGCAAAATAACTAGTAGAAATAATGTAAGGCATTATCTCTGTCTAGACAGTGTGCATGCAGTTTGATCCCCTATTCCTATTAGGAAACTTAGTATACCTCACTGGGAAGGATGGTGCAAACCTTAAAGCATATTAAATGAAAGCTCTGTGATGCATATGTTTTGTTGTGTATAACATTCCTGATTGTTCTTTTCTTCTTCCTCAGTGAAGTTGCTTTTGGATACAAGGGACTGAAGATCCTCTTGTACTATATTGCTGGTAACCTGTCGACGCTCTTCCGCATCGAATATACATCTAAAGTTAATGAAAAATTTGACTGTGTGGAGGTAAAGACAGAACCAGACTTGCACTTATTGTTGAGGAGGTTTAGTTGGGATATGGACAAGTATTCTAGGTTTAGTAATTGCCCACCCAAACATGATTTACATTAAAAGCCTCCTTGGTTGCTAAGCTGAAAAACCTTTGAATTTCATTTATACATTTTCCCATTGTTCCTCCTTTAACTGCAGTACCATCAAAATTGTGTCAAATGGTACAGTCAAACATGAAATGCTAATACCAAAGCCAGTTCCACTAAAAAAGACTCCCAACAACTTAGCAAGACTGTGTTTTTGTTAACTGTCTCTAGGAGGAGGACTAACGTTGGTGGGGTTTTATATTGAAGAGAATTCAGTAAGAAGGAAAAGGATGTTTCTGTAAACACTTCATGAGGTAGGGTGCTTGACTGTGTCTCTTTAAATGGCAGGTGTGGAGAACAAGTAAGGCAGAAATGAGATTAGAAACTTCTGATTAGGTATCCTGTGTGCTTTATGCATTACTTAAAGCAGTATAATAATACAGTTACCTGCAGGGTGTTTTATTTGGTTTTGGGCTCTTACTTTTCTCTCTTTTTGCCTACAGGTTTTCTAAGCTTATAATAAACTTGAAGAAAAGCTTTTCCCCTCCGCCCCCCCTGCCCCAACCCCGCTTCTGCCTATATGCTCTCAGAATATTTTTGAGAACCCCACAAAAGCTAAGCTAGGCAGTCTTTCAGCTAGCTGAAGTAAGGTATATGGAACTTAGAAATAGGAATAAAATACTTTCTTAAGAATGTTTTTAACTGTTAAATACTTGTATAATTACCTGTACAGTTATTTAGAAAAAAATCAGTTTTTCAGAGTGGTCTTTGATACATTAAGAAAACTTAATATCCTCTTGAGTTTACTTAGTTATGAGGAAGAAAAAATTGAGTTGATTTCTTTCTAAAAGAGCTACCAGTATGGTTATTGGTAGTCTTCGTAATACTCTGTATTTGCACTAACTTCAAATTACTCTGCCTGAGAAATTTAAAAAAAAAAAAAAGTCAATGTCTTTATAAGCTGTATTTTAAGTTCCCAATTTCAAATTAATCAAGTTTATTTAAATATTTTCAAGGAAAGACCTATTGTAAAGGAAAAAACCATTGGAATTACTTTGTTGAATGAATTTGCCCAAAAGATTTGCCCTTCCTTGTTCTGAAGTTGTATTAGAATATACTTAGTTCAACAAGCTAAGTGCCTGGACATGTCTGAAATACTTGTGAGGCTAGGGCAACATTATCTTAGGAGTGAAAGGTCATGATCTTCAATCTTTAGAAGGTTTTTAGAAATAAGGAAAAAAAGGGAAACTTGTTGGCAAAGTAATAATCATATTAAAATCAAACAGTCCAACTTTTCTCCAACATCATTTCAAAATCATTTCACAACAGGAATCCACACCATAGTGCCTTTTTACTTACAGCCTATCCATTTTCTGTACAAATGGCAAAGCCCCTTTACTTCTCTGGAGGTATGTGCAAGGTCAAGGAAAGATCTGTCTTGCCCAAAGTGCATTCTGCAACTTTTTTGAATGCTTGGAATCCTTGCGTCTTTCAGGCCCTGTTTTCTGTATTGAATTATTCCTCAAATTGCTTAATGGATTGGGATGGGGACAAAAAAGGACCTTTCTGAGCGAGGCTTCTCTATACTTTCCAGAGTATTCACAGGCTTTGACTGATTTGGAAGAATGTGGTAGCTTACCCTGTGCTTCACTTGGTATTATTAACAGTGTACATCCAAATAAGCTGATCACATGGCTATATGTAAACCTAAATAGAAAAAAGATACGGTGGTCATCAATCTTGATTTGCATTTGCCATTGATTTGACCACCTTCAGATATGAATGCATGTGCAGAGATCAGAACATAAACTGACATTACAGCAGGGTGTCAATTTAAACACATATTATCATTTACTTTTTGAAGTTAACTGTTTAGTTGCTGATCTCTGTTCCTTCAGGATAATTATACTTAAGATGTGGACTATCTGCTGTACTGACAGGTGATCTTTGTGTTGTGAATAGATGGCGTTTAGGAAAAGACAGCAGTTTCTGCATTTAACGTAACTGGTTACAAGGGAGAAGTTAGTTTTATTGCTCTGCAAAGTTATTCACAGCTTAGGATTTTGTATCTAAATACCCACACAAGCCCATTCAACAGCAGGTAGTTTTATTCAGTGATAGTAGGTTTGGTTCCATTATTGCTAAAGCAGCTGCTACAGTCTCTGCTGGGGGCTTACAGACATATTTGCCCCAATACACTATTTTTTTTCTCCAAGATCTTTTCAAACATGAGGTAAAAGATAAGATCCTGAACTCCAGTCATAGTTATGCATGTTAGTATCATCTCCTTAAAGAGGGATCTAAACCATGGTAGTGGGGAAGGCTCAGCAAAGTACAACCATGTTTTGAACAGAAGCTGGCACTTCATTTAATGAAAATAGAAGTTATCCCTTGAGTGGAATTGATTCTTTCAAATATCCAAAGAGAGGCTGCTTTCTTCTAGTGTAAATATTAATAGCCTTGACCTCCAAATTGCTTGCTGCTTTGAGATTTGCAGCTGTTCAAGTATCTTCCTTTTCATCTGCGTTTTCTGATGGGGTGGAGGGAAAGTATTTCACTAACCTCTGAAATAGTCTTTACTATAAATGTACTTGTCTTGCTCTGCAGCTGGGCTAACATATTTGCTTGACACAAAAGTTAATGAAAAAGTGCAATTTTAGTATTTGGCATCCTTTTTTAAGCAGTACTACTGATCACTCCATTGCTCCCCACTGGAAATACATGTAATTGTTGTAGAAATTCAGCTTTCAAATATTTTTCTATAATTATTTTAAATTAAGTCACTTTAATGTGACTTAATAATAAGCATCTATATGATATACAGATGTCATAACTGCCTGTTACTACAAGAATAATCTCTATATTGAAATTACCCAGAGTCAAATGCAATGTACAAAGAGACACTCCCCACTTTAGTACTACTACAAATCAAGTTTAGTTACAAGTCTATACCAAATTCCCCATCATCACCTTACATGATTCTGATTATGAAGGTTATACATTACAGACAGTACCTCCATGAACCATAAGCTCAACAGCTCTCAGCTGGCTTCAGTCAAGTTTTTGCACGTTTCATTGTAAGTGGCTTCACCTATGCTTAACACTGCTGCAGTAGTCAGCTGGACTGTTCTTCTGAAAAGGAACTTGTGCACCACCATTGCCTCCATGCCAGTTGGTAAGGTGGGACTGCCTTACTCTGGCAAAAGAAACTAACCTCTCACCAATATCAAAGAAATTCACATGGCAAAGGCAGTAAACAAATTTTAGTAACTGCTTGGGTTATGAGCACTTCAGAGAGAAGTGTTTGGAAAGTGCCTACTAAGTAATGGATGTTTCCATTAAAAAGAACAGGTACTAATGAAAACAGGTATTAATGAAACAAATTCTTTCTTTGTGTGCTGTTGCTATTTCAAGATTCCGGTATTCCAGGACTTAGTGAAAATTAGATCAGTAAAACTTATGTCATCACTCAAACTGAGGATACTGGGATTTCCTCTGTAAGAAAGAGAGATCTTATTAACCCTGAAAGTAACTGAAGAATATGGTTTCTTTTCTTAAATTATGCCAGACTCCATTTCAAGGGGAGAGAAACTAGGAGGCAGTAGCTGAAAATATGTTGCAGTCATACAGAACTAATAAGAATTATCTACTGCTTTATCTGCTAAGCCTCTGTTCTCATTATTTAATTCTATTTTATGGAAAACAAGAATTTTCTGTGGTGGGAGCCAGTGATGGATGCATTATCTTACATGCTTTCAGCAGGTTGGAAGCTTGCCTTCCTTACCACTTGTGAAGAAACTTAGAATTGTGAGGGGAGCAAAATTACTTCAACTTTATTTATACAATACTTCATACTGTATATTCACCCTTTTCAGGTACCTTGCACGTAGCTTAAGTTACTGAACTGATGCTTGAAAGTATTCTTTTAATTCTAGATTGTTTTCACATGCTCTTTTCAGATATATAAAATAAATCGCTACACTACAGATTCTTAGTTGCAGTTTCCTACAGCTTTGACAGCAGTGCAGTTTAAGATCTGTGTAAAAAATGCACTTACCTAGTTTTGAAAAAAAAAGGCATTTCTAAACTGTGTTCCATACTATTAACCTTTTCTTTATGTAATTCATTGATTCAGGAAAAAAATGGCTGATTTTGTGTAACGCAGTTAAATCACTTAAGTGTAAAAAAAATGTTTCACTAATATTGCTCTAAGAAGAATAGCAAAGGTTCCAATAAATGCATCTCTTTTGTTTTGAGAATAAAATGGATGTAAAGATTGTATGCATGTTAACTGGGTTCTTACACCAAGTATTGTAGAGCTATATTTTAATTGCTTAATAGAGCTCTCTACAAATATAAATATAAATGTTGGTAGTACCAAACCATTAAGAATAAAACTTGTTTGTGCTGAACTACATCCATCTTTCTCTGCACTAAAAATGAAACTGAATGATAAAGTGCTATTCATTTGCAGGTGCAT
Source organism: Microhierax caerulescens (assembly GCA_035590215.1). NCBI lineage: Eukaryota > Metazoa > Chordata > Aves > Falconiformes > Falconidae > Microhierax > Microhierax caerulescens. The sequence goes on along the minus strand of JAVJGJ010000061.1, from coordinate 20,514,467 downwards.
TGCTTCTACTTAAGGGACTATAGTTGAAAGGACAGGAATTAGTAGCATGTTGTATTAGCCTTTTGTAGTGTATTTTGTTCTAAGCATCTTAATTTCCCTGTTTTGAATGCTAAGTAGCAAGGGTCTTGGTTTTGAACTAATACCCATCATGCATGTAAACGGTGTGAAAGAGCTGCTTAGTAAGTTAACACAAAGTGTTCTTGTATCAGTCCTTGTGGAAATAGATACAATACAAACATTACAGCTGAACTCACGGCAAACTCCATTAAGTAAAAACCTGGATTCATTGTCCAGAGGAAAGTTTGAATTGAATGTAAGCTCATTTTGTTGAATGTAATGTCAGGCTTTTAGGGGTTGCATTGAGGAGTACGGTTTTGTTAAGTTGAGACCAATTCATTAAGTTTTATTGCCTGGTGAGAAGCAGTAATACGTTATTGTGAAACTTCATCAAATATTCATGGTTAAAAAGAAGTAGCAAATGTATTCAATCAAGTGGTCTTTTGGGGGTCTGAAAGGGATTATGAAGTCTGCTCAGCTGATAGTCTCTAACTTTCACTTTGGTTATCTGAAAAGAGTAATTTTAACCTGAGTTTAATTTTGGGGGTCAGAATATTTTGTGTTCCCTAGTATGTTAGACCACAGGTGAGATTTGCTGACAGTATCCTTAAAATATATTTTATTATGTTAAATTCTGTTTTCAAATTTTTATTTTATTAGAATGCAGGATGTTGTCTTCTGAGTTTGTAATGTGTTTTGCTGCTGATCCTATAGGCAGGCATTTCAAGCAGGAAGACACAAGAATGCAAGAGTGTGCTAGCTGTCACTTTCCTATTTGGGAGCTACCATTTTTGATCTTTGTCCCTTTTCCTCCACATAGTTTTGCATCACCTAATAGGTCTTGTAAGCTGCTTGTTTGGGAACCTGTGTTCCACAAGGCTGTATAGCACAGTCTTAGAGAATTGCTGACTGGGAAGTCTTAGCTTCTGAACATGCTGCACTTTCAGAATAACTATCAATACTATTAGGTTTTGCTTGGACAAATGTAACAGTCTGTAACCATAAAAACATTCATTAACTTATACTGTTACTGTGAGCTTTTAGATGTTGCAGTGGCTACTGGATTGTGACTTTCTGGATCTCATCAGTGCAGCTCCTTTACTTGCTGGAAAGTCACTACTGAACACACAGGAATGCTTGAGGTTTTCCTTGTCTTTTTTTTCTTCTTTAATTACTGTTAGGCCATAGAGTCCCTCTTACATGCATTTCTTATATCACAATAGTGACATCAGTACTGTCTTTTTCTAATCTTCCACTGATCCTGCCCCCTTTTGTAATCTCCAGGCAGATGATGTTGAAAGTAAAATTAGAGAAATCATTCCTCCTGGCTTTTGCACAAACACAGATGACTTTGTGTCTCTGCTGGAGAAGGAGGTCAACTTCAAGCCCTTTGGAATGCTGCTACACACATATTCTGTCCATAATGAGGAAGCTGGTGAAGATATAACATATCAGATATACAAGGTATGAGAAATAAGTTTAAAACTTGCGGTTTTGAGGAAGAAAATCACATTTTATTTTGCAGTGATGCATTTTCAGTAATGTTTCGACTGTAATATAGAAATACTGTCAATTTTACCAGTTTATTGATAATTATAAACATGCTTTTTTATATTGGAGAATTTAATTAGGTTTTGCATGGGGGTTTTTTCCTCTTACATCTGTGATAGGTTTCACCTGACTTCTCCTGGCTTTTTCCCTAGGCCGACATGACATGTCCAGGCTTTCGAGAATATCATGAAAGGCTTCAGACGTTCTTGATGTGGTTTATTGAAACTGCTAGCTTTATTGATGTAGATGATGAAAGATGGAACTACTTTCTAGTGTAAGTACAGTTCTAAAGCAACAGTGGACCTTATTACCTCCACAAAGCCTGCATTTTAATTGTGGCTGGCCAATTATTGGAGCAGTATAATGATATTTTTCCCAGGAAAGAAAAACCATTGTTTATGAGGCTTGAGTTTCCTCCATTATGCTTTGGGAAAGCTTGAGAATAGAGCTGAATTAAATGCTGTTGTCCGTTAGAGCCCTGAATGTAGGCTTAAACAGTAAAATGAGCTTTGCCTGTGTTTTCTTTTACTTGCCACCTATTCATCTTTATAATAAGCAAGTGCACTGAAGTGCTGTAAAGAGGCCTGATTTATCCAAGTTGCTGCACACCAATTAAGTGAATTGTACATTCAGAACATAGCAGGTGTACCCATTGGGCCCTCACAGAGTAGCTTGCTGACACTGAAAATTCAGTTGGAGAATGGAAAAGAAAATGGACACTGCATGGGAGCGCGACTGTAATTGACCTGCTTGGCTTTCTGTTTTATCTGCAGATTTGAGAAGTATAATAAGGATGGAGCTACGCTCTTTGCGACCGTAGGCTACATGACAGTCTATAATTACTATGTGTACCCAGACAAAACCCGGCCACGTGTAAGGTAATTGGCGGTGTAACTCGTGCCTTGCCTTTTATTTCAGAAGAGGGAACTGCTGAAGTTCCCAATACTTGTTTATAATGGTGTTGATTTGTTTAAAAAAATCCCCATTATTAGCTGGCTATGCACTGATTTATTTCATTGTTCCCTTGCTCAAGCAGAGGGAATCTTAAACAAGTTTTGAATATTTAGCAATTTTAAGACTCCATTAAAAATTATATTTTAACATGAAGATTGCTACACGTACTTTAATCTAAAATGAAATACCATTTGGGATTTAAGCCTTTGCATTATAAAGTTTGGAAATGCATGCATTTGAACTGAAAATACATTCCTTTGTCTGTAGCCAGATGCTGATCTTGCCACCATTCCAAGGAGAAGGCCATGGTGCTCAGCTGCTTGAAACAGTTCATAGATACTATATGTCTTCTCCTACAGTACTTGATATAACAGGTTTGTGTTAAGTTTTTAACTCAGTTCACCTGTTTCATAAGCAACTTGTAGCATTCACAGGTTGTGAGCCTGCAAACTAACCTTCATGTTCATTTGTCAGAATTAAATGGCCTTTTGAAGATTTAGCTTCAGCTCAGTTCAGGATTAATACTACCCTGGTTTACAGAAGAACTGTATATAATGTAGCTCTTTAAATCCTTTACTTAGAGAACAGCACACCAGGAAAATTCAGTCCCTAGCATGAACGGATTACCAGCTAATTAGCCATTTTATTGTGAGAATACACAGCTGAATTTTCCAAGAGATCAAGCTTTGTCAAATTCCTTGTTCTTCTACTTACTTCTATTAGCCAAAACTCAAAACTGGGGGTAGGGGGGGACACCAAAGTAAAATTAATATTACTATGTAAACCAAAATTTTAGAGACAGTAAAAATCTGTAGAGAACTTGTGCTCCCAAATCATGTATTGTTGGCTGAAGGCATCCATGATATTGAAGGTGTGTGCACAAATACCTAAAAAAAAAAAGAAAGAAAATAAAAATAAACTTGAGGAAATGGCAGAGGAGAAAAAGGGTATATGTGCATAAAAAATAACGTAAATGGCTACAAACATGACATTTGTTCTGTGGTTTCAAGTGCAATATAGGAAGAAATGCAGTTCAAACACACAACTATTCAGTTCTAGGTAGGTGCTGTCTCAGACCTCATCTTAATAACTCCTCCATGCTAATTAAAATACAATAGAACACTTGCTTTTTCAATGCATTGCTGCAGGATAATCCTAATATAAAGTAATCAATCTCATCATTTTAATCCAGTTCATAGGAACCTAAGGAAATACAACTTTGTTTATGTAACAGGAAATCATGTGCATTATGCATTTACTTTTTGCTTTTTAATAGTACAAAGCTTTACCTAGCTGTTAGGATTGAGGTTAACAGAAGTCTTAACATGGTATTGCATAAATCTTATGATGTGTTCATGGCTCAGTGCCTTAAACGCAGGGTTGTAGCAAACAGTAAATGTGCACTAAAGGGAGGAGCTTGGAATATTCTGCATGGCACTCAAGTTATGGAAATTAAGGCTTTTACAAAATTATTTATTGTCCTTTTTGAGGGGAAAATCGGGTTGGACAATCTTGATATGGCCAGGATATTTAGTTACGTAGCCTCTAAAATTGTGAAATAAAGCCTTTAACCATTTTGAAAAGAGGAAATTAAGATATATTTAACCTCTGTAAACAAGCTAGTGCTTTAAAAAAAAATAATTTGGGGTTTCACATTTACAAAAAATACTTTGTTTTGCTTATAGCTTGTCCTCCTAATTGACAAAAGCAAAACGTACGCTGATAGTGCTTACAGTGCAGACACTGTCTTGTCTGTTTTCTAACTAATCTGAACAAAAAGGAATGGAATCAATCATCTCTGCTTCTCCAATCTCTTCTGCAGAATAAGTGCTATAAGACTTGCCATACAAGATTAGGCCACTCCGCATGAAGCATTTTAACTGATAGAATAGTCATAAGCATTCTCTATCCCAAAAAATAAACTGCCAATTGTGCAGTGCTGCATATGCAAAGCAAAAACTTCTATCCCAGACCTCCTTGGAAACTTACTGGCTTTTGATCATCCTTAAACTACAGATTTCAACTATTTACAGTGGTCCTCAAAACCGAAGAAAAACACAGCTGGGATATGAGCTGTTTAGCAATAAATTTCACAATGCCAGTCCACAGAAAAATGAGTGCTGGAGGGAACATGACCCTGCTACTTATTTGTAGTAGTCCTGTCTAAACAATTAAGGAAGAAATATTCACAATGTTGTAAGCATTTTCCTTCTGTGTATTTCATAAGTGGGAACAAAGTTGCATATGGGACCATGTTGATGGTCCCCAAAGCTAGTTTTCAACTTTGCTTTTTCTTTCTAAAGCAACAGATTTGATAGTAATGCTGCTGTTTTAAGCAAAATGGAAGTACCTTGAAATTGTGATCAGATTTTGCTTGGGTCCTTCCAGCCTTTTAATTTTTATAAGCTTGCCCTTTGGCTCCTTGTAACTTTCCTTACCTGCCTTGCTGACAAAGACTATAACTTGTGCTCAATAAATGCCTTCAGCTAGTTTAGTTGTATACAGCAGGATAGTTTCACCAGTCTTTTTCCACATAGTTTGTGTTCTAGTATTCTACCATTCTGTCAAACATCAAATATATGGAACATAAAAGAAAAAGGGGTGTATACATAAGTAATTTTATTTTCCCAAGGAGTTAAATTGCATTAAAAGTGTATATTGTCAGTCTGAGAAATGCCTATATAATACTGTACAGTACTGCATACACAGACTATTGGAAGTTTTTTTTCTTTCTGCAGGCTCTTTAACATCTATTGTCAAACATCTAAAACTTTGATAGTAGTACTTAAAATTAAGCACAGTTGTTCATATACTGATGAATACCATATCTGCTTTTGTTTTCCATAGTACTTTGTAATTACATAACAGAGATGAGGAAACATAATGCTGATATTAACTATGTGCTTTTTTTATTTTTTCCAGCTGAAGATCCATCTGAAAATTATGTGAAGCTAAGAGACTTTGTCCTTGTAAAGCTCTGTCAAGATTTGCTTTGTTTTTCCCCAGGAAAGTTAATGCAAGGTTTCACCCAAGAAATGGTGATGGAAGCTCAACAAAAACTGAAAATAAATAAGGTATTAAATCAAAACAGTTGTAGTTGGACATTATTACCAGCCTAGTAGAATAACACTTTAAACAGAGGTGGAGACTTGGAATTTGCATGCTCTGGCTTATTTCTGCAGATTTTTAGGTTGTATCTGGAAGGGAGAAGATACCTAGGTTGTGGGTTTAGGTAAATGGGTTTTTTACCTACTAATTCTGTTGATGTAATAGAATTTGACATGGTTTCCATTTCTTTCAAGTATACTTATACAAATAACAAGTGTTGTTTTGGGAATGCAGAACATTAAAGTAGCAAACAACTGCTCTAAGGCAACTTTAAACACTTGAACTAAACAGTTAAATTTTCTGGTAATCTCAGTGATTAAACTCATTAGTGAGTATGGTAGTGGAATGGCAGAGCTGCTTAATTAAAAATGTATTTGAATGTGGTTTAATGAAAACTTTGAGGCTTGAGGGATTGGGAGTGTGAAGCCATATTCAAATGTGTTCATGAAAATGGTATTGCTTGTATAAGGACACTATGTTTTCAGCCTTTTATGTCTGATACCTTAAACCTGAAGGGATAAGTAAGTCAGGTTTGGGTTTTTTAACAGCATCTAAACATATGATAGCTAGTGTAGCAAACAAACCACCTTATATTTGTTCTGTTGCTCAGCAAGAGAATACTTGGTCTTCTGTTTTCGTACAGATGCAACAGTTAATAGGAATGTAGTAGCAACATGATTTTTTTTTTTTCCAGATGTGATACTAGTTGATCCTGGTTCCAAAAGCACTTCAGTTTTCCCATTACTAATTCTTTAATTTTCTTCCCTAGTAAACAGAAAGTTGTAGATATTGCTTCATTCTCCTATTTAGAACTCCCAAGGGGCCTTGTGAAGGGCAGTAGGTATACAGCAATTAATAAAATAAGCAATGTAGGTAATGTTTAGCAAAATACTGCTAAGCGTCACTCTAGTTCAGTCATTGAGTTACTTGAAGTAGTTTTGGTCTCTGGCTTTCTGGACTTCGTGCCATTCATCTACAGCAGGTCCTTGAAACACCTCTACAGCTGGTGCAACACTTTGAGACATCAGGCACTGGCTGCATGGAAGAAATGGTTTTGAAGGAAAAATTAAAATGTTTATTCATTTAACCCAGCAGACAGGAGGATAGGTTTGACAGAGGCTTGTCTGTGCCTATCTCCCAATAAGCTGAGGAATGACTCTTTATATTTCAGTATTTCTCCACCTTGAGTTCTGTTGAGTGACCGCTTTATTCAGACATGGTTTTTATTCTTTCTGTTCATTAGCAACACACAAGACGAGTTTATGAAATTCTTCGATTGCGTGCAACAGATATGGGTGATGCAGAACAGTCCAGAAGCTATCGGTTGGACGTTAAAAGAAGACTGATTGGCCCTTATAAGGTGTATATGACTTAAGTATCATGCTTATTTCAAGGCTAATTATACTTGATTTTACTTTCATTTCCATAAGTGTAGCTGATGCCAATTATGTTGCCAATCAACTACTATTAGTTATGCAGTGTTCTACTGACACATATACAGATGCGGAGAACGTTCACGTATAGCAGTGCTGAAGATCCTGTGCTTGGCTCCTGACTGTTTTGTGCCCAATTCCAGCAGGAAGTTACTACTAAGTTTTTTTTATCTAGCTACAAGTGGCATTGTGCCCAAGTAGACTTAAGGGGAAGGAAATGTCAATTTCTTGAAAAGGCTAAAAATATGTTAATAGACAAGCCAAAAATCTGAAGAGGTAAATGCTTTTATAAGTTTACACTGCAGATTAGGCATAGTTCAGATTCATGTTCTACTTGTTAGCTAGATCTTACCAAAAGAGCTTGCTAGAAGTAACCAAGCAGTGTCAACATAGAGCTCTGTGCAGGTGGAATATAAAATAATTTCAGCAGTAAAGTTCAAGCAAGTAATAAACTTATTACAAAGTAATTTTCTTAGTTCCCATAAAGTATGTCTCTCAGGATCTTCAGTACTGTTGGTCAGTATTGCATAACCTGACTGAGATACAGCTTAAAAAAAAAATACATATCCTAGTTGCTAATGGCATCAGTCTTTGTATCAAGAGTCAAAAGACCACAAATAAATCTAGGTTTATTTCTATAATTAGCATGTTAGTGACTCTGTTCAGTTCAGTACTTGCTAGGCAAACCAAAATCCTGTTGGAAAAGTTTTACAAAGTATGAGAAATAGCTTGATTAGCTTGCAAGCCTTCCTAAAGCAGCACTTACCCTGCTATACCAAAATAGCAATACTTTGATTGTACTCATGTAGGACTGAACAGGGCTGTTAGCAGAAATGAGAACCCAACACTGTATTAAATACTTGCCTGATCTGGAGATAACACTATGTCATGCTGAGTGGCAGGGCCTTAATCAAAACACTTTCTGTTCTTTCATGAGTGTCTAGTCTCATTTGCTAAATTTCACTCAGTGTCCACTACAAATATGGCCATGATTTTTCAGCTAACCAGACTGTTACAATGGTTTCAACTCATTCACTCAGCACTGAAGTCCTATGGGGGAAATCCAGAATTGCATAGGCAACTTCAATTCTTGTGCTTTAACAGATATTTCCACTTCAGCCTTTGCATGCAGAAAATACATTAGTAATTAATGGGTTTTGTATTGCTAGATATGCGATGCTGCAGCCAACACCCTTTCCCCGATTTTGTTTCATGTTCTGAAATACAGCTGTCTTGTTTACAACAGTTCTACCTAGAAAACAGCTTACTCATGCACTCCTCCTAAACAATATTTCCAATAAATGTTTGTCATAGTGCTGTTTTCAAAAATTTTTCAGAACTGCAATTAAACTAAGTTTTAGTAAGTATATAGTAATTGGTGTGGGGGGGAAGCAAATTTTAATAAAGAATCAGGAATGTTACTGCATGCTCTAATGCTGATATTTTTTATATAAAACACGTGGTAGTTGCATTTGAACAGTGCTGCACAGATGTAGAATAATTCCAAATTGCGACTACCTTGATTTAGTAAAAATGGTATTACAGCTATTTCCTTAACTAACAGTAGCAGAAATAAAACTGTCTGCAGAAACCCCAGATGCAAAACCCTGTAGTACATCTATTACTCTTGAAGTCTTCACATTAGCAAGGAGGCTGTTGCTAAAAGTACTGAGATTTTTATGTGTATGGCACCACTAGATTGGAATAACGGATACAGGAAATAAAAGTTTTAGTATCTTAGTGAACAAGGTATCACTCTAAGGTAGTTCAAAGGGTGAGTAGCTTGTGAAATTCCAGGTTCACTGTGGCTTCTCCATTTTTGAAGAACCCTGGGTTTTATGCTCATTAGTAGACTGTGCTGGTAGACATGTATTCCTGATAGCATGTCTTTGTTCTTCATGTCATCCCTTCTGCAAGTAAACACCACTGCTGTGCTGCTTTTCTTAGTCATAGTACTTCCTTTGGGTTTGCTACTTCAACAGAGTATAATTTTCTGCCAAGCCCAGTAACTTACTCCCGAAGAATCCTCTTGAAACTGCTTGGGTAAAATGTCACTGATTGCAGGTTTCAGAATCTTGTGTACCTGCGTATGCTGGTACTGTATTTGGAAGGAAACGGATATTGGAACAAGTGGTCATCTGAATGGTGTGGAGGGAGTTTGCTTTTTACCCAGAATCTGGAACTTAAGAGGTGGCCTAATGCTACAGTATCAGATGTAATGGACATTTAAAAGCTGACACCTTTTTTTTCAGCACTTATATATAATCTTAACAGATAATCCTGTTAATCAGAATGAATTCTAGAATGAGGAGGTTTTAGTTTTTCTACTGACAGAAGCTTGCACAGAAGGTACTCATCTCTATTTTCATTTGGGAAACTCATCACATGTTTTGAGTATCGCACTCATTTTGACTAACTAGAGCTAAAATGAATCTAAAATTTAAACAGTCATGCTACTTTTTACATCCTTCCTACAATTAAATCTTCCTTGATTATTGACCAGAAATGTGCCTGGAGGCTTCATAAGGACTCTGATGCAGAAACTCCTTTTCTGAACTGAACTTTGCCTATGGGATCTCTGGGAGACTAAAGAAGCTTTTCTGATCACTCATTTACAGTTTACTCTGGTCTCCACTTCTTTCTCCTGACTCTCAGCATCAACGATAGAAAGAAAACTAATTTTCCTTTGAGCTAAGCATAAAATTAAATGGAGTACAGAAGGGCTTTGATTTTGAGACTGATGTTAGAAGTAGAATAGTTTGGGGAAAAATTTTGTTGTTTTAACAAACTATGATTCCACAGGCATTGCAAAGATTTATTGGTAAGATGCCAGGCACACATAATGCATTTTTTTTTTTAATGAAATGTTGAATGACATTTCGCTTTTTACAAAGCAAGGGAAGACTAAAGAATGGAAGGTAACCAAGGAACTGAGAAATTCAGAAATAGATACTAGCTATATAAAAGTATATCTAGAGAAAGGAAGTACAGAAGTATTTTGAGGTATTTAAAAAAAACAGGTAAAAAGGCCACATATGTGACACAGCAAGGGGAACTCCTTATCTTCTTGCTGTACAAATATGTTTATGCTTGTAAATAATCTTGCTGCATTTCAATGCTGTTATTGCTAATCCCTGGTAATTTTCTAATTTGCAAATATTTGTGAAATGTTTTCTGTGTACAGGAGGCTTAAAATTAATTATTGATAGTCAGTTATGGGGAAATCAGTTGGCTGAACAGCCACATAATGGGACACCAGTGTAATTAGTGTCAGCATAGAACTAAATATTCTGATCAATTTTCTACAGTCTAGTTCTTCATGCCATACATCTTCAGTAGTTGACCTGATCTGTTTGGTCAAGGAAAAACTTTGAAACTAATTTTGCTGATTGGTAATACAGAAACTTTCCCAGAACAGATGTCCTAATCAAACACTAATTTTTTTCTTAGTATTAGGGACATCTTAAAGAACTAGATACTGAAATTGAATACATTAGATGAAATAGCATATTCTTGATAATTATTGGTTGTGTTCAAACTGCTGTTTTTTTGGTTGCATAGAAAAAGCAGAGAGAACTTGCCAAGATGAGAAGGTGTCTAAGACCAGAGGAGCTGACAAACCAGTTGAACCAAATAGACCTAAACATGCAACATGAACAGTTAGAAGAGAGCTTCCAACAACTTGTTTCAGATTACCGAAGAGTCCTAGAACGACTTGCACAAGCCTGAGGATCCTGCCTGTATAGGAAACTTGCAAATTTCTATACAGTGTTGTAAAGCACATCCTTAATTGCCACTTAACTGCAAAAAATCTCATGTGACGTTTTAATCACATTAAAGGTGACTTGTGTTTCTGTGCATTTTGAATGTTTTCTATTTTTGTGTTGTAAATTTTAAAATGTTGTACTTCAGGTTTGGGGGCACTTATTGCTGAAATAAACAACGTAGGTTTTCAGATACAGTATCACTTCAATTGTACAAATTTTCTTTTACCCTTCTGTTTTGCCTCAACGTTTAATAGATACCTGAATAGCAAGTTAATATGTACATCTAAGCAATATAAATATTGCATCTCTCCCAAATTTCTCCTAACTTAATCTTCCTCAGGAAGATCTAGATCTACTTGGATCCTATTGTGGTGTGTAGGGCCTGTGCACTCTTTGGTTGAATGGCATACAAGCAGCTTAGAAGACTGGTTCTGTGATCTGGCTGGCATGCTTCCTGAGTACAGGCTCCTCACCCTATATTCAGAGTGGGTCCTGCTCCTATATTCTGTCAGACTCACTCCACTGAAGTCTCTAAAGATTCTTGAGCATATTCCTTTTCAAACCCCCAAATTATCAGGTTTGTGATTTCAGGAAAGTAGCTCACAAGCTGGGGAAACAGCCAAGACTTTGTAAGGACCCCAAAAGCACTTCTGTACTAGTCTTCAGAACCATACAGATCTGCGGGCAGCAAGTGCCTCTATATAGGTCCTTCATTCTATTCTGTTATCCATTACTTCTCAGATATGAGGTTATTTCTTAAACATCCTGCTTCTCTTCCCTCAGAGCACTACACCATGCTATCTTTTCTGGTAGTTCAGACTTCAGAACTGATTTGTCTTGGCCTGTAACCAAGAAGACTTAATGTGAATAAGGATTCTTGAAATTCATTAACCATGTTTTGTGGTCCTAAATGGGATTCAGGTCCAGCTTTCAAAACTGGAGTTTGTAGATTCACTGTTCTCTACTACCTTCTGATATGATGTGGAGGAAAGTGTAATGTTTTCCAAATGTTTAAAACCTATGGATAATTTTTTTATTCTCTTATTAAATCTGGTTAGGATATCTTGTCTATATGATATGTCATTCATCTACTGTACTATCTATATCTATCATACTCATTAATAATAGCAATTTTTAAAGACCTCTCCTGATTGTAGCAATAAAACTGAAGGTAAATTGCAGGATTTGGGGGGCTGGCTAGGATTTTGTGTTTGCTTGGTTTTTCTTACTGAACATGTTTAGGTGTTTGTGACAAGCCAGAAGAGGGAAAGCTGAACTGAAGAACTGCATTTAAAAGCTCTGTTTTCTGTATAAAGATCCAGGATGTTTCTTGTGCTTCTGGGGAAGTTTACACTAACATTGCCTGAGCTTTTGCATTACTGAGGCTGAAACCAGTCACAAAGAAGCTTAAGCCTTTTAAGAAACTGTAGGACCAAAGAGAAACATCACTAATGGGCTGTTTGCCCACTTAGAGAGATTGAACATTGTTTCCCTCTTTGTAAGTTGTTTTTGCTGTGGGCAGGGGATAAAAAGGCAGAAGAATCTGGTGCATCTGTTCCTTTCATCATTCTAGTACCTGAATGTGAGAAGGTAAAGGAGGTTTGTCTGCTGTCAGCCCCGGGTTATCTGGATGTCCAAAAAGGACTGAGAAATGCCATGAAAGGTAGGCTTTATGCTAGAGGTAGTGGAGTTGCCATATTCAGTCAATGGTGCAAGACAGATGTGAAAGAAACTACTGAGCCAAAAGGAGAAAATTGCTTTGCTTAGACAAATAGCGAAACTTCTCGTGCATAGTGATAAGAGCAGACTAATCTCTTCATAACCTATCAGAAGATTTTTTTTTTTTCATTTTTATGTTGACAGTGTTGGAAGAGGTGAGCTAGTGCTTCCAGTTCCCTTAGTGGTGAAGGTGCAGTCTTTGGCTGAGCAGTTTCTCATTCCAGTATGGCTTGGGAACATTCTAAACTGTTGGAATGTGCATGTGGACATTGAAATTTATGACCTGGTTTACAGGAACTATTTTGTTCCTGATTTTTGGCACCAAGATAGGAATAAAGAGCCTCTTGGAGATCTAGAAACTGAACTCTGCCATCCTGCAGCTGATTACAACTTCTGCAGCATTGCTGCCAGGGAAGACACCATGTGAGTACTCCTTAATCCATTACAGTTAATTAAGACAGTTATCTGAAACAACCTTTATCAGCAAATTCAGCTAGTGCAGCTGACTTTGCCTAAGCAATGTGGTCTAAGAAATGTCTGGACTGTCCTTTTCCTTGGCAGAGAGAAAGAGGCAATAATCTCTTGCACAACAGCTAGAAAATGGTGACCATCCTGCTGACATTACTGCTTGGGGAGCATGTACCAGTTCAGTAGGCTTCTGGGGTGAGTCTGTTTGAACTAACATTTTAGAGACTAAGCATTAATGGTAAAGTTGACTAAACGCTCAGCCTTCAGTGGATGTTGCTGGACAAACTCCTAGCTTTCTGACTTGCCAGTCTGGATGTTTTGTTCCATGGTTTTCAACAGGGTAACAAATTTCACCTACAAGTGAGCTGCAGGATCCTTGGCTCTGGAGTACATACAGCAGCAGCTGCAGCTGTGCAGTGAGTCAGATTTATGAGATGAAGTTGAATACTGTTAGTAAGTTTTGTGTAACTCCTATTTATGTTTCTGTATTAATTAAGGTAGGGATCTCCTACTGTATTTAAACACTTAACCAGTGTAGTATAGAAAATAGCATAGCTGCCTCTAGTGTTGTCGGACTTGCATGCTGAGGGTAGGACCTGTGAACTAATAACAGCCGTCTGTGTAGAATTGCAATTAGATACTGGAGGGATCCAATTTTGTGGATTGGTGAGCTGACAAATGAACATGGGCTTAGTAGCAACTTTTCAACTCTAGTTGTTAGTGTAGAAATTGGGTAGCTGAAGCTGAATGCTGTGAGAGCCCTCTCCTATTTAGCTGGGCACAATATGACATGTAATCCTGGACAAAAATTATTTTTGTCCAAACATACTTTGTTATCCTAGCTTTCTTATCTTAAGATGCTATTGTTCTTTTTCTGAGTTATTGCATACTAACAGGAACGTAGAGCAAACACTAATAATAGGTTTATGTGAATTAATTTGCTGTCTGACTTCATTCTGCATTTTGATTAAATCCAGATTCTTTAGTCACTTCACTCAAACACAAAGTGAAACTTTGCATGACATACTGATACAGCATTTGAAATAGTTTTGTGCATTTGAATATTCTTTTCAGAATGTAAGAAAGATCTGTAAGTGTATTTGAAGTTTTTCATTGTAGATGCTGTTGGTTTGCCCTTCCATCACTTACAAATCCAATCGCAGCAACAGTGAATCTACTTCAAGAAAATTCAGTGGAGTATATAAAATTGTGATTTTAGTTCAACTGGTAGAGACAAATTTTCTTTCCATATAAACTTACTGTCAGTGGTACGAATGCAAAATTTTGTCCTAAGAGGTAAATCAAGCTCTGAAAAATATTTACGTTTAGAAGCCTGGGTTAGTACCCTTTCATGTATTTTGAAACGTAAAAGTTATCTAGCCCAACAACTAATAACCTGAAGAAATACAACAAAATATCTGTAGTTTCAGAACTGAGAAAGTGAGCTACCTGAAGGTACAGGATTTGAAGGACACTAGCTGCTGTAGTAGGGGGAATAAAGGTCTGTGTAGCTGAAGCAGTATCTTGGGCAGTAAATGTCCGTGCCTTCTATGAACAAACACACAAAGCTGCTATGAGGCAGTTTAGGCAATTCAGGACTGACCTTTTGTCTCTCTCTGCAATGTCAGCAGGAGGGTAAGCAGCCCATAATGTCTATACGAAGGATTTACGTCTGCTTATATAGATGATTTTTTTCAATTCTTTTTTGTCTCTCACTGAGACTTTGTTGCTCTTTATGTTTTTCCTTTATCATATTGTATGACTGTCAGACACTAGAAGGCTTGAAAATCTTATGTCGCATATTTTGCCATTTTACCTTTTCTCCCAGTGTCAGTTCTGACCTGATTTCATCAGTATCAAACTGTTAGAGCTAGAAATACCTGTTATATTTGTAAGCCTATCACCTAAAAGCTTGGACTCAGCTTTCAAACTGTAAAATATTATTCTCTAATGCTACTGCTTTGTGAAACATTGCTTGCTAGGATAATGTGGACTTGAAGTTGACAAAAAGACAGCATGGTAAAATATTAAAATCTATATCTCATAAGCAACTATCTGTTGCAGACATTTCAGTTTTCGCCAAAAAAGTCATGGGGAACATTTGTTTTCCCCCATGCTATCAGTTATTTCCAGCCATTTTACAATGCTAGCTCTTTCTCCAATGACCAGAAAGATTCCAATTGAACCCTGAGTTTTATCTGTCTATTATAATGTTTCATTTACAAAAGACTACTACCACATCTGTGGCAGTGTGTGGAATTGTGAGGTTAAAAATGTAGTGCAACCAGTAAAAATGGAAGGCTATTACACAAAGCAATAAAATAGATGCAAGCTTTGCTCAGGCAGAGCATGCTATCTGCCATCATAGTGGCTTGTCACTGTGGAGCAAAAATTGTGGGAATGAGCTTGCCTCCCTATCACTCAAGTCTTTTTTACAACATAAAAAGAAAAATAATACAAATACCAGTTGCTGTTCAAACCTACTCATTCAAATACATGCTTACTAGGTTCCTTGTTCCTTACGCTAAAGCCTTCAGTAACAGGCATTGCAAGAAATGAGACTACAGACTGTATCTAAGATTCCTTTTAGACCTGTAACAGTACAAGCTAGTGTAAAAAGGATCATTAATCTTAACAATGTCCAGATTTCCATGTTCAAAATATTTTTAATTCTCCAGACTAGGAAAGCAAAGAGAAAAGGGGGGGAAATGTCCTCATTCTGCTCTTCAAAGCTCATTTCAAATATAAGGCTCCCACCCAAATTGAAGGAATCTCAGGTAGTGACATGATGAAGACAAAGCCTTGGGAAGAGCATTTCAGAATTCCCTCTTAGTCGTTGCAAAAATTCTATATAGCAGGAGCAGTACTGTGCGCTGTTTTTTTCCCGAGAGTAGCACTAGCTTCTTTCTTTAGTAAATAAAGAACATGTAATGCTGTAAACATTCCTTATATAGGAGGTATGTGCTTCATTTACAGTTGTTGCACAGTTTGAGCTGAAAAGATAAAACTTAAAAAAGAAATCTAGATCAATGGGAAGAGTTTGACGTCCCCTTTTTTGTTTCTAAATGGTATGGCAATAAGGGAGGTGTTCCATGTTCAATAGCTGCTATTTTTAGACACTTGTCTGTTTTCCAGTTAAGCCTTCCTCAGAGCTGTATAGGGTGTCTGTGTTTTTTAAACTTTCATAGTTTCATGGAAAAGATAAAATCTTGGCCTAGAATGAATTTAACATGATAGGGACCATGAAGATGTCATTTTGCTTTCCCTAGTGTGACGTAGCAGTTTGGTGTACTTCTGTCTGATTATATATGTTTTGTATCACTGATGTAGGAGGCTTTTGGTTTTTTGCAAGTTCAGGACTCCAGACTTTCTCACTGTGGATCAGATGACACCAATCGGTGCTGAAAAAAGGACACCCATCTGTGATTAGCGCAGGACCCAAACAACACCAGCCTCATCAGCAAAAACTGCTGTGGAACTAAATCATCTTTTAAGACAATCTTAGGTAGGGTAGTCTAAGGTTTAAGCCTAATCCCAGTATCCAGCTCCTATACTTGAACTGGAAGGATATTTCTATATTACTTTATATAAGATTTCATGCATACATAAGGCATAACTGTTCTTTTACAGACTGTTATAGAGTGCTTTCAAACTTGCATTTAAAAACCTACCTTTATGTCTTCCTTAGCAGATCTTTTGCTTATCTTAATATCAGCCTGCCCAATCTTGGGAGGAAATTCAAGGAAATTAATTTCTTGGGAGGAAAGTTGGTATTTTACATTTAGAACATGCTGACTGACAGCACAGAGCCTAATCTAAATGAGATGGGATGTGAAAGACTCTTCTTGAAGAACATAACACACCAGATGTGTTCAAAAGAGCCTGAGCTGAAAAGTGATTTCTCCAAAGCTGCCTCTGAACCTTGAAGCTCAGGAAAGCTTGAGACATCAGTGTCCATCTTAAACATTTCAGAGGATTTGCCAAATGCAAATAAAAGAAAATTACATACATGAGGGAAAAGTGATGTATTTTCTTTGGTGACAGAACTTGAACACAGCAGAGTATGATTTTTTCAGGATTGTTAGGGTATGGTGTTTCTCTCTTTTTCTGAGATATTCATCCCCAATTTACTGGTATAAAGCTCCTAACAAACCTGTATCTGTTATTTACATTTCTTAGTGAGAGAAAACCTGCATCTAAGCATTAATTAGAGACTACTGAATGATGACTGTTGTTTAGGCTTAAGATTTATCCAGAGACTGAAAATTACACAGTTCTCTTAGAATGCAATAGATCGTAATTTGATCGATCCCCTCTTGGTTTCTGATATGCAGAAAGAGTTGGTCCAGTCTAACTGCTAGCACATACCTACAAGTATCTGTGAAATAACCTGACACTTAAAGACAAGGTAATTACAAAGGCAATAGTAACATAACTAGTACTGTCTCCAGTTCCTGCATTTTATTATGCCATCAGCCAGTTTTCAGACTGTTAAAATATGGCATTTTGGCCTTATGGCTGTAGACAAAAGCCAAGTATTCACTACATTTTCTCTAACAGCGGCCTCATTCCACCTAGTAGGAAATACTTAGATAAGAAAGGTGGGACAAGTCTACCTTAGAGCACTTGGTTTCTCTCCTTTAGTGAAAGTTCAGGAAAAGATGGTGAATTACTCATCATGCATGCATGGCTACCTCCATGTTAAGTGTGCTGTTCTCTTTAGGCACACAGAAGCATGCCCAGTTGTTACTTATGCCAAGCAGCATAATGTATGATTGGTTTACACTGTACATCATTGTCATAAAACCAACAGTTGGGTGTCTGCATTCCTAAAGCCTTGCCAAGATAGAAAATAAGATTGAATGATTCCTGATGAGATTCAAAACTCCTGACAGATCATGCTATGTTGTAGTTAGGAAGAAGATTTCTGCCTCGCAAATGAAATGTGTGCATACCTTTCACCAGTGAGCAGCAGGTAATGATGCTTACAAGGTCTAACTGGGCAGCTTAGCAATGCTGTTTCTTCATTTACTTCTAGCATTATTTTCCTTCTATTAAAATCCTCTCATTCTCCCCTCACTGAATAACAATGAAACATGTCAGCTGGTGCAGAAGGTGGCTGTAAAGTGGATTGTTTTATTTTTTGGAGGCAGTGCAAGGTATTGTATTGATCTTTAAACTACTATGTGGTCTGGATATAAGCTGTATGGTAGGCTGCCTGTCGTGCCGTGGCAGCTGACTACATGATGCACTTTTGCTAGCAATGTCTATATAGGACCACCGAGAAGATTATGGCACATTTTTTTGATCAGAGAACACTTGGAATTTGTTCTTTAAGACAGAAATACTTGCAGTATAACCTTTAGGTTCATACATTTTCCAGGCTTTTTCCAGAGTACTGGGAGGTAAATGACATCAACATTCCCATCTGCCTCAGGCTTTGTGTCTCTCTATTCTTGTTAATTAAATTACAAAATTTGTACATGTTAAGTTAAAAACTACTAGCAGCAGCTGCATCAGAGATAAATAAATCTGAAGAACAACACAAACTTGTTTCTCACTCAAGAATTTGCTTTTTCCACAGGTTTCCACTGTATGTGTACATGTGCATGTGTGTAAGGATACAAAGATCATGACCTGTGTGTGAGAATATGAGAAAGGATACTTGTATTACTTCTACGTTTTGGGTTTTTCCCTCTGCTTTTGCAACCACTACCCCAATGCTTCTATTCATTCGTTCATTTGGTGATTTGATTCCTTTAGGTTTAGTATTTGCCTGCCAACTGTCAGATTTCTGTCCTTTAATGTTTCTCAAACTATTATTAGCCATAAAAACTTAATTTCAAGATGTGTTTAATTGTTCATAAAGGCAAACTAAATGCAGGCATGGAAACAAACCAGTGGAAAATAAAAATGGTGAATGGACTTTAGAAGTATAGTTTGATTTTTACTTGACTGAAAATGAAACCTACCACACCAACACTGCATTGAGATGGTCTTTGGGTATTTCTTTAGGGTAGGTGATACCTGTACCAAAAAGAAGGTTGAAAGGATGCTGCTCTACTGAAAAGTTTGTGCTTTTAGATGTTTTCTAAACACACAGTGGTTGGCTGTGCAGATGAAATGATGAGTTGAGCTAGAAAAATATTTTGAGTTTTAGGGTTCAAGCTTTAGCCTTCAGATTCTGCTTAGGCCTTTACAAAAATAAGAACTTAGTTCATAAAGAGTAGTTCATGTTTTTATTCCCAAAAGTACAAAAAAAAATTAAAAAAAAAAAAACAGGTAGGGGTGTGTGTGTGTGTGGAAATCATGAGGTAGCTCCAATATGGTTGCGACTGTTGTGAGCCTGAGCCGCACTCCGGGAAGCGCAGTGGCACTGCCATGCCTCTGGCTGGTAAGGAGCAGTGTCCCAGCCGGCCAGGTGTGTCACAAAGCCGAGCGGGACCGGATTGCACAGCAGGGCACCTCAGCACTGCGGCAGGGGAACCGCCTGAAAGCCGCCCCGCGTCCCGCCGTAGGGCAGGACACGAGCGCTGTCACCTGCCCGCGCCGCCGGGCGAGCCCCACGGCCC
>JAVJGJ010000061.1:20466208-20494478 GCA_035590215.1 Microhierax caerulescens | reverse complement strand
CACCGTGCCGCGGCGCGGAGGTGAGGGCGCGCCGCCGCCGCGGGGAGGGGCGGGGGGAGGGGGAGGCGCGGGCCCGGCGCGGCGCTTTGCCCTCCGGCCGCCCTTCCCGCCCAGCGCCGCTGCGGCCTGTGGGGCAGAGCTGGGCAGCCCCGCGGCGGGCGGGTGTTCTGCTCCGGTTTTGCTGCGACAGCTTCTGCTGTTACCGTGTGGAGTGTGACGGCAGCAGTGTCCCGGCATACGCGTGCGCGGCGTTTTCTACCAGCCCGCGCAGCTGCGGAGTGGTGCCGGTGCCGGTGGGGCAGTGTGCGGGCGGCTGCTGGGCCGCCACCCCCCGTGCTCCCAGGGCCTCCCGAGGGCCCCTTTCCTACCCCGTAACCTTCGCTCACGTGTGTCTTACTGACTTACAGATGTGTAAGAGCAGTTGTTCGAGATGCTGCACTTTGCTGGAAGTTTTGCACAAAATAAACTTTCTGGCGTGGTGTTCTTTACCTCCCGTTCCTTCCCCGGTGCTGTGCTGTCTCATGGTACCACCGTGAGCCCACTGGGCTGTAGCATTCCATGCTTCTTTCTAGCTCCCGTTGTGAAGATCAAATGTGTGAACGAAAGGAAATACCTCACAATGGTCTTGATGAAAGACTTGTACCATAATATTTTTTCTAAGGCTGCTGAATACTTCATGTAGTAACGGGATGGAGTGATCCCAGATTGGTTTTAACTTAAACATCAAACTGAACACTGCTGTCAGCTGAAGCCTGGCATTGCAATGCTTTACAGCTGGCGTAACAAAATTTCAATCCCGTTTCTTACATGACTGATTCTGATCTTACGCTGTACTTTTTCATTCTGTCCCAATAGTCTTGAAAAACATTGGAAAATGTAAAGGCCTCTTCTTTGTAGTTAATCCTGAATTTTGCAGGGCAGAAGTGCCACATCACTTTTATTTTTTTTTCAGTGGTGAAGGCTCATATCTATAAGGAAATTTCAGTTTGACCGGACTCTTAGAATGTAAGCGTCAGGAAAAGCTGCAACATTTGGCTTTCAGAGTCTCCTATTTGTTTTATTTCTAACAGCTGTCAGAACCTTCACTCTTTCACATGTGTGGAAGTGTGTGGAAGGGAATCACATTTGTTGATATATGGTACCATACAAACAATGATCTTTTGGGTTTGAATCTCAAATGAATTGAAATTTAGCATGCAGCTTCATACAGCTGTTCATTATTTGCTTCAGCAGTTCTGTGTCTGTAGCCTTTTTGTTCTGGATATTGTTTGGTCGCATGTCCATGCCCTGCCACCACCTCCAGCCCCAGCCACACCTAGAAACCTGACAGCTGCCATCCAGTTAAAAGAACCAAGCCATTTAAATTTGTTAAGCCTTCATACCTTCCCTTTAGGCATCAAACCTTATTCAGCTTCCCCTAGTGGATATATGTTTCTAGAAGTTGAAAACGCAAAACTGTCATAGTTCAGACAGGACTGATTAAACTAAATGGATTTTTCCCTGAATAGGACAGTTGAGTATAATTTAATTTGCAAATACTGAAAGACAGAAGTAATTTAAATTAGATTTTGTTCACCTAAGGGAATCTGTTCTACCTAAATTGAGCAAAAATTACTGCCTTGTAGCCTCTTCTGTGATATTTTTTTCGTATTTCTGATGTCATGTTTTTATAAATGATGAAAGGAAAGTTTCCTTTGTTGTGGAACTGTTTCTAGTTAAGTGCATTTGAACAGCAAAGATCTGGGAAGTTTTTATACTGGTTAAATACTACCTCCGCTTATCAGAAGGACTTAGGCTAGCCTAAAAAAATGTTTATTGTACTTGAAAAAGAAAATAAGTTGAATGAAAGATAGTAGAAAGTTAAAAAGACAATTTGTACCTTTTCAGCAGGCATATTGGGAATTTATTTGAATAGCGTCTGCCTTGCTAGTGGCAGAATTGCAACACTGTCAACCTAAGGAGAAGGTACACAACTTTGTAAGTGTGAGTGGCTTGCACAAACCTTTGTGAAATTCTGTGTGCTCAAACACAGCATTTCAGAGTAGCCTTGAAGTGGCTTGAACTGCATTTTAGCTGCCACCACTCTTCAAATACTTGAAGAATATTTGTAAATAATTTTACAGGTGATGCATATAAGTGTGAATTGCATTTACGGTTTTGTAAAAGAAAACCAAGGAACATCCAGAACATGGGCACATGAACTCCGTGTGTCATGTCACAGTTGGTACCTGGGAATAGTATAGATTATATGATGATTCGTTGGCTTGTAAATGGTCTAATTACGTATTATGACAGTTTCAGTTACTGCAATAATTGCATCTGTGATACTTCATTGGTAATAAGATAAAGGAGAAGACATCAAGGAACTGCATGTCTACAAATTCAGCTTAGATGGTTTAAGGCATAGTAGTATCCTATTGATTTATTCATTTTAAGCAAGTAAATTACTGTAGAGTAGAAGCCCCTGCTTTCTTGTAATGACGTTTCAAGGCTTCGAGCCACAGGAAAATAATTAGTGAAAAGACATCCCTTGTAAAATGAGTTAATGATACAACTGATTTCTGGTCTTGCTTCCCTATCTCTAACATATGAATAAGTATTCTATAATAATCTATGTGATGTATTATTGGCCAGACTTTTAAAGTTAAGTCACTGTAGACTGACAGCATATGATACATCTCTTAGATATGTAGTCTGTTCTCAGGCTGTCTGCTTGTACACTGGCTAGTTAAGCCCCTTGTGGAACTGGGAATTCGTATGCAGGCTTCTAAACAGGTACCGATAAACCTGGAAACTGCTTTCAGATAGAAGGTGTAGCTGTCTCCAAGACCACAGTGTGTGAGATGTTGTGAGATAGTTTTCTTCTGCAAAGACTTTTTAGAAATTAGTGGTTTCAAATTTTTTTCTGAATGGTACTCTTTTCCCCTCCAGTAGTAAAATGAAGAGGAGATCCATAAATGTGTTTTTAGACCTTTTTCTAAAAAAGCAGGCAGGAATAGCTGGAATTTTATTTTTCTGCAGTAAGCTTCAAAGCCTCAAACCAGTTTGCCTAGAAGTGCTGAATTTCATTAGAAATCAGTCTTTTTGTGGGTTGGTTTTTTTTTTGTGTTTTTTTTGTGTGTGTGTGTGTGTGTTACAGAGCATTCTTATTTGGGCTATATAAATCACAAGTTTGGTTCACAGGTCTTCTCAGTAATGTGTGGTTGAGCATTGTCTGTACTTCATAGTTAGTCTAGGCAAGGTTGAATATTTCAGAGAGTAATAAACTCTTCTCCAGCAGGGTATTTATATGAAAATCATCAAACTACTCAGAAGCATCACAGAAGTTAGAAATATTAGTTTGAACCCTGCAGAGAAGTGGACTAATTGAAGAAGGTATAACAAGTGACTGAAGCAATATGATTTGGTTTACATTGTTCAGTTACAGTGCATATATATATAAATTTACATATTGTTTTTCTTTGTGGTCAGACATGGCTTTGCCATTTAGGATGGTAAAACTGATAGTCAACTTTTAAATTATCATTATAGGTTGAGCTCTGCATGGTAGTGTACAGAAGTGTGCTGTGGAGTCTCCAGCTGGGAGGTGGGTAAATAAATAAAGTGCCTGCTGTAAATATCTTCAAATCTCCATTTCCATGGCTTTTTGATTTCCAAAAACATACTTAAGATCAAATAAGTTACTTTACTGAATCATATCTATCCAAAACCATTGCCGTTTCCACCACCTGCAAGGGGAGAGGACTCTCCACTCCCTGGCAAACTTTTTTTCAGCCTTTTCTGATACCTTGTTGCTGTTGCTAACTCACTTCTATAGGCAGGATCCTGGAATTGTTGGCATGTCACCACCTCACTCACACAGCCTGCCACAGAGAATCTAGCATCCTTCTGAATAGTTAGCAGAATCAGTAACACAACTGAGTTGAGGCATCTTTCCCCCAGTGTGCTTAGTTTCCTTTTGGTTTATATTCCTTTTACTAGTATTTGTTATCCAGAATTGATCAAACACCTGTGCCCAGCTTTGTTTCATGAATGCAGCTGAGGGTGCCTACTGGTCCTCATAGAAGCGGGGGACACCCCTGTGAAAAATTAAGATACTGGACTGTATTTTAGGGATATGTAATTTCCATTACCTTAAACTTAATTTGTAGTCAGTCTTTATCCTTATCAATATTTAGCCAGTTTGGGCATTCTGTCCAAATGGGAACCTGGTTTTTTTTCACTCCTGCATTGGAACTGAAGCTAACATAAAACATTCAAGCCAACTTAAGAAATTGAGTGAATTTGGGTTAGGAGATGGAACATTAATGACCGTTTAATACAAGACTCCTCTCTCTTGAGTTATCCATAAAAACTTCACAGAGTTTTTTACTAAGCAGTATTTCTGATACACATGGTCCGTATCTTGTGTTTTGTTAGTCTGCAGCCTTTGATAATGCTCATAGTCTCATGAAATGCAGAGTTTTCAGTATTTTTAAGAGGAAGTGAAAGAAGGGCTCAAAACAAGGTAGTTTTCTTTTTTGCTGAAATCAATGCATATGTGCCAGATTCTTGAACTGCTATATGCTACTGAATCAATCTGTTCCCGTCTTTCTGATGATGTGTTTTGGAATAGGAGTAACATTTATTTGTTAAAAGTTGTTGTAGCTTGTCCTTTGATAAGTGTATTTAACCATAAACCTCAACATAGGTAAGATTATTCTCCTGTTGAGAATGAACCATAAGAATCTTCTTAACACTGTTAATATTCAGGTGTTAAAAGTATCTCCTCGTCCGTGTTTTTGTCACCATTAAAAAGAAACTTAGAAATGTACAACTCAAAAAATTAATCCTTATTTATGGTAACTTTCAAAAGCTAACATTTTTTTAAAAAGTTAACCGTAGCATATACAGATAACAGTTTTGGGGAGACTTGACTAAAGATTTCCTGGTATTACAGGCTGATAACACAATATGTCCTGTAATTCTGAGGGTTTTTGTCAAATGAGAAAAAGCGATTGAAAATTTTTGCAAGAGGGTTTTTGAGATCAGATAATGCTTGGCTGCACTGTGCAATATATGAGCTGGGCAATTAGCTGGAAGAACAATATTAATTCACATTTTCCATTAATTTCTGGAGACTCATGTCTCCAGAATTTAACATTAGCCTTATCAGCTGCAAATGATGCGTAGTGGAAGTTCAAACCATTTGATTGTAGTACACTTTTAATGTTTTTCAAATGATCCTAAGGTAGTTTCATCCCTGTCTTGAAAAGAATCAGGCAGATGAGGAATTATTCCCATTTCAACAGTGCAGCAATGAGTAACTCTGGGGGAGACATGCACTTTTATGGTTTGAGGCACAAGAGAAAAAATACTCCCCTTTCAATAAAGTGTTTAATTGTTCTCCTCTTTCAGTTGAGAGGTAATGTATTGTTGGCAGCACACAGCGCCTTTGTTCTGACAAGATCTATCACTGCTGGCTGTGGGTGGATTTGTAGGGTGTGCTTTCACCGTGAGCTTAGGGTTTCTTAATCAGCATTAGCTAAGAGTTCCTTTAAGTGAAGGGAAGTCACCAGCAGATGTCCAGCCATGGCGTGAATTGGATCAACTTGTTGATCTGCCTGAAGACCAGGCACTGCAGTGGAGGCTGTGTTCCCTTGTCCAGTTTGAGGCAGGAGGGAAGATGGCTTATAAAGCAGCAGCGTTTTCACGTGCACTTACACGTAAGTGATCTGTGTAAGTGACATTAGGCATTATCTGAGTGTTTTTAATTACTGGCTAGCTGCTGAAACTCAAAATTTTCTGCCACATCACCAGCTTTATTGACTCATGCCTACTAATGCAGCCATTTGTTCCAGCACCTAAAAAGTCTTGTCTTTGTAGGACCTGGTGCTGGAGAGTCACCATTGCAGTTACAACTAAAATCCAAGTAGAGACAAAATTCATGACAAATACTTAGTTTCAGCCCTTTGCCAATGCTTTCTCTGCTTTGCATGCCTTGTATCTTGGGTGGCCAGGTCCAGGCATTGTCCTGTATCTGTCAGGACTTAGTCTGTGGTAAATACGTTGGACAGGTAGATTTTTAGATACCAGAAGTTAAATGAGGTGGGCCTAGTTGTAAGCCTTCAAGCAAAACTGAACTTCTTTGGAAATGTATTTTACATGTGTCATTTTTCATTTTGCAAAGTTTTCCTTAAAGATGACCTGGACCTTTCCCAAAGCATAAACAAGCTGCTTTCTCTTTCCATTCCCATCGCAGAACTCTGAAACTTTTCCACCATCTGCAGCAGCTTACCAACTTGGTGTGGTGATTCACTGTTAAGGGCTGGTGTCCAGCTGCTTGCGTAGGCTACTGACTCTGAAGGAAAAATACCAGAAAGCTCTGGGAAAGCCTCTACCAAGAAACTGGGATGCCGCATCACAGGGACTTTGCTTGTTGCTGTGTTTCCAAAGTGGGTTTTATCGTGCTCACTCAGTCTTCAGAGTTAGACGTGGGAATGTCTGTGAGCAAGGAGCACTCCCTGTTGGCATGCACAGCTTTGTATTGCCTGCCAGAGGCTGTTGTCCTCATCTGTCATTTCCTTACCTGGCTTCAGGTAGAGAAACAAAGGCTCAATGTAATAAATACAGTGTAATGGGGTGGAAAGTCTGAAACAGAAAGTCACATATGTAATATTAATTCCAGGTATGCAGTTCAGTGCTGGCTTTGGGCAAACTTTGTCCCTTACTGAAGGGGTAGGTCTCTTCAGTCTCACAAATGCAGTGTTAACCAATACGCAGATCTTAGTGTTGCTCTGCAAAGAACCCAATGACTGATTTAACCTCCTCTGTATTCATACAGCAAATCAATGAAACAAAGGACACCACAATCACAAAGGAATAAATTAAAGAAAAAAAAAATAGAGGCTCTTAAAATCTGCACCAGAAGATGACCCTACCAAGCCTATGTACAGGATTGAACTACAATTGAGGTCCCTGCCTTCTTGGTCCTTGCATGTTCTGTTATTTAAAACATCTGGAAGAGTGGTAGAGTGTATCACAGGTGTATGGTGGTTGCTAAGCATGTTTTGTAATATATAGCATTTGAAGAAAAAGAGTGAAGGACTGAGTTATCCCTAAAGTAATTCTGGACCTCAAATTGTGAATTATATTGTATTTTAGAGCAGATAGCTCCATTGTCCAAAATCACAGGATCAGATGCCCTGTGAACACATAGCGTAACATTTTTTTGTCTCCAAGAGCTTGTAGTGCAGGTAGCTATGGCAGACAAAACAGGCTGAAATGGCGGACACTAGCTGATGGATGGAGAGACTGCAAGGCTGAGGGAGTAATTTGTGGAGGGTCTTGTGGCAGTGTGTCATCAGTGGGATGAAACGGGGCCTGAGGCTGCCCTAGTGCCTGCTGCTCTTAAGCTGCCAGCCTAATGCACAGTTTAACAATGGACATGAAGTAGCTTTCTAGATTTAGATAATGTTTTCTTTTTACTCAAGCTTTTGCACTGAATTACCCTACCTGGACCTGAAGCTGAATTGAACATGTACATAAAAAAACATACCGCATGTCTGTAAGTGCTGGGAATTTTGTGTTGTGGATGTTCTCCAGCTGTGCAGGGGAAACTGAACTGAGCTGGTCTGGCATCCTTCCCCTCATTTCTTGCATGGTTTTCTATGTATAGGTAGAGTTGGCACGTAAGATTGAAGCTACTAAAAATTACTTCTGTAGTGTCATGGTATTTTTGGTTTTTATTCTGAAGAGACCTGAGTTTCTGTCAAAGTCACCTTGAAGACCTACTACTGGTTTTGAACCTCTTCAGGTGCTAAAGCTGTAGCAGAGGTCTGTGTCATGAAATCTAAGCTGGTTTTCCTTTCCATGATATTCAGACATACTAGACATGATGTTCCGGTTGTGACTGTTGCGAATCATGAGGAAACTGAAGTGAAAGCTTAGGAGCTTTTGAGCATTCTTCAGTGACAGTTCTGCTGGTCTACTGCAGACTGATTTCAAAGTAGTGCTTGATCACATATGCAGTCTGTAAAAGGCCTTTTCTGTGCTAAAACCACTTGTAGGACCCCTAGCCACAATGATCTTCTTAAATCAGGATTGTGTCATTTTCCTTTTTTTTTTTTTCTCTCATTCCTCCTTCCTTCTCCCCTGCTCCCAAGCATATTCCTGAAGTACTTGGAAATGCACATCTGGTTAGACAGACTTGCTGCCTCTTCTTCTCTTTGACAGTTTGACATGATGATGTGGCAACCCTGGGTAGCTTGCAGTGCTTCTAAACACCACATCACACTACTGTTGATCTAGTGATATTTATGAGCATTAAAATTTAATTTGAAAATATTTTGAAGTAATGAAGTGGGAGGGGGAATGGATTACAGGGCAATTGTTGGTGGGTTTTTTTTTTATATTGTGCCTGTTGAAGCTGTGTGTGTTTGTCACAGTGGTTTCTTTCCAAAGTATTTCCATTTTAAATCAATGTTTGTTAAAATATACTTGTGTGCCTGGTCTTTCATATACGTATGTGAAAAAGCCAGAGAACATGTACAAGGAGCAATCTGTACACTGTGTATTCTCTGCCTTACAGTTATTTCATCCTTTAGAAAGAGGCTGTTCGGCTACAGCAGTGTTTTAATTTCATTTTTTAGTTTTTAGTTACACATTTCTGGAGTCTCTCTGACCACTGCTGTTACCTGATGGCGCCAATATTTCATCAAGTTTAGACAAGCAGTCTACCTGGACTTAGGCCCAGAGGAGCTGCTGTAACTGATGAACATGATCCCCTCTGCCCCGGCATCCAAGACCTGTAGTACCACAATTCCCAAGGGAATTGAAAGAAAACTGTGTTCAGGTCTTGTCTCCTGCTTTTTTCATTTTCTTTTTTGTTTTTACGTAGTATCGCCTTGTACTGATGGGTAGCATACCTCACTACCAGTAAAACCAGGTATTAGTTTGTTGATAATTAGAAGAAAAGATTCTTTTTAACCTAGACTGAAAATAGCAGCAGTGAAGAGCAGGAGCACAGGCAGTGACAGAAGTTACTCTGACATCCCTTGATCAATTGCTTACAAATAAAGTGACAAGTTACTAAACAAATTAACGAAAAATGTTGCAGCCATATTGTTTTCATGTTGCGGGTTTTTTTACTACACCATCATTTTTATGTTTCCAGAGTTTAGTGGATACAATTGTGTATTTTAATTTTGTTCTTGCATATTTCTCTTTAATCTGTTTCATTCTGTTGGAAAAGATGTATTATATAGACATCATATATAATTTTAGCTGCAGAATATTATCATAGTGGATTTTTTTATTTAGAAAATGTTTTTAAAATTTTTTAATGATTGCAGAGTGAGTGTTAGTGTTCAATGTAATTAAATTTAATTGCATTTCCTGTATGTTTTATTTTTAGTTTGCTCTCATATGCCTTTATTTTCATCAGGAGTTGTAAAATTGACATAGTTTTTTTAAAAAGCGTGGAGCTGGCAGTCAGACACAAGCCCACTTTAAAGCAATGAAATAATTATCTTAAATTTTTTCTAAACGTGGGGAACATGTAGTTTCTGCTTAATGATCAAGAACTGTTTCTTCATGTTGTATGGGATTGTATGACCTTGGTAGGTTTTCTCCTTCTGTAAATTTAAAAAATTAAGATGGGGAAGAGTAACTAAAAGCTGCTTTTATGTCCAGATCGACTGGACAGGCAGGCAAGTATGTACTCTTTCAGCTACATACATTTTTGCTGCTGTTCATTTATCTTTTACTGGTCATGTTTACCTAACTAGTATGTTATACCATTACTTGTAGAGAGACTTTTTTCCTTAATCTCGTAAGGAAAAGTGTGGGAAAATTTGCCTTCAGCTATTGTTTGTTTTTCTGTTACTGTAACAGTTTGTCTGACTTACTTATTTTTCTAAACATGAGCTGTTTACCCTGCAAGAAACTAAAGTCGCTGGAGAACTTGTAAAGCTCTGGGTTCACAGATATAAAGACTGAACAGAGAAAAATTTACTTATTTAAGTCTAGTGACTAATAAACATCTGAAATAAAGATGTCATTACTAAAAATTCATTATTCTTTTTCTCTGTGGAAGGGAATATAAGATCTGCTGTAGCACAGTACAGGTATTGTATTGTTCACATCTTCCAGGCTTCTTGTCTGCTCCAGGTTTGACATTCCTGGTATTTCTGAGCGTTGTTTTTAAAAAGGCATGGAAAAATAAATCACATTTTAAACCTCAAAAAGGCAAAAGTACAGTCATACAGTAGAATCATATTAAGATGATTTTTCTTCCAGTCACCAGCAAGGGAGTGAGTTACTGTTCTTGCTAGATAAAATTCATTCCAAGTTTTTCATAGAGGATGCTTGAAGCATGAAGCTGAAGTTGTGTTCTTGCATTGTGGCGGTACCCTGTGAAGCCACAGGCTTCAGGTTTCTTTTGTCTGATTTGTAGGAATCTCCTGCTCTAAAGGCTGTGCAGCAGTTTGTGAAGTAAATAAGGGAGAGGGGAAGGGGCTGGCTAGCAGTGCTTGGGAACTCACCTGCTTCTGAAACGGGAGGCTCTCCTGCTGGTCTGCCACTGCCCTTCTTGCAGCGAGAGGAGTTCTCCCTGCAGCTCTGTGGCTGAAGAGAAGGCATGATCTCAGCACAGAGTGGGGCTCAGGTCCGTCATGGGGCTAGGAGCCAGGAGCTAGGGAGTTTGGGGATGGGGGGATGGTGGCCTTGGGTAAGCCATTGAACTTTCTGTGTCTTTCTCCACCTACAATGCAGATATTTATCTACCTTGCAGGTGCGTTGGTTGAGATTAATGAGTTGTATGTAAAGCACTTTGAAGATGAAAAGCACTATAAAAATGCTAAGTATTATTATGTATGAGCTCTTGAGTGCATAATGGCTGCTTGCCTGCCAGTATTTAAAGCAGTTTGTTACACAGTAAGTATGAAAAGCACTGTATGAAGTAAAGTTCTAGTTTCCTTTTAAGAAAAGTCACTCATATTTTGTGTTCAGCAGTTCAGATCACACCACTGGTCTTTGGAGTTATCTAGAGTGAGAACAGACTCTAGAAAATGTTTTGAAATGAACTGTTTTAAAACTTTAAAATCAGGTGGTTGTTATAATCAGGGTTTCTTCTCAATTGGTCATTTCTTACCCTCTTTATACGTGTTGGGGTTTGTTTGCCAAATTCCCAGGTCTTCTGCCGCCTTCTGCTTTGCCAAATGCTTCTTCTGTCCCTTCTTACACTTTGGTGTGAACTGCCCTGACCTTTCTGTCCATCTCTGCAGTTTTCACCAAAGGTCCTGTTCTTTGTGCCGCTTCTGCTCAGCGGCTCTTGCCATGTTGCACAGGTTTCCTCAGCCCTTCACCTCCCCATCCCTCACTTCAGTCATTCCTGCACCCAGGTGTCCCCTGTGCTCCTGCCCGGGCGAGCCTCCAGCCCTGGGCATGTGGCGTGCAGTGTCCTTCCTCATGGCGCCTGTCCAATAAACAGCCGAGCGATCCACCTGTCAGACAGGCAAAAGCATCCACGGAGGGGGCAGTGCTGCCCTGGGCTTGAGGGGAGACCTCCCTCCTGTGACCCGTTGGTTCAGTGATCTTCAAGCTTTTTGAGCATGCGTTTTTCTAAGCGTCCTCCAGTGGCAGTGTGGACTCCCATGTAGGGAGCTGAAACAAATTGATAATGAACTTGTTTTCTAAAAAAAAAAATTCTTTTCACGGTCTTTGGATGGAGCCATCAAATTCCCAGGTTTCCTCATACCACAGGTTGAAACCAACTGTATTTGTTTATTATGTATCAGCACCATATAGTCTGTCCAGCTTGGGTGATAAAATACTCACTTTGGCCTCAATCTTAGCTTACTACACTGGGTTAGAGATGTGAAGGAAACAAATGCCCCATCTTAAATAGATCACCTGAGTGCAGTCCACTTTATGAGGTGTGTCACATAACCAGAGCAGTGCATGTTTTAATTGTAGGAAAGAGTAGGCATGAAAATCTGTATACCAGAGTAACGTCTTGCAGTTTATTGGATGCAATTCAGTCAGAAAAATATAGTGTATATATATATATATAATAAATATTTATATATATAATATATATTTTTATATATATATATATAAAATATATAAGTTATGCTTAGTATGATAAGAAGTGTCAAGATTCTTTTGTTTTGTCTTAGTTATTGTATTATCTTGCTATGGTTTTGAAAGGATCTAGGAGAAATCATTTAAGGTAATATTTACAAATTGAACTGTTTATTGGCAGAGGGTTTTATCCACGTGATAACCTGGCTGTTCCTCAGAGGTAGCTACTACAGATGTTCCTGGACAAGGGAAGTTAGAGTTACTGTTTTTTCTTAATTCCTTTAAGATAGTTCATATTAAAAACATTATTTTAGAGGACAGCAATCTGGAAATGTTTTATGACATAGAAACAAAATATGGAAAGTTTGTTTGTTTATTTCATTAAATGACTTATTCCCTGTGGAGCTCTCCTTTTAGAGTTGTGGTCCTTTCCAAATCAGTAGATGTCTTTCCCTTTACTTAATTTCTGAACAAAGAGGAAAATGTTGGAAACCAAATGTTTAACAAACTGCCCTGCTGCATGGAAGCCTTAGAAACGGGAATAAAGGCCTCTTCAGAGCTCCTCAGAGGTCTTTTGGCAGGCATACTTGTAGTGTGCAGCCTGAGAAAACTTTCTAGAGTGTTTTTGAAAGTCGCACTGTTCTGTTTCGAGTTTAGATGATAAACAGGCACTCTAACCAGCTGTATAAAGTCTCCAACTTACCATTTTAAAGATGTTTACTTTCAGGTATTTATGGTTAAAATACCTGTTTAAAGCTGTGTTTCAATTTTAGATCAAGCTTATTTTGAACTGTGAAGGACTATTGCAGTAATGAACATGATCTAAATTTATACATTAATACTTATGACATATCAGATGTTACCTAAAGGAACATGTACACTTCTCAGATTATCTGTTCCATGTTTAGTTATACATAAACTGAAATTAGGTCCTGCCTTATATATTTTTTAAATTATGAAAGTCAACAGCTGTGGCAAAACATTGAAGGAAAATGTCAAATAAATTGTTCATTTTTCACATAAATTCCAGCTGTTCAGTCTCGAATTTTATGATAGACACAGGTGAAGATGGAGTTGGAAAAAAGCAATAGTGAGCTCCTAACCTCCTTCCACAAGTTGTAAAAATGGGGTGCTTTATGTAATAGTTGGTGTGGTCACCACAGACCTGCCTGTATGCTGCTTGGGTTTGTAGCTCTGAGATGTGCTTGTGGACTCATCCAGAGCTGTTGATGTGAGGTCCCTCTCTGCCAGACAAAGTGGACAGGCATCCTGCAAAGACATCCTGGTTTGACACCAAGATGAGGTGTTGCCCACAGTGGTTTGTGGTCCTTTGCACGTTGCTCACTTGCGTGGTGGACGAGGTGGTAGGTGGTAGGTAATGAGGCTTGTGCCATGTGCTTTCTGAACTAACACCTGTGAGGGGACTAGGTAGGTCTCACCTCTCTGACCTGTTTCTGGTCATTCAGCACTGATTGTTACTAACATACATGTGGCTTATGACAGAGAATTAAAGGAAATGGGTGTTCCTTGAAGAAATAAAGTCATGGGACTTGTCTGGGTTGCTTGCTCTGGCACACCCCGCTAATTCAGCAGAAGCTCAGCTCATGAGAAGAATTCTCTTCTGGGAAGACATACATTGGTTCCTCAAAAAGATCGAATTGTACCAGCAAGAATGATACAGCTCTGTCCCAAGGTTTTCTTTTTGAGTGGTGGTGGTACGTTGTCTAAGAGGTTTGGGTTGTAGGGTACTCTGCTTAACTAATGCATGTTCTCTGGCAAAACTTTAATGGCAGAGCAACCCAAAGAGTGCAGGAGAAGTGGCTGTTTCTAAAACAGTCTTGATAAAGATAGTCTTGCTTTTGTTCCTTTGGGGTCTGTTTTGTCAAAAAAAATCTTGAGTAAAAACTGTTTCACAAAATCAGGTATAGAGTAAGGTAGCTGGTAGACAAACTTCAGCAGCTTTTGTTGCAACAGTATCCTCAGCTGGAGGTTGCAAACAGGTCGGCGGGAGGTTGGCAGGTGGCAGTTCAGCCAGCTGAAAATAATCTGCTGGAGTGGCCAGGGTAAAGCCACTGGTTTTCTCCTGTCCCCTCTGGTGCAACAGGTGGTGGTGATGGACTACCAACCACTGCACCATGAGCAGGCACGGCGGAGGCTCAGGCATGTTGCTTCTGCCAACTGTGCCATTGCAGGGAGAGCAGCCACGTCGGGTTCAACTTTGCTGTAGCTGTTTGCTCAGTGAATGCGAGTCAGAAGCCCAGACTTTTATAAAGTTGTGGCCAGGGTCATAAAACTCAAATTCACAGTCACATCACTTTGCAGTAGGCCATATAGGTGGATTGAAATGGGCTTCATGTTTACAATTATTAAAATTAGAGCAGGATTCTCAGCGCGTAGTTGACTGAATTTGCTGATTTGGGGATTGCTTTAGAGTCCAAAGGAGAGACCTCCTCCTGTACATGTCTCAGCCATGATTTTGTCAATGCACATGACTTCTGTAATCGCACTTTCATATATTTTAGTGCCAAAGCTTCTCACCCAGAATTTATCCAGGTGTTGGATCAAAGTCTTCCAAGAGACAGACCAAAGATACACAGTCAAATGTGGAAGGTGCCTGTTTCTGTGGCTGAGCTTCTGCAGAAAGTTGTGGGAGCACCAGCACTCGCTCCAGAGTTGAGGCTTTTATACTCTTGCTCTATTTTATAAAATATATTTGTACTCTTGCTCTATTTTATAATTCTCAGAACAGTTTGTATTACATCGTGCATCACATCTGGATAGAGGTTTAATGAACAACTCCACTGACCTGATTTTTTAATTAGAAAAATAGTGCCATTGCAGCTGAAATCACCAGTAAAATTGAGATATCAGTGTTTCCCCATGCAGATCTGCAGGTTTAGCCAAGCACTGTTGCGATGGGTCTGCACTACCATCAGATTTACCAGGGGCTGCCAGTGTCCCTGGCTTTTCTTAATAGCACCAGTGTGTACTTCTTGCTACATGCATGGCTTTACTACTAGCCTGGCTTTTATTTGTTTTTTCAGTCCTCCCCATAATGAATGCAATATATGCCTGTGTCTTGTGTGACACAGACAGCTAGCTACGCAGCCTTGTCTTCTAGTCATGTTAAATTTTATTGAGAAGTAAAACCACCTTTTTTTTTTTTGTATAAAATTGAATGGGAAGCCTTTGCAAAAACTTTTCTTCTCATGCAGTTAATATCTTTATAAATTTTGTCTCTTGTGTCAGTTCTGCGGACAAGCAGCTGGCTCCTGTCAGAGCAACTGCAAGATCCAGCCATGGGCTCAGGTTGCTGCCCACACCAGTCTGTCTCTCCAGTGTGCAATACTATTGCAAATCTGTATATTTAAACCACAAACCTGTAACGAAAACAACAAAAAAAGAGAGTTGAGGTAGATGTTTGACAAATCATGCAAGGCAATATAAAAGGTCTGAGTTGAGTTTGCAAATTATTAATTGGTCACGTGGGATGTCCCCCTGGAGAATTCCATGGATTACTGCCCAGCTTTGCAGACAAGGTAGCAAAGCCTGCTGTGAAGAAATGCCTATCATATTTAGCTGACAAGTTAGATTATCTTCATTTTGTGGAAATCAAAACATTTATTGCTTCTCATAGATTTACTATCTCTGTAGAAGAGAGCTGTGTAAACCCTTTTCAGTCTAGAAAAAGGAGTTGGAGACCTAATTTCTTGCAAAGACCCTTTGCTTACTCTAAGAAAATCGAGTGGTGTAGTAGTCCAATAAACTGTACAAAATGAGTGAACCCCTGATGAAAATAGTTTAGAAGTGAAGTATTCTATTATTTTTTTAAGTCAGCCTGTGTGGGGAGTGGTTGTCATGTGTGATGTGGTACCCATCCTTGCAGCACCATACGCAGTGGGGAGGTGTTACGTGGGTGACTGATACCTGTAAAGTGTGCATCAGGAGAAGTGACTGGGAGTGAGGTCAAGATTTAGAGGTGAGAGGCACTGCCATAAGTGCAACTGGACTGCATGATCCTCTCTTTAGGAATTAAGCAGCTGCTGTAATTTGTGATTTATTGAAATGAATGCTTGCAGTTCCTCCAGGAAGTCTCCTGAGGCAGTAGCTGGGTGTTGACCGTGGAGTATGGGGCAGTGGAGAAGCCCAAAGGTCCTTCTTTACCACTTAGGGCTCACAGCTAGGTCTTGGGATCCAAATGTTGTGTTTTCTCATTGGAAAGCAAAGGGCCATATGGGCAGGGCTGGAGCCAGTCCCGAAGATGGGCTTTAGAAACCCACAAATGTTGAATGTCAGTCTTAACTCTTCCTGGTGTGTATTACATGGGCCAGGGCACAGGGGGAACAAGTGTGCCAGATGCTGACCTGCACGTGGGTTGAATGAAATACGCTGACCTCTCTTCCATGTTCCCAACACATAGAAAAGGTCATGGCAAAGACTGAACGTTAGTCATCACAGTGGTGGTTTTTGTTTAATTTACCATAAATCAGCCACCAGGTCAGTGCCCACTGATACCTTAGCTCTTTGCACTGAACAATTACTGCATCCTTTATAAATAACGTAAGAGTTAACCATAACTTACAGTTAAGGTGCCTGCTGTACCTACCTGTTTGTTAGGTACTGGTGAAACACTTGTCCTGCACATGAGTGTTGCCAAATGAAGTCTTATGAGGTCTGAATAGTTGAAACCTCCTGCTTTACCATATGTTGATTATCTTACTTGAAAAGCAGAAGCTCAGTTCCTACCCATGTGGATGGGAAGAGGAAGCATGGTAAAAGCTGTCAGAGAAGTCCAATGGCCAACGCTCAAACCGTATTATTGGGTTTTTTATTTCAAAATCAGTAATTTGGGACTGTGTTGGCAAATGAGTGGTCAGTATAGCTTCTGGAGATGTGTGTGCTGTATCACTGACACCTATTTAGCAAATAACAGCTACTTTCAGTGGTCACCAAAACCAGTTTCAAGGGTTTGTTTCTAGAAAATAATCTGAAATATTGATGGCTGTGCTGGTATCAGTGTGTCTAAATAAGGATGGATGCCGAGAGCAGTCACTGGTAAAGCTTAACCATTCATTGCTGTGTGTCCAGCAGCTATAAGGGAGGAGGTAAGGAGTCCCACCACGCACCCATCCAGTGCCTCACAGCCTGTACATCCCATCCCCAAGTAGTTCGGACCTCCCCTGCGTTGTCCAGCAGGATCTGGCCTGGCGTATGAACAGCATGGGGTTTGCCAGGCAAGCTCTGCAAGTGCTGTTACACTGTAATATAATCGAACATGTCATCTCTGCCTTTATGGAGAGTTTGTGGCATGACTACTTTTGTGTTAGAGGCAATTGATTGCTGCTTTTTTTTTTTTTATCCTAATAATATATTTATTGACTAAATTAGTTTGAACATTTGGTACCTGATCATCCTGTTGCTTCCTGCCTGTTTTGTACTTATGTTCTTTCCCTTCAGCATTTATTAGAAGAGCTTCCCTTTCCAGAGAAGTGCTATGTTACTTATAAATGACCGTTTTGTTTGCAATATGCCATACATGAATTGGGCTGTAGATGATGGTTATGTGGCTTGAGAATAGAGCTCTTAATTTTGATGTGGTTTATAAACAGTCTGCAATAAATGGCCTGATCCTGTGTCCTTTGACTTTAGTGGGAGTTTTCCAACATGTGTACGTACACAAGGACAGCCCGGCTGCCAGCATCGCGTCAGCAGGCAGCACGCCTTTGCGTTCAGCACAGTCGCATGTCCCCGTGCCAAGAACGAATTTTGCCGATTCAAATTTGCTCAGTTTGTCAACACACAGCTCCCATTGAACTTCGCGGGCAGAGAATCATTCTTGGCACAGGGCCGCAGGCAGCCCAGGGAGCGCTGCCCGCTGCCGGCACCAGCTGCGACAGGAGCTGTGCACCAGCAAGAGGAGCAGCGCCCAGCCTTGGCTCCCCGCTTTGTGCGGCTCCCATCTCCTGTAGCACGATTGCTGCTGTTTTACTAGTGGGAAGAGTCGGTGATAAAAAGAGATTTCCTAGGTTAGTTTTCAAGGCTTTTTTTTTTTTTTTTTTTTGTGGCTGTCTGGATGATTAATGTGAATAGGAAAATACTGTTGACCCATTTAAATCATGTTAGACGACATCCATTGCTCATCTGCATAATGAAATACACACTGAACATTACAGCCTAAGAGCCAGTGAACTACAAAAATAATATTTTACTCATTTAGATTATGAAGTAAAATATAGGACATTAGTACTAATCATAGTATTAAATTTTAAGCCATGCAAATTGTAATTGTCAGTGAAAAAGAACTATAAGTTGAAAAGGCTATTAGCATTTCAGCTTTAACAGTTAATTTGAGTAATTTTTTTTTTTTATGCTAGCGTACAGTTTAGAAAAGTCTGTAGACAAAACATTTAATAGTAAGTGCAAGAGTGTTTGTTTCATATAATTAATATCAGTCATTAAAGAAATTTTAGAAATACTAATTTGCAGTATTAAAATGTATTAACATTTTGTATTACAAAGAGTAAGCTGTAATCTTTACTTGGATAAAATCAAATCTAAAAGGCAAATTATTAGTAACTGATATAAATAATTTTATTTAAATAAAGAAATAATTATAAGCATTTATTTAAGTACCAAAACAAAAGCTGAAGCCTTTAAAAATATGGGTTTTGTCAAATAGAAACATTGTTTTCAGTATTTTAAACTAAATACAAATTTTAAAGTACTGGATTTAGGCTGTCAGGTTTCTATGGTTACCTACCTTTCCAGCAGTTCGGTGAGATGTGTAAATAGACCTATGAGTCACTTGTAATTATTTGTTTTTTGTTTGTTATAGTTGTAATTCTGTGTTCAGTTTGAATTTAATATAGCTCACACCATATGCTTTGGTTTATGTATGTTTTACTGCATATGATTGACAGTGATTGAGCATTTCTTATGGAGTGCTTGTTTTTTTTGTCATAAGTGATGTATGTTGGTACTTCTGAAAATGTAAACAACTTCTTCCTGTATCACTGTTTGATAAACAGCGACTATTATGATAAGAAAGAGGTCTTTGTAAATGTTAAGCAAGGAGATAAGTTAAAGGTATTTTTAAAAAAAATGTAAACCAGCTTCTAAACATTATACTGTACTCTTCCAAATTTGATCCATAATCATTATAATTCATTCAGTGACCCAAATGTCACGTATTTATGAATAAGCTTCCAAGTTACATGTTAATAGCACCTACTAATGACTGACAGGTTTAAAAATAAGTGTTTTAATTAGGATCCTACAAGTTATATGCAGCAAGCTCTTGATTGGAACATCTTCCTTGTGCAGAGCATCTTCTTGGGGGGGGGAGCATATTTCCATCACCACAGCAGTCTAGTAGAAACAGCTGTAAACCCTTACACCTCTCTGCTCTGCTCATTATATCTTGAGCTCCAGGTTATAGGATGCAATTCCCCAACCTTACACTCTTCGCTCTAGTGAAGGACATATAGCTGTTTCCTCAGTACACAGTCACTGTCCTAATATAACTTGTTTTCATGTGAAAACAGGACAACACAAGTAATTAACATTTAATACAAGGCAAGAAACACTGCTAACTGTCATTTTTACCAAATGAGTAATCTTATTTTACAGAGGTGTTCATCCCAAAATTGGTAGCAGTGTACACTTTTTGTTTTAATTTTGAGATAAGACTGGTTTACAATTCATAAATCATCTTGTATCCATAGAAATTCAGCTGCAGGTATATTGAAAATTATTATTTCAATGAGTCTTATATTTTGTGTGGTAAAAGACTCCTGACTGCCCATTCTCTTTCTGTATCTCAAGCTACACAGAAAATCCTGATACAGTTTTCAGAAGCACTCCTAAATATTCTATGCAAAGATTTCTCTTCTTTCAGCAGCCTTGCTCACCCACTGAAAGGGTTTCTGTGGAAAACAGGATTTTTTGTGGTGATCCAGATGTATTTTTTCCATTTCAGTTGGAAATTTAAGAGGTTAAACTAGGATTTATTTTCAGCATTTAATAATGTACCAGGCATGTATATCAGAAATAAACATGTCAGCTGAAAAACAGTTGTTTCACAGAGCACCTGAAAAGATTTTATCCCGGTAGGATTCAATGAATGTTGAAGCTGTGGGTGGGTGCATATAAACAAGATTGGGTATTGTGCGTGTGTGTAAGGACTATTTGTGTAGTTTATTATTTTAATCTGAAACAACTGCTATTTTTTAAACTGAATAACTTGTTCCAACAGTTGTTACTTCCCTGCAAAATGAAAATAATTAATACAGTAACAAATCTTTGAAGCGAAAGTAATTTCTCTGATCTTTTAAAAAAACTAAAGATAGATAGAATGTGATTGAAAGATGTATTTAAATATGCTAACCTGAGCAGATATGTTTCTTGTTCTAATTTATTCACTTTATGATAAATTAATTTACTCAATATAGGAATGTGGTAACATAAGAGGAATGTTTCTCCTGCTAGTCACAGAAGTTGAAACTTCCCAGATGCTGTGATCTGGAGCCTAAATTCCCCTGATATTAACTGTGTGTGAAATTCTTTAATATCGCTTCATCCAGCCTTTGTACCTGAGTTGTTTCATTTTGCTGTGATACTACTTTAGGCAACATTTCCTTTTTATTTTATACTTGTGTTATTCTATCAGAGAGAGAAAATGTAGTAGAAATAACACTGGGATGGAAGGCTCTATTGGAGAACTGCAATACCCTGTTCCCAAAGTTAAGCCTGTATAGCCCAGCCATACTTTCCGTAATAGACAATTAATTTCCTTTGGTATATGAGTGAATACCATTCAGATATAGTTGGATTATACTTTGCTTTTTTAAAATCTTTTATTAAAATGAGAAAGTGTTGTTTAATCAAACCAGGGTTTTACTCAATCAGTGAATCTATTTCTTATACTGGCTTGGTGTGACTGTGTGTATAGGTTTATACACAACTGCTCAACTGGTCAAAGGGGTTTTAAGGATATAATTTTTTTTTTCTTCTTGTTTGTTAAAGTTGCACTGTTGCTGCTGATAAAAGGTGGCACGGAGCCAGCTTCCTGAAGGAGCTATGGGGAGGGTCATGGCTTGTCATGACCTGGGCACCGTTACTTGAATGTTGTTATTATTGGGATGAAGTACCCTTAGGCTGTCATCCTTCCTGTAAATAGAAGAGGTTCCGATCCTCTGTGGTTTCCCAGTTTACCAACTTGTAGAACAGCTATTTCGTTGGCTCTGAGTTTGACTGAATAATGAATTAGAAGAACGGCACTATTCCAGAAGGTACTGATTCATCATTTTAGTGTGCTGGTCTAGACAAAATCGTATTAAGTAAAGCCAAACAAGAATGTGTTCCCACATAGTTTATAAATTTAAACCCAGTTAAAAAACTCATTTGTATTGGGATACAGCAAATTGCCCGGTTCTTCTCTCCATGACATAAGGGCAAAATTGTAATTAGCAGGGAGCATAACTGGTCCTGAGGACCAAATCTGACTTTTTTCAGTGTCAGGGAGGAGTGCTGGTGGTGTCAGCAGAGGGGTTAACTCTGCTCCCCTGGAGTCGGCCAGCATTTGCCATTGCTTTGCTTTGTTGCCTCTTACAAGAGTAACAAGAACAGCAATTCTGTTAGTGCCTTCATTAACTAAACAACTTGTGGTGTTAATTTCAATAATTAAATAAAACAATGTCAATTAGAATAGAATGCTTGCAAGATACTGGCCTGTGTTTCAGTTTATCAGGGTACAGTCATAAGCGTGCTGTTGTTGAGGTTTTCACCAATGTGTTGCTGTTGTAGCTGAAGCCACGTCTACCCTGATGAATATTTCATTTCTCCAATCATGCTATTAAAACCAGAGTGGTTTTACCCTTTCATTTCTGTTTTCTCTTTTCCAGTGCCATCATGACAGCTGTGGTTGCGTCCTGTTTACAAATTGTTGCTAGTCACATTTTCAGTAGTCGTTGTGGGTTTTGCTTTTGCCTAATATGGGCAATTAGGAGGAAATATTTCTCACGAGCATGGACTTGCTCTTCTTGTAATGACATAGCCCTGCAATCCAGGAAACAGTGCTGCATGGTGTCCATGTCCACGATTTCCTGATGTGGGAAAAACGTGTGGAAAGCATCTGGAGAGGAGGAGACCCCCTTTACCAGCTTGTTTCCTGTAAGCGAAATTGGAAGACCTTGTCTGCACAAATAGATTTCAAAATAGAGTCTGCCCTTTGACTGTCTCCATAATTACACAGCGCTCTCTGTATTTTATTTGGCTGCCAGAGCAGTTAACCCCTGGAAGTAAGGGGCTGATGATGGCGTGACCAGCACGGGTATGCAGACATGACCATGTGAATACAGTCTTGTTTGGAGAAGCCTGTCGTTAAGACCTCGTTACAATATACTTTTACCAAATTTAAAAATTGTTACATGTTGGGTTATGTTGATTAAGATATGTTATATCCTTAATGCACAGAAAACAGGGAGGTATTAGTTGCAAAAAAG
This sequence comes from Microhierax caerulescens, assembly GCA_035590215.1. Taxonomy (NCBI): domain Eukaryota; kingdom Metazoa; phylum Chordata; class Aves; order Falconiformes; family Falconidae; genus Microhierax; species Microhierax caerulescens. The sequence continues at coordinate 20,471,913 of JAVJGJ010000061.1, read as the reverse complement.
GAAAAAAAAAAAGGGGGAAAAAAAGTTCTTTCGTGGCTTTGATGTAATCAACATCTGTCAACAGAATGAATTTGCTTTTGTTTAATTTCAAGGGCTCTTGTCCTTCTACTTTGCCCAATCAGTTTCAACTTCTGCCTCAGGCATTTCCCTATGTTGTTCTTGGAGTTTTTTTCCTTTTTTTCTTTCTTTTTCTTTTTTTTTAAGCAAATGCACAGGTTATTGCGTGTGAAATGTGAGCTGGTCTTCTGCTACACAGGTTACTCAGAGTTGGAAAGAACCTTTAATCTTTCCCATCCTATTTTTGAAGCTTGGAGGTACCTTTGCAACACAGAGATTACAAAGTCAGTGTTTTATTAGAGAGTTAGAATTACAATTACAAGTAAAGCTCTTTCAAGCCACAACTATTACTTTGGATTGAAAAATGGGAACATTTGGTAATTAACAGTAAAATCTATGTATTCTTACCTGGTTGCATTGGTTGGATTCAACATACTGTTACCCATATAGATTTTTAATATCTCACTTTAAACATTCCTCTGAAGTTTCAGCAAAAATAATATTTGCACAGGAGGCTAAAATACAATATAATATTAAAATGACCTGACAAGTCAAATTAAAGATCTCTAGTGTTTTACCCTCAAATGCATATATACTAAGAAAATCTCCACAGTCATGCTTTTTTTCAGTTTAAAAAAAAATCAACTATTTTGAAAAAGAGTTATCAGAACAATGCTTTTAATGTTGTTAATTGTATATCTTAAGTGAGATTTACTTTACCAAGAGCAAATTGATTTTACTTCGTAAATGGGCTGGATGTTAATTTGTGCATTCCTACATAATTTTGGTACTGTGCTTCTGCTGATACTTGGACTAAATTATTTTAAAATATGTTAATTTTTCTTAGCTCTTTTAAGATGAACCCTTGTATTTATTATAGCTTGGAACTGTCACAAAGTTTATCCTGTGGTAACACTTTTGCTAATTGCTTGGAAATTTGAAGTCTTTCATAAATACCAAAAAAATGGTTGCTAACAATCACATCTGATGAATCATGTAGATGAGCAGTTTTTTGCATGGCTACCCCATACCTTATTCATTGAAAACATGGCTGATAAATGGCTGTAACTGTTAAACAAGAAGCATTAGAAAAGGACTTATGTGAGAGTTCATTTCCAACATTTCCCTTTAGAAATACTTCTTGACCAGAGGAAAATCACATTTAAATGACTAAAATCAACTTAATTAAGGGTCATTAATAGAGATACACATAAAAAACTCTCTACTCTGTGAGTGAAATGGGAACATTTCATTATATAGTGTAGCATGCATGAACAGATAACAATTAAAATAGACCTAGAGTAAAAGGCTAATAAATATAGGGCACGTTGTGCTGCAAAATCAGTTACTTAAAATGCTCCCACCCATCATCATACTCGAATTCTGTATTTAGCCCCTTTGGCTGACTCATTTAAAAGAAAAAGAAAATGTAATTTTCACATAAAATAAATTCATCTGGTAATTCACAAAAGCTCGCAGTGCATATTTATATTATTGATACAAATTAAGATCTGGAAGGTATGCTGAGGAATCCAACGGCTCTGGCAGGACGTGCGTGCATGCAGATGGCACCGTCTGATTCACTGTTGAGTCAGAGGAGCAGTTGTCTGTAATTTTCTGTGCTCGATACATTGTATCTGCTGATGTGATTCAGTAATGCTGGTAATAATTCTCCTTATGGCAGCTGATAGTAAATACCCTGCTACTTGTAGCAGGTGATGTAGCCTTGCTGTTGGAGGAGAGAAGAAACACCTAAAGGGTCAAGTTTGCACCCTGGCTGTGCTGGTGTGTTACCGGCTTCAGACTGGGGGCTGTCTCCCATGGCTGCAGTCCCCACTGGAAGCTGCATAAATCCCATGCTTATGAACTGTCTTACAGTAATTAATATACACAGAAAGCTTAACAAAAAGGATGTGCTCGAGCGCCAATGTTACAAAAGTAAATAAGGCACTGAGAAAAGCTTTGATAGGTGCAAGGGCTGGGGAGGAGGGAGTATCTGCGCCAAACTTGGAGAATACAGCCAGTTGTTCCTGTCTCTGGTGATTGATGATGTTGCTATATCGAATTAGCTGTGAATGTGGGAGCTTAAAAAATAAAAGGAGCTGTGGAGACATTAGGAAGGCCTTTTTAAGGAAGGAAGTGTGTGGATGGAGTCCAGATTTTCATTACAGAACAGTAACCTTATTATATTTTAAAACCATTTTATTTTTACTTTGTAGGAGACTGTTTTCTGTTAGAATTTTTTGTATTTCAAATAAAGGTTTAGTTGTCCTGTGTTTATAATTCTTGTGATGTATTTTTGGAGTTGTATTATGCTATGGTGATACTTACTTGGTTGTCGCATTTCACCTTTTCAAGTAGTAGATACTTTTGTATGCGTCTGGTTTATAATGAGTAGTTAGTATAATAACAACAGACTACAGTGCCTTATTATCCTGTTATCTTGTGACAACACTTCCAGTGTATCTTTGGGAGAATAGAGGTGAAAATTTTATTCCAAATAAAATGGTATCCCTTATGAATGTGGGATAGTCAGTAGGCATGCACTGGTGAATATAAGCTGGTTTAATGTATTTAAGGGTGCGTATTTGGGACATTTGGAGTTTTATTGTTGAATAATTCACAAGCACACTTGCACCTTTTCTTCCTCATTTAAACTTTTACACAGCAGACAAGGTGCCTGGGCAGCATGCCATGTGCTAAGGAGACCATTTGAAATAGACGGTCACATACTGATGTCCACATGGACTTCAGCTGACCACATCAGTGAATGTGGGGTTTCAATATATTTATAATACTTTCAGCTGTGGTAAGAGCAAGGTACTTCCACTGCACTCTGTAAAAGAGCTACTTCAGCTTACGCAGGCAGACTGATTGCTGCTTCCGATGGCCCAGAAGTTACTGCCTCAGCAGATTCTGTGCTTCCAGAAATGGGTGCAAACCAGCCAGGGAGTTTGAAGGATGCTTTTGGCTTTTTGGATGCACTTACACATTACGCAGGATAGATAGCCCAGATTTCTTTCCTTTTTTCTTTTTTTTTTTTTTTAATTGGACAGTTGTGAAGGAAACCCTAGGAAAGCAGTAGATTATGAGGTTGTTGATTACATTATAATTAAACCACCACCAAACCAATCCAGCCTTCCATTAACTGGGCAGCTCCACTTCCATAGAGACACTGTCTTCCCTTTTGAAGGAGGTAATTTCCACTGGGGTACCTAGGTTATACTGAGAGCTTGATCTGAGCCTCACTCTCCAACTCTGCCTTGTTACTTATCAACAGTTTAAAAAAACAGTAAAAAAAGTGCTTGCACTGAGTAGAAGTCTCTACAACCTTTCAGATACTGGCAGCAAAACATTAACACTGATCAGTGTGCAAAGAGATAGTCGGGAACACTTCTAAAGCAAACCTCATACAACCATTCCATTCATTCTGGGGTTTGGGGCTCAAAAGGTGCAAAACTAAAATCTTCTGTATATCACGGAATGCTGTAAAAGGACTATTTATGAAGCTAAGTGTGCATGTGAAAGGATAATTTCTGCATCTGGATATGATAAATGCATCCAAAGGAAAGGAAGGAAGGTAATCAAATAAAAAAATACAAGATATGGAAGAAATTCTTCTTCTAAAAAAAAACCAAACTATTTTTGCATAGTTACAAAATATGCAGTAGATTAATTTCTTAATTTCTGTGATGTAAAAATGGTTAGTCAGTCCTATTTAAATGAAAACACTTCCTTTTTAATAAAGAGTAATTATTTATGTGGGTTACTTGCCACAAAAGATTGTTCTTGTGTTTGTATACAGATGACATTTTTCAGAAGCAGATTACCTATTATGTTAAACTTATGTTTCAAAAAACCCCTTTGTTTAGATTGTAGAATGTTTGAGTAATAGAAATATGCGGTATGTGTAATTGTAGTTTAATTGGACAGTGTCAATAATCCTTTTGAATTTAGATGTTTCCCTGTTTTGATGCTAGCATCATCTTTTGTGCTGCATTGTTTTGGTTTTGATGTCTCTAACAACCTTTGAGCCCCAATGCCCTTTTTTTTACCCCTTTTTCTTTTTTGAGGGGGGCAAAATGCATCATTGCCCAGCAGCTAAGTTTGAGCAATGAATAATCTGATGAACAGTCATCCCAGATTCTCAAGTGAATTAAATGGAAATCTGATTCGAATATTCCAAGTCAATTACAAATATTAAACCCTTCAATTGGCTTTGGCCAAGATTAAAATATCTCTGGAAGTTTGTTCTGTTGCCCTGCTAGGCAGGACAAACTGAATCCCGTTCCTTGTGTCTTGGAACAAATGACAAGAGCAACATTAGTGATCAGTTCTGCAAAAGTACAGCTGAAAATATTGGCTGAAATCAACATTAAATCATTTTTTCTCTCCTCTTGTCTTGCTGTTGTCCCTTATTCACTGTTCTGCCATGCCTTGGAAGAGCGCAGCTTCTACCCATGCAAATTGCTCCATGCGGGGGCCAGCTGGAGTGTCACTCCTGGCTCTAAGCTTTGGGGAATTTACCCACATTACTTTTCAATGCATCCAACCAAAAAGATCTGGTATTTTATAAAGCTTTGAAGTATTTTGGGGGGAGTATTTTTGTTCTTACTGCTTCTCGATATTAATGCTCTTTCTTTAACAGTCAAGATGTGAACAGTTTGAACTACCCCTAGCTGCTACATGAGTTCTGTGGTTTGTTTTACATTATGCCGTTCTTTTTGCATACTTCCAATTTTGTAATGTGGTAGCAGAAAAAAAACGTTAACCATTTTTAACTTATCTGTTAACAGGTTCTGTGACTCGCTGCCACGTAATCTTTTCTTCGTGTAATTGTATCTACCTGCACAGGCAGTCAAGCAATCAACAGCAAAGATGCTTCTTTTTTCAAGGACAAAGAAATACTGCTTATAGTATAGTTTGGCCAGCCACAGTTTCTCCAGCTCACCCAGTTCCTAAGGTACTGCGATTTCTTTTATCTAATCTGTTCTTCAGTCAATATAGAGTTCGACTGCAGGCATGATCAAGTGCATTCGTTGTCTGACAGCTAGGGGTTTGGATCATCATCCTGTTGCTTGGACTGGTATTTGAAACAGGAGCACTGGTGAGAGAAGTTTTCAGTCACCTACCCTGTTAAACACAGTGGCGTATCCATTTATTAGACAGTTTAAACCTTGGGTTTGTTCAGTTATGGTAGTGTAAACATGGAATTTTATAATCATCTGTCAACACTTAACAGTTCTGTGTCCAGATTCTCATTTTGGAAAATTATAGATAGCCCTACCAAAAGTCAGTAGGGCTCATTCATGAACATCTGAGTCCTTTTCTGTATAAATCTCTAGCAAGCTAATTATAAAAGTGTTTATATTTTGCTGAAGGTTTTGTTAATTGGTTATGTCAGATTTAGGAAGAGAATGTACAATACCTGCTGGAGGCTGCTTTGCAACCCCACTGCACATTCTAAATTTGTCTTTACTGTGCCTGAGTGGGGATTTTTTCCTGCAACATATACTTCTATTTTTATTTACTTTAGAGCCAATAGGAACTTTTTAATACAATTTTAACATGTTTCCCACTTCTGGTTTCCTTTTTCTTTTTTTTCTTTTTTTTTTTTTTTTTTCCAATGTTTAATTGCAGCATATATA
>JAVJGJ010000061.1:20446756-20466108 GCA_035590215.1 Microhierax caerulescens | reverse complement strand
TTTTCTTTTTTTTCTTTTTTTTTTTTTTTGTTCCCATGTTTAATTGCAGGATATAGATTAACTGTTTAGTATCTGGTATCTTTCCTTTAGCCAGAAGACCAAAGTACACTTCCTAAACAATGCTTTTCAGGATGTGTATTACTACTTTTTTTAAATCTTGCTTTTCAGTTTATTGAAGAATTCTTATCCATAATACAGAGTATTTCAATGGGCCGGAAATACTAAAAAGTTGTTAGATCAGAAAGCAGATAAGGATGCTGGATGTAGGGCTCTTATACCTAAAACACTGTGGAAGGTCTGTGTGCAGGGAGAAAACAGGGTTACATACTTTATATATTTTCAAAACTTGTAAAATTGTAGAACTTATAAACTTTTTTTTTTTCTATATTTAGATGCTTCTTTTAGGATAAAGAAGGGGGAAATGTATTGTCATACTGAAAAGTTGTCTTCGCAGATCAGAGTTCTCAGACTGGCTAAAAATCAGTCCAGTTCTTCAACTCAGAACTTGAGGGCAAAATTACTACTTTATACAGAGTATACCAGAAATCACATCGAAATAACACAGGTTATTTCAAAATGTTGGTATGAAACTGTATACTTAGCTGTTTGTATGTACACTGCTTTGGGCTTCTCCCTTAACAGGCCGTACAGGTCAGCAGGGTCAGGTCTCAGCCATTACTAGATAAGTGCCCTTCAAGGGGAAAGCCAGGGTGCTGTGTATGGAGTTGCTAATCCATCACACAGTCGGGGAGGGGGTGGGGAGTCTAAATTAATTCCTAAACTACTACAGTAGGATGTTGTTAGAGTTGCTATACCGTTAATTTGAATGAAATGCAAACCTGAAATTCTGTTGATGTAAGTCCACTGTAGTTAGTTTTGGTTTTTGTCAGAGTAGAAATAAAATGCCCATAGGAGTAACAACAGTCTTCCTATTTAAAGTCCTGCTAGAGCTAATTGGTTGCCCCACTCTACTCCTACACCCTGCTGTTGTATGGTCTTGTTGTGTACAGCCCAAGAGCCCACTTTGTTTCCTGCCTGCCAGTTTGATTCTGTGTTTTGTGAAGTCAGTGCAAAATGTGCCCTGTGGCCAGCATGGCAGAGGATCAGCCTGGCTGTGGTGGGCAAAGGGGGTCTTCCCCAGCCCGTGCAACAGTCCAGGACCCTCCAAGAGAAAGTGCGTTTCCATCTCTATGCAAGATATTACCATTATTATTAGGTTGTTGTGTTCATACACATGTTGTGGATTTAAAAAAATCAGAAATGAAATTTCATCTCTATACAAGGGATGAGAATTTTATGTGTGGAAAAAGTGAAGTTTAATACACTTTCCTTGACACAGTGAACTGGAATACCCTTGCATAATGTTGTAGATGGACAGATTTGGGCAGAGCAAATGAACTAGATTAATAACTAAAACCCGCTAAATTAAAATAAGTTAAATCCTAAGGTTCATAGTCAAAAAGCAGTCTCATGGAAGTTAACAGGAGCTATGTCTGAACAAGAAACTAAGGATTTGATCGGGTTTATTTTTGAGCCTAATTCTGTATGTTTGTCTGGTCAGTTCCAGTGTTTAGATGCCTTTTCTAGAAAATGTACTTTCTTTGGAAAAGAAAAGGAAGAGTTTTTAAGTCTTGGTCACAGTTTCAAAACTTGCAACTGTCTGCGCTGGAAGTCAGCTGCAGTATCTGGGGTTTCAGCTCTGGGAGGCTAGCAGACTGTGTAAGTCAGTAGTAACAGGCAATGTTAAGTTCAAAAGGGCAGTGGAAGAAATACTGAGGCAGCCTTGAGGGTTTGCCCTGATGGCTTAGGAAGGTCGATACTACGACAGAAAGGGCAAGCTGCCATGAAGCAGGAGGCAGTATCTGAGAAAATGATCCCATTGTCATGCTCAGTTTTCTGATCTTCATTTTCAATCCTTTTTCTCCAAGCACATAAAGAAGCCAGACTATGTGACGACAGGCATTGTACCAGACTGGGGAGACGACATAGAAATTAAGAACGAAGATCAGATTCAAGGGCTTCGTCAAGCTTGTCAGTTGGCCCGTCATGTCCTGCTTCTGGCTGGAAAGGGCTTAAAGGTAACAGTTGCAGAAGTCCCATAACAGCTTGAATGTCTTTTACACTTTCACTTATTTGGGGTTTTTTCCTACTTCTTTTTTTTTTTTTTTAACTTTCCCTTAATATGCATCCACCTTTGAGTTAGATCCTGAAAAAAGAAGGATTTATTAACTTTTGATTCGGTCCATGATATACCTGTTCAGTTATTTCTGTAATTTGGACCTGTAATGTAAATGTAGTAATTAGAGTGAGTTGCTGACTCAGGTGTAATATCTCTCTGTCTGTAATCTCCCTCTGTTCAGATTGTGCCAAATCATGTGAATTTCTCATAAGGCCCATGCTACGTTTTTTCTTTCATTTCATGGCCCATCTTCCTCCTATGTCATGCTTTTTGGCTCTGCATGTGTGCAAGTCTGAAAAACTGGGCTGCCCCCCCTGCTCCTGTCCATCCTTCAGCCCCTCACTGTCCCACAGGGTCTGGCATGACTTGTAGAGCTGCCATTGGAAAAAACAGCTGCCAAATTCCACACAATTTTCCAGAGTGCATTGATAATAAAGCCTCATGGTTTCCAGAAATGTTTCTACAGTATGCTTTTTAGGATACCTCCCAAGTTAAAATATACTGGAAGGAGCCTACTACCAAGTTTTGCAGATGGAGTGCTTTTTTAGCCTTGCCTTGGTATTTTATGTAATAGCATACTGGATAGGGTGAAATGGGTTGAGTAGCTATGAGATGCAGAGATAGGTGGGGACTGTAGGTCAATGCCATTGACTTAAAAGGGGGAAAAATTATCAGTTTACCATGCATTTTTCTTTCCTCTATCATTGCACTTTCCCAGAGGTTTAAATTCTGGAGCTGGGGTGGCCAATAACAAAAGTGCCTGAACCTTTAATCTTACATAGGCTCATGTGTGTTTAACTTATGTGCAGTTATTTCCCAGTACAACAAAACTTACTCGTGTAAAGTTCAGATCATATACATGTTTCTGAAGGACCAGGGTGCAATGTAGGTTTTGAATTAGAGCAGTTTTTCACGAATACTCCTTGGTTGTTATCATGTGTGAAATACATATGTATGCAGCATGGTGTAGTTTATGATGCAGTTCATAGTATGTGCCATATCATACATAATAGCAAAATACACGTAACAAATGCTTTGGAGCAAGAAGGTGTGTAAGGTAAGAATTATGTGACCAGGAACTGTGGTGGCAGGAGGGAGGTGGCAGTTGTGATGTTGAGACCACTGCCCAGGTCAGCTGCAGACAAGTGGTGAGCTCCATTTTACACCAGTGAATGTTTGGTCAAGACTCCCCTGACTGGGAGGATGCTGCAAAACCTTCCCTCATTGACAGTGAGCATCTTCGGCTTTCCAGCCTGATGCTGCACGTGGCCAGTTCATACCCATTTGTTCTTGTGCCAACACCGCTCTTTAATTCAAACGGCTTCCTGCATTCCCTTGAGTCTGTCCCCTTCATGCAGTAATAAAGCTATTACAGCTTTCAGTGCAGCAGACTAAACAAACCAAGCTCTTTTAGGCTGTTCTCATAAGGTAAACTCTGCGTTCCTGTTATATCTGAAGAGCCCCATCGCTCCACCTGTTCCTGTTGTCTTGCTGAACCCACCGCGCACACAGCTTTCCAAACCAGCTCTCGCTGTGCTTTAGCTAATGACAATAACATCCCCTAATATAACAAAGGTGCACTACAACGCATGGACGCAGAGAGACGAAGCTGGGGCTGAGCATGGTTTTGATATTACCATTTACTGCCTGTGGGACTTAAAAATACAATGTGGTACTATATATGATAGCATTTCCTGGGTTTGAGTTAAAGATTTGGGAATGGAGCCGGAAACTCTGCAATAGGGAAGTATTTTGTTAGATACCATCAGATTGCCCTGTCCCAAATAAGGGTTGAGGTGCATGGTAGGTGCCTCCCCAGCCTTGCCCAGCTAGCAAGCTCCTTTAAAAGTAAAGCAGATACTGTTAAAAGCAGAACTTTTCACAGCATGTAAGCCTGTCATGCACAGAGCACAGATCGGTCTGCCGAGTGCCCAAAAGCCACGGTGAATTCCTTGAGCAGAGCAAGAGCAGACAGCACCCAGTCTGGTACATAGCAGTTCAGTTTGTCTATGGGCTGAAGATGATAGATGGGTGAGCGAAGGCAGGAGCAGCAAACCTGTATTTATCCAGAACCGATGGCTGCAGTATCCAATACAGACAGCGCACGGGGGCTGCAGCTGCCATCCCAGCGCAGAGGCTGCAATGACTACTGCAAAGCAGGGAGGTTGCACAGTAACCCCAATTCCTGGTCTTGCATGGGTGCATCACTCGTCATCTGCCCAGTCATGGGATTTTGCTGAACAAGGTGCAAATAGACATGGTTTTATCCTCAGTGCAGTACGCAAGTGCACTCTGCTATTCTCTGTGCGTGCTCAACGAATATTTCAATATATGGATAAGTATGCCTACCTATATTACACATGTTACTAAAAAGTCCTCCAAAATCACAGCCACTGTAGTATATATGTACAAAGTATGATTTTCAAAGGCTCAAAACTCATTCAAATCAAAATCAATTTGCAGAGGAACCCTCAAAGGCACTTCTTCTCAGTGAGGGAGGTTTCCTACCAGATTTCAAATTTCAGTTCTAAGCATTCCAGAGACCAAGTCGATCCAAAAGAAAAGTGAGAAGAATGTTATGTTAAGCATGTGCATTTTCCACTCCATGGATACTCAGAAAATGACTGAATGATTTATGAGAGGGTTTGGGGTTTTTTAAATGTAAAATCATGATAAAAAGATGAATCTAGAAAACATCAAGCATAAAAATGAAGATTTCTGAAAACGATGGATAAGAGCTTGCAGATTCACTGTGATCATCCAGGCTGTGCCAACTTTAAGTAGAATACCCTCAAGATATGAAGTCAAATATTTGAATCTTTTATAAAATTAAAGAATACTTGGAAAACAATTTCATGAAATGCACAAGTATATTATGATAAATGTACTGGGCAGTTACAAGAATTAAGATCCTTTCTTTTACAAATAAAAAGGGAAGGTAATGTGTTTTAAAGGGCTGAAAGCATTGAAACCAGACATTTCTGTAGCAGCTACTGAAACAAGATGCCATGGAAAATTGGTGTCTTTGAGAAAGCAAATGTGGAAAAAAGAACAGAAAGGAAGTAGACAGTATTTTAGGTTTTCTAGGAACCTTTGAGTGCTCGTTTCTACTTCATGCTTCATTTTAAAACCTTTTTTTCTCAAAAAAAAAAAAAAGGTCCAATATATCAATAAAGTGTATCAGACAGTTTAGTGTTTTGTATCAAAGCATCATATTTGAAACATCCAAGATTTCATTGAAACGCATGGCTGCAATCACATTCAGTAAATGTGAGAAACTATCTTTGCTTTTTTAACAGGATTGTTATGTTTGATATTTTAGGTTGGCATGACAACTGAAGAAATAGATTCTATTGTTCATCATGAAATAATCAGACAGAATGCCTATCCATCACCTCTGGGCTATGGAGGTTTTCCAAAATCTGTTTGTACTTCTGTAAACAACGTGGTATGTCATGGTATTCCTGACAGGTATTTCCCCAGTAATATACATTTTACCACCAGAAATGAAAATGTTAAACTGGAATTAATAAATTATGTTTAATATTGAACATACTTCAGCTTAACTAAATGTTAGATGTAAATGTATTGCAGATGCATATCATGTTACCACACAATGCTGATAGAAGTTATAAAAATGTATGTGAAATAGAAAAAAAAATATTATCCTGTTTGTCCATACACTTAAAAAAAAAAAAAAGCATAATGCCTTTCACATTTACAGGGGGCGGAGGGGGGGGACAACACAACAAAACAGTACAGACTGATTTTCTGATTTTTTTTTTTTCCTCCAGCAAAATAAGTATAGGTTAAGGAAAAAAATATATTTGAATTTATGTGGGTTGTTGGGTGCGTTTTTTTATTTGCAGTACATTCAGCTACTCACAAAGTAAAATATGAACCCTAGTGAGAGAAAGAGAATAAATATAATGGTAGATTTTTCAGATGTTGATATGTTTTTCTCGTAGTTGTTTCTCATTATTTTATATTCAGCTAAACTTGTTCTCTAAGTACTGAGAGCTGAACATTAAAAATGGTTATTCTGTTTGCCTCTGCCTTCTTCCATCACAAAATATCTACCCCCTGATTTTTTATGTATGTGTCATTAGGTGCTTATTCTTATATTCCCTTTGTTGGGAACTGTCTGTCACTATTATTATTTTTTTTCTGTTTATGTTTCAGTCGACCTCTTCAGGATGGAGATATTATCAACATTGATGTCACGGTGAGTAATTCATATAAAAAATAGTCTTTGATCAACTTTAGAATCACTAGTAGCAACAGGAAGAATAGTGGATTGGAGATGGGGGATGCACAGATGGATGTGCTGTTTACTTCTGAGCCAAGGCACAAGCAGCTGGTTTCCTTTTTTGTTTTTAACTGTGTGTTTATTCCAGCTAGACCCAGGCCTGACTTGAATTTAGGACTGGAATCAGATGCACTGAGATCAATGTTGGCCTAAGTGAAATGTCAACCCAATCCTGCTATGTGTCATGTTTTTGAGAAGGTGTAATTGTTATTGATCCACTGTGTAGTTAATGCAGAGCACCACAGTACTGGGCAGCAGCTGAAGATAGATATGTATGAGATGAGCTAACATGAAGAAAGCCAGCATTTTTCCTTCACTCTGCCAAGATTGATCTTCCTCTTCCTGCTGATTTTGAGTGGGGCCTGACATTATCTTACTCTGTCATTAGAGGCTACATTGGCCTGTGTATGTCAGTCTATTTGGACAGCAACTCTTTTGCTAGCAGTGTTCCCTACATTTATTAAAATCCCTGAAGGTAGTGTTGTATTCCATTTCTGGTATAAAAGCCCTGAACCTTTTGCACAGAAACAGAAATAGTGTGATATAACTGTGACTTAATATTTCCAGAGAATGGTCAATTATAGCTATTTAAATAAACGCTGGCTGGGTTTTCTTAGGAGCAAGAAAGTACGGAAACAGGAAACCTCATTCTCATTTCATTTATGAGGGAAAAAAATTATTCATCTCTTGCAAAAGCTTTGTTTCTGTTTACTGTGCATGTTTTTATTTCCCCAAAGTGCTGTTTATTTCTAATATGAACACAGACGTCTTTTGAATCCCACTGTTATTTTGCACTAATGTGTCACATATAAGGGAGTAACGTCTCATAAAAACAAGCTTTTTTAATCATTAAAGAAACCCTTGGTAACTTGATACTGTTTTCCATGGGCCCAAATTTCATACTGGCAGAAGCAAAGAAATCTCCAGCAGACCTACCCCTGAGCATCAGATTCAAGCTTTCTAAAATATATTTTTTTCTATTAAAATTAGAGTCAGTGACCTTTTTCCCGTGGTATACTCACGTGTGATCCAGAACAGCGTGTGGTTTGGTTTGGGTTTTTAATCTTTCTAAATTCTTCCCCATCTCCATATTTTCTAATTGTAGAATTCTATCAGGTTTACACAGTGCATTCTGTCATTTTTAAAGTATGGTTTTGGCAAGCATTTTCACTTTTGTGAGCTGGTGTAGCTTTGCTCATTTTATTAGACTAAATAATTTTGCAGCAGCTAAGAATTTAACATGATTTCTTTGTATGTCATTCAGGTTCATTTTATTTTTTTGTTTTATATGTCAGGAAAATAACTATGCCTTTGACTAAAAAAAAAGTGTAGATTCCTATCACAGATACTTTCCATGGTAAACCAAACAAAACATTTTTATTTAGATGTAGTGTGAATATCTTGTCCACTCTGCTTTACAAATAATGTCTGACTAAATGTTACTGGTATTTTTTAAGACATTTTAAAATTTGTTTTCTCTTTACCCTCATAAAATAAATCTTGATGTTTCTGTGGTTGTGAAGATTCCTACAAGGGTGGGAATTGCTGATTGTCTTTGTTAGACTTTTTTTATCATTTAAAACTGAACTTTGCTGTGTTTTATAATTGCTCAGTTCCAAAATAGCTGAGGAAAAAATACTACTTTTCAGCATTGCTAACTGATCTTTTAGCTTATTTTTAATGAGTAAAACTGGGACGTTTCACAGGTGTACAGAATAAAAGTCAAATTAAATATTGCATAACAAATTATTTTAAATTATGTACAGGTTCTATAAAATGATTAAATAATATTCTGGTTATTAAGTATAAACACTTCACATGTACAAATTATTTGAAGAAGAAAATCCATTTTTGCACAATTAAGATGGCAGAGTTTCACAGATGAAATAAAAATTTTATTGGCTTGAATCACGTAGCCTTTAAAATGTATTTTAGTGTAGGAAAGTAGCATTACCCATCACTGAATCCTCAGCGTAGTGCAATTTTCAGCCTGCCATTACCAGGTTAATGTTTCTTACAACTTGGTTCTTTCATTGACTTTTAAGGAATTAGTGTATTACAGTTGCTGTGGTTGTAGCTTATTAACATCAAAAATATGTAATTGCAATTCATGGGCTGCAGTAAACATTATAATTATTATTATTATTTTTAAGGTCTCCTATATTTTAAATCTGTATTTGCTTTTCCAGGATGGTGATATTTAATGCTGGGGGTTTGTGTGTTGTATTTGCTAGAGCTAAAAATTAATTAGTTCAGATTAAATATGAGCTAGCTAGATTTAAATCTGACCAATGAGCATTAAATTAAGAAAATAAAAAAAAAAAAAATAAGAAGATCTAGTGGCAGCCTGGACTGGCAGGGGAAGGTGTGGTGCAGGGGAGTGCAGCTGCTCTCTGCAGCACAGTTGGGCCCTTGCTGGCACTCACCTTTCCCAAAAGCACCCCTCACTCCTAACTGCCTGCATTTTCTTCACATCTCAGCCTGAACACAAACCTGGCCTTGGGATAAACTGTCTGTAGCCAATTTTGGTTTGGTTGTTTTGGTTTTGTTGGGTTGCCGGGGGTTTTTTTTAGTTTGGAATCAACCAGAAAGAATGTGAGTCTGTCTTTCACAAGTAGCTTGCCAGTGGCAAAAGTTCAGTGCTTCGAGCTTGGTGAGTTATTAGTCCTAGAAGGATAGTTTGCCCACTGTTCAGGGGAGAAAAAATGTTTTAGAAGATCAAAACTGCACACCGTGGTAATTTGTCTTTCCATAGGGAAATATGGCTTCATCTTACAGTTATGTGCCTGCCTGCCCTATTGCAGAGCTGCAAACCCCATTTTAATGGTGCATTGCTGAGCTCCATAGTGCGTAGCCAGGTTTTCCGGTGCCCAGCAGAGAATTTCTGGAGAGCTGAGGTTTAAAATCTATGAAATGTCAAAAAAAAATCCAAAGCAAAACAGTATGTAATTAATTCAACAGGGTGCTACGTTTTCAGCACATGAAACTTTGCAGTGCCAGAACAGTACATTTATTCTCTTTCAAAATTCATCTCTGGAAATCAGAAGTAAAATCCAATGTTAACACGACGTTGTTTAAAAATGAGATTAAAGAAAATGTACAACAGCTGGCAGTGGATTTGGCCGGTGCTTTCCATGGAGCTCCCTGTGGGTCTTAGTAGCAGGGTGTACCCCTCACCCAGCTGTGCACAGCATCACCTCAAAACCCCGGCAGGGGATGCTGGCTGGGGAGGCATGGGTCTCCCTGCCAGCCGCCCACAGGTCTCCCAGTGCCCACAGCCAGAACTGGGGCAATACGCTACCCCTGTGGGGTGCAAGCCAGTCCCTGGCCCCAGGGGCATGTGGCCAGGTGGGTGGGCACCTGACAGCCCCCCAAGGTGCCCTTCAGCACATGTACAGCCCCCATCCATCTTCTCACATACAGCCCAGTTAGCCTTACGTCCTGTAGCAATGTCATCGTCTGGTGCACTGCTGGGCAGTGGTGCACAACTTTTGCTTTTCTTGAATTTTTAATTGGCAGCCCTTACGCACCTTGCAATCTTTCATGCTTTTTGTCTTTTTTTCCCCCTCTGCAATGTTTTGCTTTTCTGGTTTCATACTTGCAAATACAGCTCACCCATGGTCTATGGGCTGAAGTATATAGCTTGTTCCTAGAAAGAATGGATTTAATTAAGGTGGCTATCTGTTTCTGGATGCAAAACAAGAAAATGTCTTTACATTTCTGCATATGTTTAGGTGTATTACAATGGCTACCATGGTGACACTTCTGAAACCTTTTTGGTGGGCAATGTGGATAAATCTGGTGAAAAGTTAGTGGAGGTTGCCAGGAAATGTAGAGATGAAGCAATTGCAGCTTGCAGACCAGGGGCTCCCTTCTCTGTAATTGGAAACACAATCAGGTAAGCCTTATATTGACAAGTAAAGGGAGGGCTGGCAAATGGGACAAAGGTTATTGATGGTTTGGTATAAAGCTGATGACATGTTTTATGATTCAAAACCATCATTTCCGTCTGATATCAGTATGTGAACTGCCAAGCTATAATGTTGTTCCTTGAGTAAGAGATTTTTTTTTTTTTTTAAAGTGAATTACCCTAGGGTCAGCAAAGATAACTGTAGAAAGAGTCAAAGATATTCATAAGGTAGATTTAAATTAACAGTTGTAATTTGCAGTGGGTTAAGTCTCTTTGTTTAAAAAGTACAAAAATATTTAACTCGAGAGCTCCTGATCTTACAAAAGGCAGTGCATGCTAACGTCACAGGAGAGAAAGAGCTCACATTGTGAGATTTTTTTTTCCCTGTTTTGCATCTCTTCTAGCCTTCACATAAATGCAATCGTGACTCTTCTGCTGCTGGCAGTTTTGAATAAAAATACAGCTCAGTTTTTTGAAGGTACCTATGGATTATTTTAAAATGTTTGCCAAAAAATAAATAGACATATATCGTATACATTTCATTAAGCAATACTTCTCTGGACTGTTAATGGTCCCAACATGCTATTGAATACATTCCGATTACAAAGGCTTAGTCACCTTGAAAGGATGCTGCCTTTTTTTCTTTGTAAATCTTCAAATACTTTAAGGAAAAAAGAGAACGGCAAAATATCAGTTAGATGTATTTATAGCTTTAAAAATATTGTAACAGAGCCTGAATCAAACTTTAGTAAAACCTCTTTGGGTTATATCTGAGAAGCTTTTATTGAAGACTTTGTATAAAATTGTGTTTTTGACAGTTTTAAATTATAGGCTAACTAGCCTGGAGAAAAAGGATAGTGTCTTTCTGTTCTTTCATAGGAAATGTTGAATCAGACCCCTACTGGGAAAAGAAATTTAATGCATATCTCACTATCTTACTGTCCATGAATATAATAGAAGTGAATTCAAAATGTAGTTTTATTTTTGCAAATGGGATGAGTCGATAGATGCACCTCATATTTTTGAACACCTAGGGTTCAACAAATTTACTGGTGGTGCTCTTGCATTTTAACAAAATTTATTCTTGAGTAGAAGGGGGCACAGAACACTGGATTCTTATTCAAGCATTCTATCGAGCTCTGCATTCATGGCTGTGTCTAAAGGGCATGTCAGCCTTTGATTCTCTCTGAGAGGTAATTATCCTTTTCCTGTCACGGAACAATAAATGATAGCTAACTACAGAGGCACATTTGCAGTAGTCACATTCATCAACTGCAGAAAAAAAATTCAATTTAATTGTGCAACACAGCTGCACATAGGCTTTTTGAGCATTTCTGTTGTTCTCCCTGTCTTGCTATTCCTCCCTCCAGATCTATTTTTTAAACTTTTTTTCTGGTTATTTTTTTCCCCCTTTTTGTCTCTTCTTCCATTTTTACTCTCTGTACTTTCTTGTTAAAGTAATTTTCCTTTGTGGCTCTCATTCTTTTTTCCCCATTGAAGGCTATGAATGTAGAAAATTATCACAATTACTCATATAATTGAGCCTCTTTGTAGCAAGTGCAACTCCAGTAGCCTTTCTCCATCATGAAAATGGTTTCATTATAGGGTTTTTCATATTCTCTGACACCATCTACACAGAGGAACAGGCGTGCAGATGAGATGTACTAGGAACAGGGTAGATCAGTAAGGTCACAGTAGGAATAATTAGCTCTGCTATGGAAAGAGCATCTAGGCCTTTTACTGCTACATAAATGTACTGTCCGTGGCTTTTAGTCACAAAAAAACTTACTAACAAATGGAGCTCCCGCCTACTACTTTGAAAAAAAGATTTGTATCAACACTACAATTTTCCATCATTAAGACTAATAACACAGAGCCTAGTATACATCAAGGGGAATAAAAAGAAAAATCTCACATTCAAGTGGCGGCTGGGTGCTGACCTTTGTTCCCTTTTTTTGTGTTCAACTTAACTCTTTACAAAAAAGAGCCACACGCCACACCAACATGCAGGTGAACTCCAGCTAGTGCTAGCAAAGCATGGCATTCAATTGGAAAATCTGATAAATCTTCATGCAGGATAATGCATTTCATTACAGATTCACTACATTAATTCTAGCTGTATTAAAAAAAAAAAAAAGGAAGAAGAAGAAGAAAAAGAACAGAATTGAATGTGACATTGGATTTTTGCTGTGTTGGTATGGAGGTCGGTTTACTTGCAAAGTGTAAATATATAGTCAGCGCCCCCTTTGAAAAGCAGATTAAGCAAAGCTAGTAGCTGTTCAAAACTACACATGAAATAGCAGGTCATTAACTTTATTTCCCAAGATTTTTATCGTGTTGATGATTTAAATGTGCTGATTTGTTTACAACTACTTTAACACTATCTCTGGTTAAAGATTGCCTTGGTTTGGTGAAGCTGTGTTTTCTGGTTATTTGACATTCAACATTTACATGCAGACAGACATATATAATATACACATACATCAAAATCTTAAGTTTTGGAGAAGTTAGATACCATAAATACCTGAGAACAAGCATCTGCAAGCTGAAAACATTTAGGCTTATCAGAATGGAAGTGTGTCTAGGTTTCCTTCATCACTATTTCTATAAAGGTGTTCAAGTGATATGTGGAACGTATCTTACACACAAATAATCAGAATATTTCCTGACTACAATAGATATGGGAATAATTATATCGCAGAGGTAAGTTTGCATTCAGCTTCTAACATAGTCTTTGTTATGGAAGCTCGGTAGCTGAAACTGAATATTTCACAGATATCAGTTCCTTCTCCCATCAGCTACAAGTTGCAAATAAAAGATTGCATGGATTCATGAGTTACTTGGCTTAGGAAAATTTGAGTCTTCGCTAACCTGTTCTTATTGGAGGTGGTAGCAAAACTGTTGGTCAGCTCCACTAGAAAGAGGATTGGGCCCTATGCTGCATTTTCTTCCGCCACTTCTGACATTTCTCTTTCAGACAGAAACAAATCTAATTTGGAATCTGGTTTCTAGACAGTGAGTTTAGTTACGTGAAAGTGTTGTGAGTGTAGAGATCTAAAAAATATAAACACGATATTGTTAAATAAACCAATTTCCAGCTCCTAGGTAAAAATAGTAGTGATGAAAGTATTAATAAATTGCTTAAAATGTTTAACTCATAAGTATATGTTTTGATATTAATTTAGAACAATATAAAGCAGATTTTTAAAAAAAATCTGTTTCTATCAGATTATGCACATTTAAACAATAAGTGGCTCAGGCAAAATAAGTCATTTTAATGTCATCTGTGATAGATTTTCCTTGACAGCTACTGTAAATTACAATTACACTGCTTCTCTCTGCACTTGAAAGTAAGCATTGCAATAAATTATCTTTTATTTCAATCCATCATGTCTGCTTTCAGAAACAGAGAACCTCAAATAAAAGTTCAGCACTATTGTAAGAAAAATACAGTAATTTGTGTTCCAGTTTGAAACTAAAATGTACCTTTCTTTCAAAAAACAATTGTTGGCTTTCAAAAATATTACTAATTATACTTCAACATTTATTGTCATTATAGGGAATCCCTGAACTTGTGCATTCCCTCAGTCTAGGATTACTATTGAAGAGAAAAATACTTTTCATATTTTCCCAGTAGAATTTTGTAATTTCTCAAATTAGATAATATGGTACTATTCAAAATAGGTATTTTTATCACAGCAAATCTTGTTTAGGCTGATGGGATTTTAATTTTTTTTTAAAAAGCAAATATGCCACTCAGTGGTCATTTTGCTAACAATAGATTTAAGAAAAACATCATTACTTCCAATTCAAAAAAAAAAAAATCAGATCCCTAAGTAAGAAAACAATTATTGTAAGTCTGTCATCTTTTTCAGTGTTTCCCAAGCGCGTTCACTGCCCAGAAGCGTATGACAGATTTGTTTAGCAACTTCAGCCATTCATGCTAAGCTGCTCTGATAAAGTTTCATCCCTGGGGAGAGAAGCTGGCACTGTGGGAGAAGAGTCCCTAGCTGGGAATCAGTTCACTGGGATGTTCAGCCTGGATAGCAAAGCAGAATGTGCCATCTTGTCTGATCAGCCAAACTCTTCCCTTGTGCCACAAGAGAACCCAGAGAATCAGTTGCTATCAATGTTGAAAATGGAATTTGTTTCACTTTGTTTCTTCAGTGAGGTCTTAGGATACTGGGCCAGACCTGCCCTGAGAAAAAAGTGACAAAATTTGGTAAAAAGAAAAGAAAATGCAGATTTGGGTAGTCATGTGTCATCCCCACTATACCCCCAAAAAAAAAAAAAAAAAGTGAGTTCCAGCCCTAAGACTGAATGGATGTTTTTTCCTCTGAAGCTGGGATGCCTGTTATCCCATAGATGCTCCTAGAGTCTGTAAGCACAGGACCAACCCCCAAAGGAAATTCTTTCAACCTGCTTTTCAGCTTCTTAGCAGGAGGGATTCATCATCCAAGAGCTCCCTTCAGGGGAGACTCCAGAGTATTGGAGAGAACTTTGTAGAGAGTTGGTCCTGCCTGTTGCTGCTTTGTGGCAATTTCCCTGTCAGGCTGGATGGCAGTGCCTGTCTCCATGCTCATCTCTCCGTTTGGAGAATTAGCTGTTGTCTGGCAACATGGACAGAGGATGCTCAGGAGGAAACTGACACCCAGCTGTCCTGTCTCTGTCCACACTCAGAAGCATGATACCACCATACAAGAGACTCCACCTATGGGTTTAGGGTTTATGGACAGCCTGGACCTCAGTGATGTTCCTTTACCAGCTTGGCCGCTGCTGGTAGCACCAGACACTTTGCCTGGCTTTGCCATCAGCAAAAGAGGAGCAACGCTGCAGGTACTCTTGACTCTGCAAGCACTGGGCTGGAACACATGGCAGCAAAATGCAAAATCGAGTACTGGGCTCATTAAGTGATTATGCTTTTAATCCTGCCCAATTCACCTCTGCCCAAGCATGCAACACAGCTCAAAGAATAAAATGTGTGATGATAAATGTTGTCAATGGTTATTTTTAACAGTGATTATTCTGAAGACCCTTTGGGTTTTTTTAGCTTGATGCTGTCGCTGCAGTGTGGCTCTGCTGCCCCAGCCTTTGCTCTGGAAGTGATTTGGCTGGGGCACACGCCGTGGCCGAGGGGAACTGGCAGCCTGGCCCAGCCGTTCAGCTCTCCTTTCCCACAGCAGATGCCAGGCAGCCCAGCTCAGCCATGCCACCTCCTCGTAGTCAGGACTCCAGCTGCCTGGTCCTACGCTGCCTGTCTGCAAGGAGCAGTGCATGGAGCTGGGGCTGCAATCTTGTGATGTTGCCTTCCAGGGAAGGCTGGAAAGGCAGGCCACTGCTGACAGGTCCTGAGCTGGGCATTGAGCGAGACCAAAATGTTGAGCTGTTCTCAGCAGCAAATGGCAAACTGGTGTAAAAATGCTCCACTCCTGGGCATCCTGATTTTTAAATCAAATTCCACCACCTGGGAATCCCAGAGGGGGGAGAGGCTCGCCAAGATCAACAGTTCAATTCGCTCTTCTGAGAGCTGTTTCAGAGTCCTCCCTGCCAGAATTTACAGCCAACAAGTACATTTACAGGATGGCATGTGCAAGTTGTAGCTGGGGTTAGTAGCTTTGGTTTTTTGTGAAAGCTGGGTGTTTTACTGTAACTCCAAAAGGATGTAAGAGCTCACTAGGATTTTTTTAAGTACTCCAAAGTAAAGCTAGTAGTTGTGGAGTGAAATTCCCCATAAGGTGCTCCCAAAGCACGTGCAAATACCAAAAAGAGATTGAATGTGACTGAGTTTCATACCTGCAGCTTATTTTCTCCACAGGTTTTCTGTGTGTCACTTCAGGTTCATTGACCATATTACATTTTATGTAAAGAATACCCAAGCTCTGTCTGTAGAGATTATTAAGCGGGAAGGAGGAGGGCACAAGTGTCTGTCAGTGTAAATGTCAAAGCCTTATGAGCTCCAAGATCCCCTGTTTTGATCACAAACAGTAACTGCAGAAGCACTGTTGCCAACAGAGTGGTTTTCAAGCTGTTTGGCAAGAAAGTGGCAGAATTCACCACTGAAATGCACGAGAAGCACTTCTTTCACCACGTGAGGATGGGATGCTGCCTTAACACTGCCTTCTGTGTGCCCCAGTGCCCAGCAAGCAGCTGCTGCTGCTTCTGCCACCCTCCTCAGCGAGAGCTTCCCCGGCCTGCAGGAGGGTGTGTAGCCATGGTGCTTGGAATAACAGCTGCCCAGAAAAAGCTTTCTGTCTTGCTACAGAATAATACAAAACATCTGAAAAAATGACCATGCTCTTTCATTGGCCAGGGATGCTGTGTAAGGACTTCAGCAAAGCTGTATAGTCAGTGGAATTGTTTATGCTTTTGCAAAAAGATGCAGAAGGAGGCGAAAGAAAAGCTTATCACATGTTGCATGGACAGCTTCTCCCATCTCTTTTCAGAGGATCGCTTCACCTGTATGGGAGTCATTATCTTATTGCTCTGGGCTTGGTCACCAGCGACCTTCTGTTTGATTTTGTGTATGTTTTGGAGTAGTCTGGCTTTCTAACTCCTCACCATTCCCCATGTTTCTCCCTTGGCCTTCAGCATCATCACAGCTAGCAGGCCCTCTGACACAGACGTGGGTGGTGTTATAGAAAGGCAGGGGAGAAAGTTTTTTTCAAAAGTCTTTTCCATCTCTAGTAGGATTTTTCACTGTGTAAACCTTCATACTTTTTTTCCCACATAAATGAAGTATAAAATAAAAGCCTGGACTTCAAACACAACCAAATGAAGCCCAACTTCTAGCTTTATTGGTAATCCTCTTTGCCAGTACTTAGGTTTGGGGGGGCAGCTAAACATTTTTCTCCAGAGTTAATGAAAGAAATGGGATGAGTCCTTGTATCAGGGCAATGGGTAGGTAAAAGCTAGTATACAAATCCTGCTAAAACGTGCTCTTAAGGTCTGAACGCGTCAGCATTATTAACCGTTGGCCTGACTCTCCTCTCTCATTGCCATTTCGCTGTGGTGGAGCATCATGTCCCTCAATTGCAGTGGCATTAAGTTCTGGGACAGTGACCCACAGACACTGGAGCCAGCACTGCAGGGTTTGTGAAGCCTGGTGTGCAAGGGGATTGATTGCCTCCTGCAGCAAGCTGAGGCCATGTTGCACCTGAGTAAGAGCCTCCCCATGGGGCTTAATGTGCTTTAATTTCTGTGAGAGCTTACACCTTTATTTGAGTTTCTTAACTTTTCACCTGTAGTCAGACTCTGAGAAAGCATTTCTTAAGGTGCAAATATAGTCAAACCTGAAGTTTTTAGGAGCCTACCTTGATTTAAAACAACAAAATGAAGCTTTTAATGTAGACAAAATCTTTTCAGGCTAAGTGCCTGCCTGTCTTACTCCTGTTTGATTTTAGAAATAGTTTTGGGGTGATATTTAGGAACAGTAGTTGCTTCCTTGTCACTTCTGCTACACCTTCAGGTCCCCCCAAATCTCCACACGTTTCCACTTTGGATGTGGGCAGCCCCCCTTGGCTGAGCTGCCTCAAGTCACCCCCTCCACTGCTGCCTCCACCACTACTTGAGTAAGGGCAGAGCCCAAGAGTGAAACCTGCAGGTGTGGGGTGGCCCAGCAGCCAGAGGACACCCCACATATCTCCAGTTTTTAGGGATCGGGATAGGAATTTGCTTTCCCGGCATGGGTAGGGATTGGTGCCCGGCTGTGTTCCTGCAGGCAGCTCTGAGACACTCCTGCCTGGGGCAGACCGTGAAGGACAGGACAGGTCTCCCAGGCAGAACTGAAACGCCGTAATTGTTTTTGCTGGTGTGGTGACGGGTTCATTAGAAATACATTGTTAATTAGCATGAACAGATTTGCTAGAGTTTCAGCACATTTTGGTACTGAATGTTTGCAGTATTCCAAAAGGGAAGCAGCAGGGCTCTTAACTCTCCCAGTGGGTAGCAGGACCCTCTTCTGCAGAAACTCCAGTGGAGGCAGCGGGTGCGCGGCCCAGCACAGGCTCTGCGCCTGGGGGGGCTCAACAGGGGCTGCAGTTTGGGGGTGCTGGGGCCTCAGCTGTGTGGCTGGGCTGCTGTTCAGCTGTCCCATGGCAAAACGAGTTCCCGGTGTGCTTGGGGGAACGGTTACTCGCCATCAGACAGGGAGACGACACTTAGACGGCAGGGCTGGCACAAGAGCTACCAGCCAGTGCTGGTGGGCATGTTAACTCTGAAACCTAATGGTGGCTCCCCAGTGCTGGCCCCGGTGGCCGCTGCCCTTTGGAGTGGCTGCGGAGCAGTGACCCGGCGCTGGGGCGGGGGTGAGGACGGGGAACCGGGGGTGGTGGAGCCAGGTGGTACCGCCCGGACCAGCGCAGCGGCCGGGGCGGGCTGGCCGGGGCGGTCGGGACCTGCTCCCTCACGATGTCCCCTTTGCCCCCGCAGCTCCGTGGCGCGTCGGGGCGGCTTCCAGGTCTGCCCCTCCTTCGTCGGCCACGGCATCGGGTCGTACTTCCACGGGCACCCCGAGGTGTGGCACCACGGTAAGGAGCCCCGCGGGGGGGCCGCCTCCCCCCGCGCTGGCGGTGAAATGACGGCGGGGGAGGGCGGCGAAACGAGCAGAGCCCCCCCGGCCCCGGGGCTGCCGGGGGCTTTCCGCGCCGGGCAACTCGTCGTGTGAGAGTGGCACGGGTATTTTTGAGGACAAATCGCCCGTTTACGGAGCCGTCGGGGCAGCTGGCCCCGCGGGCCGCCTCCGCGACCCCGCTGCGGGCGGCAGCCGCCGCCTCCCCGTACCCACCACCCACCCCCGCACCCCACCGCAACCGAACCGCGCCGGCGGAGTTTGTCACGGGGCAAAGAAAAACCTCGGCTGAAACGGTGCAGCCGCCGGAGCCGGCCTGGACGGGGCCGCCGTCGGGGCGGCCGGGGCGGGATGACTCTCGGCGGGCGCCGCGCGCCGCGCGCCGTAC
>JAVJGJ010000061.1:20390036-20427324 GCA_035590215.1 Microhierax caerulescens | reverse complement strand
GCCCCCCTGTCGCCCGCGGTGGCAGGTGGCCCCAGGAGTGCGGCCGCAGCGGGCGGGGGGCCCAGCCGGGCCGGCGTTAAGCCCGGGGTACAGCCTCCGGGAGAACCGGGGGTGGCACCGCCGGGTACCTGGCGCCCGTCCCTGCCGGGGCGAGCGGAGCCCGCGGGGTGCCGGGGGCGGGCCGGGAGAGAGCAGCCACGGCTGCGGAGACGGCCCGGCGTGCTGCTGGCTGTCTCGGACATAGTTGGTATTTAGCGCAAAGAAAGCTGGCTTATGAAACCCGCGGTCCGCTCGAACTGCTGTCCCAAGCTGCGGCGGTGCGGCGCGTGCCCGCTGCTGGAGGGGGCCGGCAGGAGGGAGCCGCCGGGGCTGGCGCGGGAGGGGCCGGCGGCGCTCGGTGGCGGGCGGCGGGGCCGGGGCGGCCGGCTGCCCTTCGTCAGTCACGCTTGGAAGCGGGCGGAGGAGTAAGATAAAACCAGGAAAAAAATAGGAGAAAGGCAACGTCACTTTGTATTATCTCGTTCTGAGGGCTTAATAACGCAAAGGACTTCAGTGGAAATTTGTCTTGCTATGTGGCAAAACCCTTTAAAAAAACCCCCAGCATTTCAATGCTGTATAGCCCCATGCTTGTGCATGGTGGTTCACACAAAAAGTTAAGGTAATGGTTTTGTTTACTTCAGTTTATATGAATAGCCTTTATTATGCAAGTCGTTCTTCATAAGTTAGCCCGGGGCTCACACATGTAAGTGAATTGTCACATGGTAGCTGCTCCAGTCTTACAGCCTTGTTCCTGCAATTTGTTCTGGGTGTGTGGAGGCACAGGCTGTGCTGGAATGACTGCTTGGGAGTTACACATCTATTCACACAGCTGATCTCGTAGGTGTCATTTTATTATTTCTCATTTGCCTGAACTTTGTTCATCAGGTGGCTGTTTTAAACACCAACTTGAATAAATAAGGGCATGACACCTTTGAAGGTGAACAGGTGCAGGGTGGAAGTGAGGGAGGGCGGGCTGATTGTACTAGATAAGAGACAGCTCAACTAAGATGAATCTTTTAAAACATGCTCTTCTGAATTGGTCTTGGTATTAGCCAAGGGCCAGCCTGATGCCGTTATTTATGTGGGTTTTGTGTTCTCATGTTGATAATTTTAATTCTGTTTTTTTTTGTCTCTGCTTTGGGACTTGTGGATATTGTGTGGATAGGTAATTAGACAAGACCCAGGAACAATGGGGCATGAAGTAGAACTCAGGGGAGAGGAGGCATGTATTGTGTACCTGCTATCACTACTCTGCAGTCGTGCTTGGTTTTGGTGTAGTAATCATGTTACTATTTATGCCCTGTGAGAAGGAATGTTCAGGTGATGCAAAATAGGTATCTTATGGACGTTAGTCATTCAATTACACATGGGAGAGAAGTGCTTGCCTTCTCATTGCAGAGCAGTTCAGTGTTCAAAATTTTGGTTGTGAGGTTTATATGAATGTACAGCACATATTGCCAGAGGCTGCAAAACTGTTGACTGGGCTTTGTTCTTGACTTTTTTGTTTTAGAACCTCGTGCTGCTAGGACTGTGGACATATTTTGTTTATCGAGTATACTAAACAGTGTGTACAAACACAAGAAAGGACCATCAGTCTTCAAAATCACCATGTCTCCAGCTCATCAGTTTGTAATGGCTATAGTAACTCCTGCCTGGTATGTTTGTTTTATTTTTTATTGTTACTTCTGATTCTTTTCCTGAAACAGACTTCACCTGAGAAAAATGTGAAAGCACTTAGAGGCTACGTCCTGAGTCTTTATATAAGATATAGATTTAACCTAGGGATTAACAGGGAAAGTTGTTCCATGATGTTTTAGCTCGTTTGACTTGAAGAGAACCACATTCAGCATTAAGAGATTAATTTTTAATCTGCTGTAGTTGTTAATATTATTTTA
This sequence comes from Microhierax caerulescens, assembly GCA_035590215.1. Taxonomy (NCBI): domain Eukaryota; kingdom Metazoa; phylum Chordata; class Aves; order Falconiformes; family Falconidae; genus Microhierax; species Microhierax caerulescens. The sequence goes on along the minus strand of JAVJGJ010000061.1, from coordinate 20,425,390 downwards.
TTCATTATGATCCACAACTGCCTGAACCATTTCACTTATTTTAGTGGGAATGTGATGAATCTTGGGGAAATGGGCCTGTTATTTCTGATAATGCTGCAAAAAAGTAATTGGACAGTAGTCTCTACTGTAGTGGCACACAAACAAGTATGGGTTTCTTTTCATGGCTGTGGAAAATGCTTTCCAGTGGATTTGTGGTGATACACTGCATGATATAGTCCTGAGGTCTTATATTTCCCTTTCTAATAGAAGGGTCATTTAAATAATGTGCCAGATGAATGCATGAGGAGGGTTTATGCTTGCATTGTACCTATGAGATCTGATATTACACTCTGGAGTAATGGTAATAGTTAAATCTTCCTTTTCCAAGGGATTAAGCATATCAGCTTTTAGGGAATTGTATGAGTCTTTTCAACACCCATCCGGAAGCTGGCTACCTGCTATGCTTAGTTTCAGAATCCAGTGTTATAATTTTCATCTCTAAAAACTGTTTATTGTCTCATCCATCTGTGCCTCAGATTACTTCATTCCAAAAATCACAAAACTCTTTTGGGAAGAATATGCCCCCTTGTGTGGCTTCCCGAGGTTGTTTTTTCTTAGCTTCTCATTGTAAACAGCTTAAACAAGTGTGATAAGAGATATGGGCCCTGTAAAATCCTTTTGGAGTTGTTTACTAAGCTGTCATGGCCCCAGATTATCTTTCTCAGTGAAGATTCAAAGGCACTCAGCACCTTTTCACTGGAAACCTTTGCAGACTGGAGCACAAACTGTGCCTTTTAATAGTGAATTAGTCTGGTGTTGTTCAGCACAGGTGTTTCTCATTTGTTTCCTTGTGCTATCGTGAGGAAGTACATTGCCTGATGCATTGGAGTTAGTAACCAGCATGCTCTTGGGTCTAATTATTGCTACAGATGTGGGGTGAAGGAAGGAGGATTTGTGTGCAGAATGTGAAGGCAGTAAGGCTGCAGTCCTCCATGTGCGGCCCATGGGTTTTGGGAATAAAGCAGAGCACACCCAAGTAGTCTCTCTTGCCTCCTTTATGGCTGTGAAATCCCACCCAGTGCTTAAGTAGGGCTCTTTAGGTTGTTCTGACCACCTTTTGTGTTTCCAGATTACTTTTTTTACCATCTGTGACATAAGTAACAGCACTGACAAAAGCTGTATGCTTTTTTCCATAGAAGGGGATTGGTAGAACAGTTAGAAAGTAACCTTTTCAGTTGTGCTATACAGGAATGTTAACTAGCCAGGGGTTAGGCAACCATGGCTGCAGGTACACGTACGCTCTGGAGTGGGTGATTCTGAGTCCCCTTTATACTGGATTTGAGCAAACTCAAGTTTAGCCCACAGGTAAATCTTTGTTGAAAGTGTTTTGTGTGTGAATATTAAGATGGCAAAAATATGTAGTAAGATCATGTGTGAAAAATGCTTTCAAGATGAATCATTAGATAATTTCTAATATTGCTGTAGATGACAAGTGCAAGAGAAGCTGAGAGGCGTATTTTGTGGGAGCAGATTTAGGCTGAGTTGGTAACTTGTATCATTACGAACTCTTGTTTTTTACAGGTAGTGGGAAACAGAATTATTTATTTATTTATTTTCCCCTTGATTGTAACATCTGTACAACCTTTACCTGTGCAGTCTAAGCACAGTTTAAGCAAACTGTTTAACACTGAGAATAAGCCAGACTGCTTTGGTTTTATTTATAATAAAATATTATATTTATTAATAAAATATAGTAAAATTATTATTTTAAGGGTTCAATTTAGCAGACAATGGTATTTGGAGCAGAGAAACACTCTGTCACCTCAGTGTGCTTGGATGAGTTTTGATTTGTAGTGCCAGTGTAGTGTAGTTTCGTCTGCAGCATGTTGCTTGAGCTGACACCTCCTCTGACTGGCAAATAAGGTCTGTTCATGCTGGAAAACATGAATGTCTTGCTTGGAAGGATGGAATGTTTGTTTTGCTTTAAAGAAGATATGCTCCAGAACAGACCTCCTAAGTGGATTATACAGCTGCAACACACTTGGGGCAAGTCCTAGGTGGCTGCATTTCCAGCTGGAATACCATACTAAATTGACTCAAACTGTGGGCAATGCAGACTGCAGAACCTCTTCATGGGAACACTTGGACATATGCTCCAGGATTTGGCAAGGGCTCTCCCTAGCCTTCGTAGGCAGCTTAAGTAGAGATGGTGAATTGCTTGAAGAAGTAAGTTTAAAATAAAATCTTTTCCTGTAGTGAGAAAATATGCACATACAAATCACAAAAAATAATTGTACTTGTAGTTAATTTTAATATTCTTTTTGTTTTTAAAAGTGGTAAAGTCAGCATGGTCAGAGGTAAGTGAGTTGAGATGACTTGTGAAGTCACAGCTGTCCCATGAACTGGCTGGGGGACCATTTTTTTGAGCTGTATAGCTGAAGTCTGTCATGTAAGTATGAAAACAGAGGGAGTTTGGGGCAGTGAGTTGTTTGTGAGGAGCACTCAACCTCATAGTCTGCACACATATCTATCCTGAAATTGTTCCTCGCTTGGAGGGAACGGGATGAAAAGAACGGTGTTCAGATTCACAAAGAGTCACTGGCTTTTTGTTTCCTTGTGGTTGCTTAGCTTACGATATTGGCAGGTGCTTTACACATGTATTTCATCTGATAGTATTTTTCCTGTTGGCAGAATGCCTAGATCTGGGAATTACATGCGTTTTATGAACACTGCTATAAATCTAAATGAATTAAATTAGAATGTTGCTTTTGACTTGTATGCAGGGCTGTCAGGGGTTAGTGTTGTCACCTAAACAATCTCAGACTCCTTAAATGTTCTTAATTTTTTTGGTTTGTTTTTTTTCTTTACTTGGAAATTATATAACCCAGAAGTAGGTAAGATACTGAAAACTGAGGTAGAGCACAGCAACTGCTGAGAAGGGATAAAGTGGTACGTGGGAAGTTAGCTAAGAAAATTCTATTGCTTTCAGGCCCTCTTACGATATTAAGTGACTTTGCATCTTAATTTGCAAAAGTGGTTGAACAAATGGATTAAAAATAATAATGGGAACATTCACGTGTAAAGAATCTAAGTGGCCACAGGATGTCCCCACTGTTCCATGCTGTTGCATCCTGATAGGCCATTTATCCTGTAGTACAAAGCCTGATGGTTTAAGTGTGAGACTTTGTATGTTGGAGGTTTAGCATTGATTTTTCCTATTCCCAATGCTTATTAATTGACAGGGCAACCAACTAACGTCTGGTCTGATGGAGAGAGAAAAGGGAAAAAGAGGAATGCTTTGCTTGGCTTGCCTGTTTTAGGTCTGAGTTCTCTTTTAACTTCCAAAGATTAGGAATGGACAAGACTTGATTTTTATTTATTTTTTTTTAACAGTTATTAATTCCATGTGAATGCAATTTGGTTTCTTAAATTAGAATGTTAATTTAATCAGAAAGATAGTTTTCTGCCTACTTTTAAAAGTCTGCTAGGGTTGGTTTGCATGTTGACTAAGAAAGCAAAGGGGCTACTTCTCTAAGGGCTTGTCTGAGCAAGGCTGGTGCCATTGAATAAACTGAAGTGTGAAAGTAAAAGTAATGTTTTAGGGCTGTTAGGGTAACTTACCATGGAAGTGGTTTAATTTAAAAAGAAGGAAGGCATTCTGCAAAAATAATGTATCCATGCAGGAAGCTGGTGCAGAGAATAGGTACGCTGATATACCCTGGATTCTCAATATGGGTCCAAAACCGATGTACCATATGTGATGGAACAGATTGTGGCTGATGCTATGCAAGGATATATGCAGGGGAAAGTATAAAGCATAAGGACCTCTACATTAGGGCTGGGACTTTATGTGGAAAAACTCCCAAGTCCAAGACCACGCTGTTACATGTAGGGTATGGCAACAACGTTTTCCTTAAGAATTCTTTATAGCTACAGCAACTATATATCCAACTGCTTCAGATTTTCAGCATCTCTGAAAATCACAGCCTGTGTTTTGAAGTCAGGTAGTTTTTGAGATGAGGAATTGATACCATTTTGGTTAGCTTGTTGTGCCTGGAAGTCCATGCAGTGAGGCTTTGTACAGACAGACATATACTTTTTTTTTTTTTTACATGTATGGGGCCATTCAGCCTTCTGGGAAAGCCTGAAGAGGAAACTCTTCTTCCCTGAGCAGGCTGTTGCTTTTGATTGTCCTTTCTGCAGTGCAGGAGTTGAGAATTACATTTTAGTGTCAGTGGCACACTTGTCTTTTCCTACTGAATTGAAGGCTGCAATAGTGGCAGCATTCTGTGCTCTTGTTTATCTGGTAGCTTCCAGGCTTGGATTGTCTATCCTATTTTAAATAGCTCTGTAGACCAGACTTGTCTAAATAACTATAGTAATTATGCTGCAAACAGCAGATGACTGGCATTTCAGCTAGAGATGTTTCTTTGGGAGTTGGTGAATGTGAGCTTTCTTTCTTAAGAAGAACTGCTTTAGAAGTAAGCTTGGAGTGTAGCGCTGAGTTAACACATAAACTAAATCTATTCTTGTCCATGAGAGCATGCTACCCAAATCTCTATGATTGTATATGCTTTTGTTATTGAAAGAGTTTGGAGGGAGACAGAATAGGTGTTTTATGTGGAAATATGTTAGCTTTTTTGTACCTATCGTTTTCATGACCAATGTGAAAGGATTTTTATAAAGGAGGCACCTACTACCGTCCACTTTTAGTATATGGAAGATTCCCTCCAGACCAGACTCCTCCTACTGCTACCACTGCCTGCTTGGTCGGCTCATTGACATCAGAAGTAGCTTTGCATGAAAGACAAAACTGATGGATCTGTTAGTGAGGCTAGCACTGTTCAAAACAACAGGAGCCTTATGTATCTAGAGAATGCAAATCTTGACTCAGAGCTAGTCTTTCAACTCTTACAGTCACTGATGTGAAGTGATCTAATGATGGAAGCTGATCACCAAGCAGATAAAACTTTTACAAGTGCTTCTGGAAATGAAAGGCTGGAGATGCAGTACAGTGTGTGCAAGGCATGGACAACCGGGCTGTTGAACTCTGACTGGTCAGGTTTTGTAAGGAGCCTGCAGTGCTGCTAATTGAGAATCCTGTTGTATAGATCTCAGATGGAAGAGTAACTGCATTACTAAGTGCACCACAGCAAAGGAAAAGGCCACCTTACAAGCAGGGAATTTGTGTGCTCTAATTGAAGAACTGTGAACAGTTGTTCTTGAACAATGTGAGGCAGCACATACTGGGAGGAATAATTGCTCTTCAGACATAAACTATGAGTTGCATGCTTGCTTAGTAATACTTTTTATGTTCCCTTGGCTACTGCCTTCTTTTTTTCTTCTTGCATATGCATACCATTCTGGAATGGGGAACAATTAGTGCAGGTTTTCAGTGAGAGAGCCAGCTGCCTGGAGATTATGAATTCTCTCGTTGCCTCATTCCCTAGTATGAATAAGGCAGGAGATGGGCCTGGTTGGGTTCAGGTCACTTACTACATCTCATTCTGTGTATCTATCCCTGTAAATGGTTAGAAGAAGGCAGCAATAAGAAATGTGGTCTCAGGTCCACTACCTACAGTATGGCATTGCTGGCATGGCTCTTCTGGCTTTGTGTGTGTGCCTGTGTGGCACAGGAATGCAGTGGTGCTGTGATGGGAGTATAGCAGCTGCCAGCTTGCTGTGGGAATGGGGATTCAGATGTTGCTGCCTCTGACCAGAAGAGATGTGTGCCATGTCATCAGCCAGCTTGACTTGGGGAAAGAAAAACAAGGTGGGGAACATTGCCTGTCCAGGTTATTGGCTTCTATGTTAGCTGGTCCAGTCTTGACAAAATCCAGGAGCAGAGACAAACAGATAGGAAGGTGCCTTCATAGCCATATTGTTAGGAAAAAAGCTTTCTTCCAGGAGATGGCACATTTCCACCAGGTGTTGGCAGGGAGACTCCAGCCCCCTGGTGGAGGAGGAAATCCTGTTTTACTTTTCATTCATCCAGCAATGAAGACAGACCTTTCCTACAAAGATAAAATAGGTATGACAGGAAGCATTCCTCTACTGGTAACTAGCTGAGGCTGCCAGCTGGTGCTCACCTAGCATACCTATAAATGTTAAATTCTGTTGTTATATCAGTGGGGAGCTGGGGAGGGGAGAAGAGATTACTGTGTGATGAGAGGAAGTGTGAAACTCACCTGGCTCTGGAGGGGGAAGGGGCAGGAGAGAGCACTGTCATCGCTTAGGTGGGGTGGGGGAGCACTGTGTTTTGCAGTCCAGAGATTTGCTTTTTATTACATAAAACATAAAGCATAAACACTGTTAAGTTGAACCAGATATTTTTTTACTGTTATTGAGCTTTATTTTTTGTATGTGTGAAGAAGACACTGAATATTTTTTAATTCTACAAGTGTCCTTGCTGTTCTGGGGAGGACTGGGTAGAGGTAATTTAGCAGTTTGTAAGCGTTATCTGTCTTTAAGACAAAAATGTGGGGTTTTTTTGATCCTTGGTTTGCATGACCTAGTTCACTAGTTAAGTTTCTCAGAGCTCTGCAGAGACTTAATAGTAACCTTGCATTGTAATTTGCAGCTCTTCAAAAGAATACCAAGCTTCAACAAATGTATTGCAGTTGAAGGTGTGCTCAGTGAACTGATAGCAAAGGTAAGTAAATAAGCTGCTGTGCCTGCTTCTGTCCTGTTTGCCTGATGTGCTACTCAGCAGTTACTTAAACATATTATAGGGAGGTAAATAAATTGGACCTTCCTTTCTTTCAGGTGACGTCTGACAGCTAGCTGTTTTCTTGTTGCTTCTAATACATCTTCTTTTTTGACAGCAGCTCACTTGATGGAGTTGATGTGCTGTCTTTAACACAACTCTAGTGGTGTTGTTAAGCCAGGAAGTCAGTGATGCATCATCTCTTGAAATTCTGTTAATCTTAAATTCTCATTGCTGTATACATCTTTTCTTATATTGTTATTTTTTTTCACTGTAAGGGTGGGCCACTTTCTCATCGGAGTTGTTGAGGAAGCAGTTAAAGGTAATGTGACATTTTAAAATCAAATGTACATCATGTCTGTTGCTTAATTGCACAATGATATGCAACAATACTCAGTTCATCAGTGTACACAAATGTGGCTTTTGTACTGGGAGTTTTAGGAGGAGATTCTGGAAACCTGGGCTTTTTCCTTGGTGATGGTATTTGAAGGTGAAAAGTACAGCTGTATACTTGTGAAAGCTGGCAGAAAAAGCTCTTTTGCAGTAACAGTGGTTATATTCTTGCATCCTTACTCCCTACCGTTATGTGCTATTGAAAAATAGATGATTGACATTTGAGTCAATGTAAACCACAACAGTCTTAATGAAAAATGTGAGAAAATAGTTTTAACAATTTTGCCAAGAGCTTTAAACTGTGCTTAAGGGTAATATGAATAAATCTCAGGTAATCCTCTGCAGAACCTGCAGAGGGAATAGAACCATCTTGAGGACTTAATGCAATTCCTTCAAGAGGTTGCCTGAATGTAGTGTTTGGACTTAATCTGCATGGAGCATTCATGAAAAGAAACATCCTTGGCTAATTCCCTATTTGCATTAGGTATTTGCACTCTTCTTATAAGAAGAGTAGCAATGCCTGAGCTTTCTTCTGCATAAAACTGAGACTTCAAAACCACATTGCTATCAAATGCCTGGTGTGTTTGTGTTTTCTTTCTGGAGTGTGGCAGCATCTTTTGCACAAATGTCACTGTTGTGACAAGCCAATTAATGGATAAGTGTTTTCTAAATCTGTCCACTTGGCTGCACTGTAGATTTACAAATGTTACCTTAAAAATCTTCCCCTCCTGGCTCATTTCCTAAATTAGTCTTTCACCTGAGCTTGAAAAACTTTTAATTTCTTGAGGTGTTTCCAAAGTTCTGGAACCATGTCTTCTGTCAGAACAAGATTTTGGAAAATCATCCTGAACATAGCATACAGGCCTACAGTTTATATCCTCTGCCAGATTTTCACATCTACACTTATATAATGTGTTGAATTCAGAAACTGAAGTTAAATTGTTTTGTTGGTCTGTCTGTGTGACATGTTCAGCATAGTTTTTGGGTGAAAGCATTTTTTCAGTGCTAAACCAGCTCTGGAGTTAGGATAAGGGGTTATGTGAGCTAGGTACAGCCATAAGGACTGGCACCTAATCCCCCTGGGGCTCGCCTCCCTGCGCCTCTGGCCCTGGGTGCACACATAGCTTGAGCAGGAGCCATGGGACCCAGCCTCACACCCAGCCAAAAGAGCTGCAGAGGAGGGGAGGAGGGCTCTGCACCATGCTCCCTGCTCCCCAGTGGAGCCAGCTGTTCCAGTATCCACCCTGGCAGAGCACTGGGCCTTTGGGGACAAGTGGGGTAAAGCCAGTGGAACTTGCGCACTATGGGGACATGAAGGATGGATGTAATGAGGTGAAGAAATGAACTTGCTTTGTGATGGTTGTGTAGGCTTTCCCTAGTCCTTATCTTTTTTGTTGCCCTTGGTAGGTTTCTGCAGAATCTACTTCATTGTGCGAGAGGTGGCTGATCTCCAGTAACCTCATAATGCTACCACCTCTTCTGAGGTACAGGAAAATTAAAACAAGAGCAGTGTACTATCGTGGGTCTCTAATATGGTCTCTACCAATGGGTTTCCAGACAAAGATCTGGACCCTACCGGATTTGAAAATTTTTTTGCTTTAGTAGGTGCTAACAGTTTTACTTGTTTCATATCTCTGGCATTGAATATTGTGAATTGTGAATTACATTTGAGTAGAAACCCGTCTTAGGATAGCAGAGTATAGCTATCAATTTATGGATTACTTCATTCACATGTTATCTATTATTATTACATATTGCTCCATCAAACACAGTATTAGCTTTAAAGATCATGGATAGAGGAACAGTGTTTAGTAATGCATAGGATTAACAAACAGCATTACTTGGCAGCCTGACCACCCAGCTTATAATAAAAGCTTTGGCTTTCACATCAGTGAGATCTTTGTATTGCTGCCAGCATGCTTTCCACAACACTGCTTCATGGCTGCATAGAACTTCTGAGAGAAGACTTACAGAAATAACAGGCTACACCATTGTGCAGCAAGATTATACACTGCTTATCATAGATGAAGTGCTAAGTACTGGCTGAGTCATCAAAGAGATTGAGATTGATGTGTGTGTGAGTGGATGGCTGCATGTTTAACTTCTTCCTTGTATTCCTTGGTGTAATATTGTCTTAGCTGTTCAGCCTGGGTACTTTCACTAATACTTACTGTGTTTAGCTACTGCCAATTTTGACTAAGCACCAGTCACAACAAAGGGCAGAAATTTTCTAAACTTGTTCTTCCTTAGCTATCTGGGATATATCTGCCAAATTTCTTAAAAGAAGTTTTATTCTTCTTACCTGATGCTTCCAGTGGTCTAGTACATAGTTTAGCTGGATTTATACCTCTAAAATGTGCTTGATCATTTGATAATGACTGTTTTTACAAATATTCTGATTTTATAAAAGGAACTTTTTTGAATTAAATGGCTGCTCCTCTATTATATAAAAGTTTAGCAGTTTCCCCCTTTTTCTTGTGCACATCAATGAGGTTTACTTCAAATAAATCTCAGTTATTGTAATGGAATCAAAGACATTATAGCATATGCCTGGAAATGGGTAAGCAAAACAGTGGCTTGACCTAAAGCCAACAATAAAATAATGACTTCAGCTATAAAAACTTAGGACAGTAATTTCTCCAAAACACTTTCTGCTGTCTGGAGAATCAGGAGTTTGTTTTACAAAATAGTCTGGAGCATTCAGGAAACTTACAGGTGAGGTCATTCAAGCACTCTAGTACTATCCTGAGAACAACCGGTCTATGACAACTTTAGCTTCCACCTCACAGTTCTTATTATCAGTGAGCATTAACAGCTTTTATATTAGACAGAGAACATCAACATCTTGATATTACAGAGAAAGCGATGCAGCAGAAAATAATAGCTTGCTATTTCCTACAGCTTAAAAATAAATAGTGGTAGCATGTATATTTGGTTATGTGCTATATGAGCACTTCAGTTTAACTGAACAAGAGACTTTGTTGGACACTTGCTTTTTTGTTTACCCACTAAGGTTTCATTGTTGGTTTGTTTTTTTTGTTGTTGTTGCTGACGGTCAGTGTTCAAATTGACAAGCAGTACTTGGAGGTCAGTTAGTTTGCTTCCAAGGCTGACTGAGGTGCTGGTCGTGTCAGGCAACCACAGCTGCTGTTGGCTGAAACTTGCCAGTTTCACATTGTGTTTTGGAAGGTTCCTGCAAGCCTCAGATGAGATCACTGCCTAACAGCAAAAGAGCAATGAGTGAGAAGCAACAAAGTTCTAGGATACTAATTTTTACACTTCAAGGGATTAAGGGAATCTGTAGATCTGCTGCAAAAAATGTAGAACCAGAGCTGAGAAGAAACAAAGATGTAGCAGTAGTCTGAAGACAACAGCAAGTGTACCAAGACTGTCTTCCAGGGTTAGGGGGTTTGCTGACTCTTAGACCTCTGCCTATTAGGTCATTAGTGCCTGGCTTCAACCTTTGATCTTTCTGCAGTTCTGGAAGCTCTCTTCATTTTTTTCCAACACAAGGCCAAAGTTGTGTGATTACAGTGAGGCCATTGTACTAAACATCCCACATGGACACAGCACAGAAGACTCGGAATAGTGGCTTATGTGGCAAGAATGCAACAATCTGCATTGTACAATATATATTCATCTCAAAACAGCCTTAATAAAGTGAATAAGGCCTGGTTGTTTTTGTTTAAACAGAGTTGTTTTTTGCAGGAGGGAAGATGCACCTCAAGACAAGATAAGGGATGGATAATTAAACTCCCCTGTGACGCATTAGGCAGAAAGGAGAGGGCTGTTTGTCAAGTCAGAACTGTTGGAGAGCAAAGCTCTTGGGAGAGAATGAGGAGCAGCAACACAAGACTACAAAAACTCAGGGCCAGCAACACTGAATTGTGTTGTTAAGTGTAATGAAACTTGGACACCTTTGCTGTAACTCCCAATAATGTTGGAAAACCACCAGAGTTGTCTGAGCAATAGATTAATTAGAGACATGACTAACCTGAAATTACTTGTATTTCAGGAGAAGTGTGTCCTTTAGGTCAGGACAGAGATGCTGGAAGCATGTGTATGTTCCTTAAGAAGGGTTCCCCTGTTTAATTTTTAAGAAAAGTTTTCTTTTTCCCTTGGTATTTGGGTGAGTATGTAGTAGTGTCTTTAATGGTTTCTTTTGATTGCCATGCATGGTTACCTTCCCTGGTGATTTTTATGTGCCAGATTCTTGGCCGTTTGGGGGCATCACCGACCGTTCTGGAGCATCACTGCAGATTTGGGAGTTCAATGTGCAGATTGGATACACCCCAGTGTCTTTGGGGTCGTTCTGGTTGGTGGAGTAGGGCAAACCTGGGAGCTTTAACCTCTTTCGCTATTGCAGCACCTCTTTGTCGTCTTCCTCCTCATCTTTCCCTAGTTTAGATGGCCCGCCCTCAGTGTTGCTCAGAGGGCCTGCCCAGGAGCAGTGGGTGAAGCACTGAGTCATGGGAACAGGAGCTGTGTGTGCTGTGCCGGCAGGGTTCTTGGAGCACCTACGGGCAGACTCCAGGACAGACTCATTCAAGCTCGCTCTTGCCTCTCAGGCTTAACCACTGGCAGGCTCTGTCTTGTCCCACATACCAGCACCCAGACTTGCATGGCGTTACAGAGGAGAGTCCCAGGATGTCTGTGCTGTAAACAAAGACGTAGCTGTGGAGCCAAATACTGAAATCTTTTGAAGGTCTCGGAGGCTGGAAAGGCTGTGTTGAGAATTTTTTTTCAGCAAGTTCAGTTCAATGACTTTACATCTCTTCCCCCCCCCCCTTTTTTTTTTTTTAAGAATAAAACCCAAAGGGAACCAGTAGATCATCTGTCTTAGTCACTATCTGACTCTTAGCCTAGCTATCAATTTACTTAGAAAACTGACAAAATGTATGATAAGCTATACTTAGAGGGAATCCTAGGACTGGTGTAGGCATTAATAACAATAGGAAAGTTAGGGAATCACATTGTAATCAGGGGGCAGCGTCTTAAATGCTACCATTTAAAAGAGTAACAACAACAAAAAGTAAAATCTTATTTTCTTTGAGATGACTGCCAAAGATTTCTCTATTTGGAAATTATAGGCCTTTCCATTATTAAAAAAGGAGCATGACAGCATGGTTAAGCTTCCTGTTAAGATTTGGTATCTTCCTACACAGTCAGTAGGTAGAGTGTGTTTACCAGGAAATAACTGAAAATCTTTCTGGAATATTACAGATACCCTGTCTGGAGCTGGCTGTCTCAGACAGTCCTGGTAGTGGTAGACCTCTAATTGTAATTAAAATCCCGTAATTGGGGATTTATTTCACTTACTGGAAGCCCTCCTTCTCGGTTCAAAGAGCTGGATCAGTAACTTACTGCTGTCAGTCATCCTGTTATCATCTTGTGTTTTGCTGTGTTTAGTCTGAAGAGTGAAGCTATTGCATGTTATTTAAGCACTATCACTTAAGCAGGACATCACAGTGCCTGACAACATGCTGTTAAAAAGTTAAGGTTATTTACTAAAGTAAGGAACCCGCAGCCCCATGAATTTGGCTTTCCTTGCTGCAGTGTTGCTGTGCAGCTATGCGTGGTTATCCTTGGCTACACTAGGTTTGGTCTGTGTGGGTTTGTGGAAAAGAATAGCTGCCTAGGGGGATCAGACTTCTTGTGGATATTGACTACTCTGTTGCAGTGACTGCCAGCTTTGCTCAGGATTAGAGGTGCTCCTTGGAGCTGAGTATGGTAAAGATCTGGTCTTTACTGACTGGGAATGGTTTTGCATGTGCATGTTGTTAGAAGCTGGTCATGGTATAGAGAGTCCTCAGTAGAGCTCAGTGTGTAGAAACTGCAGTCAGCACGCCTTGCCTGTGCTATTCAGAACAGGTAAAGCAAGGTGGGACACTGGAAACCAAGAGTGGGCAGAATGTTCCGTCTGCAGGAAGAAGCATACCCCTTGCTCTTAAAAACCTAGTAACTTGCATTACTGAGCCCAGATAGTCTGCTGTGTGGGTGGGGAGCTGGAGCAATGGTGGCACTGGATGTGGTGTTTCTCTTCCTTTTTAGTTTTCCGCTGCTTAGCAGTGCAAAGGCACTTCCCCATATGTGGAAGCTGGCCAGGATCCTGCAGATGTCACAGTGCTGTGTTTGTGCTACAAAGGGCAAACCTACACAAGCAACCGTAAAGTCATCCTGATCCTTTGAATCAGTAATGAGTGCTGAGGCATTCCTGTGCAGGGTGGGGTGAAGCAAGGAAAAACAGGTGAGCCCAGGACATGGCTTGGGTGCTCAGCCTGGGCTGTCTGTAGTGACCGGTAACCCTCCCAGCATCACTGCTACTCACCCTTGCACAGGGGGCAGAAAGCCTCAATCAGCCCATCTGCTCCTCTGGCCTTGGATAGTTCATTTTCACCTCATGTCGTCGTGCTGCTTGTGTACCTGAGCACAAGACCCAGGGACACGAGTTCTCTCACAGGTTTGCTACAGTCTCGTTTTTACCCCTGATCTCTCCCCAGGACCTGTGGTTGGGCCTCTGTTGATAGTTGCACTACTGGCTCTGGGGCATATTGAGAAAGTGTGAATAAATCCCTAAAAGGAGTCAAATTATGTAAGAATGTTAGATAATCCAGCTATTTTTTATTCCTCTCCTCGTCCTTGTACACTAACACCTCGGGTTTGTGATCACATTTGCCTGGCAGAGGCTGGCACTGTGACAGAGAGGTGGTCCTGCTGCCTCTGGTTGCTATCTCCTCTGCTGTACTGAACCCTTTGTGTGCTGGCGTTCAGTGTACTTGTAGTAAACTGTGCATACTGTAGTGTGGCTTAATGGTGAAATGGCAGCCTTGATGCCCTTGAGGAGTACATTTTCATGTGCAGTTAGTGTGCACGGTGTTAGATAAACCTTAAGGTGTGTCCAAGAAACAGAGTGAGGCAATTGTGTGGCTGGAGGCATAGGACCTAGGTTGGAGAAATGTGTTGCAAAATTTTTGAGGAGGAGGCAGGAAAAAGGGCAGAGTTGACCTTTTTTTCCCCCTTCACTGCTTTTTGCTGTTACTTGGGAACACAGGTTTGATCTGTAAGGATTGTTTTGAAGATTACAGCACTAGAGTTTAAAATCTCACTCTTCATGTACTTTGTGTTTCTGGAGTGACAGAACTGAGGATGGATTTTTCCTTAAATAAGGCAAGTGCAAACTCTGAACAGGGAGGACAGTTTAATACTCAGAAGCATTTTTCTGTAACTGAAATGCTGCATCTCTAGTATTTACACCCTTCCCTGGGCTGCTTCCAGGGGCATGCAGGAAAGACTTATTTAACAGCAAGGAGACTGTCATGGACTCAGGAAGGTCTGGAAACAAGACCAGCTATGTAAAAATTCAAAAGATCTCTTTCTCTTCCCTGTTTTTTGTTCTTTTTACAAGATGATGGCAGACAGTGGCTTGCTGGACTTCTGTCTCAGCTGCATGTAATGTATTCCAGAGTAGCAGAAGACACAAAAGCCATTATACTGAAGGTGTAAATTAGCTTGTACTCAGGACTGTTGCCAGATCAGAGGACAATGTGTGAAGCATACCAAATGATAGAGCTGGGTATATGGCCATGATAGTCAGTCTGAAGAGAGGCTGCCACCTTTTTGCTCCAGCAGTATATGAATTGGCAAGGAGAGAAAGAGCCCCTTCGTGCAGGAATTCATGAAGAGGTGAGAAAACGGCACTAAATTAGCATTTAGTGTCTCTAGTTGCCAAAATGTCTCACTTGGGCTGCAAGTAAGTGCAGGGCTGTGTATTCCCAGCAGCATGTTTCTGGAGCTCAAGGGGGCTGGGGAGGAGCTGGGAAGCACCTGCCATGGTGCACTCCCACTCTGTGGTGGTGTGTGAAGGCAGGCAGCGGCTGCCGAGTGGTAACTTCTGCTGGAAGCATCTAACCCGTGTGTGGAAAGCTGTCTGGGGGGTGTATGGAGCTAAATAAGTGAGAGAGTCCTGGTTTAAACTGTAGCTTCCAGCTCTGTACCAAGATTAAAGGAAAGACGAGATGTGTGGGTAGGGTGTGCTTAAACGTAGGAAGGAAAATTACTATTCAGCTGAGCAATGTCTTTGTCTTATTCCATACAGAACAACCTGCCAGCTATTGGCATAGAAATGTACTACCTCCAGACATGTAAGACCAGCAGCCAGTTGAACAAGGCTAAATTGCCTTGTCTAGAGTTTGAGAGTTTATATCCACACTCTGATGTTGTACTGAATTAGAAAATAAGAAACAGAAGTGACATAATGGTGTGAAACACAGTAGTATGGGAGCTGCAGCTAAAACAAGGCTCAGATAACTACTGTGCTGTACATGAGCAACTGGCAGATAAAATGCAGGAGTTCCCAGGAAGGCTTTATTCTGTGTGTTTTGAAGATAGAAATATAAAATCTCTATGACAATAAAGTCGGCCTCCCTTTGCAATGACTTAAAAAATGGCATTATCCTGACACCTAGGAAGCAGTTAGGGACTGTGGTCGCATTGTGCTAGACCGATGCAAGGAAGTATAAGCCATCAGTAAATAGCTGTTGATGAATACAGTCACTTTAACAGATTTGCAAAGCTGCATTGCTCATTTTATTTTTTTTTTCTTTTGCAATAGTTTATCAGTGGATTCGTATTAAATAGCCAGTTATATTTATTCTGTTTTCAAAAGCTGCTTGGTGGATCTTGTTTTGGTGCAGGCTGGTCTCATTTAGAATCTATGTTGATGGATGTATGTAGCCATAAGCTGCCCTTAAGATGCTGGAGTGTGTATTAGCAGATTATTATCCTTAGAGTTATTGGATTTTTAGGTATGCTTTAATCTCTTGCTGCTTCTTCCCTGGAAGACTGATTTTTAAGTAGCAAAGCTGATTAGATAGATCTTTTTAAGTTTTTGGTTTTTTTCACTTTTTTTTTTTTTTTTTTTTTTAGGAAAGGACTGTATGCACTTTTATTTCTTAACCCGTGTGCAGCAAAGCTGTAACTGTTTGCTCTCATAAAGCCTTTGTGACAGTGACTTGTTCCGCAACGTTCCACTGTGACTTTGCTGCTAATTTATTCAGTTAATCATTAAAAGAACAGTATTGCTGACCAGTGACAAAGCAGAGTTTGAGACTGAAAGAAAACTGCTGCACAGGCTTAAGGTGGAAACTAATGTAGGAATAATAGCAATAGACCACCGGCTGGCTGGGTAAGAGTTGGTTTACATGTCTGTTTACTTTTGGATGCAGAGGGAGAGAGCAGTTTGGAAGGAGGAAAACAAGTATTTCCTAAATCTCTGCATGAACTCAGTTAAACCAATTGACTATGATACCTAATAGAATCCATTTGATGTAATGCATTCTTATTTACCTGCACTTGCTTAAAAATGAAAGTGTTTCTGACACAAGCACATTTTTCTGATCTTCAGTGTTAACACTAATTGCATTTCCCAGTATCCACGCTCTGAATCACAACTGAGAGACCTTTGGTTTATGATTATATTAAGCATCTCTTTCTGTTTTCTGGGGTTTGGGGTTTTTTTTTCCTCTTGATAACTGAAAACTTCATAATGTTTATCATGGCTGAACAACAGTGAATACTGGAAGAAACTTCCATCATATAAGAAGTATGACTTTGTGGCTGACACCATAGTGGGAGCTGGGCGGGTGAACCGTGACTGTCCATTTTGCAGCTGAGTTAGGCAAGTATTTGGTATGGTCTGAAAAAAGCCACTTCCTTTTTCTTTGCCTCAAGTCTCCAAAAGCTAAATGTGGTGGATGCTTCCTTTTTCTTATACTTGACCATTTGTCTGTTCAGACTGAGAGTGGTCCAGTCTGGTATAAGCCGGAGTATTGTCATGTTCTCCAGTACAATTGAGAGTGTTTAGCTTAATGGGGGAATTGGAAACCATTGTGGTATGGACACTAAGGTAATTCAGAAGCAGCCTACGTAATTTGACAGATGGGACTTTTGCCGGCACTTAATCTGATCTAACAGATGAATTAGGGGTGGTGACTGGAGGAGAGTGGTGGGGACCAGCCTGTGGTCTTTTTCATTCTCTTTTCCTGGGCAACTCAGCTTTTGTTCCTTATCTTCTATATTTAATGCAGTTTCCATAATTCAGCAAGCTCAGCATTTAGAAAAGTGCCAGACTGATGTCTATATGCAGCCCTGTCTTCTGTGTCCCTTCACTTGTGTCTGCTATCCATAAGTGTGACCCTGCTTTATAAAGGTTACAAGTACTATTTCCTGCAGATGCCACCTTTGAATCCTTTTTCCTCAGTTCATTTTGTATTGCATGTGTACAGTGGTGTTTATGAGAGACCAAATAGTCATTTCCTACACAGCTTCTCTTATACAGACTGCTGTCATGTCCCTTGGTCATCTTTGGAAGAAGAGAAGCAAATTTTGCTTCTGGGACCACAGGCAGTTATGGCAGGGACTGAGAAAAGACAGCCCTCAGCTCTGTATGCCATCAAAAAATTAGCTTTCTGTGCACAACATAGCAATAAGTAACTATTTGGGCTTAGCAACAATTTGATTTCACTCCAGAAGGGCCTGTGTACGCCAGAGATGTAGGGTTAAGGGACAGCTGACACAAAGCAGCTATTTATCAGTGAGCATAAGCATTATTAGGGATAACACCATATCCTGTGTGTAGGAGATACCCTACATTAGTGATGCCTTATATTTTCTCAGCCATAAGAATGCCAGCTGTTATCTCTGATTGTCCCATCAGTCTATGACTGTGAAACATAGTTTGACCCATTAGGGTGAAGAACCCTAAAGAACCCACAATGCCTGCATCCTAACCCCTTCATCAATAAACTTATGGAAACAGAATATTCCTTCAGGTATCTACTCTTACAAGAATGGGGTGTTTGCATATATTTTGGATTATATTTACAAAAATGTTTCAGGTACAGAAACATCTGCTTTTACTCCTGAAAAAATGGAATGCTTGACTTAGCTTTGATACTGTGAACTCCTAGTAACAGTTCCAGAAGAACACTCTTTTATTAAATAAGAGATTTTTTTTTAAAAAAATAATAATAATTTTGAGGTTAAGTAAAATTTGCATGTAACATCTTTTGCAGTCCACAGAAGGAAGTGGTGGTCATAATCTGAGAAAAAGTCTTAAAGCACAGTTTACCCTCATTGACTCATTGTCCTGTATTTTGATTCAGAAAGGAAGGACAGGGTTCTGAAAGAATGGAAGCAGTTATTGGGAAGTGTATAGGGAAAAGTCTTAGTAATTGCTGTAGTGTTTTCCCATTGTTCATAAATGATACAAGCCTGTCTGCATTGGATGAAATACACCCTTGCAGCCTTAACAGAAGAAAAGAGTGAAGTCCTGTGAATGTTTGCCTTCTGGAGGTTGTTTCATATGAAGCAGAACAATTTGCCTCCCTCAGTCATACCATTTGCTTGAAGAAAGTAGTGGATTACTTGCTGGGAAACTTGTTATTCTCAGTAAACTGCCTCAGCCCTGCAGTGTATGTGGGCTGGTATCTGTTCTCTGCAGGCTGGGATGCAGAACACTTGGCTTGCTACAAGCTGTACCTTGCACCTTAACAATTTAGGTGAGGAAGCCCATTCTTAAATTACTTTGTGAGGCTCTTGGTTAGCAACTGCCAGTTGCCCCTTCCCAGGGGGGAAGGGGGAAGTCTTTTGGCCAGCTCTAAGCCCAAGTAAGAATGGCTTGAAGGAGAAGCAGGCACGCTGTAAGAAAATCTGGTGCCCTTGGAGTAATATAATCTGGCATTAGGATGTATTTTTAAAGATAATTCTACAGGGAGGAGAACAATGCTATCACAAAGTAGTTGTTGCAGCATTTCTGCCAAACTTTGGTTTTCAGCAGCAAAATAAGCTTAAGGAATCCTCTCCTTAAAACTGCTGTTTCTTGTAATTTACACTTCAGTCACAATCAGACTCCTCTGTGTTTTTTTGTAGTTTCCGCATCAGACTTCTGCTTTTTCTTTTTAAATAAAAACTTCCTTAGTTTGGGAATAGCAGTACTACTGCACGTGCCAGTTCCCCTTCTCTATATAAACTCTTGTTGCCCTACATTGCATAGCTCTGCTGCCCCACAGGGAGGAGTCCAGCTACAGCCTGTGAAGTGATAGCCTACTGTCACACCTGTCTAAACACAGCTGATTCCTACCTGTTGTGATAACACCTCCTAAGCCCTGCATCCCCTTGGTGTAGTTACCGTGGAGACTGGTTGGGATACCCACCCGAAGCTGACTGCCTTGTTTTAAAGGGGAAAATAGGGTCTTTTGCTGGTCTGGGTTGCTGCTCTGCAACACTGAGTAAGAGTTGTGCCTTGCCTTTACACCTCGCTGTGGCACATTCAGGAAGTCTACAAGCACAGCCTCTGCACTTTGGCTTTGGTCTCTGTGTCAGAACTTATCTCAGCCTGTAGTTAGGCACACAGACTGGGAGAGCAGTGCAAGACAAGATGCTACTATGCTGGGTGAATGTGACAGAAATTTAGGATAGCATGAGTGTGCCCTGGAATGAAATGAGAGCTTGCATTTTACTAAAGATAATACTGTTTGTTGCTTTTGTGTCATCTGAACCTCCTGGAGAATTGGCAGTAGTTCCTTCAGAACCTTGCTCTTCCTTGCTGGCTACCATAGCCAAAATATCTTAATGTTTTATAAGGCAGCTCTATGACAGTATGGACCTTACGATAGGATGTAATACATGAAAATGCTGAGTCTCTTCTTTGGATGTGAGTATTATAAATTTTGGGAGTACTTGGTGTAAGGCTTTGAGTTTAGCAGTTTAATGGTACAGTACATCAATAGGATAGCAATACCTATTTCTTTCACCTTCATGTAGCCAGGAAGTGGTGCTGTCATATTTAAATGAATCCTGTAGAAACAGAAAATGCTCTAGTGTGCCTTTTGGGGACTAATGAAAAGTGTCCATAGCACTGCTTGGTTGGGACTGTGGTCTCGTTTTGAGTAAAGACTGGGGTCACTGAGCCAATAGGTTTATTGGCTAATCAGCCAGCTTGCGGAGAAACTGCTTTTGTTTTTAAAGAGAAATACCACATTATTAGCACTGCTTTGATGTGGAGGAGTCAGAATTTCTGAGCTTGTTTGACATTTTCCCTTGATTGGGAAATTTGGTTGGTTTGGTTTTTTTTTCTTTTGGTAAGTAACAATGTAATAGTGACTGCATGCTGGAAGTGCTTACTTTACTCATGGCATAAGAACGCTTTTCCTGTTCTGTGTGTGCATTTTGAATGTGATCCAGAATCCAGGAGTGATTCATGATGCGTTTGTAACAGGCACCTGACTCACGTATATCATGAATGAATCAGCTTCCTAGACCTGATGGATGCTGTTCTGAGAAAGAAATGTTCTTTGGGCATGGTACAGCATGCAAGCACATGTTCTTAGTCTCTTTCTGTGTTCATCCCATTCATACTCAGTCATACTCAGGCTGTAAATCCATGTCTAAATTGTCTTACTGTTTATGCAAATTAACATTTCAGAAAACCAGTATTTTGCCATAGGTTCAATTAATTGCATGAGTAGAAATTCTTGGGCTGCTTTTATTCTTTCCCTTGTGACACTTTACTACTAGCTACCTCAGTGGTAGCTTTGTCTTTGCATCACAGTGGCTCTGCAAAAGATGAATTTGCAAGTGGAAGAGTGCTGCAATATAGGAGTTTCTAAAGCTTCATATTCAGCTTGAATATAGTAGGATGAAGTAGAAATGAAACAGGAGAGTTTATCTTAGGAAAAACTATGCATATTTTGGAGGATTTCTTAAGATTAAGCTGACTTGACATTTAAAATACTTTTAATTGACACTTTATTAACCTCAGTGCGTTTAGAAGATTGAGAATAATTTCTCCTCTCTCCCTATTGGCCAAGGAGAATTTGTGTTTGCTTGAGCAATACGTTATACGTTACCATAGTGTCATTATTACAAGAATGAAATATGTGACAAAAGCTGCTTATGAAAAATGGTCACGGGCAGATGACCTTGTGAAATGTAGACTAGGCAGAATTTTCTGTTTGCAGATACACTTCTTGAAACTTACAGTGATATTATAGGGCACAATTTCTTAACATTGAAATATCTTACATAACATAAATAAAACCTAAAATTGCATGATTTTTTTGAAAGTAAAGTCAAACATACCTTCCTTTCTGATCAAGGACAAGTGACCTTTTTAGCTCAAGAATTTTGTAGGTGCTTTGTTCTTAAATGTGATGCAGGTATATGTTCATTATGCCATGTGCTTTGATTTTGAGTGTTTTTGGTTATGAAGCATGAGAACTGCAGTGCTAGTCTTTAAAGTGTGCATGGTACAGGGGTATTATGTGCAGTGTATATACTGAAGTGTTAATAATAGTGCTGATTGTATTGCTTGAAGTTAAGGCTGTCTGGCACTTCTCTGTAGAAGATCACATTTCAGATGCTTATAACTACTAGATTTTAATCTTTTGGACTGATGTTTTCATAATTTCAGGGGATTTTTTTTCTGAATATTGGTTCCATGTAGTGGAATTTAGAATTTTTTTTTTTTAAGAGTTAGGAAATCACAGCTGAAGAAGTTATGTTAAAAGAACATATGCTAAATGCAGACTGAAGCATGTTTAGGAAATACCAGAATTAAATTTTCCTATGTAACTTGGATTCAGCAGTTTACATGGAGTGAGTGACAGAGGCTTCAGCTATATACTTACTGTAGATGATAAAAAGAAATACTGAACGCTCAAATACTAAACGAAGAAGTGTTATGGAGAGAACAATGCTCCAATAATGTAATTAGAGACTTACAGCCTAATAAGTATGCAAAGAGAGTCACCAGAGGTTGCATGTATAACTTTTCTTCGGGTGTGTCTGCAGTCAAACCAACTTTTTTTCAATGAATCATTTTATTAGATATAATAAACCTAAATGAACATAGATTATTAGTCTCTGGTTCAACTTCTGGGGTTCTGTAGAAATATGACTAAGAAACAGCTTTTATTGTCACTTTGTACTATGCAATACAATTAGTCCTTGCTGGTATATAAACGTGAAACAATTTTTTTTTATATAATGCAATATTTTCTATTTCTTTGTTGTAATGCATATGGAAGCTTTTTAATGTTGTTATATAGTATGTAATTGCCAGTAAAGTGTCCTATACTGGGTTTCATATACTTCCATAATGAAAGTAGCTTTTGTATACTCCACTGCTGTTCTACTTACAACAAAAGATGAAAGCAATTAATAGCTAAAAGACTGCATTTATATTAAAGTATAACCTGGAATATTGGTTGACATGAATGGGAAAGAATGAGTGGTTTATATGTATTTATCAAGTGTATAATAACTTGGAATTCTTGACCATCATGGTGTGATTTTTATGGTATAAATGTGGTACAAAGAGCCAAAGATCTGAACACAGATACTGTGCTTATAGCTAGGTGCTATTACTACAGTGGTAGTTCAGAAAAAAACCTACGTATTTGCAACTTCTCTTTATCAGCCACCAGTTTGGAGGCTGCTGCTGCAGTGGTGGGTCTGCCTGCAGCAGACTGGCCAGGGTCTGTGCCTCAGCCTCTGAGCACTTGGGGTGGGAGTGGTACCCATCTCGTGGCTTCTGTCTTTTTTCCTTTCCCGAGCCTGCATTTTTTTACAGGAGAACTTGAGATGTGAGGATGTACAGGCTGTTGGTGAACTTCTAGGTTCTAAATCCATATGAATTTTTAGATCTTTGTGTATAAAGTTGTTTAATTATGAATAAATAAAAAGTTTTGCTCGCAGTCATCTGTAGTTGTGCCTGCTCACGTGGATGAAACTTCCATAAGCAAGGTCAGACTCTCATCAAGAAAGTAAGATTCAGCAAAAGGCAGTGTGAAATAAGTGGTATCAGCTGCTGCGATTGCCAGAAGCTGAAGTTCCTTAAGCAGCTTTAAAGTTCATGTCTATGAGAGCAGAGTAGGAGGGGGAGTCAGATCTGCAGTTCTCAATAGCTACAATGTTTCTCTAGCATGTCACTTCTGTTGATGTGAGACTGTAACTGAGGGGAATATTGAAGGGGGCTGGAATAACTGCTTTAAGCCACTTTTATGTCTTTCCCTCCAGCACCCTCCTAATACAGTGAAATGCAGCAGAGAGGTCTGCATGAGTTGACTTACCTTGCTTATAGGGAACCTCCTGCCCTACTTAACAGGGATAGGAGTGTTGTCACAGCCTGTTAATACCACCCACAGGGCATGCAATTCTCTCTTCAAACCTTGCAGCTAATTCAGGAATACTTCCAGTATTGACAGGTGGCAGAGACAGCACAGCACTAATGGACTTGCAGACATCCAGGACATCTGTGCCATGCCTAAATTTTAACCATATCTGGACAGATGGCTAACAGATCTCTGACAGTACGCGATATTGGTTGTCACAGGGTTGCTGAGCTGTTATCAATCCTATTTTCATCGTTGCTAACATGTGAGGTAAACTCCTTGTACAGCCTCATGAAAATGTCTTTTCTTGAAAGTTTGGGGCACAGTGTGTATCATACTGTGTGTCCATTTGCAGCATGGTTGCACAAGCACAGCTTGTCTCTGTATCCTCTCTCTCAGTTGCTCTGAACACAAGCTTATCTCTGCCCTCTGACTAACATTTGAGGCTTGTCAACCTTACATGGTAGTTGCTTGGGCAGAAGCAAGGAAAAGAAATACTGGCCTCATAAAAAGCAGCAGTGTTTTGTTCTGGTAATTTGGGAGGGTAGGATTGGTTTCTCTAACACGTAGCAGATTGTACCTTGCAGCTGTAGCCTGTTGCCAGGAGATGGGATTTTGCAGCCCTGGACCATTTCTTCATACAATTGCAAGACCAAATGGACAAGTTATCCTGTAACATCCTGTGAGTGTGCTCAGGTGGTGCAGTGCCTTGCGGGGCTACGAAATGGGGTATGACTGCAGTGACCTTACAGCTTGTCATGGGTGGTGCCCATAGCACAGCCTAGCAAGATGAAATGATACTATACTGGCAATGTATATTACATAAATATATATATCAAGATAAGCACAATGCAGGTGCTTATCTTATAGGTAGTGTGCAGTACTAATGGTGCTAGAAACACTTTAAGAATTAGAAATGCTTTTTGTGGGTTTAGGAGATCTTAAAAATAAGACAAAAAGCTTTTCTTTTTCACCCCAGCCAATGTAAACTTGTACTTTATCTGGAGTGGACTCTGAAATCCACATTCTACCATATTGTGTTTCCCTATAGACAAACAACTTCCTTATCAGTCTTGATAAGAGTCAAATAACCTCCTGTATTGAAAAGGCAATGTTCACAACTGGCTTCTAGTTTCAAAGCCAAAATCTTATTTCCCATGAAGACTATCATGCTGCATCAGCTGAAATTGTTATTGGAAGACACAGCAGTAATCTGCTTCTACTGATGATGAAATGTGTGAAATTTTATTTTATGTTCCAAAAATGTCAGCTGCATAGCAGGCATTGTAACTTGAAGGAGGAATTTGCGTGTGACAGCTGATACATTTTTGAGACTAACATCCTCTAAAGTTGCTAAAATTATCATTCTAATGACTTACTGCAATAATAGCCTTTTTTTTTTTTGGGGTGGGGGGTGGGGGCTGGATGTTGTGCAGACATCGCAGCTGCTGTGATAATCAGCACACACTGAGTAATGAATGCAGTGCAGCAGAAGTGGACCTTGCCCAGATGGTGGCACAGAAAGCTGGAACCCCTCCCACGCAGGCGCTGACCACACCTGGCCCTCTCTGCCTTTCCCAAAAGGGTCCCTGTAGGTTGTCAAGGCTTTCAGTTTATGACTTTATGACA
This sequence comes from Microhierax caerulescens, assembly GCA_035590215.1. Taxonomy (NCBI): domain Eukaryota; kingdom Metazoa; phylum Chordata; class Aves; order Falconiformes; family Falconidae; genus Microhierax; species Microhierax caerulescens. The sequence goes on along the minus strand of JAVJGJ010000061.1, from coordinate 20,400,511 downwards.
CAGATTTGTTGGCCTGTGTTTTTTCTGGGTCTACCTGTTGTGTCTGGTAACATTTTTGCCTCACGAGTGTGAGGAGTGTATATCAGACAGATACAGAATGGTTATGCCCTGGGTTTAGGGTAGCAACAAACTTAATATGGCTTCATGATTTTGCCTGAAAGAAACTGACTCTACAATTTTGTCATAGAAAACAAACAACCTACAGCTAGAAGAATGACACAGGATACACTCTCTGCAACAGGTCACAGAGGGAGGGTTGTACAAAAATTGTGTAAACTGGTAAAATTATTTGGATAAATTAGAGTTGTATTGTAAAGAATCATTTTGATAATCCACTCCATGTCAGCCTGGCTCTGTGCATAGTGAGTGGTAATGCTGGACCAGGACAGAGTGTGGCTGAGCGGTGCTGTGTGGTGGTTTTTGGCGGGAAAGTGCTGGGGCAGGAGGTCTGCTGAGGCACCTGTGGGCAGTGTGAGTATCTCACTTTCCGGTTTATTAGTTTCAAATGGAAATGCTGTAGTATCTCCTGGATTTTTTTTTCCTTTGTGCCTTCAAAATTAGAGTTGCTAGGATTGCTTCCCTGTTTTACTACTTTGTTTTACACTGTCCAAGAGTACAGGAGAGCTGCTCTTGCAGAGCAAAGTCAGAGCAAAGCAGCAAATCTGGCCTGATAGGCAGTGGATGATTTCCAAGTGTAGGGTTGTATCATTTTGACTCTCTGAAAACTGAAATGGTGAACTGTTTGTTTCAAGGTTTTGTAGCCTATGTTAGCTGACAGCACACTGACCCATCACGGTCCTTAGAAAATATTACTAGTTTATTTGGCTTGGCTTATTTAGGGTTGTCAGTGACTGGTTTTGTAGTTTTTTTTTCACTGTGGCCTCAGCTTTTTGCAGGCACTAAGAACAGTGCTAGGACAGGACTTGGTAACTCTGCTTTAGGGCAACATTTTCTATTTATGGCAATTTCCAACTACTTCAGCAAGAGCAGCATGGCTGGACCTGACTTATAAAAAGACCCAGTAGTGAGTGTGTGCGGGCCAGCCTGTGAGTGTGCTCCTAGGGAAGCAGTTAGAGCTGTCATCACAGCCTGTCTGGGCCAACAGGGGCTGTAACTCATGGGCAGAGAGTCAAATGTACATGGCACTGTCCTTTCCCCACACCTCCTCTCTTCTCTCTGGTAGCTTTCCTTCTTCCAAGTGTTTCCAGCCCAGATTGGTTTCCTGAGCTTGATGTGCCTTGTTCTATCTAGCAGTGTGAGGCAGACTCCCTTCTAAGTGTATGCTTGCGCCTCCACACTACCCCAGCCCTATTTAAATGTTTCTAGAGCACATTGGCTCACATTGCCACAATCTGGTCAGTTCTGTGAGGAAATGTTATGCATGTTTTTTCTAAATGGGCTCCTGGTAGCCTCATTTGCTGGACCCTATCTCCAATATCAGAAGAGACCATGAAGAGTGTTCTCCATGCTCTCCGTTCTCCTTTTTTTTTTTTTTTTTTTTTTTTTTTTTCTACCTGCTCCTGAAGCCATCATTTTACCTGGCTGAAGGATCTTAACCTGCCCAGCTGACCTATATCTCTGTTCTTCCCTGTTGTCTCCTCTGAACCTTTCACTTGCTGAGATAAGGGGAGTAGTAATTTAAAAACAATCATCTGGACACTTCTCAGGTTTTTTTTAAAGTAGCTTGCTTGTAATATTCCTATAAACAATACTATGCAAATCTGCCATTCCTACATCTTTTATATATCTTCATACAGACTTGTTTATAAAACTGCATTTCCAACTGTGGTTGTCCAAGTTGTTGGACAAACAGTCTGGCAATTGCCTTCAGTTGTGCTATACATTTGAATAACAAAAGTTACTGTTTTATATGTCAGTGGACATGAGCCCTGTGAGCTTTATGAGCCCTCTTTTTGCTTATTGTCAGCTCTGGAGAATCACCCTTATTTGTACAATCCTGGAAATTTATGCTTGACTGTATTTGTTGGAAATATTACAAACATCATTTTATATTATGGGATACCTACTGTGTAGTAGGCATGAACTTGGGGTTGTGCTTTTTTAGGCTTATTTGGTGGGCTTAAACTCTAGGGTGTTTATATATATATATATTAGAATACTATATAAACTGCCTTGATGGATGAGGGCTAGAAAGGAGCTTCCAGTAGTGGTGGACTGTTCTTAGCTGTCCTATATCATGTTGAGGAAGATTCAGAACTTGAAATGCTGACAGCCTTTTTCCCTGAAACACTCAGCAACTGGGCTCAAGGTTGTTTCTGCATTACTGCTGTTCAGTGCAGGGCATGCTGTAGTGCCAAATAGCTGTAGCGGTACCATATGAGTGGTCAACACGGCAGGGTAACACACACACTATTAGATGCAGAATTCGTGGTTGAACAATGATATGATTAACAGGTATTTCTCTTTTCCTCGTTCTAAAATACATACATATCAATCGCATATATAAATCCTATATCTAAAACATTTAAATGTGAAGTATATTATTATAGTTCTATTAACTGAGTATTTTTAATGTATTTCCACTGTCTAGTTGCTACTTATCAATTAAGACTGGTTGGACTGGAAACAGAAATAGCTTCTAAACAGGGGAAGGAGGGTTTCAAGACAGGAAAAAATAGTAGGGCAAGATTTAGGAAGGATGGGTAGCATTTGTGAGAGAGTAATGAAAGCAAAAAATATACAAGTGGAACAAAAAGTTAAAATTAGCTAGGGGGGTATGTGGTGAACCCTGAGGACATATATGCAGCCAGGTTTGCAATGGCAAAGAAACATGTATGTTTGTACTATCAGATTCTTTTTCTTCTTCCTTTTAACCCACTGTAACTCTTGAACCTATTGGCTGCAAAATTTAACAGGGAACAGGATGTCTCAAATATATTTAAGTTCTTAAAAATTTAACAAAAATCAGCAGCTGTGTAAAAGAGAACAGCCTGATTAGCGCTCCCCGCTGAGAAAAGGCAGCTACATCTTGGCTCCCAGTCACCTCTACCAGGCATTGGCCAGCTGGTCAATGGGCACGCGCATCCTGCACCGGCCGGTCAGCCAGCACACATGTGGCTGTGAAAACATCGTGGCCCATATGTCACTTGTCTGGCTGAACAGAGTGCTTGGGGATAAGTGGATTAAGAAATCTAGGACATGTCTATAGGAAACCAGGCATCACATTTCCAGTGGCTTGTGGAACAATGTGTTGGTTTAGCAGTAACCAAGATGTGATGTTTTACCAAGTAATGTGTCCTTTAAAAGCTTCTAGATGTATAATCTTGAGAATCTCATGGTCGAGTCCCACATGAGGGGAGAGGCTCTGAAAAGTAGCTCTGGAGCTCTTGCTCTGGTTTGAAGGAGTAGGAGTAGTCACTGTGCCATATTTGCAGTGTTGTCAGTCAATTTATGCATGATGCATGTGTATTTCACTTTCATCAAAGAAAACTGTATTTATCTAAGCATGAATTGATAGGAAATATTTCCAAATTCTCTCCATCTCTTTGTGGAGATGCTGCCAAAGGAAAGGTGGAGAAATAGAGAAAAATGCAGTAAATATTGCCATTAGGACTTTTTTTTTTTATTATTAAGTGTTCCTTCAAATATTTTTAGTGTGTTTGATCTCATTTTTTCTAACTTTTAATGTGTGCTAAGTCATTTTTACTTGAATAAGGGAGTAAGAAATTTGGCCAACATAATTTTGAGGAAATGCACTTTCCGTTTTAATTATGCTGATGCATCTGTTCCCTGTAGCCACTCTTCGTGGCATCAATGCACTTTCTTCAGTTTACCCAGGTATACCTTTCTTAACAGAACAGTATATTGGTGATGGTAAGATTTTAATGAAGAGAATGGGGGGGAACCCCCTAATAAACCTATACGTTCTTTGAAGAACTGGGAGGGAACCAGAATCTGGGAGGACTTCCAACAAGATAGGCTCTCTGTCACTGTTACTCTGGTTCAGGAACACATTTGCTGTTTGAAAACAACATGCATCTTCACTTTGTGATGTTCCTGTGTTTGGACTAAAATACCAGTTCTATGTTCAACGCAGTGCATGTTCCAGTCCCTGTTGCATGGGTTGAATCTGGGAATATTTGTCCTGTGCTGGAGAGAGGGGACAAACCTGGCGGTCACTGCACAAGCTGTGGGGACTCTTGCCCACTTCCCAGCCCTCTGCTGTGGGAACAGTGCTGTTAGTCTGCTGTCGCCTGGGGCTTTTTAACAGTCACAGGGCTGATGGTGATCCTTATTGCTGCAGTCATACTGGTGATGATGTGATCTGGGAAATGATGCCATTGATTTCTGCTTTTCTCAGCAGTGTTAGGAGATTATTACCAAGCTTTTGGGAATATTTGTGTATATACATGGGAAGTAGTTCCCTTTAATATCTTTAAAACTAGTGTGATAATGAACAGCAGATTACTCTGGCTTGCAGAATTATTCATGGTACACTGAAATACACATAAGTTTAGGTATTACATGAAATATAAATGTGTTTGATTTTATGATAATTTGTCTTATGTTGGAAGACATGCTTTATTTTAAGCTCATATATATGTGTGAACAGGACTAAACATACTAATGATTAACATACATAACCTGGGTGACAGGTGACTTGCTGTCATGCGTGTGCCATGCAGTGATTATTTCAAACTAGAGAGGATTGTAAAATTAAAAATATCGATTTCTGCAGGATATTGGCACCAGTAGGATATACTGGTTAATGGTGGGGATCAAATTTTTTTTGCAGTGGAAAGAGTGTATATTTGATACCTATAGCACTTCTATAAATACGGCTATATCTTTTACAGACAAGCTTGGAGAGTATCTGAAAAATGTCATATGATGGAGAACAAAAGTCTGACTTTACAAGTGCTATAGCTGCCTATGTCTACCCATTATTTTATTGGGAAAACCATCATGTAGCAAAACAAAGAATTGTTTGTTTAGCAGAATCTTTACATTGTAATTTTCAAATTCATTTAGCAAAGAGATGAAATCAATAGAAATTGATGGGTTCTAGTAGAATAATATAGAGGATTTAGAGGACTGTATGAAAAGTTTATTTATAAAAAGGTTGTAATTATTAGTAAATACATGAGGTATGAAATGTAAAGAAAAAGTTCAGGGACAAGTTGTCTGGACTGTATGAAAAGTTTATTTGTAAATTATTGATTGATTGTATGATGATTGTTAAATACCTAAGGTATGAATGGTTAAAAGAAAAAAAGGGGGGGATTTATAGGGGAGTTAGAGGACTGTATGAAAAGTTTATTTGTAGGAAGGTTGTAATGATTGTTAAAAACATAAGGTATGAAATGTAAAAAAAAAAAAAAAAAGGGGAATTGTAGAGGGATGAAGCTGGGTTAATTAACATTGATAATATACAGCTGTATAACAAACCAGGGTTATGTGATATTGTGCTACTTAATGTTTTAAAATTCTTAAAACATATGGTTATATTAATGAATGGAGGTAAAAGAATATGAATAAAGGTATTCTGGATGGAAGCTGATCTAGGCTGACAGAAGTCATGCTGTGTAATTATTCTAATTTGAAACAGTAACAGATAAACAGATTTTTCTCAAAAAAAAGCTCAAAAAAAGAGCGTTACTAGAGAGGGATGTGGAAAGGATTTTTTTTTTAATGTGAGACCAGCAGGAACAAGTTTGACTGAAAGCAACAGTAAATCCATGAGACTGGCCAGTGTGTTTTATGTGTATGAGGAGATACTGAAAGAAGGGCTGTGCTCTGAAATGATGCTCCCTTTGCCCTAACTCCTGTCTTGACTTACAAGTTTGTCTTTTGTAAAGTGCTATAGTTTTGTGCATAGTAGGAATGGAGTAGAAATGTAATGGTATTAAAATCTGTAACGGTTTAGCAAAGCTTAACAAAATTACTACAAACTATTTAAAATCTGCTTTATCTTTGAAGAATTATGTTCTTCAAAGTAAAGAACAAACACTTTCAATGAGAAATTTGAAACTGGTACTCAAATCACTGTCAAGTGAAGCTTTTGGGAAAACTGGTCCTCACTTTGATTTCCTATGAGAAACAGCTGGAAGAAATGTGCTATCAGCCTCTGCCACTTCACTGATAGAGAAGAGCAAAGCAGGTACAAACATTCTAGGCTTTCCTGTGTGGGAAGCCAAAGGTCAGTAAACTGATGCCCTGTGAGCTGATGCCCTGGGTTATTCTTCAGGGACTTCTTTGTGTAAATAAGTGATTATGTCGCTGGCACAAATTTGCAAATTAGTTTTTCTGAAAATGTTTTAAATATATTTAACAACACAAGGTAGAGGGACATTATATGGCCTGAGACACTGTTTATCCTGTGTATTTGAAGATCAGTGCTTTTCTGAACCTCAAGAGAGATTTAGCTTAACATAAGGGCAAGAGGGGAAGAGCTAGCTACTCAAAAAGAGAGATAAATGGCAGGGAACCAAAACAAATGCACCCAACCCCCACAAACAAAAAAACCCCAAAATACTCTAACACAAACAACCCCTTTATGAAGGGAAGGGAAAAAAAATCCAAACCACCCTATGTCTTAAACCTGTGTTTTCTCTATTTTAAAGATATTTTGGAAATTAAGTTTTAGATTTTTTTTTTTCTTTAAACCTTTCTTGACTTGGAAGAAATAAATCTTAGTTGGCTGTTGGAGTTTGAAGAGATGTATTGTAAATTGTATTAGCAATATTTTAACTTCTAAGAGAATGTAATTTTAGATGAGCCAATGGAATGACAGTCAACCATTTAATTGATATTGTGTGCAAGGCAGAATGTACACACCAAAGGTTACCTTGAGGTCTGCAGCTATAATTACCATTGACCAAACCAGACTTCTCATTTAATCAGCCCCCCTGAGAAATGATGTTGCAAGGTTAAAGGATTACTATTTTTCAAGGAAGCTGTCAATAAGGAATGAAGACTGTGTACAATTTTACAGTCTGTCTCGCCTTTCCTATGCTTGAAATCTGATGTGTGTTGGAGGGAGAGGGTTGGACCCTGTAATGGATGAAAAAGAACTGTATTAAGAACTCCTTCCTACCAACCCTCCCCCACAACCACCTACCCCCCACCCCCAAAAAAATCTCAAACAAAACCAACAAAAATTTAAATTTGGAGAGAGAAGACATTCAGGAATCATTTAAATACATTTAAGACTTGATCACATTCTGGTGAGTTTTTTAAAATTTCAACTTACAAAGAACTGAAATGGGGGAAAAAAATGTTGGAAGTGCAGAACTATCCCTTGGTACAGAATTGGATATAATGGCAGCTGAGGCAATTTGAGGTGCTGAATTCACAGCTATGTAAATTTAGGAAGAGACACATCATGGCAACTTTTATGTCCTTAACAAAGGCTTCTTAGCTCTACGATGTACTTCCTTTCTTTCATGGGGTTTCACATTTGGTTATGATGAGAAAATTCCAAGAAGCTCTTTAATAGATATTTTCTGGTGTTGAGGTAAAGAGTTGATAACTTGATGCTAGGATACATAGGATTGAGAAAATACTGTGACAAATGTCCTGTGCAGCCCAAGTATAGAAAAACAGTTAAAACTATGTAGATAAAGATGGTTACTTACAGCTTTGAATACAGGGAATTAGCAGGGAAAATGTTGGCGAACTTTCCGCCTTTATGTAACGGTACCCGTAGACCTTGTGCAAATGGGAACTTTGCCAATTTTTGTTAATGAACTGAAAACCTTTTAAGTAGCTCTGGGATAATTTTGTGGCATGGCTTGATTCATGTAAAATGGACAAATCTAAACATAATCTAAAATGAGACTGCATCTTCTGTCCATGGGTGGGTTGGTTGGTTGGTTGTTTTCATGCCTTGGGATAATGAGCATGATAGTTACCTGAAAGTGGCAGACACAGCAAAACCAAGGTGCATTAACACCATGTGCTGAAAACCCTTCCTGCTTCTTCCAGGGGAGCTGCATTGCTTGGATGCTGGAGCAGCAGAGCCATTTCTAGACTTTGGTGCCCCTTTTGCAGCATTCAGATGCACGTCCTCCCAGTTGGCAGAGGTTGTGCCATGCCACCATGTGGAAAGCACAGGGCCCCCTCTTCTTTTGCCACTGGCCAGGAAACCTGCATCTGCCCTTTTATTGTTGCTGTCACCCTTCCTTTCATGTCACCTCCTTCCATCTGCAAAACAATGTGTTTTTGTCCACTTTCCGTAGCAGGATAATCTAACAGCTAGATAGTGTGAGGCAGGAGTTGGCTCTACTGTGACTTGTTCATGCAGCAAATTAGCACAGTGAGGCCTCAGATTAGTGTAACAACTGCTGTCTTGGTGAAAACCAGATGCTTTGCTGTGGATCTCCAGAATTAAAAGCACAGCCTCTGTGTTAAACACAGTAGCTGTCAGGCGTGCATCCTTGTCACGGGGAGGGGCAGTGCAGCGGAGTGATGGGCTGCATTCCTGCAGCACACAACAATAGCAGTGGCACCTAAGGAGCTGCTACAAGGGGCCAAGGAAGGAAGGCACAAGTACTGCAGATTTATTAATCTGCAGTGTGGGAAAAGTGTGGTTCTTGCACTTTCACCCCTGAGCATTTATATATAGGCCATACCAAACTTGCCTCTATCTAATTTGGTTAGCATCTTCATGATTCACAAGTTACTTTCCTTTACATTCATCTGATTTTCAAATCAACTGCAAGATTCAGGATGTGATAGGGAAGGATCTTAAACATTCACAATGAGCACAGCTTTCCAGCTTTCAGCAAGCTAGAAATACGTATTTAAGACAAAACATGGAAGTCCTACAAATTATCAGTGAATGCCCATGTTCTCTTTTTCAGGAAGTACGCTTTGGCTTGCACATCCCGCTCAGAACAGAGTTCCCCAGCAGTCTTGCTGGACAGTTTGAAAGTGATTACCGTGGTAACGCCACTTCCCACAGCCAAAAAGGCTTCAGGCAGCTTGTCTTGGTATTGCCTTTGTGCTCAGTGCTCTTAACAATTACAGTCCAAGTCCCTAATTATCCTGCTTCAGAACTTTCCTTCTCTCCTGCTGGAGTGCTTGAAAGGGTGCAGTAAATAGACTAAAGCAAGGATTTAGATCTCTCAGACTTGTTCAAAATCTAGTCCTGATGACAAACTAAAATGCATTACAAAAGAAAATTGTTTTGATTTGATTTCCTGCCGCTACATCCTCCTGTTTAATACTAGCGTACATGCACGCACACACTCTTCCTTTAAATCTCAGATGGGAATATGATGCCAATTAAGAATATAATCCTCGAACTATGAGAACCAAAAAGGGTTTGGCTGAGTGGGAGCAAGACAAAGTGGTTGGTTTTGTTTTCTGAGTTCCTCTTGTGGTCCGGTTTTCAGGTGTTGAGCATCCCAAACTGCCTGGAGGTCAAATAAACCGTACCTACTTTGTTTCTGAATGTCAGGTATTGGTTATTTTGCTGCATCCTGTGCCAAATACTGCTGCTCTGCCTGTGTTAAGGCCATGAATCTGACAAATGTCTGTTTGTCCCAGGATTGTAAACCTACAGTTCCATAAGGAAAACTGTGAAGGTGAGGAGATACAGAGTTTGTGATCTTTAGCTCAGAGGCAGCAGTGGGTTACAGTATGTCCCTCTCAGTGCTATGTTGCCCTGTTTCAAGGGCTCACATTGGATTCTTTCTTAATTTAGATTTGAAACTGTTGTAATTGCTTTGCAGGTGAATTCAAGGACTTGCAGTATTAATAGATAATAATAATAATAATAAACACAAACAGATCGCTACACTGAAACAGTTCTTAGAACTGAGGAAAATGCTTCTGTATGTTACAGACCTTGATGTCCCCTCACATTTAAATGATTGTAGCAGAACACAGATTTGGGTTTCGGGATCTACTGGAGATACTCCTTGTAGAGAGAAACAGGAACCTATTGTTAGCATGGGATTGCACTGTTTACATAAGTAACGTCTAGTATTATGACAAAAAAATTGTTAGTATTTGTTAGAAAAAAATCCTGCTTGTCTTTACATTATTAGGAAGGCATATGTCTGTGTTAGGGAAGCCAAGTGACTATTAAACGCTTCTTTTGTTGTTGATGGAAATTCCATGTTCAGTTGTGATGTGTCAAATGTGAATGTAAAAGATTTGCCATTCCACAATAGCTGTTTTCAGTATATCCCGATGACAGTGGAGCCAAATTAATCTGCTGTGTGTCGGTCAATATTTGCAATTGTTTAGAGAGTTTCCTTGATGGACATTTATATAGATAGTGGTTCATTGTCCCTTAAGTGGATGTCACCTCCTGAGATGCATATTCTCCCAGGGGGAAAAAACAATCATGGCAAACCTATCATCAGTCCATAGAGTGAGGGACATTCATTTTCTTTTTGTTTCATTGTGAATATCTATTCGGTGTGCCCGACACTGATTTAATACCACTCCCACCCCCACCCCCCTTTCTGTAACATACAATTGCAGTTGTCTAGTTTGTGCTC
>JAVJGJ010000061.1:20367913-20389936 GCA_035590215.1 Microhierax caerulescens | reverse complement strand
GAGTTGTCTAGTTTGTGCTGTTTCTTAGCAGAGTTTGGGATAGTTGCATTTCACACATCAAATCCTTCATATGAGGCAGAAAGTGATATAAGTATATAGGTGGTTGTTTTTTGTTGGTTTTTCTTTTTTTGTGCACAGTTGTTATCAGAAATTAAAAATTCTTTTTTTTTTTTCCCCTGTGGAATTCAAGGTCAAACTTTAAAATCAAGACTATACAGTTAAAATGGTAAGATACTAAACATTGCTGTGAAATTCAAGAACTTATATGGAATTGGACTAATTAACAATTGTAGCTCATAATTTAGAGATGGTATGAAAGGACTGCCAGCATGTTCAGCCCTTCCTTAGCAGCTTCCCTGTCTTCTCAGGTCTTCTGCCAAACTCATCTATAGTGCTGATGAGCTGTCTGTGCTTTTTCTCTTCTGTAACCCAGGCATCTCTAAACCTGGGCTGTTTGGTATTGACACCTCTTACATAGCATGGCAATAGGTGATACATTTTTGTATGTGAGCGTTTATTTAGGAAGAAACAATGTTTGGTTAACAGTGTCTCACTGTGCACTTGAGCAAATTTATCTTTGCTTCACTAGATTAGTGATAGGTTTAACCCTATGCTTGTGAATTGCTTTGCTTCACGTAGAATAAGTAGTGGCTTCTCTAAATGTGCCTTTGAAAACTCATCCAAATAAATGTTGTTGTTCCTCAATACCTTAGTAAGACAAAACCCCTTTGCTTTTGGCTGTTCAGGTCTTCCATTTTTAAAATTAGTTGTGCTAGGAAACCTCTCAAAGGAACTGCAATCTACACAAGTGGGTTTTATTTATAGGAGAGTGGAGCTGGTTCTCTTGCAGGAAGGACATATTTCTTCTGTCAGAAACAAAGAATTAAGCAAATTAAACAAGGAAAAGGTCTGTTTTGTCTGTGCTTACTAATTAAAGAAGAATTAAAAGGCAAAAGATGGGCAGGGAAAACGAGATCAGAGTTTGATTTGCTGTTTGGCTTCAGTTTGTAACTGTTTTTCTGGCTCATTGTTAGGAAATCCTCTTCCTGTGCCCCTAATGTCACAGGAGAGCAAGGGGAGAAATCTTGGGGTCACAGGTGTCCGTGGAAATGGTATTAACTTCAACCAGCAATGAGGGAGTTAGGTACAGTGCTCAAGAGAGGGACTGATCTTATGTTACCCCAGGAAAACTACAGGGAGGGAAGAAGTTATGGCAGTGGGATGCTTGAAAAAAACATCCTTTTTCTTCTGTGTTGTGAATGGCTCAAGCTTTAGGAGAATGAATTGTGTCCTGACAAGCTTGCTTGTCAGTCTGTGACACCAGTAACATCCAGCCTTAAGGCAGCTGGTTCTCAGCCATGTGTGCTTGCTGTGCTGGGCTGTGGGCCCTCCTTGCCAGCTTTGAGGCACAATACATAGGAAACAGGATTTGGTTGTTATTTGTGCTTGCCTGACTCTGTGTAACACATAGATTCATGAGTCGCTTCTTTTGCTCTAGCTTGTCCCTCCCACTCAATCTCCAGAACTTCCAGATGCCTGAGGATTTCATAAATAGGCTGTGCAAGGGGAAAAATAAGTTGTTTGAACTGTCCTGTTGGTAGGAGATTTAGTTCAAAGGTGGGCAATTTCTGTGCCAGAGGCATGATTTCTGCCTGTCAGTGACTTGTGATGCTTGGGTTTCTTTTGCAGTGATTTTACTTACATTTAATAACTGAACAGTCCTTTAAAGAAAAAAAATTAGAGTTAACAGTTTATTTGTGTGTATGTATCTGTTTGAAATTTGTTTAAAGCTAGTCAGGAGACAATTACTAAAAAAAAATTTAAAACAAGCAAAATGTATTTGGGGTTTGATTTATATACAGAAGGCTCTGGTGCACAGCAAAAAGTGGCAGAGTAAATAGACAAAAATGAGACTGGTTGATAAATAATTATAGCAGTATTTGAAAGAAGTAGTTTACAAATAAGTACTGCGTTGCACACACAGGACTAGGGCGTTCTGCAGTGCTCCCATGGTGTTTGTGCTCTCCCATAATATTTGTGCTTGGCCACGTGGGGCTGTCAGTATCTTAGTGTTGGGACCACTAATGCCTCTTAGCACCCTTACAAGTGGAGGATGTGCCATCCTGCATGACAGCTGAGGGAGAGCAGAATGTATCTTATTCAAGGTTGCCTGGGAAGTCCAGCTGTTGAATTCCTGTGGCAAAAGCACTGGAGTTGATCTCCTATTGCAGTGCTGGTGCATTCCTTGGTATGCCAACTCCTAGACAATTCTTGTATAACAGAATAACTTTGCAGGTTTTCAGACTTTGGAGGGTGACATGGCACATCTAGAATGACCCCTGCAGAGGGTGTTTATTCAAGTTCACAGTGGCAGGTAGGGCTAGAGGAGGAATCAGTCTGCAACACGCTGCTGTAGGACTCTCTGGAGTGAGGTTAATAGCTTCGGTCCCTGAATGCCTATTTCCTTAATCCACTTTCAGCTCATCTGCAAAAAATAGTGTTGCCACTGCCACACTGGATTGTCCTGACCAGTGCTGCAATTACTGACATCACAGACTATATGCAGGCTCCATGGGCCTCACTTCAGAAACCCCTCTTCTACAGCAAGTAAAATTTTACCATTTTTACAACAGTGACAGTTGAACAAAAGTCATATTAAAATGCTTTATAAACTACAATAGTAACTTTTTTCTCTTGCTATTACTGTTTTGTTGAAATCCCTATTAACAGTGAGAAATTCACATTACATGTTGGTGCATGACTCATCCTAGGATGTACTGTCTATTGGGTGGCCTTGGATGAGGCAGAGAGGTATCTCGTAAGTGGCTTTTATCAATACATTAACTCAAAGGTAATATTCCTACACTTCACTGGTGCCTTTTTGTTTGTTTGTTCCATTTGCTCTCCACCTCTAATATTAAAGGAGATGCCAATGACAAATAATTTTGGGCAATACAATGTTTCTTGTATTGCTTGGATGTCAATGATATTTCTCTGCAATGCAGCCTCAGGGATTGTCATATCCCCCACCCAGTGGCTTGCAAGGAATGCATTGGATAATGACAAACTGCAGTGCACTGTGCTCAGAGAGCTAATGAGGTGCTTTGTTCTTCAGCACCAGTACATATTTCATCTGCACCTTTCATGTACATAAGTGGAGTTTTAACTGACGTTATGTGTATCTAAAAGGAAGTGAATTTTTGATGTGAATGTAGGTACTAATATCTTAACCATAATGAAATCATAATGTCCTCAAAACTCAGAGTCATTGTCCTTGGGGGAAATGGATGTTTTGAATATAAGGTAGGAAATTACCAAAGGGGATTGAGGATGCCCTTCTGAAAGGGTGTCAGAAAGATGCTGGGACTTGTTAGAAGGAACAAGGGTATGATACATGCTTAGATGTGGCTTTGCAAGCCTTTCCTTGACACTAAGCATCTCTGTTGAATGCTGGGGCCTCATTTCTACAAGGTGAATGTAACCATATGATAACTGTGCAGGAAATATATAATTTCAACCTTGTTCTTTTCTGCTTTTTATATATATGTAAAAAAAAAATAATCTCATTGTGCTACTTAAAAGGCTGGTATTTTCAGACCACAACTCTGGGTGGGAATGTATAAGGAAAATACGAATTTTGACTCTTAAGAAAATTACGTGTCTCCTAATACTATTAAAGTGGAGATCAGCTGGTGGAGAAGTTGAGCATTGCTACCTGTGTAAAAGGATGCTGTTCTGAGCTCTGTAAAATACACTAACTTGTTTGAGTTGTCTCTTCTATTGTATAGACTCTTGCTGTATGTTTGCTACTGTTGTGTCTGATATTCTGCAGTAGTAAGTGAAGTGATATGGCTAATATCTGCCATGTGCTCTTATACTTCTCTCCCTGCAGGAGAAGAGTGAATGTAGTGAAGTGGTTTATTTGGGATTTTTTTTTTTTTTTAACTGTGTGTATATAAAGGCTTGCACATGTTGCTATGCGTTTGTGCTGAGAGGTCAAGATCTAAGAAACAGTGTGGTGTGTGACATTTCACAATCCAGCTGATTCTGAAGATAACCTTTGTTTTCTGCCCAGGTCAGCCTATCACATAATACTGTTTTTGTCTGCAGGGTTTTTGAGTTCTGGAGCAATTCCAGGTAGTAGGTAGTGGCCTGATCTGAGGTTGTTTTGACAACAATCTGCCACCCCAAAGATAAATTTCAGCAATGTAAAACTTTATTTCTTTGCATGTCTAAGTCAAACTGCAGCTCTGCTTCCCTCCAGATTGATACAGATCTAATGTGGTTTTTTTTGTTTGTTTGCACTAGCGTGCATCCTCATTGCCCCATCCATATTCCCCATGTGAGTTGTATGGTGGAAATGGAGGGTGCTGCCTGAACTACAGATGCTTTGAAAGAAAAGTTGATGGTTTTCTGTTACAACTGCAGGAAAAGTTTTAGTGTTTCTTCTTACCCCCTGCACTGTTCATCTCCTCCTGCCCCTCTGTTGCACTGCCATAGACAGCTTGCTCCTACCAAAAACTAACTTGAATGCAGTGTTAATAAGGTGAGTAGTGCTTAGATGCGAGATGGGATAAAGGACGGAGACTAGGGGGCCTTCTGGTAAATATCTGCACTGAAACTGAGCTGCAAAATTTGTTAGTTGCTTGAAAAATATCTCCTGTGTCTGTTTGCTGCTGGCCTGCCTGTATTACCAAGATCTGCTTTTGGAAATCAGTGCTAATGCTTTCGGAGCAGTATTTCAACGAGATCTAGAATCCATGTGCGGGCTATGCTTTTGCTTCAGCTATGTTGCAGACACATTAGTGCAGATTAAATGGAAGAAGATAAAAGGCAAGTTGATGCAATCATATTTGCAGAACAATAGAAGTGAGGGTGATCAAAGGCAAGCACACGGCTGGGTCACTTTGCTGGAGTACTACTGACACATAGCTCTCTCCACTTGGGCTGCTCTTAGCAGTTTTCCAGGCTCTTTGCAGCAGGAGTTGGAAGAATGCCTAAGGAAGGTGTTTTGCCATTAGTTAGTTTTTATTTACTGCTCGATAGCTGGGAACCAAAGAGTAGAGCCTGTTCTTTGATACGTAGCTGACTTATTACACACCTCCTTAAAGTCCTTTCTTCAGCAGGAGTTATGCTTCAGCCAGTGCTGAGGTCTGAGATATTGAATGCCTTTTTGGTATGTGACAGGTCTTTTGAAGCTACTAAAGTTGGAAGCACCATCAAACTTCCAACTTGTTTGTAGGGAGTGTATAACAGCTTGTTACAGAAAATAAGAAAGTTAGGGAATAACAGTGAAATGTTGAAGACCTGCATTTGCTCCTTGTTGAACAAATGGTGTTACACTGCAGCACCTCAGTTAAGTTCATTCATAGAATACTTTGAGGCTGACAGCTGAAGGGAACTGTGGAAGTGTTTGGATTAATTACTGTTTATCATGGTATTACTGGTAGGGCTACCACTGCTGTAATCTGGCATAGGTTCATTTACATAATTAAACAATTCTATTGTCAACAGAGATTTGAATTGCAGCTTAAACATGCTGGTACGTTGAGGTAATGTAGAAACTTTCTTGTAACTTGCTGTGGCACAAACCCATTGCTGTCCTGGATTTTAGTGAGGATTACTTAGCAAAGTGATGTGCTAAATTTGAACAGTTGATCTCTTTGGTTTTTTTTTGAGAAGCATGTCATCTGAAAGTTTGGATGTACATAGACTTGGATGTTTTCATAACAGCTAAAATTAGTCTGGCTTAGTGGTGTGTTCCTATAGTCAAGACCAGACCAGCAGGTATAGAACAGACACTGGTAAAAATGCTTGAAGTGCCAAATGTTACAGCTTGAGAGAGAGGCTCAAGAGAGACCTTGGGGCTAAGAAGTAGCTCACTGTTTATTCAGATGTTTCCTTACAGAAACTGTGGAAGTCAGTAGCTTTTGTGAGGAGGACTGATGGGCAAAGGTGAAATGGCGCTGGTAAAAGCTGAACAACTGCTTGATTTATGGCAGCCACCCACAGCACACTGAGCACTAAGGGCTGCTGAGGTATCATGCTGCTGATGTTTGCTATGGAAAGGGTGGATGGTCTGGTTTTGAGCCAGACATCTTCTAGGTTTTCTAAATATGACCCACAATGCTGCCATCTTGCTCTGTCCAGGGAGACAGTTTGCTCCAGGAGAAATTTTGTATTGTTTTCACTCTATATGCTAATGATCAAAGGGAGAAAAATGACCCCTCTTCTCATCCAAGATATGTATTTTGTACTAGATAGGTTTTGTGACAGTTTGAGAATGGGCGCTCTTCCTTAATCTTGTTTTTTTGTTATTCTTCTCCCTAGCTGTTTTGTATGATGTTTGGAGATGTTCATTAATCATGGCAGCATTTTGGATGGTTTGGTGAGGCATCCAGCATGTTAGTGCCTGTGAACGAGCTGCCTCCTGCTCCAGCCAGCCACAGGATCACACCAGTCTGGCACAGGAATAAATAGCTTTACCTTCCCCCATCTTACAAATCTGCTGAGTGGGTCAGTCTGACTTCTTTCTTTCCTTGGCTTCCTTCCTTCCAGCTTTCACTCTGCCATGCCTTTGAAATACACAAGAAATGGTACAATACCAGTTCTACAGAACAAAAGAATAGAAGTGAAATGACTTGTCCATGTTCAGGAAATAAGACAAAAGACAGAAAACAAGCTCCTTAATTCCCAGGGCCTGTCTGGTAAAGCCAGCGCAAACCCCTAACCTGACAGCTCCTCTCTATTGCCTCTTACCATTTCTTTCCCATACTCATTTGAAGAAAGTTTCAGGACTGTGTGCTTCCTGCTGCACTTCTTGATCGCAGTTTTCTCCTTTAGTAAACAAAGTGGTTTGGGATTCCCAGGTCCTTTTGCTGTAACTGCCTTTTTTTTCTTTGTTTAGCTACAATTTAAATACCAGCCAAACTGTGTCAGTATTGTTACTTGCCATGACTTCTGCTACCCTCAGCTACTTTGTTGTGTAGGCTGATAGAGGTGCTTGAGAGCAAAATCTAATAATGCAGCTTCCGTTCTTAGTAGATTTCATTCCTGCTCTTAACCTGTTCATCTCCTCAATAGCAGTATCTGGGAAGCCATGCTTCCAGTTTAAGATTAGAGACACTTCAGAGAGTACTTCTATAGCACTGGAAGATAACAGAAGAACTTTTGTTGCACAGGTTGCCAAAAGTGTATTTAGAAAATACGCAAATACCCGTTTGCAAAAGAAACTCAATGTGGACAGAAGTGATGGGGAAGGAAAAAATCCTGGTCTTAATTGTCCCTGAGACTTGCTTCCAGAGTTGAGTGATCAGTGGTGTTGTGGAAGGGTTATTTGAAAGTGTTGGGTTTTTGGTTTTGTTTTTGTCAATGGTCTCCAGAAGAGTAACTGCATCAGTTCTGTCAAAGTAGGTGTGGACTAGATTCACCCAATTTAGAACTTCAGTCTGTATGTACACTGTTTCCACAGTTCCATACATTTTGTATGCGAGGTGCCTGACACATCCCTGTCTCAAATCAAATTAAATGCTACAACATGTCATAATTGGGGCATGCAGCAGTTGAGGAGATTAACAGGCTGGAGCACAGCTATCATGACATCAGAGCATGTGACTCTATAGCTTTGGGTACCTATTTTCTGCTCAGAGTGCCTGATCAACCCTGGGTTTGTGCTGATGCACAAGTGGGTCTCTAAATGTTGCAGCACAGCATTTTCCAGCCACTCTCTTTGGCAATTTCTAGTTGTCTGAACTTGTTTATGAATTTTTACACTTGAATGTTGGTTACACAATGGGGTAGTACAATGATTTTATTAATTTTTGTTCAGTCATTTGGATTTTTTTTAATTTTTGGCTCAGTTAAATGTTCTCTTCTGCTTCAGAGTGCACTTGTATGAATCTGTGTGCCTTTTTAATGCATAAAAATAGCTTCATAGTTAAACATATTCCTTTTGTGCCAGTCTACTACACTTGTCTTCCTTAGTGGTTCTTGTTCTGAGGGCAGGAAAGAAAGGGATGAATGAAATCTCCATTTTATACTCAGTTAGTTATCCAACCCCCCTTCGCTTTGTCTAGCAGCTTCAGGTTTTTCACTAGCAAGATCCCTCAATCATAATTTGATCTTTAGAGATGATTTCTACGAACTGCTTTACAGGCAACTTTTGCATGCCATTGAAGAGGTTTCAATCAATTTTAACTGTCATTCGTAATCTGGGAAAGAAAATTGTGCAACTGAAGAACTCTCTTACACTTCTACGGTATAAATATGACATCACTTCTTTCAGTGTTTGTGGTGTGTGGGTTTTTTTTGAGCGTTTTTGTTTTGTGCTTTTTGTAAATCTTTTGGTGAAGTTTAGCAGAAGCAGTATAAACAAGGTTTCTAGGTAACGCAGTTAAGGTCAGTGTTTTACTGCAGTGGTTAAGACAGTGCTCTATCATGTCTGACTGTATCGCTTACTGATTTTCTTTCATTCCCAGATGTGAATTCTTATCATATTCTTTGCCTCTTCCACCCGCTGCAATTAGCTCAGCTAAAGTAAAGATAAAGTTTCTAGAATCAACCATATTCTGTTTCATGATTGTTCTAAAGCAAAATCAGAGTCTCTTTCATTGCATGTTTGGGGCACCTCAAATAAATAGCAGGTCAAATTACTAATCTATTAGCTCTTTGTCTGCCATGGTATGTGCAGTTAGTCATGAAATATTCATGCAATTCAGAAAAAGGCTGGGGGGGGTGGTGGCAGCTCCTGAAATGAAACCACAGTATCATAAGGTCAATCAGCTTGCTGCTCTTAGATTCAAGCGCAGGTCAAGCCTTTCATCCTAGAAACTTTGCCCAAGAATTATTTACTTTCAGCTGTCAAGCTTGTTAAATGATTACCTAAGTCAATAGTGTGCATTTTCTTTATTCACTGGAAGATTTTTATAAATGACTTTTTTTCCTAAAGGATTACATTTTTACAGTACATGGTTCTTTATATGTAAGCTTTTCACAGAAGTCCTAATCCAGCTTCAAATTAAATCGATTGGCAGCTCCTGTTGACTTCAGTCAGAACAGCATAGTGCCTGTCTGTCTTCGTGTGTTTGAAGGAAGTCCATTCAGCAGTAGAAAGCACATTCAATGGCACATAGTTATAAGATTAGTGGGTTTAAAAGAATATAAAGTTGCGTATGCACATAAATACAAAACTAGATGTACTCTGGTTGGGGTTCCTACCCCATCTCTTCATGTGGCCCTGAAGAATGAACAAATGCATGATAAAAGCAAAGTGGAGAATATATTTTAAATACAAAGAAAAATAAGAACCCGTGTTAAACCTATGCTATTATTGTGTTCAGTATTATAATAGCAGAAGAGTACCTTCTTCTGTGTACAAGTGACATACACATTTTTTCTGTTCTTATGCTTCCTCATCAGTGAAAAATGTTTAAGGGAACAAGGTTTCAGTTTGAGGGTGATTTTTTTTCCTCTTTAAATAATTGTATGTCTTGGGGAAGGTGAGAAGAATCCAGTTTGTAATCTAGAGCAAAAGGTGACAAGGTTGACTCCAAGATTGGTTGAAGGAAATTAATTTCATGCATTCAGGCTGATGCTTGTAGAAGCTTGCATCTTTTTCCATTATGTCAGGTGAACAAAGTGTTGCCTGTCATCTTTATTTCAGCACCTAATTTATTTTGAATAATCTGGTTCAAAGTTTTGGAAACTTTGCAGATTAACACCAGAGACCCTGATTTTGTATTTATTGGCCAGTGTATTGTACTCTGAGGATGCATGCTGCAGTATCTTGTAGCACTTGCAGGTGCCTAAACATGTCTGGATTTTCGACACAGTCCAAGACAGGAATGACTTTCTAATTCAGACTGGAGAGTCAGACTAATGAGAAACATTGACTGGGATACATAAAATTGTGGAGTCATAGGGATGTTGGCTGGAAAGAACATGTAGTCCAGCATACCTCCTGAGGCAGAACGATTGCCATCGGGCCAGCTCTGACTTTGCCTAGCTGCATCCTGAAAACCTCCAAGGATGATGAGGTTTCCAGGCTCTGCAGGTTGACCCCCTGCTGGAGATTTTTCTTTTTTCCCCCAAATATCCAGTCTGAATCTCCCAAGCCCCTCAATTTCCAGTTGCAGTTTGTTATTTTGTCCCATGTTACACTGTTTGTTACTATGGGAGTTTAGCTCCGTCATCTTCATAACTGCCCTTGAAATAGCTGTCGGCTGCTGTTGCCTCTAGCTAAATCTTGACCAAACGCTGAGAAAGGACAAAATATTTTGTAGGCAGATTTTACTGTAGTAAAGAATACATCCTGTGGCACATGCTCCATACATACCTGACCAGTGGCTGCTGTAGCTGTTGAATCATGGTAGAATAAAGCATGAAATTTCCACTGGCTGCCAGCCAGTGTTTTTCTTGAACAATTTAATGCTCCACCCTGTAGCAGGATACCCTGCCTAGCAGCAGGGTCAGGAAGTGATACATGGATTTGTTTTTTGAGTAAGAGCCTTCACTGGCATTAAAAAAAAAAGGTATCTAAATCCAACAGCTTTTGTGCATCTTCCAGAGGAACTGACACATTCCCATAACCTGTTCCTTTTTAGTTAATGGTATGTGCAGTCCTTTGGTCTAACACGCTACCATTAGAGACAGAGGAGCCATGGGGAGGTAGAACTGCTGTTGCGTCCAGCTGCAGTGTGTTATTTCTAAAGAATCATGTAGAGTTAAACACCTTAACATTACCCATTTCCAGATAGTACCTGCAGTGTTGTTACTGTGATGTTTATGGCAAAGTATAAAGTAGTTCAATAAAGTTTCTGAGACCAGGTAAACCATAGGTGACATATATCAAATCACCAGACCAGTGGGAATTCTTTGGCCTACTGTAAATACAATGAAGACTCAGGTATTCTGACATGTTAAATTAATCTCAAATTACTGTATTGTAGTAAAATGCTAAAGTGAACCCATCTGCAATATGTGCTGCTCTTAGGAAGCTGATGCTGGTTGAAGAAAGATTTTCTGGGATAATTGCATACTGATTTTTTTATGGAAGGGGAAGTGTCCATTTTTTGTGCCATTACATTGACTATGCCTTGCAGTAAAGCCTTTGTGATATTTGTAATATGGAAGTTAGGATTTTTAATGGGAAATACCCTTTTAGTTGCCAGGATGTGGAAAAAATACATAGTACACTTTGAAAAGATGATTTCATATGTAGTTATACAATCAGGATTTTCTTCAAGAAAAAACAGTTTAGGAGATTGTTAAAAGAGCTTGTTCTGTGTCTGTGTTGACTCATAAACTGAGGTGCTGTTGACTTTCCAAGCGCTGCGTGTGCTGTTTCTCTGCACAGTGTTCTGCCATGACCATGGAGTAAAGATCAGGTGCTCTGCAGCCCATTGAGGTTGAAATGCCAAAAGCTGTTCTCAGTTGCACACGCTACTGGATAATGTCTCCATATGTTCCTGCTACTGGGGAGGTCATGAGGACCTGCACAGCAGCCCCTGTGGGAGCCTGTGATGCTCATCTCAATGCCGTGTGGGATGCTCACTCCCTTGGTGCTGCTGGTGGTACACTGAGCCCCAGGCCCTTGTGTGCTCTGCTGCACAGGGCTGGATAGATGCCTGTAGTAAAAGATTGCAGATCAAAAACCTAATTAAGCGGTTATGTCACACAGTGAACTCTAAAACAAGGATTGGTTTAGATATTTTCTGACAAGCGTATCTTGCAAAGCTAAAATGAGGTGCAGCCTTCTTTCTTGTGCTAGCTTTTATTCCACCTATAGAGGAGGGCATCTCCACTTGAAGCACAATTCAGTCAAAACTATTTGGAGATGTGCTGCTGTGGGATGCAGACTCCGAACTCCTGTCAGAGGCACTGGGAGAATTGCTGGTGCACCTGTGTAGAAAATTTCTGCCTTATTACCATAAAGAAATAGAAACCCACTGTGCATTGTTAGGGATTTGTGTGTTAATTATCACATTTTTCAGTCAAATCTGGTCCATGGTGACATATCTGTAAGGAAGTATTAAACTAGATGAGGAGAAGAGCACAGCTGATTAATGATTGTCATGATTCTTCTCATTTGCAGTTGGAATCTGGAAAGGGCACTAACTTGTACACTGGTAGAAAATTTATTTAATAGTCCTATATTTCCCATCCTTGTCCTAGATGATTTTTGTCTTGTGTGTTTGCTTTTTTTAAGGGGTGAGAATAATAAAATATTAAACTTGGGTATATAAAGTTCTATATTCAATTTTTGATGTTATTACAGAATATTTAGAAATTGGTCTTTGACTATTCTGTATTGTTCCAAAGGTCAGGTCTAAAATCAAAGCTCTGCACTGGACATGAGACATAAGAGTTCCTTTCCCAGCTTTTCTACTGATCCGCAGATTTCTGATATTGCTGAGAATCTTTCCAGTTTTGGCATCTCTAAAGTAACAATAATGATGCTGATTTCCTTGGCAAGGTGTTTTGACAATAATGAATGTAAAGAGTTATTAAGAGCTGGGTTTTATTTTCAGAGAAACGTTGCATTCAAATGACTTGTATTTGTCACCAAATTAACATATTTTATTTGTAAATCTTGCAAATTTTCTTTCTCCTCTGATGGAATAATTTTCATCGGCAGTTTTCAAAAGTTGTTTTATTTCAGTCATGAGAATACTTCCTTTTTTTAATGTGCTCCCAGTGGATTCTAGTCAGTACATGTTTTGCTGTACTTATGCTTTTATTTAAGGAATAACAATGGAGACAGCAGGTGTGGTGATTGATTCTGGTGATTGATTGACTAGTTAAGTGCTGATGTCTATAGGAGGAGTTAAAACCATTTTTATAAAATTGAAAATGAAAGAAAATTATAAGGGGGTGGATTTTTGTTTAGTGATTGAGACAGCTTTTGCTGTGTATTGTTAGAAAATTAATTTCCTGCACAGTAGCAATTAGATTTCTTGAATTATATTATCATTCTATTCAGTTTTGTGTTATAGTTGTCACTTACATAATGAGCCTTTTGTAAGCAGCTCTGATACACGAAATCTTGCTATTTCACACTGGGAACATGAAAGAAATAAGTACCTACATCTGGATTTCCCTGCATGTCCGATAGTCTGCACAGTAAGTTTTCAAATCCCAATGACGGAACCGGCATGATCTCTAAAAGATGTCCTTTCTGCTAACTACCGGTGAGCAATGCCAGCTCTCAGGAGGCACGTTCTCAGTTTTGCTGCTTTGTTTCTACTTAGAAATTCCCACATCCACACTGACTCTTACTGGGGAAATACCAGTAGTTTTATGGTTTTATTTGCTCAGCTATGTTTGTGCATTAGTGTTAATTTTTTATGTAGATTGTACACAAAATATAAAACCGTGTTTTTCTAGCATGAAGACATATAGTCAGAATGGGAAAAAAGGGCCATGAGAAGGGATATTACAAGGTAAATGGTAGAGGTGGTTTAGCAAGTATCTAGTTAGTGCTGTGCTAGCAGTGCCTTCTTGTAAAAACATGTTTAACTACCTTTCCTTTACGGGAGGCCTCAGATTTGTTGCAGTGAGGAGTTTCGTAGCCTCTCATCCATGTCATGCCAGCAAAGGGAAATAGGTCAGTTCCCAAGGAGCTGGAGGGAAGAGGAACTGGTGTGGGCAGGTTGCCCAAAGGCTTCAGCTCAATGAAAACAGCCGGATGGGGTTGTGTGTTGTTACATACATGGGTTTCCAGGATGGCTGGGATCAGGGAACTGAAGCTACATTAGCAGGAATGGAAATGTCTTGGAAAGTGCTTTCCTAGAACAGAGCATGTTCAGTGCAGATGAAAAATGCCAGTATCACTTGGAAAATTGTGAAGAACAAGCACATTTAATTTGATCTGTAGAGAGGACCAACCCAACTCCAGTATCATTCATAAATTGTAGATGAGTAATCAAACTGACAGTAAAATGATCCCCAGTTCCATCTTCCAGACTTTAAAAAACCTAACCAAAACCCAAAAAATTCCTCACAAATGTCAAAGCAAATTTTTGGTAATTTTGCAATGTAATGGTTGAGAGAAGGCCATAAGAGGAGTGAAAATGAGGGTGTGTATGTACCCTATGTGATCTGAATTAAAACACCTTCAGCAAGGTATGCATATCCCATCAGATTTAAAACATCGAGAGATGTGTGTTTGTGTGTTTATACTTACTTGTAAATTAAGCGAGCTATATATGTTACTATTTCTGTCTGCTTCAGAGAAAAAACTCATATTGTAGTGATGTGCACATTTAGGATTTAGACCATTTCTGAGCTGCTTCTCTTCAAATAAAGAAACGAGTCGTCTTGTTAGTTTTTTGCCAGTGTGCCATGCTTGCATGTCAGAGCATCTGAAACGCTGGGTTCCTGACAACAGCTCACTTCCCAGCCAGCTCCAATTTAGGCAGGACTCTGGTGTGTTTCCTGTTACAGCAATGCCTGGTTATTTCCCTTTTGTGCTTATTAGGTCTTGCATGTTTAATGAAAATATGCTCATTAGAGGCTCCAAAATGTACACCAGTCTTTATCTGTTATTGTTTCTGATGATCTATGGACATCCTCTTTGGTTTGTGCCCAAATAAAATTGTGCCCATTTCTGCATCCTCTCTGTGCAGGGAGGGAATCCTTTTGCTATTCTTAGTCATGATATGACATGAGAGCGCCCAAGAGACTGCTACGTCCCCCCTCTGTGACAGGGGAAAACAGGGGTGAGGACACCTGATAAATGAGGGCACTTTGTTGCCTGGCAAATTCCCCGGGGGTGTCTCCTCCCTGTTGGTGTGGTGGGAAGCTGGAGGAGCACCTAAACCTCTGAAGGAGAGCCGTGGCTGTGAGCTGAAGGAGCTGTGCATGGCCACTGGCATGTGCCCTAGCAGGCAAGGCTGGTTTCTCAGGGGAGACACCTTTCCCCCCAGCCTGTGTCGGGGTCTGGTGGTGCTTTGCAGATACCTGCTTCAGCCACCTGCTTGCCCTCCACAAGCTTAGCCTGGTTGGTTGCCTTCTTGTGCACCAGCCAGATTGGAGGTAAGGGTGATGGATGGGTTCAGATGCAGCATGAGGGTTTTCAGGAAAATTAGGCATTTGGTTTGAGGCTTGGCTTGGATGTCAACAGTGGCTGCACTTGAGGAAATGGGCTTGTTGGCTTCAAAGGCAGCTACTGGGTCACATTATCTGCAAAATGTTTTCTGTGTTTGTATGAAAAGCACGTGACTGCTTGGAAAGGGGAAAGTTGCAGTGTTTAATAGAGAGAGGGCTAGTGTATAAATAAAAGGAGTAATTGAAAAGTCCACGGCTTCCTTGCAAAATCAAATCAGATTTTTTTCAGCCATTCTCTAAAAATTATTAGTAGATGTGCTATGTGTGATAGGGGGATGCTGTCCTCATGGGCATGACAACTAGTGACAAATCAAAACTAGAGCAAAATGTCCTTCCATAAATGTGGTGCAGATATGGCTTTCAAATCAAAGGGACATTTTGTTAAACTAGCTAGTCTGGGCTTCATGTCCCACAGTAACTCCTTGTTTAGCAACAAATGCTTCTTATGGTAAAATCATTGCTTCATTCACGACTCCTATCCTTACATGAATAAACCCTTTCCATTTCACCTACTTGCTTTGCAGAAAAATCACTTTGTTTTAGGCTTTTTAAATAAATGTGGGTTGAAAAGAGTGTTTAATTAAATAAGGACCTCTGTTGCTCAACTGTTAAAGAAAGATCAAGCTCCATTTGGCTGCAAAAACTTTTCAGACATTGCTTAGCAAAACATACTTTATTTTTATAAAGGCATCTGGTATTTCTGGACACAACATTTTCTGCTAACTGTAACTGCCAATTTCTTTCAGTGGTGTTTTTATTGTCTTTCAAGACTTGCTAAGCTGCTGCCTTGCCTTGATTTATGTTAGTGATGAAAACCAGTGGTTTGGAACAAGGTATAATCAGTCAGTTTTTCATGCATCCCATGACTAGCCATTGTCTATCTTAACTTACTCGCATCGTATGTTTCTGAAGCAGTTAGTCTCCCTGAAGCACTCTTTCTTAGCAGGTGTTGCCTTTTAAATTTTGTCTTCGTTTTCAGTAGGTAACAATAGGGTACATGTTTCTCTCCCTCACAGTTTTGTATATGTATGTCCAAGAAAGGAAAAAGGACACACTTCAATTTTTAAATACATTGTATGTTCTGCTTTAGCTCGTTGTAAATGGGGAGTAATCTCTTAAATTCTGCTCCTTGTGCGCAAGGAGGAATGAAAACAAAAATTAAAATCACTTAATCTGTAGGATGGTGCTTAGTGGCAGATCTTTGCAAGGAGAAAGGTATTTCTTCTGGTAATAAGGCTAGAGTGTCTTTTTCCTTTGATCATAAAAAAATAAATGCAATGATGCATCAGTGTTGTATAAATGAAATTATATGGTGGTAAGTAACATTAAGCAAATTATTTCAATGTTTTTTCTATATGCTTGTGAAAATTAGACTCTAGCTTAGGTCTTTTTTAATTATTTGAGATGTTTATATTATTCATATCTGGAAAGTATAGAAGTCCCACAAGACTTGTGTGTTCATTTAGTTGCCTACAAATGAAACATTGCCAGCTCCTGGCATTTGGGGTATGTGACTCAGGCTTTCAAATCACAAGGTTGGCTTAAAAACTTGTACCTTTTAAGAGGCTTTTTTTTGGTCACAGCCCTCATAAAGCACTTCTTGAAAGACATATACCAGATCAGTGCGTTGTTGCCTCTGTCCTATGCTCCCCAAGGCTGGTCTTGCTTGTTTTGCTATGTTTGAGGAGCAGTTTTTCAAAGGAGCTTTCTGAATCACGCTCCACTTCACTCTTAGTGGGAGCAGATCTTCCTGGTGCGGCTGAGTGTTACAAGATCACCCAACACCTTTCCCCCTGCCTCTGTGCCTCCTTGCGCCCTTCCTCTCTCAGAAGCCCTGCCATACCATGCAGCCCTCTGGGGACATGTGTTAGCTAAAGCACTTTGCAAATGTTTCAAGCTACATGCTAGATCTGTTTTCTCCAGTTATTACAAGAAACCATGATAGATAGTAGTACTGTCATACAATTCTCTATTTCAGTATCCTCAGCCCTCTTGAGCTTTCTTAGGGCTAAGGTCAGAGTCTGCTCCTATGACTTGGATTCTTTTTTTTTTCTGTGGGTATGATCTGAGTCATGAAGCAAGCCTGTAGACCTCACCTACTTTCTTGTTTAAGCTTCCTTTAAATTAGCCTATGACACTAATAGACTAAATTTCCTGTGATATGCATGTGCCCAGCATGCTTATTAAATGACTGAGGTACTTCATCAGGACACTGACTGCTTAACTATCACTTCTCTGGAATTCACACCAGAAAACTTGACTTGTCCTGAATGTCAGTGGATTTACCAACTTAGCAGAAGATCTGTTTAAACTGACTGGCTAATCTTGGGGTACACTTGCATAAACACTTCATCTGGGCTCAAGCCTGTATCATGCCTCTGTACACATCCATTATTCCTGCATGCTGTGAGTTAGGCATCACTTGCAGGTACTGTAATCTGAGTTTGCTTTTCTGACTTCTCACTGGAAGTGCACAGAAGCATTTGTTTGGTACGACAGTGGACAAGCAGTTTGGGAAGCTGATGGGCTGTCAGCTGAGCCCAGGGAGGCGGGACTGCACATATTCGACACACACCGTTTAGCGTATTAGCAGGCAGACTGAATAGCTGGGAAAGGAAAGCAAAATTACCCAACAGGAATACTGCATCCTAGTGCTGTCTGTTATGATCTAGAGGAAGTTCTATTATGAACACTCTATGCTACATGTTATTGGCTACAAAATCACGCTTTAAAATGAGCTTAAAAATAAACTCATAGGAAATAAAAAGTATAAAGAACAACTTTAATGACCTTCCTGAAGACTTTGCTTTCTTCTATGTAATTCTCCTTTCTTTCTTTGAACTTGAAGTTCACGGTTTTGTTTTTGGGGTTGTTCCACGCCCCCACCCCACCCCAAATAGGTGAAAACTGCCTTCAAAATCTTTTCTTCTTTACTGAGGTATTTTATCTTGAGAGTATTTACAAACTCATGATCAACAAATTGCCAGGGTTTTCAATCAAGGACAAAAACTCCCACCAGCTAGACTTTTCTGATAAAGAACTTTATCTGTACTTTGGCTTTCTGTTTTCCTGCTTAGACGACCCTGACTCACAGCTCAGCTGAGTCATCTTCCAGCACAGCTGATTGCCAAGCTTCATCTCGCATAGGACTCTATCCCCTAAATCCCTTCACCAGACACTTGTTGGCTTAGCAGGTACAGGACTTGCTTTTGATACTTTTGCATATGTTTTATCACTTGAAATTTCAATCAGAGTTATAAGTCTATTTTAGTGTTTACATGAACATCAAAAAGCTGGCATTTTTTCATAGCTGAAGCTGGAAACCAAGCCAAGTAGGAAGATACCAACGTATTTTCTCACCATTCCTGTCTACTCTCCACTCCAACTGCAGAAATCAAGGCATGTGTGGGGAGAGGCAAACAAAATCCAGAAATATTGTCCTGGATCCGGTCCTCTAGGAGCATATAGCTGCTTTGTCATTAGTTTTATTAAAATTGTAGTGTCATTAATTGTTGTTATAGGGAAAAAGATTTCATCAGTCAGTGGGCTAGGACATTCCAGTGCTCATGACAGTTAAGGCTGTCATCTTTGCCCTGCTCCACTAATCTTTAGTAAACTTTCAGGACCACATTGGGAAAAACTGTCCAACTAATCATGCGCCACAGAACTTGTTTGATGATGAATTCAGCATAACCTTGAGATAAATAGCAGGATATGCAGCACTTCACTCACAGCACAGCCTGTTTCACAAACTGCCAAACAAGTTACTCCCATCTTTTCAGTAGACATATGGTAAGTGGCCTTATTTTAAAATATTTAAAGATTTAAAAATCAAAGAACAGTTGAAAGAATGATAACGAGTGACCTAAATCTTTGAACTGAAATTTGAACAGAAGTTCTTTTGAAACAGTCACACACGCCCCCCCCCCCCTTTTTTTTTTTTTTTTTCCTCCAAGGACTGGCTGGAGCAGAGGGAAAGCAGCACAACCTTGAGGAAAACTCTGTTAACTCAGTCAAACTTTGGAGGACTGTGTTTGTGGTTTGTTTTTATTATCTGAGCACTAAGAAAGATGAGAACTGTGACAAAGCTCAGATGTGGATCCAAACCCTGCCATAGTTTTGGACCAGTGAAATAGATACTGGACTGTCTGTGGTGTTGCTCTTAAGCTGAATATGCTACCTACTTCACCTTTCTTCTACAAGCCACTTTGCAAGGTGTTTCTTTCACTGGCCTCAGTGCTTTAGGGAAGTAGGTATTGTACCAAAAAGGTTGTTAGCTTTAAAACAAACTCAGCAAATTTTTGTGAAAGAAGACATAAATACATGCAGCAGTGGTGCCAAAGTACGCCCAGATTGGGTTTCTCAGTTAGTCTGTCTGGCATATGTTTACCAGCTATGGATTTAATTTGTGTTCTGCAACAAATGCCTTCATTTTAATACAGTACTGATGATCCAAGGCTGGATGTTAACCTTAGGCCATCCCATTGATAACTGTGAGAAAGGAAAACCCATAGCTAGCTGAGAAGGAGAATCTTGTTAATGTACAAAGAAATGAGAGTTGGCTCTGAAAGCTGCATACCTGAAATCTAATGCAGGAGAGCCATAGATTTTATTTTCATCAAAATGTGTAACTCTAGGGAAAAACATGTTCTTCTGAGCCTGGCTTTTCTGGCTGGGCACTATTTCTGGATTGTGGCAATTAAATGAGTATGAAGTGTATACTGCTAGAGTGGCATTAAAACAGCTTTTCATAGAATAAGGATCAGGTGTATAATTTTTTTTTGTTTAACAGAAGATACTGTTAGTTATAAGAAACCAAGGTCCTGATTCCTTAAAATAAATGGTAAAAATCTTGCTTGACTTTCTAAGGGATTAAGATGTGGCCTCTTGTTTGAAAATATCCCCAAGGAAAGACCGGTGCTTGACTATTTCTCTCTTCCTCTTCTGGTATTACAATTTGGCATGCATGTTATGGAAGATCTGCCCACAACTGAACCTCTTTGTTCTCGCAGCAGTGCATCTTCCTTGCAATAAAGCTCTGGTCTTGGTTTGATGTCACTGTGAATTCTTGCTAATGGTATGTGCCAACATATACAACAGGATAGAAACACAGTTTTGTAACATGACAGTATGGATTTTTTTGTGGGTTCAATACCAGAGTCCTGTCAAATCAGACAGCGTAGAAAAATGTACAACACTACTTAGTTTGAAACAGTTCTATAGAAATGTGTTTTCTGTTCCTCTGCTTCCCCAGAAATCCATCTGTCTTTTGCTGCTTTAGCCAGACTTCAACAGTTTTGTACTCTACTTAAAAAAAGGACATTTTTGGCCTTATGCTATTTGCACTTCAACTATTTCAGGACATTGCTTTTACTTATGAAGCCTTCCCTTAGCCTTTTTATTCAAGTAACTTTTCTTGTAGAGCTCCTTGTTTCTGGATCTCAAGGTACGCGTATATGTGACAATGGCAACTTGAACAGGGTTTAAGAATCCCTTAATTTGCTTTGAAATATTTTGAAACGGTGTGTTGACAGTCTTTACTATTGATACAATTAATAGGATCAAAGTTCCACATACAACTCATGTAATGGTGTTGTATCTATTAATTCTTGTTAGTTTCAGAGGGCAGAAATCTTGTTCTTCTCTGTAACTGTTGGGTGGGTTGTTTTGTTTTGATTTTTTTCTTCTATTTGCAGTATAACCTCTCACTGATAGATTATGGAGTCTAAACCCTTTTGAAAACGTAAGTTGACTTTCTATTATAGAGAAAGTCAGACAGGTTTTTCAGTTGCTGTAAGTAAAGGATGGTTTAATTATTCATCAAGACAGTTGTTTGTCACTCTAGATCCTGTGTTTCTTGGCATTTAAAAGCAAACATATCCATCCCCCTTCCCCCCCTTCCCACTCAACTAGGGCTGTGCAGAATTAAAATCAGATATTGGAATGTCATGGAGAAAGATCTTGACCTGATAAATTTTCACAAAGAGCAGTTACTAAGCTGGGATGCAAACACCTCTGCATGTGGCCTCATCCCTGGGAACTGCATGGGTCAGTGAACACTTCTCTGATGTCTTTTGCTGGTATCTCAGACAACCTAACAGTGGGAAACACTGTCCTCAGTTAGCAGTTCTTCTGAGCTTGGGACACTGCATAATTTCACGCTCTACACTTGCTAATGAATCAGGTGGTACATGAACCATTCAACTAGATACTGATGTGTTGTGAG
The DNA here is from genome assembly GCA_035590215.1 of Microhierax caerulescens. NCBI lineage: Eukaryota > Metazoa > Chordata > Aves > Falconiformes > Falconidae > Microhierax > Microhierax caerulescens. The sequence continues at coordinate 20,368,605 of JAVJGJ010000061.1, read as the reverse complement.
TAAATCCTACAGTGCTGGATGTCACAGTGGCCTGGGGCTTGCTGAACCTCCTGGCACCTGAGCCTCTCTCATCTGGCTGCTCCTGAACACTAGTGGTGGCATTTGTGCATCTGCCCTTGAAGTGCCACAACAAAAGCCTCTTTCTTTGAAAGTATGGGCAATACTTCAATATGATCAAGCTAAGTCACAAATGCACAAATATGTGTTATTAATGAAATAGATTCTAACGTGTCTGAAGTACCAAACCTTCTTTGGGCAGCCACACCTTCTTTGGTGCATGGATTTTTGATGTTATAAACTCTGACAGCTCTTGCGGAGCCATTATAGCCAAGTACAAAACCAAATGCTTTTATTACAAAGACTCATGGCACCAAAAGACTTGTGATGGCTTCCTATTAAATATGGTTGTGGCAGACGTAGTATAAAAATGACATTTGCTTTGAAACTGCTCTAATGCATGTACAAGCTGCTGTCCTAAATGTGATTACATAGTCAAGATACTTCTTCGCCATGGTGCTGCAGTCTGCGTTTTGTGAAAATAAGTTGGTACACAGAATCAGTCTTTTCAAAGTCTCAGTTTTGAAACTTTTGAAGTGTTTTAAGACTCTTTAGCATGCATTGATACCTGTTTTACAGTTAAGAAAGCTGAGGTACAAACCGAATGATTTGTCTGAGATCACAGAATATGCCAC
>JAVJGJ010000061.1:20337030-20362511 GCA_035590215.1 Microhierax caerulescens | reverse complement strand
CAAACCACATGTGGGCCCAGTTCATAAGATTTCTAATCTATTTAACAGTATCATTTGATATGGCTAGATTCAATTAAAAAGATAAATACATTCATTTTTCTTAGTGGAGAGCTTGTACATGCTTTGTGTTCAATCTAACTTACAGGATGTAATTTTAAGCATTCACTGTGGCAGTGATTTGAGGTTTTTTTAACCCTCCCAAAAATTAATTTATTGCATTAGTAAGGGCTCTGAAAGATCTGGCAAATCTTGCTGAGGCGGTTTGATGTTTTCTCCCTAGGTATCTGCCCTCCTCTTCCCATTCTGTGGCAGGGCACAAGGGAGATGTGTACTTCTGCCTCCCTTCTCTAGTCCCCAGGCTGCCATGCTTGCTTAAGCTGCGGGTGAAGGGCTGGGAAGATGGGGTTAGCAATGTCCTAAAGAGCAGCTGCTGCAAGGCTCTCTGGAGCTCTTCTGCCAACGTCCAGGAATTTGTAGGGAACATTTGCTTGTCTCTAAGAAATGGCACTTTGGTTAGATTTGAGTAAAGGAGACTGTAAGAAGATCTCTTAGACAGAAAAAGACTGTAGGTTGTCTGCTCTAGGTTGATGCTCTGTCCTAAACTGGCAACTTGTTTGCAAGGTTTCCGTGTGATTGCCCATTCAGCTATAATGTATGAGTATGCTATTAAGTCATCCATGACTGCAAATGTTAAGGCACTGAGGAGCTATTTAACATGATGGTATTACTAGACTGTAACTTTATCTGGACTGTTTATTAGGATTGGATCAAGTGATACTATACTGTTAAAGCCAGAAGCTAGATAACTGAGCAAAATTTCATAAGAAGGTTGCAACTGATGCAAGAAACTAACTGTATGCTCTGGTTTATTACCTTATCTTCTATCAGCACAGAGAAAAAAACCCAACCAAAAGCAAAGAAGGTTGCTGTGAATCTCAGCTTAAATTTTATACATGGTTTATAAAGGTCATTGTGCCCAAGGCTCCTTGTTTTCCACTTAATCAACTACCACTTCCATGGCCCAGTTGCGTTTCAGCAAACATCCCTTCAGTGTAATGTGACACACCCAGTGAATTTGCACAATGTGCGCTTGAAGGAAGCCCTGATCTTTTTACATCTGAGGACAATGATTCAAGTGTTTAAAATTATTTGAATGTTCTGCATATCAATTCAGCATTGTTGTAATGCCTGGGTCTTTCTAAATGTGAAATTAGTAGATTTAGGACCCAGAGCTCCCTTGGAGTGTCCCCATAGATAGATTGTAGGTCACAATAACATGAGACAACCTAATTACCATAGCCATTGAAGGGATTGAATGCACAGTAGGCACTGGATTATGAATGCTCAGTTCCAAGGAATCCATTCCCTAAATGGTTGCTGCTGGGTCCTTCACAGGCATGTAGGGTTTTTTTTATCTGTTTAGTCACAAATTTGTTCTACAACCATTGTGACAATATTATTACTTAAAAGTATCTGCAAAGCTGTGAAAGATTCATCAGCAGATACAAAATGTATTTATGCAAATGCTTCTTTTTTCCCCCTTTTCATGCTGAAACTGGGGTTAGGGGGGAGCTGCTGATTCTAGTTTGGATTGTCATGCATATGACTTCCGTGTCCCTTTTACGTCTGCTTTTGTTTTTTCATATATCATGTAGGTTTGGGGATGGTCCCAATCAGAAGCCCAGCAAAACTTGAGGAGCTCACATTTTAACTATATAGCTGAAGATAATTTATTTTTATTTTTATTTTTATTTATTTTTATTTTTTTATTTATTTTTTTATTTATTTTTTTTGTAATGTTGGTAGCCACAAAGCTGTCTCCATTGCTAAGGAAACAGATCCTGCTTCAGGCTGGGGAACAGGCACCTTTCTGTCTTCAAAAAGGTGCCCAGATTCAGTTAGAGAACTGGAGTTCAATATAGTTGCTCTCTAGAAATGTTGCCATGTTTATGGTCTACGTTACCCATCTCTAAAACTGGACATAGCAGCCATCTTACTTTCCAATGGTAACTGATGTTGCAGTGCTCAATTTTTTCCTGTATTTCAAAGTTTAAAAATTTAGAAACTCGTGGGCAGGTTCTGCATGGATGTGCCCAGGTCAGCTGGTCCACATCCTTCCTCCAATATGGTCCTGGCTTTGCTCTTGTTATAACATGGGCTTGCATGTAAGCACTTACATCTCAGCTTCATAAGGGTCAATTTAGGTTCTGTCATCTGGGAAGGGGTTTAAGTTTAAGGAAAATAAAGCAGGTTTTGTGTGCCACCATATTGCGTGAGAGCATTACTGGAAAATCTTTTCCCACGAAGATGATGGCCCTAATAAGTCGAAGTGAAAGTACTTGTCCCCCTGTAGCTCCTGGGACTGAGCTGGGCAGGACTGGCAGTAAACTTTATGAAAAACTTGGTACCTTGAAAGCTTTTACATTAAATTACTTCGGTTGCAGAAGTGACTGAGACAGGAAGCTGGAAATGCTAATTTTGTTTTATCATCTACCACTTTGCTCCTTTCCACATACTATGCTGAAATAGTTACACAGGGGTTGGTGTAGGCATCTGAGTTTTTGTGGGTCAAAAAATAGCAACAGCCCTGGAGGGCAAAATTTGGTTCCAAATAACACAGTTCTGGGTAGTGCCTGCATTCATTTCTACTGCAGAGCAAGGGCAGCCTGTGTGAGGTTAACAAATGGAAACTGTTTTCATGTTGTATTTAGCGCAGGGTTTAGGGAGCAAAAGTTATGCCCAGAAGTTAAGTGAATTGGGAGTGTCGCCCATTCTGCTGGTGACCCAAATGCTTAGAGAATTTTAAAGGATGGCTTGCACCAACTCTAAAGGAGTTGACATAGTAAAAAGTGTGGACTGGGTTTTTTTGTTTATTGGGTTTCTTGTCTGTTTGGTTTTGCTTGTGTTTTTTTTTTTTGTTGGTTTGGTTTTAATATGATTTTGCTTTTAGAAAACTTCATCCTAGGAAATTAAAGAATCTGCTCTTCAAGCAGTGAAAAGATTCTTCTCAGTGCTGTGTTTTTTGTTTTTTTGGTTTTTTTTAAATAATAATCTGATGTATCAGTTAGTAGTATTTGAACTTCTAGTAGTAATCTTAATTTTGGTGAGGACACAGTCTTCAGGTTCGTGATTTTCCTACAATAAGAATTTATTTAAGAATACAGCCCACAAGTATAGTACAGTAACACTGTAGAGATGGTATAACTTCAGTATATACAGATTTTTAAATATGCAGACAGATAAAAAGTGAATTTTACAAAGTGAACTGTTTGGGCATCTAACTTTGATTTTAACTTTAGCTTGGTTTAAATGGTAATTATTTCCCTATTATATTATTTGGAAAATCTCCAAAGAACATATCTTTCTATTTAGACACATAAGGATCTGTGAAAATACTATTTTTTGAAGGACCTGTTTTCATGAGGAGGTGGAGCTGTTTATTTATATTTAACCATTGAAGTGTTTTTTAAAATGTAGCTTCATGGGTTGTGGCAAGAGTGCTAGAAATTGTTTTGTTCCATTGCAAAAAGTTTCCCACACCAAATACACTTAATGTTTCACATCTGTGTGATAAAAATGTCAATCCCTCAAACTAGGACATAAAAAAAAAAATAATATTGAAAATATATACTTCAAGGGGGGGAAGAATAATTTCTTTATTTCTGAGGCTGCTGAGCTACATTAAATGTCACCTGTAAGGCTGGGAGGCTATCGGGAGCAGGGAATGGAGCAGGAATATTTTCCTCTTGAAGTCGCCCCTTCAGGCCATGCCTGGGGCAGGCAGTGGTGCCCCAGCATCAGTGGGCAAGGGCCTGAGCTGGGTTTCTGTGGGTGCTGCAAAACAAGATGGGCCACCCCCTTCTCAGCCCCAGGCCGTGGGACAAAGCTGTCATTATTTGATGGAGATTTAATGGCGCATTACAAAATGAAAGTTGTGGAGGCCTGCGTGGCTATACTTTGCTTTCACTGTGTGTTAACCACAGGGTGAGTAATTGAATGCTCACCCATGTGTAATCGACTGCGCTGCTGCAAGCTCATTATCAGCGTTAGTGTGCTGAAGTCACGCGAGCCTCTGTAATGGTGCGGTATGTGGCCACTGCAAGAAGTGCTGCTGTCTTTGTCCTTGCCCTGAGATGCCAGCCAGCAGTTCCCGGTAGCTGTTGGAAAATCTCAGTTTATAGAATTATTACAATTCCTTTCTGTGCTAGTAAGGCTGCATGGTAGAATCGAAACTCTGCCAAGAAATTTGCATGCTTGCATGCCCAAGTGGCTGACTTCTGATCAAATGCTGTTGCTCTATGATTTTAATATGAGGGATGGGTGCAGCTGAATAAGCATTGCATACAGTAAGACTATAGAGAAAGAGCAGGGAATAAAAAGCAGAATAGTTCAGGTGAGATCTCAGGTCTGTGGAAGAGCAGTGCCTGGAAGTTTCACTGGTGTATCATGACATCTGTAGATGCCCAGTTATTCCATTTCTGCTGCATTTTCTGCAGGGTTTTCTCTGAAGCTCCAAGGGCTGTATCTGTTTTGCCATATGCATGCCTAGTATCAACAGGGAAAACCAGTAGTGAGGACAAAATAAGGATGTGGTAAGGTGTGGGGCTGCCATAGGGAGAGGAAGCCTCTCCTGCCTCTGTGACAATAGGCTGTGCAGAAGGCTGTGCCCTTAGGGGTTAAGAAAAACTTGTACTGATATTTTCCATCATGTTCTTGATCTCTACAAAACCCAATCATATCTGCTAATGCACCACTCCAGGAAATCAGTGACTGCTGAGAAGAGATCAACTGCCCCACTTCTCTGAGCAGGTTCTTCAATGTCCCAGTTGCATCACCCCCCTGATACCATATTGGAGATCCCACGGCATAGTTTGTGCATCACAAGTTTCCTGCCAGTGGCATTTGTGTCCTTGTGGCCTGACCCACTCCTTAAAGAGGCTCTTCACCTCTCCTGGAAGGACCCATAAGCATATCCTGCTAAACGCAGTGGGGGGAGGACAGCTGGAATGTGAATTGGCAATTCAGGATGTTGCCCTTCTGCTGTCCAGGGGAGCACTGCCTGCTGCAAATGGATGTATCGGTGTCAAAGGTGAGTGATAGGATGGAGAAGACTGATTAACTTTTTTAAATGTATCTACATCTTTATTTGGAGAAGAGGGGAAACCAAATGTTAGCAACTATTTCAGGCAGTTTTTTTGGTAAGTGACAAAGCATTTTGGCATGCAGGAAACAACTGCTTCCCCTCTATAGAGTTTTTGGGTACTTGAAAGGAAACAAGGCAACTCCAAACCTTTAAAGGGTGAAACAATTACAAAGCCTGATTCTTCTCCCTGTAAAGCTTTTTAAGAGTTTCTCTTGTATCAGATGAAATGATGATTCTTCTGCATCTGTGTTTGGTTTCCTAGAGTTTACCTCCATATGGCAGTGGACTGCACTGGAGCTTTATGAAATTTGTATTTCCTAACAAGACATTATATGTGGAATATTCCATGTAATTCATTCCCCAAAATAACTAATAAGGTGGCAAAATAAGAGTATTTATTGCAAGGTTTCATGAAGAGACTTGAAACTCTGCTTATGCTGCAGAAAACAGGGAAATGTCATTGGTTTTCAGAATGTTATTTTTCTATTTTACAAACAATAGAGCCTTTCCCCCTAAATTCTTATTATGTTGAGGGGTTTGGTTATTTGTCTGTTGCTTGACAAGGGCCTGTGCCTTAGCTGCATGCTTAGTGCATCTGTAAGATGGTCTTTGTGATTATGTGCATGTTCTTGCAGCCATACTGCTATGTCCATGCAAACCCTTTCTGACCGCAGAGGTGGTCTGTGCAGACTCAGGGAGGAGGTCTGTTGCCTTGTGTTTTATAAGTCAGCAGGTCAGGGACTCCTGTAATGCAGAAGGGGGTTCAGCAAGTATCAAATATGAAGCTGTATTTATTGAGTAGGACTGGAGGACAGACAGATGCAAAAACCTAAGGGATGTGTTAATGGGTAAGGTACTACTGTGCAAGTGCAGTTCCTTTCATGTGTTACACGGTGGCTTGAACAGCAACAAAATTCACTTTTAACTCCTCAGATCTGCCTAATCCCACGTCTTGCAGTGGCTGTAACACTGAGCCTGCTAAGTCAGCAGGAGTTGTATGTCTGGATGGGGAAACAAACTCCTGTACAGGACTCAGGGGTTGGATGGACAGCCAGAAATAGACCCATTCAGAGGCCGAGTTTGGGCTTTGAAAGCAGTCAAAGCAGAGGCATTCGGTTTCATTCCTACATTTATTAATAGCTGGCTGGTGCTGTGCAGTCCAGTTCACCAGTGCAGCCCGGGGCCAGCAGGCGTTGCCTGTGTGCCTTTCCCAACTGCTGGTGCAGCAGCTGTGGGGTCCCAGCCGGAGCACCCAGTTCCTGCAGGTTCCTCCTCCCCAGCAGAGGAGCAGTTCCCCGGTTTGGAAGAGACCGCTGTCACTTCTTAGCTGCAAGCAGGGCCCCCAGCAGTGGGGAGGGGGAATTGAGAAATAGCTCTGAAGTGGCTTTTTCAGACCTCAAGGCTGCTTGGTCTTGTCTGTGTTGCTCTCCATTTCCCTTATCCCCTGCTCTCCCCCTGACTTTGCAGACCATGAAGTCGACCTTTAAACTGGTTGCTGTCCCACTGCCCTCCTACTGTCTCCCAGTGCTGGGGGGTACATGGGGGAACAGCCACTGAGGTGACTCCTTCATGTCTCCTGCTGGGACTAGGGCAGAGCACCAGGTGCTCTGTTCCTCACGTGCATTTCTCTGCCTTGGGAGGAGATGCGTGCGTTAGGCACCCTGACCCAAAGGCAGCGGGTGGGGAAGGCCAGCAACATGCTGTTGGTACGTGCTGATGGCACTGGGGTAAGTGCCGAGGGAAGTCTGGTGTGGCGTGAGGAGCGCCCTTATGCTGGGGACCACTGGCTCCTGGCTCCAGCCCGCTCAGAGGCCAGGGGTGTTGAGCAACTGCAGGAGGGTCCCCAGCCTGTTTGCCACCCCGGAGAGGGACAGATAAGGAAGAAGCCTTCAATTACACTAGTAAAAGAAGTGGACACCCCACCCCCAGTAATCACAAAAGTGAGAGGGAAGCGAGAGCTGGTGGTCCCCTCTGCGAAGCAGTGCTCGTGTGGGAGGATGCAGGGAAGAGGTTTCTCATGTGAGTTGGGGTAAGGATTGGTTGAGGCTGTAAGTAGGAGGGATGAAAACACCTGAAAACCTTGTTGCCTTCTCAGTTTGCTATAAGAGGACAGTGCGGGAACCTCCCACTGCCTGTGATTAGGGCATGATGGCTGTAAATGGATGCTGACAGAGAAGTGCGGAGGGGTGTGGGTGGCTGTGTGTTATCTCCCCACTCGCTTCTCCACTGAGTGCCAACGGGTGTTGTAACTTTGTTTTTCACCCATCCTGTTTAATTTATTTCACAGGTTTTCTTAGTCAAGCCTGGAAAGCGTTTCTTTTTCGAGCGTGCTTGAGAAGGTCTGAGGTAGTCTATGCTTGTTGTTCATGGACTGGTGGGCTGGTGGTGTGATTTAACTTAGATTTGCAATTTTCATTGTTTCAAATATTAAGAGTTTAAGAATAAACAGAATGGAAATTAACTCCAGTGCATTAAAATTACCTTCTGGAGGAGAGAAAAGATGTGTAATTGAAAAAAATTTTGACACAGCAAATATGTAAAACTTCCTGAGAAGTCCCTGTGCTGTCCCCAGGGAAGCTGGGCCTGCCACTCTTACATTTCTAAGATTAACATACAGAATAAGATTAAAATAAATATTCCAGACTTTCTCCATATGTCCTAAGGCTAATTTTTAAAAGCCTTTTCATGCTGCTACTTGAGCTATTCAGTAACAAATTCCCTGTGTACTCTTTTAGGACTGGCATAGTCCCACTACTTTGCCAGAGATTATCTTTGTCAGAGGCTTCCAGCAAAATTTTTTTGTGTGCTCCATACCATTGTGCAGGCCAGATAAAAAATCATCCCATTCAACCTCAGGAATTTCAGGAGTAAGTGATGAAGGGAAAAAAACCAAATAACAAACCTGAAGTGTTCTGTTGAAAATGATGAAAAGGGTTTTGGGTCTGGGAGCATGCGGGTATCTCCTGGTATGTATTGCTGAGATCTGAGAGCTGTGACAACCTCCAATAAGTAATTTCAGTTTACTGTTCCTTACTTTTCTAGCACAGAATAGATGTTCTCAAACAATAATGTAGCATAGTAACTTCTCATTCAAACTGAAAATTATAGGGAAAGCAGCTTGAAAATTGTACCATAATGGATTTCTTTTCAAAGTAAACTGTAGAGCTCTCCTTTTAAAATTGTGCTTTGGTGAAATTATCTTCAGGTTTGTTCTTCTCTGCATTTCATTTACTTAGTTTCTTTTAAAATTAGGTACTGAAATGCCATATCCATCACAAGAGTGGTGCACATTCTTCATGCATTTTCATTCAAAACCTGCCTCTATTTCTGTGAAACAGATGGGGGTGAGCCCATAATAATACTGAAACACATTTTTGTTTCTATTAATTCTTCTCATGGATTATATGATATGGCTTAGAAATTAGATGCATCCTGACAGTTCATTTGTTTCTGCTCTGCATATGAAATTCAAAGCTTACAAAAGTGCCTAAAAGCTAACTTCACAGAATAGAAATATTGTAGAACCTGAGCTACACGTGTCACCCTGAAATTGGGTCTTTGGTTTCATTCTTTTGTGTAGACTTGTCCAAGGTTAAATAGAAGATGAAAACAATATTAGGCTATACCTAAAGATGGTAAAACTTGCCAGGTATCTGCAACTATCACATAAAAAACTGACTTATCAGAATAGTGAGGAGGAAAGGAGAAAGGAGGACAAGATACAAACCAAACAAACCCTCCCAGAAAGAACAGAACAATGGATGCAAAACTGTCTATGCATTTTAATATGGCCATAAGTAAAGCTTTAGTATGTCAGATACAATAGAAAGAAGAGACTGCTGCTGCTCGCTAGGAAACAACATGGGGCTTGTTCCTCTTCTAAGTTGTGTTTCTGTGGTTCATGATAGGGCATGTTATTTGGTGGAGGAAAAAAAAAATCTGTCTCAGTGTGTTGCAGCCTCCTGTGCTGGAAGAAGGCTACAGCAGCGAGGGGTGGCTTCTATGGTGCCACCAGCATCGTCAAGCAGGCTACCCAGAAGCTGGTACCTGCTGTATCTCCAGTTGAAATGTCCCAGGGTTTAATGCACATTATAGTGTATTTGCATCAAAGGCGCTGGGCTGGGCATCAGGTACAACTTTTTCAGTTCCCTTCTAGTCTCTATCTCATCACCCCTGCTGAGGGGGAGGGTGTGACGCAGATTTGGGCTAGTGAGTGCTGCATGGTCAGATTAACTGCTCTTGATTTAACCTAGATATCCCAGCACAATCCTGCAGTGGGCAGGAAAAGACATATTTGTGTAGGTACGTCTGCCACAGTTTGTCATTGAAATATTTATCAGACTGAAGCTGATCCGGTATGACTAAAATTTTATCATAGCTTAACATGAAATTAATTTTTGTTGTTGCTAAATAATGATGGTCACATGTAGATCTGATCCCTACAGGCTAAAATCAGTTTGAATTAACATTTTGATTATTTTAGTATGTTTGTATTTTTAAGAAGTTGTTAGGATTTGTTAAGCAATGACGTTAACAGGTTGGCGTTTCATGATGGATTCGAGGATGGATTCCAGGTGAGAAATCATGCTTTCATTGGAAAGCTGAATCGAGGAAATGGAAAGCTTCAGTCTAAGGATCAGGTTTTGACTTCCTAACTCATGAGGGAAATCTTCATATAGCTTTAAATATTTTATTTCAGAAATAACTTATAAAATACACCAGGGAGATGTGCATTTGGACAGATATAGCCTAAAAGGCAAAAATAGAAATCAAGACAAACAACAAATTGAAGGAGCTGCTCACATGCAGGCTGGTCACAGACAATGGGCTTTCAAGATAAGGCTTTAGGGCAAGTTAGAAAATGTTCTCACTTCAAAAATCACCTCAAAGCAATCCTTCACTACAACTGAATGCTTCTCAAGTTGAAACAAGGGACCTGATTTCTTGTTTCTGTTGCTTATATGAAACCTGAAATCATATTTAGCCCCAATTCACAGCAATCAAAATAGTGTGCTACTTTACACTTCATAATTCTATTTTATGGCACTTGAAAACTTTTGTTCTAATTTCTGCCTTGCAGAATTATGATCAGGTTTTATTTGTTATAGCTCTCATTCTAGCTGCTGGTGAAATAATGTCCTTTAGACTTAAGAGGAAGGATGAGATCTAATTTCTGAAAAGGTTCTTGTTTTACAGTGGCATTTGGTATTCACAGTATTTCTGTATGTTCAGGATAGAAAAGTAAAGAAACAACAAACCATGATCACTTTTCACAGTTGTTTTTTGTATAATGTGTTACTTTTCAGCTTTGCATTCCAAGTGCAAGATAGATTTTTTAAAATAGTTTTAGTTTTAAAAGCTCCTCAAATGCATTAGTGTGACTTTCAGATGGAATTGTGGAAACCAAAGGACAATCATTCAGATACTATTCTAGAGATATCATTTGACAAAAATGCAAAAATGTTATACTCCTGTAAATCCAAAATCAATCAGACAATGGAGGTCAGTAGCATCAAATTAGAGAGGCAGAAGGATGCACTGTGATCAAGGAGTTGTTCTATAATGTGCCATCACTAACAGGCTAACATTTGAGGGAGTGTCAATGTAATGCCTGTTTGGAATGACAGTCATTATGATATAATTTTAGAGTATGTTTTCAGAGACATAAGTATCTGCAGGTGCAACTGGGTACTGGAGAACCAGGGCCTCTTTCATCCTTAGGCGATAAGCATCTGTGGTTCCTGCACTCTGCTGCTCTGAAAAGGAGTCAGTATAGTTCAAATACCAAAGGGCCAGTGCACTGCTCTGTTCAGGGGAGGTCACTGAGCCTCACTTGTGTCCAGTGAGTAACGATGGATGTTAAGAAAATAACTATATCTGTGTGGGTGGGCAACAGAAAGATAATGGCATAAAGCAAAGTCTTTAAAGCCCTAATTTCTGGTCTTCTGCTTATCACTCTGGGCACAGGCTGCACCCCGCAGTTGCCAAGTGGCACTTACACATCAAGAACCACAAAAGGTGACAGCGGAGTGGCGGTGCTGGCTGGGGTGTCCACTGAGCACCCGATTTGTGTGGTTTCCCACCAGATACTTGTGTTTTGGGAAAGGGTGGGGGCAGGAGATGCAGCTGTATGTTCTGTGTTCTTTCTATGCAAAAGAGGTGGGCTCTGGGCAGGAGTTGAGATTGCGACCACATTGCTTAGCATGTCAAACTGTCCCTCTGGAAAGAGCATTTTGGACTATGTTGTCCAGAAGACAGGCATTGTCAGGCATCCACAGGCCTTGTTCAAAATGACATCTGCAGAGCTCTCAAATATGTTTGTTTTAAATAAGAAAGTGAGTAAATTCCTATATTTAGCAGCTGACTAGGCCCTCTGTTTTCCATGTATTATTCACATGCCTAATTATATTCCAATATTTACTTCCTTTACAATTATTGGAAGTACTCATGTAATAAAGTTAGCATATGTGCATGTTTGCGATTAGAGCTTCAATATCACCAAATTGTTCATTTCTCTTCCCAACTGTTCCCTCATTATGCAATCTAAATAATATGAATGAGTAGAAAAAAATAGTCAAGACATTAAGTTTTATAAGAAGAATCACACCAGTTACTGCTTTGTAGAGGAGGAAAAGGAAAGGGGGCGGGTGGGGGGAAGTGGGAGGAAACTTCACTGCTGATCCAAAAACCTATATCCATAGTGCTGCTGCCACTGCCAGTTTCATTTTTCTAGATGTGCCTAATGTGCCTTTTCTGATTTTGACAAATGCAACTCTTGAAACAGGTTTTAGAAAAAAAGGTGGTTGTATTTTCCCTTTAAAAATTCTTAATTTTTTTAGATGTTCTAGAACTGCAGTTTTCAGGAAAATTAATTATTTGCAGCAACCAGTGCAAAAAACCTGCTTTTTAAAGTACTTTCTGTTGCCTCTGTCCTAGCTTATTTTTCTTGTTATTCCTATACCTAAGAAACACATAAGCATCCTCACTGTTTATATCTGCTTTTATTTCTGCTAGTAGTTTGTGGAAAAAAACTTTACTATTTCTACAGTTAAAAATATTTCTAAGCTACAGATTTTAAAATATTTTTTTATACCTTTGAACAATGACTGTCTGTTCTGCACTATGTGTTTTTGAATAAACAAATATAAAGTTTAAAAGGGTCAAATATGCAGTGTGTGGAAAAGCAGTAAGTTGCAAGTAAATGAAACTGTGCTGCTTAAAGTACAGATTCATTCTGTTGGATGCAGTTTCTGAATGTTATGGATTATGATTAAATGTGTTGAATGTTGTGGATTAGTAGGAGAAGGATGTTGACTAGGTTGTGGAACTTCAGCAGTTAAATGCCATTCTTTTTGGTGCAAGGGAAATACCTACCTTGTCTTAGAAAAAGCATAGAGCCCTATCTGCTTATGTAGAGGTTAACAATCTGTCCTGGGAGCCCCCTTCTGTGGTTGTGACAGAGCTTGAGCCATTGGAAGATTTTATTGCTCAACCAGGAGTCTGCAGTCATCTACGTACGCAGTTTGTAAGTATGATCATATGGAACTGCCAAGAATTTTATAGCTATGAATGTGCATTCATGCAAATAACACCTGAGCTTATGTCTTGCTAATGAAGGCATGTGGAGACAAGGCACACAAATATTTAGGTGTTGGCTTACTGTAGTCATGCAGCTTCTTTTAACAGGAAAGAGACACGTCTTTTCATAAAATATTTTAGAAGTGCTTTTCTTCTGAGGAGTTACGTGGATAAGAAAAAAGAAGTGCGCAGGGGGTAGCGCAAGTTCTCATCATGAAATAGGAGATGAAATGACAGTAAAGCTAAGCTATGAAAAACTATGGAGAATTCAGAAAATTGGTGTTGCTTGAAAAATTACTTCCTTTTACTGATGTCATTGCTGGAAGATGAGCAGGGACCCAAGGAAATGAGACATTGTCATGGATTCCTGCTTTCTAAGAGGATTTTGATGCTGCCAGTTGTATTGTAAAAATGAGGCAGTTGCTGCTGGCAGCCTGCTTCAAAAGAGTAGGTGCATTTGGCATCATTTATACGAGGGGGGCTTACAGCTGGCTGGTAATTTGGGGGGTTAGGCAAGGAGGAGATAGCTGTAACCTTTTGAAGGGCAGACATGACTTCTGGTTCATGGTGCTTCTTCAGTTCCTGAGGTCACAACTTGTGAAGACCGGGGATAAGGAACAGATAGCAGCCTGCTGTTTTTAGGCTCTGGTTTGGCAATTACACATGTTCCAACAGAACACAACGCATAATTATGAGCATGGAAATAATGATTCTCTGTGTATATGTTTACCCTGTTTGTTTGGTGCATCATGAGCTGATTCAGTATTTTCTTAATTGTGAGTTTTATATGGATTTACTGTTCTTGAGATTGAAGGGGTGCAGGTATGAAATGGCTGAACTCCCCCAAGTTTTAACTGTCATTTACCATCATAATGCCAGAGGACTAAAGGGGAGCACATTTGAGAAATATCTGAAATAGGTTGCTTGGGAGAATTATAGAAATAAGATGACTTCTAAGCCAGGGACATGATAGGAATTATAATGAGAACAGTATTAGCAGATAGATGGAAAATATGGAGTTTGCAAAGGGACATCACGGCTCTTGGAATTCTTTCAAGCAGGCAACGAGCCTGCAGATAAAAAGATGAGTCAGTTGTCACAACCTCCTTAGATTTTTCAAGTTGCTTTGAGCTCTTGAGAACTTAAACTGGTATGCAATAATGAAGATCCTATTGTAGATTAAGAGCTGGCTGAAGAAAAGGGAGAAAATGGGAGGAATATATTTTTCAGAGGAGATATGCCCGAGGGATGTATGCTGTTTGCCATGTTTAAAGAACTAAGAAGGGATGTGAATATCGGGGAGATAGTTTTGTAGAGGCAGCAACCACTATTTGTGAGTCAAAACTAAAGCTGGCTTTAAAGAAAAGTTTTGCTATATAAATGACTGGAAATAAAATAGCACCACTAAGGTCCATACTAGACAAAGTAATATGCTTGAATTAAAAAATGGACTCTGAACTAATTTGTTCCATTCAGGATCTTTGTTTTCCTGTAGTAGGTTTGCTGTTATCTCAGTGTTTAGTTGCAGTAAAAAAGGGGATTAGAAAATTAGGAATTACGAATGGAACAGAGTGTATAATTACGTTACTGCTGTAAGTCCACATCTTTTCTGCATTTTGAATGTGGTGTGATGTGCTGGCAATTCTGTCTGAAAAGGCATATAGTGAAATGACAAAAGTACAGAGAATGCCCAAAGTGTTTAGAGACATGTAATGATTTCTATTTGAGATATGCATTGGACAAGGAGTCTTCTGTGTGAAAACAGATGATTGAAGTGAGATATGCCAGAAGTTTATAAAATCGTGAAGAAGATGGCTAAGGAATGTTCATTTACTTAAAATGCAGTGGGCATACAGTGAAGTTGTTGGGCAGGGGAGTTTGAAGTAGAAAGTCCCTTTCCACACTATGCACAATTTAATTGCATATTTTACTTTCACAGTTGCAGTAGAAGCCAGTAATATGATAATAAATATACGTTACATTCTATAAATTAGAAACTCATAAATACAGTGGTTTGAATGAACCCATGGACAAAGTCTGTAATCTGCAGGGTACCAGCAGGAAAGAGAAAGAGCACTCTATTACACGCTCTTGCAGGTGACTACAGCTGACAACTGTTAGGCAGATTATTGAGCTAGATGAACTTTCCTCTGAGTCAGTATATCTGTTATTTCATAAAATTACAAAATTATAATTTTATAATTACAGTTGCTGGGGAAGGAGGGAGTGGCAGTGGCTGAAACTCTGCCAGGGGCCTACTGAGAGTTTTCCTCAGTACTGGTCTATCAAGAAAACAGAATATTTGCCCTGTCCCTACAATAAAGCACAGCCCCAACTTTGAACTTCACAGATTTCAAGATTTGGAGAGGGCCTAGAGTCCCTGTGAGTTCCTAAAACATTGCAGTGCCTCCTGACATTGCATCTCTGGAGCTGTGTTGCCAATGAAGCTATGTTGCTATTAATGAGAACTATCTGGCTGTGGCTCCCTCCTGAATGCCTCCATGCTGGGAAAATCCCTGCAGAGGGTTATTTGTGGGAAAGGTAATGCAATCTGTCTCTTTTTGGGGTTAATCAAGTAACCTTCTCTTAGTTTCTTCAAAGGCTGTGCCCCCTCTTTCTCAATGAATCTTGATCTTTGGGATAAAAATAAAGAATGGTGCAACAGAGATTGTTCACATCTTCCTTCTCTTGTGAATTGATTGTGTAGGATGTGTGTGGGCATATGTTCTAGCCTTGATTTAGTAATCACAGAAAGAAGTCATGCTGCAGCTTTGTTGAAACTTGTTTTGCAAGATACTAAAAGCTGCTGTTGACATACTAATAATAATGAAAAAAGAAAGAAAGATCTGGCTAGGTATCAACCTCATGATAACCAGAGAAAAAACATTGCTTGTACTGAGAATGGGAAGTCTTGTGTTTCATGATGCTAGAATAATAAAGAGGCTCGATATTTAGATTATTTTATTTTTATTTTTCCCTGACTTAGGATCCCTTTAAAGTAAAAATTTACAGATGTGGTTGTCTTAAAGTATTTTGTCCAGGAGGCTATTGTTAGACTAAGTATGTTGTTGGGTTGTTTTTTTTTTTGTATACTTTTCTCCCCCTTGCCTCCCCCAACAAAGTATAATTGCAAAAAAATTCTTCTTCTATTCCTATTACAAATGATGAGGAAGAAATCAAATGCCTTTTCAAAGTGTGTTGCACTTGGTCTACAATAGAGTCTTACTAGAGTTGTTTATTTCTGTTGAATGTGTTCACATTCCATTTTATGTCCTGCTGATACAACTCCTAGTTGTAACTGACAAAATAATGCTTCCAGTCTGCAGGTGTTTCTGCTCCATTACTTCGATATTCTTATATCACTGTAATATCATGATGATACTGCAAATAGCTCTCCAGCAGCTATTCCATAATGCCACTGACATGGCCCAGTCTGGTTACGTTTTGGAGCCCTGGAGCTCCAAGTTGCAACGTTTGGACTTTTGGCTTTTATAGTGTTTGAAAGTACTTCTTTTTCAAGCACCCTGTTATGAGCATTGTAGTGCGGGTCTATCCAAGGCCAAGATGTACATGTTCTGTAGAAATAAACATTATTCAGATGTTCCAGAAAGGATGAGGAAGTGTTGGATAGAGAAAAATGTCAGGAAATGTAGCAAGAGCTGCGGCAGCTTTGTCAGAGCTGCTCTTTCTCCCGTCTGGGGCACACCAGCAGCGTTCAGTGGACAGTGTGTTCCCATGCCCCTTAAAAAATGCACCTTTGGTCAGCAAAACAAGGAAAAGCTTTTGAGGGATTCACAGAGGGGAGGTTTGTGGTATTAACACAGATATTAACCATACCTTTGTGACCTAGCCTGAGGTACTGGAATGCAGGTTCACCCTGGCATCTGTAAAGATACATGCATATATATTGCTACAGTTGAACTATTTTTAGGTACCCACATCATTTCAATACGTTGTGCGACATTATCTACAAAAGATGAAAGAACTCAGGTACTTCACAAATCAAGTGTGTGTTAAAATAACTTCCCAGTGGACTGCGGCATGCTGCTTTCTTTTCTCCTTTGTACCTCAAGTAGCAACAGACTACATGCAGACAGGGAACAGGACACTGTAGTTGAAAGTAGCAGATCACTTTATGATAATATATATGCAGTAAGAATTACAAAATAACAGAAAGAATACTCTGTAACTATGCAGTATTCCCTGTTGTAAACTTTAGCAAAAGGCTGCTCTTCAAATTGAAGTAAATCACAAATATGTCTTCTATTACAATGAAACCAAAATTGGACTAAGGCTATGCACCCAGCAATACTAAGCATGTGCCACAAATTTATTGCTAAGTAGTAAAGCTGCTGCTAAGCAAAGTGGCAATTTGATATTAAGACTACATAATGCTATAGGACTATTACTTCAAATGTACATAAAATATTTTTATCTACAATAGGGTATTTTTGTGTTCCTATTTTGCCACAGTATTTTAGCTTCAAGATAGGGCCAGTCTGTTACCTACACATCTAGGGAAGCCTTCTTAATTGACTTAAGTGTTAATTCCTGTGCTTTATCTATACTTGTGTGTAGCATGCAGGCTATGGTTAATGGTTACGCATATCTGCAAAGTGACTACCTCCTGTAAGAGCTTCTTTTTCTAACACCAGATTGCTGAGTGAGGCAGACTTTCCCTGTAAGACTGATACCCTGATTCTTCCCTCTCCATGCAGCTGTCATTTTGGTATCCTGAGGCTGAAATAAACTTGGCGTGCAGCCTCAGGAACATGGGATCGAAGGGCTCGCAGTCAGAGCTGACAGGCACAGGCTTGTGCTATGACCTGATCCTACTGCATGGTGATTGCCCTGCCATGTGCAGGTGGTCAGCAAGTGCTTGTAACTCCTGTTGATTGTTGTTTATTGTCTGCAGAACACTCATCTGCTCAAATTTCTTTTCTAACTGCTGCGCACCTGCTGGATCTGGTAGTTCTATTTCCACAAATACAGACAAATCAGTTCCTTCTCCCAGGAATGGTTGGTCGGCTCCAGGGGTGACAGTGAAAGGCTTGAGAACTGACATGTCGAAGGTTGGAGTGGACAGAGAAAATTCCTGGAGTCTTTAAATATTATGTGAAAATGAAGCAATGAAGTGGAACAGAAGGAATTTTTTGACACTGAGCACTTATTCTCTGATAAGTACAGCTGCAACCCACGCTGTACTGCAAAAATTCCCAGAAAGTGTCAGAAAGCATCATGAGGGACATTAGCACTTGCTTACAGAGAAGCATACTTGTTACTAACACAGCTACTCCAAGGATGGGGACTATTGGCCAGCTGTGTATATGTTCTGGTATCCCAGCTCAGCAACCAGTAACTGTGCAGAAGCACAGTTCTTCTGAATTTTCAGATTTCGTTGAGGCATTTATAACAAGGCAGAGGAGGAGGAGAGAGAATCCAGAAACCAGATCTGGCTGTGGGTTCTGCTGTAGTTTTCCTCTGTGATACTAGGGCATTCTCTTGCCCTTAAGTAGACTATCAGTCTTTTTGACTTAGAGGTTATACTACTAGTATACCTCACAGGGGAAGAATGAAAATCCTTTGAGATAGACCTTTATGTTCTGCAGGGAAATCATATCATTACCGTAGAATAACTGCATTTTATGTGATTAATGTTAAAGAACAGATGCACAGTAAAATGAGTCAGTGTACCTTTATTTGCACTCAAGAAGCAAATAATCATGCCTTGATCTAACTGCCAGTTAGGTCGCTGAATTGTTTGAAAGTGGACCTTGATCCTTGGAGATGGTGATTGACTTTGGAAAAAGTTCAGTAATAACCGATGCATGCATTCCACTGAATGTGGTCAAAAATTCACAGAAGTTTGCTTGCTTGTATGCTGGAAAACATACTATTTATCTGGTACATACTAAAAAACCACACACCCACAAGTAAAGAAAGCAGTATGTGTGCCATGCGAGAAATGATAGGAAAGGTTGCAGCCCTAGTGAAAACAGAGAACACCTCTCCCTGACTGTCTCATCTTACCTTCCATGATGTTCCCAGATGTATGGAATAAGCTTGGGTCTGGGGTGTTCTCTTGGGAAGTGCTGGTGGGACATGCATAAATAAACAAGGCAGAGGACTCCCAGCACACCCACATGGGGACTGTTAACAGCAGTTGAAGAAAATATACTTGTAGTTGTTATAATGTGTATTTTAGAATAGTTCCTCTTAACACATAAAGTAGAACTGGGCTTCTTTAAATGTGAATGCCATACAAAAGTTCAAAACCTGATTTTTAGAACTCTTGGAAAAAAACTTCTCCTGATGGAATTAATCTGGAGGGAATGACCAAGCAAGTGATCGTCTGAAAATAAACATTAGAGTAGTTACAGTGTATAGAAATGTGGAAATGTGTTTGTGCCATAAATCTTTAACCAATTTATGATGTTATTGGAATAATTGCTTAAAACTCAGTGCCTTAAATCTTGATTGCCTATGAGGCACAAGTCATTTTGTCTTTTCATAGGAAGGGCATTTGAAATTTAGTTGTGTAGAAAGATGGGGAAAAAATAATGAGAAAACTAAATACACAATGAATACAGAATTCAGAACTGCATTTGAAACCTTTCCAATACCATATAAAAATGTGCACTTTCATAATTACTGAATGACCTTTACTTCCTTGCCCCAGTTTTTTAGTTGTTTGCAACAAATGAACAAAAGAACAAATCACTTGAAGTCAGCGAAGCCAACACAGCAGCTTCCATAAACCTTTTGCCAAACTGATTAGATTTGCTATTCACTCACTAAGCCTGCCTGGTCATGGCAGTGACATGCAATGAATCTTTTCATTCAATAAAACTGGAATTGCAGAACAACTAAATTTTTTTGTATGAATACTTCTGTGGTGCTTGTTTAAACATGAAATTGTTCCTGATTATCTCATGTGTGAGCAGTCTTATTCTGGAATTAAAAAAAAAATAAATCTTCCTGTTAATCTTAATGTAGTTGTTTAATAATTAAACAGAAGCAGTTAAATGGAAAATACTGTGTATATTTTTTCCTTTGGAGGATGTAAATCGTTAGTGGTTGGATAAAGAAGTGGTATTTTTAAAAATTCTTTCTTGGATAACAGATTTTCTTTATTTGCTGATTTTTTTTTTTTCTTAATTTGTTGGACTAAATGAGAAAGTGAAAGTATCTGATAGTTTTTGCATGTAAAATAGCAGTACAGGTAGATTGGCATGAAGGTAGAAGAATCCTTTGTTTCTGTATAGTAATTTACAAAGCTCCAGAAACTAAAGGTTGCATTGGTCAGCATGGAGCTCATGAGAACTACAGTGTGTCCTCAGCCTTCCCATAACTGTTATTCACATCCAGGCAAAGCAGGGAAAGAGAACAACCTGATTTTTATTCAGACAGTAGGTCAAATCCTGAGTGGACTGGGCCTTTACAGACTTTATTTAGGATATTATTTTTTTTTTTACAGCTTTTGCATAATTAACACTTTCATCATTGTTAGTGAACACATTAGCAAGTCAGATTTAATATAACAAAAGATTGGATTTGTTCATTATGGATTGATTTCAAAGGCTAAAATTAATTAAAACTATATATGGTCCAGAAAAGAAATATTTTTAAATGGCGATCCAAACGAAGTAAAAAAGATGATTGTGGTGCTCAGTTCTACTTTGTCCAATTTTTTCTTCAGAAATCAGGATGTTAATTTAAACAGACAAGTGAATACATTTATTAGATTTATTTTTATTTAAAAAAGAAAAAAGACTTCTATTAACAAAGAAAAAATAAAGTAGAGGAAGCATCTTTTGGAGGCTGCTAGCTTAAGACCTTAACCAGAGAAGCAGCCTCTACTGGTTTTGTCTGTAGTGGTCTGAAAGCCATGTTTAAACATGTCCTGAACACAGGTCTTTTTGAATCAGTGGCAGCCACAGTTTGGTTGGCACATGCGAATGAGGAGACTGTTAATCCCAAAGCTGTAAAATTGTTATAGACAGTGACTATCAAAAAACTTAAATCTTTAAAAGAAAAATATAAAAAAGTCAAATTTCTTTGTATGGTTCTTGTCAATCACTGGAAACCTTTGTGCAAATGGACTGGGCTTTACCACCTCCATGGAAGCCAGACAGCCAGCTGTCTGTCCTCACAGCTGGGTCTGCTCCAGGACCTGACGTGGGGAGCAGGTGTAACGAGTGTGGCAATGACCAAGCAGCTGCTTCCACTAATTTGCTGCAGGGGCATTTTGGGGGTCTCAGCTATGCTGTGCTGTTACAATAAGCTAGATAGTGACCTAGAAACCAGATTCCTTAAGTGACTGCAATTCCTGGTCTTGTGCTTTGCAGACTCTGTCCGAGAGCCGGGTCCTGTGTGTCCTGTACCCAGTGCAGCCCTTGGAGGTAAGTGCTGTCAAGGTTGTGTGGAGCTGTGCTTTGGGCGATTGCCAAAAACACTTTAGTTAGGGTCTGTGTGAGCTATGAGAACAAAAGTGTTTTGTACTGGGCAAAGATTATTTTTGGCTCCTGGTGGAGTTAAAACGTGTCCCATGACAGTTCATCTTGCTTCCTGAATTCTTGGGGAGAATCTCCAGGGAGATCCTATGAATATCTTGCTAGTAAATCTTCTCTCTTCCTCCCCTGCTCCCTGCCAGCAGCTACCCAAGGAATACCTTGCTTACTTTTTTAATCTCCTCCTCTAGCCTAAGAGCAATGGTTGGCTGCTTTTGGCCCAAATTGTCTTGAAGATGCATATATAGACAGATATTGAGGGAGACTTGGCTAGAACTGCCCAAAAGTTTGCACCTGGTGTCAGGTTATGTCTCTCTGCCCTGGTGAACAGTGATACAGGATGAGCAAGGTTTCACATGCAAGACAGACAGCATTGTAGATCAAGGAGCATGCATGATATAGATAGGTCTGGGACACAATCAGTGCTCCAGATTTCACCTGTGGTGATGTTGGGGACATATATGTCTGGCTGAGAGATACAAAATGGCGCTGCAAAGGGGCCTATGATGTGTTATAATGATGTTTTAAGCTTAGGCTACCCTTACTGGGGGGAACCTTACATAGTGGTGTATGTAACTAGTAATCAAATACAGGCATACATTCAAAATGACTGCAGTTTTAGGTCTTAGTTATCAGTAATTTTGAAGGAACATCCTTAATTCTTTCCACAGCAGTCCAAACTATAAGTGTTTGGTTCCCATTTGTCACCAGCATTTGTCTGATCTCTCCCTAGCTACGCTCATAAAGTGCCTCCAAGTATGTTTACAAAGATGTTTACTCTCCAAACAGTTCAGCCTGGTCATTCTGAAACTACTTAAGGAATGTACCCAACAACTTGGGTGGAAAAATACTCTCGATGTAAAAGACTTAAAGAACTGCTATATAACAGTGGCTGCAGTGTTCATGAAAAACTCGGAGTCTGGACTGAAACATTTTTTCAGTTTGTATTTTTATTAGTATATTGCTTTGTAATAAAATTCTATTACTTTGTATATTGTATAGAAGAATGAAGTTAAAGCCATGACACTAAATGTTAAAAACTCAGATTTAAAGACTTTAAACCTGGAATATCATGTGAAATTCCAAACAATTTGTCTACAGAGGTAGAATATTTTTTCTTTGCAAGCCATAAAGAATGGTAGAATGGGAAAGTTACAAGAACATACCAACATCTTTATTGGCAACTGTAGTTAATCTGATTTAAATATAGCATCAAGTAAAAAAGCTACATCTTGGAAATCTTTCTGAAAAGATACTAGAGAGCATGAGAGATTGAGGCATTCTTCATTCAGTTAGAAATTATATAAATACATATATATAAAAATGAGTGTCAGTTCTGTATAATTCAAAATACCAAGCACGCAATAAAACTATTTTAATGCTCTGGTTTCTAGACTGCTCAAAGGAGAACATTTTGCTTACATGGTGTTGACCAGTTTGTCTCCCTCACCACAGTGAGCACCTTTATCTCCTGTGCTGCTGTTTGCTAGTCCTAGAAAGACATAAGAGGATATAAGAACAGACATAGAGGATATACTGCAAAAATAGTCTGATTGCCTGGCTGTGTAAAAATTCAACTGTTTATTGTAGCTGTTGAAATGCATCCGTTCTATAAATGTAAATAATTTGGAGGACATGCAGTTCTAAAAATGGTACGTGTATTGTGTTTAGGAGAAACCATCCAGAAGGTTGATCCAGGCTACTGACACTTAAAGCTAGCTTATGTTTCTGAACTGAAAGAGCTCTGTAGGTTTAGAATTTGCACAGTGACCCAAACCTTTTTAGCCTGTATAATTTTTCAATCTGGAATTACATCAAATGTAAATCAAGCCTTTTTTTTTTTTTAATGAAACGGGAAGGAGGTTTACATACTTCGACTTTTCAGGACCATTTGATGTGCTGCATTAAAGCTGCACAGCTGAGCATCCACAAGTTGCATGTATTTCTTTGTGTAGTATGTTTTGTTCATATAAATGATATAAGTTCAGAAATGCAAAGCATTGTGCCTTGCCTTCCTTCTAAAGAAAGCCTAAAACTTGTCTTGCCAAGCTCTAGCTTTTCCATCCCACCTTTTCTGTTCTCGAGAAATTTTTTCCCCCCTGTGTGATTAATTAACTGTATGATTGTATGGAGGAGGAAAGTACTGCTGGCAGTAGTAAGGCTTGATCAGTGTTTAGACACAGGAGGCAAACACCTTGTAGCCCTTTGGCTGAGTATCAACCCACCATTAATAAGCCTACATCTTGAAAACTCAGCAATAGCAGAGTTTTTTTACAAAAAAAAGAGACAGCTTTGATCTGGCCATTGCCTTTCTTGGAATAGCCTTGTTATTATGCATAGCAGAGTGCTCACGCTTAATTGGTCATCATACCTAATCTTGGTCCCCTTTTATACAGGGAATGGTACAAAAGAGGAATTCCTGAAGTATGTGTTAGTTATAGATAACCCACAGTGTGTTTGTTTTGGAGGAAGAGCAAAGGAAGGAAACTGACTTTTTTAAAAAAAACTTTTTTTTTCTCTCCTCATCTAGACCAAATGAAAATAGTACAAAATGATGAGAGACCATCCAAGGTAACTGTAAGCTGTTTGTGTGCAGTTCTGCTCCACCCCGTATATGGTCTATTTTTGTTGTTCCTGCTGTGGTCACTTGAGACAGGTTTTAATATAACTGTGTCTTGGAATGCTTGTTACTGCATCTGGAGATGAGAAAACTCTCTCCTCAGCTGCCTCTGTGGATAACAACAAACAGGTACAGCATGCCCAGGCAGTGCTGGTTGGAGGGAGGGAGGGAGAAGTCAGATGAACCTAATGCACCAGTATCATTCAGATGGCTCTGGATGAAAGTATTTCTGTGACGCCTTACACAAGTTGTTGAGTACACACATGACTTAAAAGGTAACTATAGTTACTATAGGAGTATTATAAGCACGCAAATTTAAATGGTCCTGAAGGGCAAACTGCTAAGAGTTTGGTAGACCTCGAAGCTGTTTTAAAAGACTTGTTTTCAAATCTTTACTAATTACTGTGAAATGTGGATTGTAGTAAGCCTACTTGTAATTAGTCTGGGACTGTTCCTTCTTATAGGTCCTTTAGTGAAACTGTTTATGCCAGTACAGTTTTCTGCTGTGGCAGTGACTGTGAAGTGATTGAACACGATTAAGACTTTGAACGAGTTGAGCATGAAGAGCAAGCAGGGAAAGGACTCTTAGCAATAAATATCTGGGAGTCTCATTTAACAAAATGTTTTGTTTCCACATTAGATGCACGTTTCTGGTGCATTTTCCCCTTGCTTTTGATCAAGGGTGTTTTGGACTTGAGCCAAAGACTTGTCTATACACGGAGTTATCCTAGAGTAATTACTCTGGAGAAAGTAGCCTGGATTAACTCCATGGGAGCAGAGTATTGTTCCAGCAGCAGTTATTTCGAGTATCAACATATTTGAGTGCTGTCTGGATTGCTCTTTTCTCACTTTCTCTGGAATCCGTGTGAGAAGCGAAGCTTCTCTCTTCATATCCCGGGTATTGGTAGGAAAGAACAGAGTCTCGCCACGCTGCTTGGCATTCAGTTGGTTTTAAAACCTTGCATCCGCTTCCCTAAACCAGAGCACTGAACCAAGACTGTTACAGACAGAGCAAAACCTCTCCTGGGTGGATGGTGTGTGTTAAGACATGCTTGCAAATACTCTTTTGGAGTTACGGGTGGATGCGTGAGATAAAATGATCTGCGATCCAAACCCACACGTTGTTTCCAAACAATTAAAAGGTAGGGGTAAGCAATTATCCGATCTGTCCAGAGATAGGAGATCCTGAAGGGAGGTGCTGGAGGAGACTTACGTAGACCTGGGTCTCTGTCCTTGTGTGCTGTCTGAAGAGTCTGCAGAATCACGCAAGCACTTTTTTTCCTTTTTCTCCTGGATGCGGTGTTTGGGAATGCTGACCGCGTACGCGAAGCACCTGTGCCCACAGCCCCTCTGGCCGTGCCCCCTGCCGGTGCCGCGGGCTGGACCCGGCCCTCACCTGAGGCCGCGGCCCGCCCCCGCCGCCCTCTCATTGGGGGTAGCGGCGTTGTTGACCATATACGGTCAGGTACTACCAAGCCGCGTGCGGCGGTTGGCCAGCGTGGCGCGTCACTCAAAGAGCGCCGGAGCCCGGCGGCTGCTCCGCAAACAAAGCGGGGGGCGCTGGGAGTTGTAGTCCGGGCTCCGGCGCATGCGCACGGGGCAGCCTTGATTGGTGGGGGGGGCAGAGGGG
>JAVJGJ010000061.1:20290568-20329819 GCA_035590215.1 Microhierax caerulescens | reverse complement strand
GAAACGTGGGGTGCTGAGTGGGGTGAGTGTGCTGTGTGTGTGCTCTGGCCTGGTTCTCAGCAGTGTGGGCTGAAGCTGAGAGAAGAATCAAGGCTCTCTGTCGCTGGCATCCCAAAAGCTTCAGCTGGCAGACAGCTGTGTGAAGCTCATTGCTGTCCTGATACTATGGACTGACTGGCACAAGAAAATGTATAGTGCTCTTTAGACTTAAAATGTGACCCTGTCAGCTACAGAAGGGTAGAAAGTGAGTGATACAGAATATTGATCAAGATGCAGAGGTGTCAAGTGAACCATTGAAGTGTCCCATGCACAACATAAGGCCTGCTTTCTGTGTGCTGCGCTCTTCCAAAGCAGCAGGATTTTGAACAGATGTGCTGGGAGTCCTTCTGCAACAGGGACACTAAAGGGACCGCTGTATCATTAACATTATTTATGAGTTAGAATCTTAAAATTTAGCATTTTTATCGAGGACATAGTTTTCCTTTGGTTTCTGTTTCTGTTTTCCAAATTTTCTAAGGTCTCGAGAGCAGTGAAGAGCTTTCAGACAGGTGTGTGCAGACAGATACATTCCGGTAGTATTGGGCACGGAGGCACAGCTGCGTCAGAATTATTAAGGAAAGATACGCCACAATTTCTGTATCAGTTTCACTCTTGTGCCTGGTGACTTTGATGGTAAGACTCCAGGCTGGCATATACTTGAAGAATAAACTGTAAGGCAACGCTACCATCAGGTATGGATACATCTTCATCTAGGTGTGGAGTTTCAGGTTCTGCACTGTCTGCTGTTGAAAATACAGTTCACCTGCGCAGAGTCAAAATTAATCCCTTTTTTTGTTATGCTCTAGTAGAAAAGTGCCTTGTACTCTGGCAGGAAATAATAGTCTGTGGTTTGTCTTCTTCAGAAATAATGGCTAACCACATCAGTCTGCATCTGGACTATTTGATGGATCCGATCTGCAACTGTGTAAGAGAAATGTAAATCTTTGTGGTGTGACTGTCAAATTAAGTGTTTCTATTTAATTAAACATTTTGGTTTTTTAAGTTTCTGAGAAGTCTCTTTACTATTGACTGCCCTTTAATAAATAATCTGCACTTGTGTATGCTCTTTCATCCAAATGATCTTATTTATTTAACAGTAAAATAGAAATGAAGAGAAGCACAAAGTCACTATTATGATGCTTGCTAAGAAAAAAATGCAGTTTTCCGTGTAGTATATGTTACTAATGCTGCTAATGTTAATTTCTAAAAAACAAAGAAAAACTTAAGCAGAAGCAGGACAGGTAGGTTGGCTTCATGTCTCAATGTTTTTGTCTAAAAGGATAACAAGCAGGGAGGAATGGTTTACTGATCTAATTCATTGCTGTCTGGGTTCTCCACAATTGGGTTGTCTGGCAGGGTGTGGGCAGGGGCCATTCTTTTTTCCTCTGCTAAAACTATACTCGAAACCCTTTCCGTGTGCCAGAGTAACTGCCAGTTTTGTAAGGAATGCAATCTGGTAAGTTTTCATAGGAGAGACCTCATCCATTTCAAAAGAACTGCTGTTCAAAATCAGCTGTTGTTAAATGTTTCAGAAGTAGTCCCGGGGCTGGATGAATCATTCTAGCCAAACTGTAAAAATGGCATGTTTTGGGTACATACTCTGCAGAAAGGTCAAGAATGAGATAGAGTGATGGGCAAATAGCTATTTAAAAACAAGTAAGCAAAAATCCATATTATTGAATGAGCAGATGGTGGTCTGTACTGTGAAACTTGATCTGGAAAATTAACACCGCAGTGGTTTTTAACAAGGGTAGGTACAATAGGAGGCATAAGAATATTTGAAGAGAGAACTATACAGGATGGTCTGGAAAATTGAATAATTCATTTATTAGCATTGGATATTGTTGATTGTGATGTATGTAAGCAAAGTGCTGCTTTGAAAGTAATAGCAGAAGAATATAGCATAGAAAAGCTATGTGAATGTGGAAAAAAAGTCTCAGTTCCATTTTTAAGGGAATTATTTGATATATTAAAAGTAAATGAACCAAACCATAGGTTAATAAAGCTTATTTTGCAATTTTAGCATAAGATATATCGTATTCTTGGGAAAGTGCTTCCCTTTGTTTTAAGGTATTGTGAGTATTGCATTTTCTAAGATTATTTTGAGAATTCCACAAGTGTTGCTTTGGGAAAGAGAACTGCAGTTTTGTTGGTTTAGTTTGAAGAGCGGGCTAAACGTGTTCTGCCATGAAGTACCTGAGATTAGACTTTTGTATGAAAATGGCAGCAAAAGGTACTGGTTCTTGCATTGTGATTTTTGGAGTATTTGCTAGTATGGACTGACTGTTTCTGGCTCTGTTGGAGCACTGGCTGCTTTTCTCATTTCCTCTTACATCCTTGTATCCAAAAATATGTAATTTCCTAATACTGATTTCCTTTAAGCAGTTGTACTAATGTGTGTGAAGGTGTTTTGGCTGTGTTTGGAAGGGAGGAGGTCTGCAGTATCAAGAATAAAAGCAAGGGGGGGTTCATGGGATGCTCCCTGTCCAGATGCTGTCTACAGCATAAAAATGTACTGGAGGCCCTCCAGGGTAACACATGCGGATCCTGCACTGGATTTCACTGGCAGTTAGGTTGCTTCTAGGTTACTTTACCACTGTATTTTTTGCAATTGTTTTCTACTTTCAGGGACTTTTAAGAAATAAGGATCAGCAAATACGAATGATCAGCATTGTTGTTGTCTGTTGATAATGTTCACAGAACAACAGACTTACAAACAGCTGAGTGTCATTTCCTTTTTAGTGAAGATGACAGTTTTCCAAATGGAGCTAAATGTGCTTAGCTTCTGCCGTTTTCAGCTGGCATTGTTACCCTCCTCAAAAGCAGGTCTATAAAATATATCTTTAAAAACCAAAGCAAAACAGGATTGCATGTATGCTGGGAACAACTCACCCCTGTAATGCCTAAGGTTGTTTGCTCAGCAGCACATGCGTGGGTCAGAGGTCTGAGGGAAATTCATGTTTATCCTGGAAGTGCTCAGAAGTGGCAGCCAGCTGTTGCTGATAGCAGCAGGCACATTATCATTGTGGGTAGTTGAATTTTCTGTGTCCTCTTTTCTCATAGCTCTTTTCATGTCACTCTTACAAGAGAGTTACAAAGATTGCTTACCCTTGCACTTTGTCATTGGTGCTGCTGAAGCCGTGTAGTGGTTAAACCTGCTGGCTCTTAGACCTTAGCAATGTCTAGCGGAGTGTGTGAAAAGAGATCACAACTCATGTTATTATCTATGTTTGTTTAGTGTGAAACAAACCTTAAGTGAAACCCACAGTACTTTCTTGGCCAAAGATGCTGAAATAAATTTAGTATATTTTTTTTTTCTTATATAGCTACCTCCTGTAGCTGCTACTACAAATATGGCATAATTATGCAAGCCCCTGTAAACTTTTCATCTATTCAACTTATTTTTCTGCTAAAGGAATGTTTGATAATTATGTAGTATGGCCCCAGAATATTGCTGAAGAGGTAGGTTTCTTCCCTCTTCCTAGCCAAGCTATGTTCCTGCCTATATTACAATACTTTTGTTGTTCTCAGATCAGATCCAGTCCTAGTAATAGCTGCAATACTGTTGGCACAACTTTCAGCCTACAGGAACACAGGGTGTTAAAAATACTTGAAAACAATTAATTCCAGGTTCTGCTCAAGTGAGAATGTAGGCAGTGGTGAAAAATGGAAAAAAAAAAAAAAAGGTACATGTGAGAGGAGGCATATAAAAATTAAGCATGTGTGCATGTGGAGGGGGAGTGGTATATAGTGGAAGAGAATGCAGTGGGTTTCTTGGCATAGTCTCAAATACAAGTTACTTTGCAAACAGAAGAATCTTGTTCTTAGGTTTTGCAGGCTGGTTGAAATTCTCAGTTTGTACATTCCTGCTCATAGTAAAATATAATTGCCACTTCTTCCACAAATGTGGAGAAGTTTCTTGTGAATATATGATTTATTTCTATTCATGTATTTGATCACTATTTTGGTGTCTTCATGGAATATAAAAAAAGACTCCACAAGTGTCCCAATTGCATGGGCATTTGTATGACTTGATTCTCTTAGGACAGCACCTTATCGGAGTGATGTTCTTCCAAGTGGTTTGAATGTCTGTGTTTTCAGTTAATTTGAAGGAGCGGGGGGACTGTGTGTCAGTACATGTACCCATGACACATCTGCCTTTGTCATTAAGCTCATGGCTTGAAGAAAAGCCTTACTCTTAACTGTGGATCCTGTTATAAGCATTTAACCCAGGGCTCTGATGGCTTTAAGACTGAAAGAATAATTTGAACTGTGCTTTAGCATGCAAGTGTTTTGGTCGACTGTTGAAGTGTGTGTTTGCTGGCTATTTGTGTACTCGTTCTCAGAAACATTTATTAGGGATTACGTTTCAGGAAGCTACGTGCCTTTCCTACATGTGTGGAGTTCTTTAGCTTGTTCCCGCAGGCTGTGTCTCTGTGGTGCTATGGGCTTGTGTTGGCAGCTGGGAGGGCACAGCTTAGCTCAGAGCGTGGTGGGAGCGTGCTTCTCACCGGGGCTCTGGTTGGTACGTTGTAGTTGAATGCGATGAACTACTTTTGCTCAGACGGTGAATCTGCCAAAGTCACGTATTACCATTTCTGTGGTTGTGTATCTAGTGCAGGAGGTTTGTACCTGTCTTGTTTTCCCCCTGCAGTTCAGAGGGAGAAGGTAGTTGAGTGTCTGGAAGAGAAGGAGCAGGAGGAGTCTCATAAATGGGATGTACTGTGGGACTGTGGGATTAGTTGCTGTAGCATGTTATATTGCCCACAGATTCCACTGTGGAACGTCTGTCCCTCTTACTGTACTTCTTTCATGCCTTTTAATGGTTTAATTATGGTCATAAATGAAATTGATGCACTTCATTCAGTAAAGGAAATAGGGGAATGACATTTCAACCCGAATGTTTGTTTTGCACTGTATTAAAACTGCAGGGTTTTTTAAATGGCGTTTGGTATGTTGGTGAACAGTATATGCCTGTTAGGGTTGTTACCTCTCTAACAAGTAGTGCCTTCAAATACTGACTAGGAGCACTGCGCTTTCAGATGGCTTTTTTGGAGAAGGAAAAAAGTCCGGGCAACTGTTTCCATGTTTTGATGACTTCCATGTTTGTTTTCTAAAACATGTAACATGCACCTGGTAGATGATGTAATACTCCTTTTGTTTTCCATGAACTTTAAATGGAGATGGCATGTGTAGTGAGGGGTACAGAGACCTGCAAATGTGAAGAAGTTTAAATTTGAGTTCAGAGGTTTTCTGTGGCATGAATGGCCAGCAACCCAGGTGTGGGAGGCAGGAATTCCTGGTTCCTGTCATGTGCTTGCTTACTTGAGCCTGCAGAGTGAGTGTGTCACAGAACGCTGCTCACAGCACTAACGCACCTGTATGATAGTGCCAGCATCCACTTCGTCACAGCCTGTTCTGTGGCCAGAGCTGGGGCAGTGGTGGTGGGCCAGGGCCCTGGTGTGCGTGGGCTGTGATGTGAGATCGAGATTGCGGTATGGGGGCAGCAGGGACGGACAGTTCACTCTTTCTTTGCAAGTAGCCAGGGACTGCTGGGTCACCCTTGCTTTGTTGCAGCTGCCCCTGCATGCTTGTCCTGCCTGCCTGGGCTGGCACCCAACGTGCTGTTGCTGTGCGGTGGCGGGGCTGTGCCCAGCTGATGTGGTGGGACCCGCGCCGTGGCAGTGAGCCCGAGGCAGGCAGGGTGCCCGTGGGCAGGGGCTGGGCCGGAGGAGCTGGGGCCTCTGCTCTCCAGTTTCAGTGAAATGGTGCGCTTGTCGTTTCTTGAGTTAAACCCCATGTTGTTATAAGAGGATTTCATGTAGTAACAGGCACTGCCATGTTAGAAAATCTGAGTGGAAATCCCTTTGACATTATTTTTCCATAAGTTGATCATAGATTAATTATAAAACTCCCTAATACATGTTTTACAGTATCACTTCATGCTCAGGTCTGTTTCTGGCACGGGTGTGGTTCCTTCTTTTAAATCTGAAGGAATGTATAGTGTGTAAGGGAGAAATTAAAACTGTATACAGGTTTCACTTGCTATTTGACAGTATGAAAAACGTGAGTTACCTCCCAGTTACAGCCAGAGAGTGGCATCTGAAATGGAAACTATTTTTGAAACATGACTTTGGAGCAGACTGTACCATTTCTTGTAAGAAAAATGCTTTCTGCTAATGAAGATGAGATCTGCAAAACCTATTTGAAATCCGTAGAGGCTGGGCTCTGGACTGTTTGGTTTATTTTTCCATGTGACTTTCAGAAAGTCAGTTGTAAGTGACCTATCCAGGACAACAGGTATCTTTGTAGTTCCAGCTTTGCTTATAGTAGCTTGCCCCTCATCGTTACGCTGCTTTTGACTTCTTTTTCCAGCCTCTATCATAATCTGTTTCCTAAGTAAGGTGGAACAAATGAAATGAAAATCATAATTCTTCAAGTGCCAAGCCTCTAGGCAACAGAGATTAGTGGTGTACTTGGCCATGGCTTTGGACTGGTAGTTGGAAAGTGTAACTATGGAGTAGCAGATAAAGAGAATCACCTTAAAATAGCTGTTAACAGGCTGGCAGTGATGGGTATCTCTGTAAAAAGTGTAACAGACAGGTTCCCTGCTGACACAGTTACTGCCTGTATTTTGCTGGGAGAGGGTTTTTTTTTTTTTTAGAATCCCAGTCCCATGGTTTAGCTCCTATTTCCATTAGCAGCCCAAGTGTATGGAGGGACAATCTCTGTACTAATTAGTCCGTGGTGTTCCTGTCCTGTGACTTGTTTCTCTTTCGAGAAGCTAAATCCAGGCACGAGGCAGTGCCAGCAGTATTCAAACACAGTGTCTGTCCCATTGACCACTTTCAGTTATGCTTAGATACTGTGGGGGTTAAGGTGTTCCTGTCCTCCCCATTGATAAAGTTTAAAAACTGTTGAGACCAAACCAGTGCAGAGGACTGAAAATATAGCTCAAATGGAGGGCTCTAGATGTCCCCATTGAGATCAGGGGTCTATGCCTGAATGTTTAAAACATTTAATAGACCATTAGTGACTGGTGATTCTGTAGTAATATTTGATCTAAATATGAGTTAGTGGTAGTTACTCTAATTTCTTCATTTTGTTCAATCCATTGAAAAATTTTGCAAGCAAGTACTGGAGTGTGAGGAGAAAAGGATACCGGGGTCTATCTATCTGTCTAGTCAGGGGCAGAAGAAGTTTCATAGCATTTAGCTTCATCACTTTCCAAATTTGCCCCCCTTGTGTGTACAGGGTCTTTCTGAAAACAGTGAAGTGTACAGTCTGTAGTGGCAGCAACCTGAGAACAGCAACCCTGAATTGGAACATTTGAGCTCAATGATGTTTGCAAAGTTGGAATTTATTTACCCCACTATTTTATTCTGCCTGTATGTGGAAATGGCTAATGGTTTGTTACCTAGAAACACTTTCAGTGATTTCTGTGCCAATCTGTTAAAGCTCAGAGCTGGCATTGTTGATGTGATGCTGTTACTTTTAAAGAAAGGATGGCAAAGATGTGGTGCCTTGTTTGGGGTAGAAGATACTGTGGAAAAGTAAAGAATTTGAGGAATGAAGAAAGCTTTGGGAGGTAGCGGGGTATCTGAGCTCAGTGCAGGCTGTGGTATTTTTTGTATTTGTTTAAATCAAAATGTAATTTACTGAATGGATCCCTCTTTGATGAACAGGATTCGCTTTCAAAAAGAGTTGAAGATACTCTCCGTCCTTTGACTTGATTTCTTTTGAGTGAGTGTTTATTCCAAAACAGAACTGTAATGAATTGCTGATACTTCAGAGAAGAAAAAGTATGTTGTGAAAATTGTATGTTGTCCTTAACAGTTCCAGACTGTAAGGAAGGAAAAGAATTTCAGTGTGGAGTGAGGGAATACATCCAGGAACTTGAAGGTTTTCTGAATTTCTTACGATAAGGTTTTCTCATTTTAACTGCCGCTTCCCCTTTGGAAGCAACCCGGGTAGTTTCATGAGCCATATTGGAGGGCGTTCAGATAGCTGTGAGCAGAAACTGTTCCCAGTTCTCACTGTTGTTGCCATTAGCTGAGAAGGAGCCACAGCCGCCTACCAGACTTCTCAAGAATTACAAATGAAAGTAGGAAGGGTTTTAAAATCTGCACTCTACTGCTTAATATTCTGTTAAAACAGAAAGCTTTTTCTGATGTATTTTGCTTTGGATCTTAATAAATCTTTGGGCTACTTTTGAGTAAATTAAGTTACAGCCATTCTACTTGACATTTACCCAGCTGTTGTTGCTGAACACCAGTCAGTAGCAGCTGACAAAGAGTCCTGGTGCCTGCCTGCCTGTGGGCTGTGAGTTCCCGCTTCCTTTTGCTTTTTGGGAATGTGTGGGTTTATAAGCCACGTTTTCTACGTACAGTTACTGAAAGGGCTAGTCCAGGTCTGGATCAAGTCAGTAAGATCTCTTGATGCCTTTTTGAGGCTTGAGTAGTGCTTGGCGTGACTGATGAGATGGTTTTTCTTGTCTCAGCTGTTGCGTTCAGGTGTAACGTAGTATTGCAGTGAGGTAGGGTTGGTGTAGCTGTGCTCGAGGCTTACATGTGCTGGTCCCTCTCTTGAGAGGGAGGGCTTATGCCCGTCGTCCCTGTTGCACGTGGTGGCTGCACCTTGCACGTGGAGGTACAGTGGGGTCACCAGCACATGTGCAATGCAGGCACCATCCACCTGGGCCAGGACTGCGTCTCCGTGAGGTCAGTTAGTTAAACTGGCATTGCGTGCCAATATGGAGCTCTAATCCTGTCGGATTATCTCAAGTTTGGCCATGAATCTGAGGCTGTAAGGGAGTAAATTTGTCCCTGTGGATGCTGATAATTGGCAATGGAACTTCAGTCATTACATTTCTCCAAGAGGTAATTAAGAAATAGCAATAATTAATCTAATTCTAACCAACAGAGCAACAAAACTGATGTATTTGGTTTGAAATTAGAATTTTGGTTTAAATCGGAAGGTGCATGTTTCAGTTACGGGGTATAACCGGGAGCTGAAGAGCATTATCATTTTGTGCCAGGGTATAAGAGAATTCTGATTTTTTTCCCCAAGATTGTCATTTGATAGACATTTGTTTTAATCTACAGAAATGTAACGTAATGGGCTATTAATAGAA
This sequence comes from Microhierax caerulescens, assembly GCA_035590215.1. Lineage (NCBI taxonomy): Eukaryota > Metazoa > Chordata > Aves > Falconiformes > Falconidae > Microhierax > Microhierax caerulescens. Next base: position 20,320,647 of record JAVJGJ010000061.1, on the reverse strand, counting down.
GTGAATTTAACACCTGTGGTGTCTGATTGGCTCAGGGAAAACCTTAGGCTTTTGTAGTATATATTTAAGCAAGGTGAATGCAGAAAATCAGTATTCAAGTAGTACAAAGCATCTGATTCTGTAATTTAATAGTAATGAGTAATTTAAATGTAATGAGGAATAGTAGTAGTATTTTCTTTTGTCTGACTTTTAGCTCATATGGTAAACATTAGCTATTAAGTTATCATAACTCAAATCACAAAAAGCTAAGGCTCCAACAGGAACTGATGCTCAGAAATGTTTATGTTCAGTATACTGTGTGGCTGAACTTTTGTTTTCTGCATAGTAATAAGGCAAACCTGCCGTGGGATAGAAAATCAGTGAAATGTCTGCACGTTGGAGACTCTGGGGTCTTCATTTCTTGACATGGGGGAATTACTTTGGTGTCTAAATACGAATTCTGGAGCCTGACTTTGGGCATTCAGACCTGAACTGAAAGTAGTGACTGTAGCTCGTGTACACCTTCAGGGAGAAGTTCTAATGAACAAAATAAGGAACTTCTTTGGTTTTAATCTCTGTGTTTCATCTGCCAATATAAGGAGACAGCAATAGCTAAGAAAGCATCTCCCGCCCCCCCCCCCTTACCCCTTTCCTTTTGGAAAGGTTTTGCTTGCCACTGAGAAAGCTAAAATGGAACATGTGTAGCTGCAGAGAAACTTAACTCGTTTTTGGCATAATGAGCTCAAACTTGATTAAATTCCTCTATTAAAACACAGCCAAGTAAGTAGCCATACAGTAATGACTGGAATGTGTCCTCAGTCTGGAAGGACTGTTGTGCACGTAGCACAGTTCAGTGTACAAGCTGATTCATTTGGACTGCTGCAGTCATGCTGAAATTCACACTGGTGCATGGTCCATGGCACACTTAGTCGTCTGCACATTTTTATATTTAAATGAAGTAATTTGCCTTTTATAATGGAATTCTGATTTTTCAAGCATGCCTCTTGAACGGTAGGCAAGGTCAAACAGCAGCTCTGTTGATCACGTCACAATGTGCTTGACAGAGATTTTTATGTTTTGCTTGTTTTATTCAGCCAAAGATTAGAAGCATATGACTTTTTCTTACCTTCCTGTTAATGTTGATAATCCTCATAACTTTTATAATCCTCATCTTTAGTAACTGGTGTTGCAGAACCTGGAAGAATAGGTTAGTCTTCTGTGCTGTGGTCTTTGGGGCAGATAAATAGAGAAGTACAAAGGAGTTACAACACTTTTTAATGGGTCTTTGACTGCTACTTCAAAATACATTTCAGGATTTACTGTAGCATCTGCCTGAACTGATCTAATCCTTTGCAAGCACCTGCTCATAATGTGTGCTACTGTTGAATTGTGTTGTGAATGAGGACTTGCAGTGATGCACCTAACAGGAGTCAAGATTTTTGTCTTTGATGAGCCTTGAAGACTAGTGACAGGATTCCTGACAAAAGTTCTTTGAAGTCTGGAGGGTTTAAGTCTGCTTTGAAATACTTTTATTTACAGTGGAAAATAACTTAGGCAATACTTGGACAGGGGGTGTGGGCACTGGGAAAAATCAAAGCTTGACTGTTTCCTGTTGGATTGATGCTTCTTTTTTAAGAAGGCTGAACAATCGTATTTTTTAACTGCTGATCTCGACAGGTCTCTGTCTGAGATGCCTTTGAATGTTTGGGGCATCTGATGTCAGATCTCTCATCTTTCCACTTTATCTTCTATGGCTATGCTGTTTATTCTCTGGTGTCTCAATGGGTCCTCCCTCTGCCTGAATTGTCATTAAATCATGGTCACATCGTGGTATGTTTGAAAAGGTATCATTTAGCTAAGGAGAGGATATAGTCCCATTGAAAAGAACAGGGTTGTAATTTTCTTGGCCTAGCACCACTGCCATAAGTAGTATGCAGATGGGCGAATTAAACCAAGTTAAGTATTTCAATTCTGGAAGCTTTTAGTTGGGTTCACAATGTTGAAACATTGTTTCTAATCAAATTTCTGTAGGTGAAATTCAGTACCTCAGTTTTACTCCCCAGGCTTTGAATGAAAAAGTAGAAATAATAAATTTTTCTCTGTTAGGAAATCAGTGTTTCTCTTAAATTCTTGATTTGTTAATGTTAAAAATAATAATCTCATCTGTCTTTCCCTGGGGGGATAACAGAACTGAGAAGAAATTGTATCTGTGCAAACATTAGGAATAGCTCAGAAACAGATAATTTGCAAAAGAATTAATTTTTTTGTTACAGTTAAATGCACTGTTGCCAAAATTAGAAAATGAAGTTATTAATGGCCTTTCTAAAAGCCTGGTTGTTTAGATTACAAACTCTTGTGATGACTGCTTTGTTTCTGAACAAACCTTTGAAAAAAGATGCCAGATGTGTGTTGGGAGAAAAGAAGGAAACACTTTAAACCAAAACCCACCCACACTGTGTGTCCCGATCTTTACCTGAAGGTTTTACTGTTTAGGGGGTTACCTTCATGAGGGCAAATTATGTATTGTGGGGGAATTAATTTCTGAAAATGTAGTGAAAATGTGGCTGTTTCACAATACAGATGTAATTCTCTGTTCTAGACAAAGTGTGTTTTCTTTTATTTTTTTTTATTTATTTTTTTATTTTTTATTTTGTTTTATTTTGTGTCTCATTAGTGATGGTGAATAAGCATTTTCTTAATAACAGATATTAGGTATTGATCTTAACTGATACAGTCTTAACTGTTAGGCATGAGTAAAGGTGAGGCTTGTTTTTGGTAAGAAAAGCATTCTGAAGGACTGCAGTGTGCTTTGTCCAACTGTCACGCCAAAGTAGGCAGAAAAGCTTTTTTCTCAAGCAAAACTCTGCAGCAGAAGCCTTAAAGGAGGGTCTGAGTTCCTCTGAGCCTGGTGGATCCAACTACAGCCCCAGCTTTGCCTCCTTGACACACTAACTTCAGAGATCTCTTCTCTCAGCTGTTTTGTACCAAGGTCAGGAAACACGTGGAGTCTGGTTCGGCATCCAGCTATCACACCTCTGTGTTGCACCTATCCACACGCTGTTCTCTCACCCTCGTTTTTCAGCTGAGCATCATGTTTCTTGTGTATTCCACAAACTTGCATACTGGTTGTAACTAGTTTCAGTTAGCTGCTTGAGAGGCAGCTGTGCCTCTTGTGTGTCTGTGACACTTCAAAGAAACAGACAGTGGAAGATATGTTTTTTTGGCTAAAACCCCTTATTTTGCAGGTAAATATGTCTACTGGTTATTTTCTGATAATACTCATGGTGGGGGACAGTTGATACAGGAAAAAAATTTGCTTTTGTTCAGTTTTTAAAAGAAGAACCATCACATTTGGTTACCAGAACAGTATCTAAGGAGGGATTGTTACAGTGGCCTTTTTATAGGAGAAATAAGTCCTTTGTGGGAGAGGCCTGTTGTTGATGAGAGATTTGTTAGAGAAAAACATTTGCAGCTTCAAAGTGAAGTGTCTGGCCAGAGGAGTGGAGAGGGGTATTGCACGTTTGCACAGAACCGGGAATTGTTCCATGCACACTTCCTTGGTCCAGGAGGGATCTTGCTTTGCTTCATGGGTTGGAGATACTAAGGTGCCCATAAATTCAGCTGAACAGTGGCACGGGACTGGCATAAAACCAGAAGACAGCCTGAAAGCACTTGTGTTCACTGTTGGTGGGTTTGTGGTCATTTTAGTAAAAATACTTCTCCCACCCTTACCAAAAATTTCTAGTAAGGCAACATATACCCTACTTGACTTCCTGATAGAAGAACGGTTTTTGCAAAACTGTTAGACACTTCTGATTTTTATCAACCTCTCTCAGGAAACGTTGCAACAATAATAGCAGCAATAACAATACATTTACTGGTTTGCAGGGCCAATAATTGCAGAACCTATTACTGCTTTACAGCCCTTTCCCCCCCTTTTTTTTTTTTTTTTTTTCTCGAATAGTGCTGCGACTTAGCTTTTCATCCATCTTCAAATGTTTGCACGTCACACCTCTAGCAACATGGTGAAAACACTTCCTGATTCTTTTGCCTTCCTCTTTTCTAATATTCTGTCTACAGATCCCTTGAAATTATTTCTCTTTCCCTGCAGATTGCTGGTTGGAGCTCCTCGGGAAAAGGCCTTTCCATCCCAACAAGCCAACAGAACAGGAGGGTTGTTCAGCTGTGACATCACATCTCCGAATACACGCTGCACACGTGTCATATTTGATGAGGACAGTGAGTTCTTCAGCGCTTTTGTTTGGGATTGAAGTGGTTGTCTGATTTTTCTTATTTGATGCAGTCCTTTCCAGAGGCAGCGTATCAGACAGGTGCTTCTGTGAATTCATACGTAATTATTTTTGCATCAGAGTAAGTTGCAGATTAACTGCTAAGATAGCGTAAGATGCTTAGATCTTGGTGGATTTGGATGTTCTTATTCTTTCATAAATTGATGTGACATGAAGTAACAGGCTAGAAGTGTTTAACAAAATGGATGTTGCCAGTGATAAAATGTACAGACACTGCCACCTGCAGGCTGTCTGATGTACTGTATGAAGTGCCTGTCCTGACAGGGACTTTAAAAAAAAAGAAAAAAGTAGCTAACTGTTAATATTTGAAGCTGTATTATGATACTCTGCAGCTGACCCGAAGATGGAGAGTAAAGAAGACCAATGGATGGGTGTAACTGTCCAAAGTCAGGGGCCAGGAGGAAATGTGGTGGTAAGTCTAAAGGACTAACTTAAAAAACATTTTGGGTCTACAGTAAATGGTTTGTGTTTCTATGCAGCTTTCTGAATGGTAAATTTCCTATGTTTACTCCAGTGATTTATTGTAAAGACTTAGATGTCTCCCTAGCAAATTAAGGCACCTGAGATTGTAAAAGCTTTAAATTACCTTATTTTTCCAACTGTGCATTAGCCTTTTTAATTTTGTAACAGTCTAGGATGGACAGTTCATTTTCAGATTGTCCACTTATTTTTTTGGTGATACACACATTGTTTCTTTTAAATACAACTGGCTACAGAAATAGGGAAAAATAGTATGATGAGGTTAGCTGTTTTTCAAGATGATCAGTGTCACTTCAGCTTTCATAAGGGACTTTGGCCAGGTTGCTCCTATGAATTAATATGGCCATTGCACTGCAGTAAGGCTACGAGGTATTTGTTATATTATACAATACAGAGAGAAAAAGTTCTCAGGCGTTGCCAGAGAATGTTAATTTTTAAGCTCTTTTTTTAGTTAAATAAAACTCATGGTGCTGCAGGATACCAGCTGCATCATAAAATGTGTGTTCAGTGAAGCTCCCCCATTTAATTGTATTCTTCCAGGTTAATTTTCACTTCCAAAACTGGAGGCAGGTGACTTCAGGGTGTGAATCTGGAGTTATTTAAGGATATAGAGGCAGTAATAACTTGTTTCAGTCTGCCTCAGAACCCAAAGAGGGAAAGAGCAGGCAGAAAAAGGCCTGGCCTTTGAATCATCAACTAATGCTGTCTTGTCTTTTCTGAGAAGAAACTTTTATTTGTAAGTGGGAAGTGCGCTTATGCAGATGAGGTGTGGGCAGCCCGAAGGTGACTGTGCAGCAGGGCAGCACTGCAGTGCTCTAAGTGTGGAGCAGCTGGGTGTTTGCTTAATATTTAAGCCTTGATAGGAAGCATAGGAAAAGTATGCCTGCTGAGAAACCTGGCTCGCTTGTGCTCTTCACACTCCTAGTACAACTGGTTCTGCAAACCCCACTGCTGGCAAAGGGGTTTGATTGCTCCCTTTCTTTTTACAATGGTTTGGTGTTTTGGTGGTTACACCACTTAACCTTTTAGACTCTTCACCTGGGAACAGAATTCTAATCAAATATTTAACACAGAGGATGAACAGCTGCTAGGTTAAGGAACAGGTTGTTCTCAGTGCTGCTGCTCTGTCCCAGTGACAGTTATCCCCCAAGTGGAACATCCAACATAGGAAGTAGGAACAACTTCCCTCCCCTTCCCTGGAAGAGCATTCAGCCTCTGCTTTATGGCACTCTTCTGGAAGGGGTGAGTTCTGAATAGTCTCAGCTAGATGGTAGGTGAACCAGCTTCTCGTGTCCTACACAGGCATGTAAGTCATTTAACTCTTGACAGCCATGGGGAAATGCAGCCACTTCTTCCTTTACGAGAGATAGGGTGGTTCTCTCCTTACTTCCTGAGAGAGAGGGATTAGGTATCAGGGAAGGCTTTAGGGCTAAAAAGCCTAATTCCTACAGAGAAGAAGGGATTTAACCGTGCAGCCTTCTGTGACCATGAAGCTGGTTGCTCTGATTTGTATCCATCGATGCCCAACTTTTCCCATATGTTGCCCATAGGGAATGGTGGACTCTCTCTGCGTTGCAACACGGATGTGTCTACAAGGTGACTTACAGCATTGCTAGCATGAAGTATTGCTAATGAGACCAGCCTTCTTTGATGACTCGCATACAAACATACAGAAAGCATCACTTATTATTTCTTCTATCTTGCAGACATGTGCACATCGCTATGAGAAAAGGCAGTATGTAAACACAGTGCAGGAAACCCGGGATATCATTGGAAGGTGCTATGTGCTGAGCCAGGATCTTACTATTAAGGATGATATGGATAACGGAGTGTGGAGTTTTTGTGATGGCCGTTTGAGAGGCCATGAGAAGTTTGGCTCCTGTCAGCAAGGTGTTGCTGCTACTTTTACTAGAGACTATCATTATATTGTGTTTGGTGCCCCAGGCACTTACAATTGGAAAGGTACGACCTGGCTTCCTTCCAGCCTCCCCTTCCCATTTCCTCTGAGGTTGCTCACAAGGGTTGCATCCTATGTTTTTTTTGGGTGGGTGTTTTTTTTTTTTGTTTGTTTGTTTTTTTGAGGCGGGAGGATGCTAGGATATAATGATTTTTACCCTGTTTTCACAAAATGCTATGCTGCTATACCGAAAGTATTTACTGAAGTTCCTTTAAATATTTTTGAGGGACTACTTATGAATGGATAATGGAACTTTGCGCATATGTACAGCAAAAATTTTCCCTTACTAGTCTTAATCTTATGGTGGGATTGAGTGCTTGTTTTGAGACTTCCATACTGGAAAAAAGTACTAAATTAATTTAAAGTTATTTGTCCAATCTTTTTTCCTGCATTTAAGCAAGTATTAGATAGCTACACTGAGATCTTTGTTTATCCTGCAGTATTCTCCACTTTTGAAGTCTACGGAAAGTAGTTCTTCCCAAATTAAATACTGGAGGATTGCAGGAAGGTAACAGAGCAATACGACATGTATTTGTATCTAAATCCATGGATATCCATGTAAAATTTCATGGGTCATCTGTCTGCCTAAAGAGCTAAGTACTCAATATCATCTAGGAGATACCCTGAAATTTAAGGGGAAAAAACCCCATAGATTTTCTCTGTTAGTTTATATTGAGAAGCATCTAAACAGCCAGCTCAGTCTCTTCTTTTTAAAGTAATTTTTCCTGTTGCACTTCATTACACCAACAGCTGCAAGTACTTCCCCCTTTAGAACATCTGATCTCAAATTATTATGGGTTTTTTTCCCCTTGTACACCTGTGCCTGCTATATGAACCATGCAAAATCTTTAAGCTCTGGCACAAGGTGTACTTTACTGGAAACTTAATCTTGCACGTATCGTCAACAAAATCTAACCAAGTTGAAACAGCATATTGAGTTCAGATGCTGCTTTACTTCAATCGCAGAGAAGTGCTATGACAGTGTATCAATCATAAGAGTACTCTTTTGTATCATGGGAAAACACGTTTGTGCTGGCCAACATGTTAAATACACCTGTTGATAAAAGGGAAGCACATGCTTTATTGAACAATAGCTCTTTTCCCCTTAAATAATCTTTTTTAAATATATCACTGTTGTTTGTCATAGCTGAACAGTAATTTTTTTTTTTTTTTTTTTTGGTGTGTATTCCTGTGTACTTACCTTCCTTTTAAGTGAGGCTTTATGAGCTTAAGAACTGTGGGATGAGGGTGGTTCCTGACTAAGCCAGTCTCATGTTTTTGTTGAGAATTTTTTTAGTATCCCATGTTTTTCAGATCACTGCATGACCTCTCTGTAGAGCAGTGTGAGAGCATCACCTTTAGAAAACCCTTTCACCCAGTGCACTGTTCTGTGTTTGTCCCATTTAAACAGCAGTCACTATCTCACTCATGGTAGTTAATGTAGTTTGGAACCATTTATCTGTTATTTTTCTCCCTTGCCATTCATTTGCTTTTATTTTATCATTTCATTTCTTCAGGGGTGGTTCGTGCAGAGCAAAAGAACCAGACATTTTATGATCTGGGTATCTTTGATGATGGGCCTTATGAAGTTGGTGATGAGAGCCGCCAAGATAAGAATCTAGTTCCTGTTCCAGCTAACAGTTACTTAGGTAGGATTAAGTAAACATATGGTAAATTTCTTTAGGCTTCTTAAACATTTGTGATCCCAGTCCTGGTGCAACGGTACGAAATGGGAGGAGAAAATCCTTCATTTGTGGACCCTGTAATGTGTTAACCATTTTGGATAATTCACATCTCCCTCTATGATTATGGGCCAGTTTTAAGTGTAAGATGATAGTCTGCTGAGGTAGCTAGAAGAGCTGCTAATGTAATGAGAGGTTTAAGAGCTGTGATGAGGACCTACAGATTCTCAGGGGGCGATTATAATCGCTCTGATGGTTAAGTACTGCCATGTGGTATTGGAAAGTTTATCAAAATTTGAGTTTCTGGATGTAACTGCTAAGACTGCAGTTTCTCTGTCCTGGTAGGTGAGTGCAGTTTGTTTATTCTTCAAATTTTTAAAAACTTCCTGGCCTTTTTACAGGCCTTTAAAACCGTGTAGTATGAGTAGTGTTTTTATATTTTGTGTGTGTGTGTGTGTGTGTGTGTGTGTGTGTGTGTTGCAGCAGGCGACTCTCCCGCATTTTGTGTGCACACAAAAGCAAAGCCATGTCCTTAGGCCAGTGGATGTTACTGTACAACAGTGAGACACGTTGGTGCAGAGAAAAGGCTATGCCACACTTCTGGAAAGGCCTCAAGTCTAAAGTGTAAAGAACCTTTCTGTTCTAGTGCAGATTTCTGTGGGGTACCGATCCACTGCTTTTGGCACATGCACAAATACAGTTCTGGTAACTTGAAACTGGAATTTCTGTGTAAGTGGTGGGAAGCTGAACAGATAGGAAGGGTATCGCTAATATAAAAGGTAAAAGCAAGTCAAGAAAAGAGCCAACTTAGAGCTATCTGTTAGAGGAAATAGTAATTACTGGGTGTAAAAAACCCCAAAACAAAACCCAAAGCATCACAAGATACCAAACCCCCCAAAAACCCTAAGAGCTTATGTTAGAAAGACAAGCTGATTGCCTCTTCTGGCGAAGTAAGAATTGGCAAGGTGAGGAGTGCTGCGGAGGCGTCTTTTCCTGCGAACACAGCAATACTGACTTTTTGCAGTTTCATGCCAAATGCATTTATCTCCTAACGTAAGTGCTGCCCTTGATTTGTCACAATCAAAACCACTTCCAGGCACACCTGCTGTTCCCTGGCATTGCTGTTCCCTCTGTTTAGACAGTAAATAAACATGGTTATAGCTGCTTTGCTTAACTGCTGTTTTTTTCTCTTCAATCTTTCGCTCGTGTTTACAGGTCTTCTATTTTTGACAGCTGTATCTGATACTCACCCAGATCAGTTTGTATACAAAACATTGCCTCCCGGCATACAGGTGGACAGACCGGTGGATGTAATGATGAATAGCTACTTAGGTTTGTGACCACCTGAGGTGGCAGCATCTGGTCAGACATAATCTTCAGACCTTTGACATGATCCTCTCCCCTCCATCCCCCCTCACCTCAAATACACCACAAGTAAAAGCATGTAAAAACAGGGGTTCGGATGAAGAGGAGCTTGAAAAATAACACAGCTGATTTGCTATGCGTTACTGCAAACCCTCTCATCCATCCCCCAGATGGGACTTCCTGAATTTTTCTGAAACTGTCTCATGGTGAATTGCTGTAATTGAGAATTTTCATAGTAGTGGTGAAGTGTTTCAGAAGGGAGATTTCTGTCTGCTGGCTAGTGTCTTTCTTCCTTGCAATGTGTGCCGTTTTCTACTTTGACCTTTATTGGCTATGTTGGTATATGCAGTATATTCTTTCAACTCAGTTTTTCATCTATTTTAAGATGTATTGATTTCATAAAGAATGTGTAAGACTAAATTGATTTGAATGCGTTCTTTAGGGCTGCATTAAATCAAAATGCCAATTTCACCATTACTGTGTAAGGTGATTCTCAAATGCTGTCTACATCACCATGTAAAATACTGTGCGTGTGTGGTGCATTTTGCATGTTTGCAGTAGAGTGATACCGACGGGTACTGAGGAAGTTTTACAATAATTTTGTCAGAGGTGAAATACTCGAGCTATATTCAAGTGGTAAGATGTAGTCATTTCTAAGCTGCTGTGCTTAAAAATGGCCTTGTATTTAGTCTTCATGAAAAGTAGACCTGAGTGAGTAATGAAATAACAGATTTTATGGGGGAAATACTTAAATGTAATGTATGGAGGAGTGTCAGCTTGTGAATAAAAGTATATATGTCAGTATCCACCAGTCCAAAAGGAAATGGAGCATTCCCAGTATATCACACTCCGTTTTAGACAAAACTTGCATTTGATATACCACTTTAATATAGTTAGGGGAATTTATTTTTCCTATTAACAATACAAGCTGTTAGTTTGTTTGGTTTTATTTTCTTTTTCTTTCTCTGTTAAAGGTTTCTCTTTGGACTCTGGTAAAGGAATTGTCTCCCAAGATGAGATGACCTTTGTGTCTGGTGCCCCACGAGCCAACCATAGCGGAGCAGTTGTTTTACTGAAAAAAGAGAAGAATCGGAGAGCACTTTCCCTCGAGCACATGTTTGAAGGAGAAGGGCTGGCCTCTTCTTTTGGCTATGATGTTGCTGTTGTGGATCTCAACAATGATGGGTATGACCTTGGTTAACTCGTGCTGCCTTTATAGTGAAGGATCCTGATCTGGTTTATTTCTGCTTTGGTTTCCCACAGTAGAAATACAAGGAATGCCAAATCCCACCTTCCTTGTTTTGCTGGAGGAAATGGAGAGCATTGCAGAGAACCAGTCAGGACATAGTCTGTGTTTCTAATTATAGAAAAGAGTTTTATTTAAATTTAAACAAATAGTGTAAACAAAGAAAGTAGAAACAAATCTCATATGCAAAGGTTGCCCTAGAAGATCCTTGCATGTTTCGAAGGGCAACCTTTGATAATCGCCTTGTGCCATCAGCAGAGCTGTTGTTGCCTAACCAGTTTAATGTACTTTTTATAGTCTTTGTCCAGCAGCTTTTTGGCTAGCTGACCTCGAGACCACAATCTGAGCCGTTATTTTCCACCATTCTCCTGTAAAAGCACTGTGGGTTTTTTCCCTTTAAGATGGCAGGACATTGTTGTTGGAGCTCCGCAGTATTTTGACAGAAGTGGAGATATTGGCGGCGCTGTGTACGTCTACATTAACCAGCAAGGCAGATGGGAAGGAGTGAAACCTATCCGCTTAAATGGAACCACTGACTCCATGTTTGGTCTTGCAGTTGAAAATGTTGGGGACATTAATCAGGATGGATATCCTGGTGAGTGAAAAATTATTACAATAAAAATGTGTGTGACTTTTTGCTAATGCCAGACTTGGGACATCCTGCCCTTATTATCATTGCAAGCTGCAGAAAGAGTAAGAATGATTTGAGATATTGCGACTTATTTTCAACAGATATTGCAGTGGGGGCTCCATATGATGGTTTTGGCAAAGTGTACATTTATCATGGATCCAAGAATGGAATAAATACAAAACCAGCACAGGTAACAAAATAACTTTTACTATATATCATCAGTCTTTCACAAAATTAAAGGAATGACTGAGCTATCCATTTTTTCCCTTGCCACTACCATGAAGTGGGGCGGTGGGTATGCAGAAAAGGCACAGGACCCTTCCAGGATTGCACTGCTGACCAGAAAAATTAGGAATTCTTCATTTTAATACACATTTTTCTTTCTGGGGCAGTCCTTTGGCACCAGAAATACATAGAGAAGGAAAAAGACATGTAGATACATAAGGTTAGTTTTTTTGAAAGACATTTGAGGATTGGAAAATAATTAGCTTCTTTATTTTCTCTTTTCACTACTACTACTTCACTTTCTTTTTTAATAAGAAATGTTTATGCCTTTTTCTTTTTTTCTTGAGGACCACTGTGTTCAGTTGGCAAGGTGAGAATGGAACTTGATTACACTTCCTAGAACACTTTCTAGAATGCTTTTTCAGTTTCAAGTGCCTATACTGCACAAATACTAGGAGTAAAGATAAGCTAGGCAACATTTCTATGCAAAACAGTCGTTTCTGGTACTCGCTGCTATCGTGAAGTAACTTCTTGGAAGAAAAGCAAATCATCTTGGCACTTCAGTGTCATTTACCTGAACACAGAGGTCCTATTTCCTTGTATCATCTCTCTCTTTTTTTTCTGACAATAAGACAGTGATGTTCACTTACTTCACTTTTATAGCTTTTAAATGTCTGAATTCCCTCAATCTGTTTGTTCTTTAGATTCTCGATGGTGAAAAAACAGGCACCAATTTCTTTGGTTACTCTATTGCTGGAAACATGGACCTGGATAAAAATTCCTACCCTGATATTGCTGTTGGTTCCCTTTCAGATTCTGTATCTGTGTTCAGGTATTATATACAGAACTATAACTAATTACACCAAAGTTTTGGGTTTGGTTTTAGTTTTTTAAAAACAAACTGCTTAGAAGTAGCAAAAAGGTGCTTGGGCTGGAGTGTATTTTTCCTTCTAGAAGTTGGAAGTTCCATAAATTAGTTTGTTACTTTACCGCCCTCCTCTTATTGAGAAGCTGCCTTACAGTCAGTGCAGGGTGAGGGGGTGAATGTGGACAGTCACTGTGGAGCACTGATGTGTGCAGTGCACCTGGACCCCAGCTTTGTCCTGTGGTCGCATACTTGGATGCCCATGTCTTTGGATGGATTAAGGGTGATAAGTAATTCTTTTGCCTTAAGGAAGGAGAAGTTAACTGATACATTTGTTAGAGCTTTTTTCCCCCTGCTCTACTGAAAATAGAATAAAACTAAACCAAACCCCTCTTTCATAGCTGCGGATCCAAAAGCAGGGAGGCATACAGTCTTGCTGAGGTTGCAGTGGGGCCCATGAAGCCCTGCAGATAGGATCCTTTTGGATTTCTGTAGCACGTGCCTTCATTGGAGATGAGGCCACGGTCTTTTGCAGACCTCTGCTTTGTTTCCAGTTTAATGTACTGATAAGCTGAATCACTAGTAGTGAGCAGGAAGGGGACTGTCTCCTCCTCAGAGCTGTGAGTGCTGCATCAAATTCAGGTCTTTGGTGGTTGCTGTCAGTCCCAAAGGAGGAGAGGCAGAAACTCCAAACTGCTTATCTCGACTCTGGGGATGCAAACAACTCTGCCTTTCAAGCAGACAACCTTTCCTCCAATTTCTTTGATGATCCCATTTCCAAGGGTGTATTGTATCTGTGTACATAATTGAAACGTTCTTGGATAACTCTGAGACAACACCCAACAACAAAAACAACTCACATTGCTTGTTGAAGAGAACAGAGTAGGTGGAAGGAAAGTTGGTTAGTTATTAAGTGTTCTGCTTACTCAAAAGGAGCTTTAGTAATTTCTTGGTAAGGGCGGTACAAAAACTTCTACAGAGGTGAGAACAAAAACCTTTATGGTGACTGTTCCGAACAGTGAAAAGGGTGGGCGCTTTTTTAAAAAGAAATTTGCTAGAAAAGGAGGAGGTGCCTTAACTGGCCACTTTAAACAAGCCTGAGATGCTTTGATGAGAGTGGGATCAGCTCAATTAATTTGTTAGTGTGAACTGTGTTTTCTTGTCCTTTCCAAGAGGGAAGAGAAGGCAGAAGTTGTCAGGCTGAATTGTGGTTACAGCCTACTTACAGAGGAGTCAGGAAATGAGAACACCATCTCCCACAGGGACCCAGGCTCCAAATTAAAGTTGTTGCAAGCATTAACGTGAATGAACTTTAGTACCTACAGTTGTTCACAGGGGCTGAATTACCATTGTGGTGGGAACCATGACTTTGAATTTTCTATTTTTTTTAATGTGTATAAAATGACAACTGCAGCATCACATTAACGTACCCTGCTTCCCTGTCAGGCATTTAATACAACTGTGTTTTGTGACTTGCTTTGCTCAGCTATGAGTAGTTTAATGTTGTTTCTAACCATTATAAAAGCTAAACTATGTTTCTTGGGGTGTCTTTGCTGCAAATCAGCGCAGGCATGGAGGGCATCTGGGATTCACATGAATTATTTCATTAACCTTAACAGAAACTTTTCCTTCTTCTTTTCCCCCTTCTTTTCACTCCCTGTTTTTTGCCCAAATGAAGATCTCGGCCTGTGATAAGCATTAGAAGAAGCATTACAGTACAGCCTGACAGAATTGATCTAAAGAAAAAGAACCCTGAGGACCCTAGTGAAATATGGTAAATTAAAAAAAAAACCCCACCACAAAACAATATCAGAATCCTCGGTCTATTTCAGTTAGTGATGATGTTAAAGTGAAAGGGATATGACAGTCTTGTGGGTTAAGCAGATGTATCTGCATGTGATCATTTTGACTTCTTCAATTTGCTATGACTACTGTGCTAAAAGACAAGGTGTGGAATATATTCTGTTCATAATGTCCATTTTTGAAAATGAATGTCACTTTGTGACTTAAGTGACAAACTTTAGTACTTCTAACACTTACATGTATCTTCACTTGAACAGTTTTCTCATGAGTAGATGCAAGAGCAAATGCCAGAAAATACTTTTTTCTTATAGCTTATTAACCATTTTTTCTTGCTTTGTAATTCAGTTTAATAAGCAGTAAATTACTGTTCTGGCATGAAAACCACAGTCATAAGACTGACAGTATCAGTCAGTGGACTATTAAAACTTTTCAGTCTGTCAGACCATGCTGTATTGAAGTGAATACCAATTTCTTGACAATTTTTACAGGATGGATGTGAAAGCATGTTTTCAATACACCGCAAACCCCAGTGATTTAAATTCAAGAATAAGTAAGTTTTGAAGAGAAATATTTTTGATCTGTTTATCACATGGTTTGTTTTTTGTTTTCTTCCTAATGGAAGAATAGTACTGAAATTATAGTGGCTTATCTGGGACTTTGACTGTCAAGTGTAAACTGTGACTCGTACCAAGGTCAGTCAGCTGTCACGCTATCTGTATTTATTGTTACGTGTATTTAGAGTCATGCTGGTGTGTTAGGAAGTTCTGTGGTAGTTTTATAGGTAATACAGCTGCCAGTGAACAGCTGCCACACAGACCAAACCCATTTTGCCTCTCTAGGTTACTGCTGCTTAAGAAAACAGTTCTAAAAGCCCATTTTATGTATCATTAGTAAGCATTATTTCTTACTAGAGTCTTACCCTAGAAAACAGCATTCTGTATTCATGAAAATGATTTTGTAGAAATCAGTAACTGAAATAAAAAAAATCTTTGTACTAACAGGAGCCTGGAAGACTGTGCCATAAATATAGTTACAAATGTAAAGTGTTAGTTTTCTCTTGTCTCCTGTTTTTCTCTTGTTACAATGCTGCTGTTACTACACCTCAGAAAACTGTTAAGATTTTGAGATGAAATGAAAAGAATTTTAAGCCCAAACCTCCTTCTCCTCCAGTCTTGATGTTCTCACTTACTTCTAAAGTCCATAGGATGTGCCTGAATAGGGTCCTGGTCCTTCAACAGGTCAAGTGCTGCCAGCTCTCGGGAGGCAGCTCACGTGTGCCTGTCTGCGTGCTCCTGAGCCCCGGCACACTTGGTGCTGTTCCATCCTTGCAACATTGCACTGAATACAGAGATAATGAAAAGAGGCACAGAGTTCAGATCTATCAAAACACGCCTCAGCATACAACTAGAAAGCTCTAGTCACACTTCTGCTTTCAGTATTAAAATTAACAGTGTACCTTGACCTCAAAACCCTGCTGGCTGCTTAGGTGCCCTTTGGGACAAAACAGACATGGCTTACCAAGGTCTGTGTCTCTGCTCTACTGGCTCCGCAGCAGCAATTCCAGCTCCAGGGGGTGGGTACGCCTTTGGCTCAGAAGTTCCCTTAGATACATGCACAGGGTACCCTCAACTGGAGAGGGACAAAACTGACAGATGGAGAAGGTTTTGTAAATAACGAAAACAGCTTGTGAAGCCCAGCACTGGCTGAAACAGTCCTAGAATAATGTTGTAAGATAATACCTGGGGGAATTAAAAGTTCTTTTTGATAAGGCAAGGGTTGTTTTGTATAGTGACCTACTTTATTTCTCCATATAGAGATCAACTATACATTTGAAGCAGAAAACGAGAGGAGGCAGTTAGGCCTGCCGTCCAGGGTACGGTTTAAGGACCACCTGTCCGATCAGTTTACTGCAAGTACAACCCTAAGGGGGCAGAACTCAAAAGAGTGTGTGACAACCAAGCTTGTACTGCAGGTAAGGCAGCGCATTTCATTTTTATTCCATTTAGATACATTTAAACCAAAACCGTGCTCTTTTTTTCAGCCTCATGGTACCTTTATATGTAACTCAAAAGTCACATGAAATATAAAGCTTCAAAACTAGAAAACAGCTGTAGTTAAGTAGCATCTTACTATTCCCTGCACACATGCTGCTTCTTCCTGTTGCCTTTCTCACAAAGTGTGAATAAAAGCTGTAGCCACTGCAGCATGCTCTGGAGGTCAATAGAGCTGAACTAATTTAGAACAACAGAGATGGAATAAATGCCAAAAATGGAGAGCTGTTTCCAACAGAAGTAACTGTTACAGAATTTAACAGTGTGACTGGCTAGGAAAAGAATTTTAATCCATGGGTTTCAGAGGGGATAAATGGGCAGGGCAAGAAAGCTTGCTACGTGCTGTACTGGCCCTTAAAAGTGGCATTCCAGCAGCTGCTGAACGAATTCTCTATCTGTGGCTCCGCACTAATGAGCCAGCCTCCAAGCTTGCTTTTGGCCACAGCCAATTAAAAAGCTTGAAATTATGCAGTAGAATCATAGAATTGTTTGGGTTGGAAGGGATCGTAAAGATCATCTCGTTCCAACCCCTGCTGTGCGCAGGGACACCTCCCACTAGACCAGGTTGCTCAAGGCCCCATCCAGCCTGGCCTTGAACACTTCCAGGGATGGGGCATCCCCAACTTCTCTGGGCAGCCTGTTGCAGTGTGTGATTTTACTACTGTAGTGTGAATTTCACTTGCCTGAGTTACTATCTGTTGCTCCTAGGAATTCTTGAGGGTGATGAAAATGATGAGATTGGGAAGCCGTTAAAACAAACAAACAAACAAAAGACAGTAGGGCTGGGCTCCTTGTGTTCTTGCACGTTTCTAGGAAATGCTGCATTTCTGTATAGTGAGTGGTTTTAATACTGCAAAATGTAGCAAAAAAGACTTTTTGTTTTACTGCTTGTTCTAAAATCTGTATCAAAAGCTAGTTTCTTCTCTGGACTGTACACTAACTGTGCCATTTAAAATATTTTTAACAGGAAAAAATTAAAGATAAGCTACGCCCTATTCCGGTATCAGTCAGTGTTAAAGTTGCTGGCTTGGAGTCTAGCTCACCTTCCACAAGAAAAGAGAGAGCACTTCCGGATCTTATACCAATTCTAAATTCAAATGAATCTGAAACAAAGACCACAAAAGTAAGCCTTTGCTATCACATTTTCCCATAAATCTGCACTTTGATACATCACTGAATTTTAAAGACTGTAGAAAGCTAAATTATGACTGAAGGAAATACCTGGGGTGGCGCTGGACTTGTAACTACTGGCTTAGATTTTGTATTTTGTTTAGGAACTTGTTACAAAATGTTAGGAACTAGATCCTGTTTCTTTTGCAACAAAAGTGAAGATGGTATAGCTGCTAGGTTTTTTTTCCTCTGCCCAACAAGTTTAGGAGGGAATGGACTTTTGAGTAAAAATGGAAATCCATCATCTCCTGCTGTGAACATTTGCCCACATGACAAAATAACGCACAGTCTAACTCTTCCATGCTTAGGATGCTGTGTAACAGTATTAGAGCTCTGCAGCAGTGAAGTAAAAGAGAAGGAATATCTCAGGTAAAAGATCTCATTTCCTCAGTGCTCATTGAAGAATCAGCCTTAAGGATGTTTTTCCTCATTAGAAGTGTACCTCTCACTTAGAATTATCTAACTTTGCCTTTTAGTCACATTTAAAGTTCTAAATTACCAGCTTCAAGGGCTGTGTCTCACAAAGGAAAACTCTATTGACAGGCAAGAAGTAAAGAGTCAGGTTGAAATCTTACTCTACCAGGAAAGTGTCTCCTGTAGATGTTCCCTGTAGATGCTTTATGCAGTGCACATCGGAAATCTTGTTTTAAGCTAGTATCATGTGGCATGCAGTAAAAGTCCTTTGGTTTTATTTAGGTGGAGTTCTTAAAAGAAGGATGTGGAGAAGACAATGAATGTCACAGCAATCTGAAACTTCAGTACCGGTTTTGCGCTAGAGAAGGAAATGAAGACAGATTTACTTATTTACCGATGTAAGCCTAGATTAATGCATTGCTAAAATTCCAGTTATGAACAAGTGCTTAAAAGAACTTTCAGGAGAGGGTTTTGGGAGGTAGAGCAGCTTTGTTCCGTTAGTCTGACAAACACAGCCCTGTGTAGTAGTAGTGCTGGTCTGTCAGGGTGAGGAAGGTGGGGGAGTGGGGATGAGCTTGGTGGTAAGAAGGCATACAAAGTTGGCACAACTGTGCACCTGTGGGCTAAAAGTTAGAAAAAAAGTTTTCTAACCGCTGGAGAAATAAGATTCTAAACCAGCCTTGCAAGTAGTCTGTCTGCAATACTGTTAACTATTTTCGAGATGAAATTCGATTGTGGGTATGACAGGCTATAGTCTGGCAGCCTGAGACAAGCAGTTACAGAGAAGGGAACAGAGAAATCAATTCACCATAGTGCACACCTAACACCCTGCTGCATCCCTCCCCCCTGGAGGGCTAGTGAAATGAGAAAAGAGGTGTAAAACAAACAAAAGGAAGTGAGGTGACTGACTGTTGATGGTCACCTTTAGCAGTGAGTGCCACAACCTGACTGAAGCCACAACCGTGTATACCTTACAAGAAAATGTAGATCCAGTAGATTTATTCAGAGAAAATTCATGCTATTAAACATAAGCCAGATGCAAGTGGCCCTTCAGAAATACTGTAAAGTCATGATTACTCGAGGGGTGTACCAGTTTGTTCTACCCTGTCAACTGCGGGCTGCTTTCAGAGGCAAAATACTGGTCTGGGAAAAAAACCCTATAACCATTCATGTGTTTGTGGTCTTACAGTAGCTCTTCCCTGATAGAGGGAATTGAATTTGGGTAAACCATAGCGAGAAGCAAACTTCTGTACATGTTTGTTTTCCTAATGCACACAACCCTGTATACTCCATTTCTGCAGTGAAAATGGCATGCCAGTGCTTGTTCTGAAAGATCAGAAGGATATCGCCCTGGAAATAACGGTGACAAACAGTCCATCTGATGCAAAGAATCCACAAAAAGATGGTGAAGATGCATATGAAGCTAAACTAATTGCAACTTTTCCAGACAGTCTGACGTATTCTGCATTCAGAGAGATGAGGGGTTATCCTGTAAGTATTTTTAAGAGAAAAGATGTTCAATTTTTAAAATATTTTCAGCATATTTTTTACTTCTAAATGTATTTTGTTTAATCAGGAGAAACAGCTGACATGTGGTGCTAACCAGAATGGTTCTCAAGCGGAGTGTGAACTTGGAAATCCTTTCAAAAGAAATTCCAATGTAAGTTGCACCTGTTTTACTCAAGCTATAAAATCCTGATTGCATGTGTCCAAAGTTTCTGTGTGTCATACCTGGAAATTTGATTTGGGTATGTCCTTTTAACTCTAGAGCTTGATGGTGTATTTTTTACAATATTGCATGTATTAATATATTTTATAAAATTTTATACATATTTCATAGATGTTCTTTCTTGTCTAGGTAACCTTTTATCTGATCTTAAGTACCACGAAAGTTAATGTTGATACAACGGACTTGGACATTAATCTGAAGTTGGAAACGTAGGTTTTCTTTGTGCATGCTATGTTTTTATATACAGTTGTACGCATTTTGAATTAACTTCTTAGATTCACAAAAGCAATTTCACAGTAAAGTGGAAACTGCTGAATTTGTAAAATAAACAGCATTGTTTCCTTTTCGTTTTAGAACAAGCACTCAAGTTAATTCGACTCCAATTACAGCTAGTGCTAAAGTGGTTCTTGAATTGCTTTTATCACTCGCTGGGTAAGTGTTGATAGTGTAACAAATGGGGGGGGCTGGGGATGACGGTTTTTCTGCAGATTTCATTAAAATCTGATTTTTCTCCTTCCCCACCCCCAACGGAAGAGTGGCTAAGCCTTCTCAGGTATATTTTGGAGGTGACATCGTTGGTGAAAGTGCTATGAAATCTGAAGATAATATTGGAAACCTCATAGAGTATGAATTCAGAGTAAGTAGTTTAGATTAATGTCAACAGCTGCTTTTAATCAAATGAACAGCTTCTCTCTTTAGGCATACAAATACTTGGAAAAGTTGCTGGGTTTGAAATAGGCTTTTCTTGTCCCAAAATCTTGACTTCCTGATCAGAACATGCAGTCTAACTGCAGAACGGAGCTTCTTTAGGCCTTGATGTTTTACAGTCCTGTGTTGAGGAAGTGGCCTGAGGCTGGCTGTACGCATTTTTCCAGAGCAGTTTGTGCACACTCAGCTGTGCAACACAAACCCCTGTGCAGGCAGGGAACAAAACTTAAACCCAGGAGCCCATCTGTGGCATGTCCTGGCATGAGCTGATGCACACAGGCAGGGAGTGTACGTGCTTACTGCATGCAGGACTGAGCAGGTACAAGACGACACTGCAGGAGCCACTGTGAATTGTAGGTCTGTGGCACTCTTTTGGTCTTCCGCCTCACAAATAAATCAAGAAGCTGAGAGAGACGATTTTGGTTCTGTAAAAATTCTGTTTATCAGCAAGAGAGTTGCTTTTCCTGCATCACTCACACAAGCCCTGCTGTCTTTGTACATTGTAGCTTGTCAGGATTCACATCCTTCTCTTTCAGCCCTTCACTTGTTACCTGCAAGCATGTATTAAAGTAGAAGCAGATAGAATATCTGTTTTAGAACTTGCTGTCGTAAATGGTAATGCTAAGAAAGCAAAAAAATAGGTTGGGAAATAACTCCCACGCTTAAAAGAGCAAGAGCTGGTTATCTTTCTGTGTCAAGAGTTCCTCATAAACTTGCAATTTGCCTCAGTTATGTAACAGAATTATTTGTTAACTCTAAATTGGAGTTGTTGTTTCCCATTAAGGTAGATTTCTAAAAATCAACAGCTTAGAAAGTTCACGTTGAGCTATTTTAATACTTGTTTGTTTAAACTACTTACTTGCTACCCAAGTGTGCTAGTTGTATCATATGCTTTGCTTTATACTCTGTGTCAGCTCTCTTTCATCTGGCTGTTACCAGTGTGTGCTTAAAACTTGCCCAAGTCAGTAACAGTTTCAATCAAGAACAGATTATCTTTAAAAAGTATTTCAGAGTTTAAAGAATGTTTGTTTTAACAGGTAACTAACTTGGGCAGACCACTGAAAACATTTGGTACTGCTTCCCTGGACATCCAGTGGCCAAAAGAAATTAGTAATGGCAAATGGCTGCTCTATTTGATGAAAATAGATTCCAAAGGCTTGGAAAAAGTCTCCTGTCAACCCGAGAAGGAAATCAATAGTTTGCGTGTTGCGGTATGTTACCCTGTCTTCTGTTTATGAATTAATACAACATGAAGGCACTGCAGCATGTGATGAGCTTGTCTCCAGTTGGGTTTTGGGGTTTTTTGGTGAGCAACGTAGCAAGTGTTAAACTTATTAAGAGACTTAGTTAATGAAGATAATATGCTGAAGGGGAGATGCTGTGTCATGGTGACTGTTTTTGCAGTGGGCACTGCTGTCATATGCTCTTACAGGCTGACACTGCTGATTGCTTTAGCAAATGTCATCAGCATTATCAAAATCTGATCGAGTTCTTACACGGAAGACAATGAACAACAGTAAACATCTCCCCAGCCTGGGTGAATTCCATGTACTTTTTAAGAGAGAAGGGGCTTGCACTTGAATTTACTTATTTGCAACAAATCCAAGAAAAAGAATTTCTGAAGCAAGTTTTATAGCCCTTCATTGTGCCTATCTAGCAAAATTTTTTTCCTAAACCCTAAACCTTTCTTTTCTTTTTTTTTTTCTTTATATAATCTTAAGATTATAATTTTCACCATTAAAACTGCAGGCACACAAACCCATTCTTGTCAGATCACTACATTAGTTAGTAAAACTTTCAGTGAGTGTAATTAAAAACAAGTTTTAAAACCATGCACATACTTTAGCACAGTCTTACTTATAGCCCAGTAACATTAATAACCTTTATATAGAACAACAGTGGAAATAACATTGAAAGCTTTATAAATCTAAACCCCTCTTGACCTGTTAAAGAACGTAGTCAGTTGACCTTTCTTTAGGTAATCTCAAATTCTAGTAATTGTCCTGAATCTACCATTAGAAATAAATGTAGAAAACAAGTATGGATATAGAATGATGGCACTCATGTGCTGATCTTGGAACAAGAAAACACTCACTGCTGATTTCTGTGCTTGCAAGGGGCAAGAATTAAGAGATACTTATGATAAACTACTAGAACTATTCTTGCTCATTTTCTTTCTTCTTTTTAGGAATCCCATAATTCAAGAAAGAAACGTGAGGTTGCAGAGAGGCAGATTACAGATGGCAAGACGTTTTCTTTATTCTCAGAAAGAAAATACAAAACCTTGGTAAGCATATTACACTGAGTAGTCTTGTCAGACCCCTCCCACTGCACTTGTGAGGGCTTTTCTCAGTTTGACAGGGTGCAAGAGCGTATCTCTCTGCTTTGTTTTTATCTTAAATTCAAGTATCGATACTTCTAAAATTTGACCGCTTAGAGTATCTACCGGTAAGAGAGAAATGGGAAAGAATTTATGCATAGTTACCTGCATAAAAATAAGCAGGTAATAGCATCTTCACTGTATTTTCCTATTGCTGTCAGTAGGAACAGATGTCGGTTCTTGCACATAAATATGACGCATATAACCCAATTTTTAATCTTGGTGTTTAAAAACACATCCTCACAAACTTAATTTACATGTAGAAATTTGTAATTGCAGGACTGCAATGTGAATGCACGCTGCGTGGACATAAAATGTCCCCTGAAGGGTTTAGACAGCAAGGCATCTATTGTGCTGCGTTCCAGACTGTGGAACAGTACTTTCTTAGAGGTAAGTCCTCTTACCTGCCATTTTTGGAAGGTTGGAGTTCTTTCCTGTTCTGTGTCTAATGTC
Source organism: Microhierax caerulescens (assembly GCA_035590215.1). Classification (NCBI taxonomy): domain Eukaryota; kingdom Metazoa; phylum Chordata; class Aves; order Falconiformes; family Falconidae; genus Microhierax; species Microhierax caerulescens. Next base: position 20,297,199 of record JAVJGJ010000061.1, on the reverse strand, counting down.
TGTATCTTACTTTGGAACAGGAGTACTCCAAAATGAACTACCTGGACGTTGTTGTTAGGGCTTCGATTAGTGTTCCTGCTGCAGCTAAGAATGTTAAACTCACAAATGAAGCTGCTCAGGTAGGTTGAACATTTAATGCGAACCACAAGTTATGGGTGTGATGTTTCCAGCTTATCTCAAAGGCTGGTGGGGGGAGGGAACCCAAAACATTTTAAAACAACAGTAGCTAAATGTTTAGCTCTAGAGTTTTGAATTATTATTTTTACCTTTCAGTTGGGTTGGGAAAATTCACTACCATATTGAAATGATACCAGTAGGAACTTCTTCAAAAACATTTTGTAGATGAGAGAAGACATGTTGTTAGAGAAGAGATTAAGACTGTATAAATTGTGCTTTATATTAAACATGGATGCCTCTGAAGCGCTCTTTCCATCTTCATGTATTTTCTCTCCTTTAGGTGCGTGTTACTGTCTTTCCTGCAAAACCGGTAGCACTTTATACAGGAGTACCTTGGTGGATCATCTCGGTGGCTATTTTTGCTGGAATACTGATGCTTGCACTGTTGGTGTTCTTACTATGGAAGGTGAGTTTTTATTTGTCTGGCTATTTTTTATTTCCTTGTCTACAACTGACAAGACAGCAGACTGACTAAGCAAATTATTTATCTTGGTTTGCATTTGGGACTAAAAACAGAGCAAAACTGCCCAACCCACACATTACCTTTATCTGTTTCTCAGTTTTGCAACATTTGGAATGAAAACGGTTATATGGGAAGACTTGTTATGAAATTTTTGTTTCCACACTCTAAAAATGAGCTGAGCTCCGAGCAAAACTTAGGACAAGTGTTCGGAGAACATAGTTACTTTGATATAGATGGGTACGGCTAACAGGGGCTTCTGCAGTTAGGTGTAAAACTTCATGTGAACTATCTACAAATGTTAGCAGGGCTTTGTTCTCATAACATTAGGAACACCATTAAACTGACAGTAGATTAAAATAACCAGAAGGTGCAGAAATAATACATAGCCAGGTGTCTTGGTGAATTTCTGTAGCATCGTCTTTCCATCTTAGAAACCCTAAAGCAGTATGTGTGTATGACAAAAGGTTAGCAATTTCCAAAAGAAAAAAAAAATCAAGTACCTATTTTTCTAACTACTTTTGTTGGCATTTTTACAGGCATAGGCAGTACTTGCTGTTATGGGATAGCAGAAGGTTAGTAAGAAAGGAGAGGTGAAGAAGAATATCCTATCTATCTAACACTTTCTTCTGCAGAAAGGACAGCAATTAGCTTTGCTGAGGAGCTACTATTTGCTGCAGGTGACTTCTCACAGGATAGTTCAGACTTATTTTCTAATAAATGCCCAGCCCCTGCTGCAAATCTTCCTGATTTAATTAATACTTTGTGTGGGCTCTTGGGTTATATAACTGCTGGTGTTTTACTGCACACAAGAATACGTTTTTCACACATGCATGCACAGTGTAAAAGGCTTCTTTTGAATGACAAACACTGTGCCATCTTATGAAGGACATATATGGTACTTCAGTATCTGTTAAATGATTGGCTTAAGACCACTGCGTGTGTTGTACATGTCAAAGCAGTACTAATTTTGAGTCTACCCTATGTTTTTGTCTATCCTGCGCACCAGTCCACAAACAGGATTCCTTTTAGACTTCTTTTTGCTCTTCACAGCCAGCTTTAGTTCCTACGGACATACTTTATAGGAGCTTTTCTTTTTTAAAAAAAACAAACCAAAATCACAAAAGATGTATTAAAAATTTATCAAAATGTCTCTAAAATAGTATTATATTTACCTCAGGTTACCTATTATTTTACAGATTGAGTTAGTCCAAGAAGTTCTCAGATCTAGAAACAGCTGAGTTCTTGGGATTTTTTTTTTTTTTTTTTTTGCCTGTGAAGGGATAATGGGAGGACAGTTCACAGATTTAATTTAAGTCAGTTTTAATAGGTTTGACTTCTTCCAGTCCACAAAAATTGACTAAATACCTTGCTTCCTTGTAGTGTGGTTTCTTCAAGAGAAATAAGAAAGATCATTACGATGCCACATATCACAAGGCTGAGATCCATGCTCAGCCATCTGATAAAGAGAGGCTTACTTCTGATGCATAGTATTGATCTACTGCTGTAATTGGTAATTGATAATTTTTTTTTTTCATTTTTAGCTGTGGCACATGCTATGGTTGCGGTGGCTAATGATTAAGCTTTTACTGCATATGTTCAATTAACATTTGGATTCCAAACTATCATACTTGCTTGCTCATTCTGTCGATAGATTTTCAGCTTTTGGTGCATGAGAACAAACACAGACGCATTTACCTTGGTCTAAAAAGCTTCTTGACATGTTGATCTGTTGCAGTGGTTTTTAGTCTTTTTTTGATTTATGTTTTAATAGCAGAAGTAAGGTTTTAAGCTTGAGAGGTGGTAATCAACACTGCAGAGTTAAGATTTAAAGCTAAGACTACATGGATGATAAACTTGCTTTACTAACCTTCAGTGCATGCTAAAAGGTACATGCTGCTTCTAATGAAAGTGGTTTCATAATGAGAATTTAACTGCTGTGGAAACATCTGTTTTCCTTCAATTCTACAGTATTACTTTTCCAGGAACACAATTTCCTCTGCTGAAGCTACTAGATGCATGATGATTTATGTTCCTAGCAACCTTTATTCAAGTTATTACATGCATGTACATTCTTTTAATAAGCAATGCTTGGGAAGAGGGGGTGGGGAAGAATTCTTAACTAAAACACGCCAAAACAGTGTTTAGTGAAATCTTAACTAAGAGACAGTTAAAGATTTGGTCTATGCCTTGATGTATTATTTTTAAAAATTTCAGTTTCATGTAAATTCTAATAATATTTAAAAAAAACCCCAACCCTGACCAACCAAACACAAAAATCCCACCACCCCAAATACCATGAACAAAACCTTGCCACTTCAGCCTTTTTGTTTTTTTTTCTAGCAGTATCTAATGACAGCTGGACGGCACAATAATAAGCATGTAAACTTGAGTGTCTACCTTGAGTCATCCTCTTTGTAACACTGTGGCCATAACTCCATTTTCCTTTTAAAATTAATGTCAGTCCATTCCTCAATATTTACAATCAGTTTTTACAGTGGCTTTGGACAAAAAAACTGCAGGGCACAAAGAAGCTGTACTGGATTTCACGTAGGGAGACTTGCATCATGGGACATTACACAACTTTCAAATTAGGTCTGTTTTTTATCCTACAGCAAACGAAGCAAGACTCGTGTTCTAACGCTGCATGTGTTGTTAGTTCAGGTGACAGTAGTGGAGTTGGTGCTTTGAAAAACAAGGCCCTACTGTAACTTTTCTCAAGAAAAGTTCCAGGACCTTCAAAGGTCCTGGAAATCTTAGCTAAATCACGTCACCATACAGGAAGACTTCAATTCAGGAGAAGCAACAAGCTTTTCTGAACTGTACCTACTTGTCTGCGTAGCATTAAATTCTCTTATTATGTGAATTAATAGCTTTGTAAGAAAACTTAAAAGACTTGTAAAACAAATTGAGAGAAGTTAGTGGAGGGAATATTTTTAAGATACTGGATTACCACCAGATTGTTAGACTGTGCCATTTGTCTTCATTGGCTGCTGGAACAACTAATGTAGACCTGCTGGCTCACATTTTTACAGCTACACAGGCTACATTTTTGGCCTACGTATTTTTGTCTTCAGTTTGCTTACCTGTACATCTGTCTGCGCAAAGGAAGAATTTACCGCCTCCCGTAATTGTAGCAGCACTTTGGCAGCAACCAAACCTAAACTGTTCTTTTTCTTCTTTGCCCCAGTGTGGGTTCTTCCAGCGTTCTAGGTACGAAGACAGTGTCCCCCGGTATCATGCTGTAAGAATTCGAAAAGAAGAGCGACAGCTCAAAGATGGGAAATGCAAAGACCTCGAGACAAAACAATGGTTCACAAAATGGAATGAAAATGAAAGTTATTCTTAGGGAAAAATTCTTTTCATCCACACAGTTCAGATAAACGTTCAGGTTTTCATTAATGGAATACTGATGGAGTTAAACCTATGAACACTATGGACATTCACCATTTGATTGTAAATATTACTACTTATATTGAGGCTTTTGTTTGCACAGTTAAAATTGCTTCAACAGACTTTATTTGCATTATTTAATTGCCAGACTGCCTCTTTCCACCTTCAAATCTAGCTCACACTTCTTAAGATACTGTGTTGGTTTGGGATCTTTTCTGCAAAATATGCAAAACCACTACAGCAGACCTTTTCCAGTGATCCCTAACCCTCTTCTCACAGGTATGCAAGGAACGCGTGGCTAAGGTCAAGACAGGTTCTCCATCCTTCCCTCAATGTATAGTCCATTATAAACACACAGTGGCCTTAACAATGTTGTTCAAGTAAATCTGAAGACCTGCAAATCTACTTTAGTCATGAACTTCGCCTGCTGCAGTAGTTAGGGCTTAACAAGAAGCATCATCTTAAATTACATGTGCAATAGGTCATGTTGCTCAATATTACTTTTTTTTTTCTGAGATTAGACTGTGTGATTCTTGTTCACAGCAAATATACACAGGTGTTTTTTTTAAGAGAGGCTTGAATATTAGATGTACTTTTTGTATATATATATATTTTAGTCATTTTTGTATTTATTTTTGTTATAAATCACTGTCTTTGACTAACTGTTAGGCCAAAGACTTAACTGAACTTTCAAATCCACTGTTTTTGAACTTAGGAGTATAAGACCTGAGGCTTTCATTGCATTTTACTAAGTCGCTGAAGGTGCCAATGCGTTCTAAAAATGTAAATATTTATTCCGGTGATGTGTATGCAGGCTTTCTTTTCCTCGTACTTGTAACTTTATATAATAGAAATTATCAGGTCTTGTAACACAATTTGTGTATTACTTCAGAGTATTTAACGATTTGGACACCATACAGAAGTAGGATTTTTATACAGTTTTATACTCACTGCAAGAAAGTGAGAGGTTCTCTGGAAACAGCTTCCAGGTTCATAAGGACTTACTGTTTGGCAAAAGGCATTGACTACTGCAACTGTTATATAGCACTTGAAGGAGGCTCTAAATGCCTAATTTACCTTAACGATGGGGATCGGAGTTGACCCATGTTGAGACTACTGAATCCTCTTGAATACCTGAATGTTGATAAAAGTAGAACCATAATGTTGTATTTATCAGTAATGTAGTTATTGTAACATAACTGATAAAACTATGTAAAGAGTTTACTTTTTCACCCATGTTCTAAAGTGTTGGTACTATTTAAGAACAAAGATTTAGTTCACAATTGTTTATTCCATGTAAAACAAAATTCTGCTCAAAAAGTATGCACATTAATTGCTAGTAATTTGAACTATGCAAAAACCTCTTGGTACTTTTTCCCCCTCATAGGGTAAAAACCTGCTAGGAGGGCAGCTGGCAACTGTTTTTACTACTAACTTTGAACATGCCTTCTTGGAAGGTGTGGTTACCTAAAAAGTTATCATTGTAGAAAGTGCGTTAATTTAATAAGACTCGTCTTTCTGCTAAATCTCAGCATGTTGCAACCCTGATTTTATGAACACTTACACATGTATTTAGCTGTTACTCAGTTTTTGAGCTTTTAGAATTCTATCTTACTTGCTGAAAGGTTCAGCAGCTTCAGAAGCCAGGCTACCGAGGGGCTAAGACTAGTTTGATAAATAGCCTTGGATTTAAAAGTAGGTTGTGGCCCTTGCCTGAGAAGATGAGCGTCTTAGCAGTGTTAAACTGAAAGTTCTTGAAAAATAAGTCATGTCACTGGTATACTTTTATTTTTTTTACACCAGCTAGCAATGCTACATCATTCCATGATTAGAAATTACCTGTGGATATTTGTATAGAAGTGTGAAATAAATTTTTTTTAATTAAACATTGGTTTGGTAATAGTGATTTATCATGATTAACTGAGGTAGCCTAGCTAAGTTCACTAGAAGAGTAAGCTGAAAGTTGCAAGCTTTAACAAATTGTCTCATTCTCAAGACTGCCATAACTCTTGGTGGCCTCCGCCACGCAAAGGTAGGTAAAGGTAAGGCAGCTGCAGGAGCTGCCACGCCACCTTGCTGAGCAGGCTCTTGGCTGCTTGTTGCAGTTTCCAGCGTTGGTAAGCCAGGCACGGAGCATGGCAGAGCAGGCTCTGGCAAACCAAGTGTCAGCTCCTGCGTGGGGCAGAGCTACCCTCTCCCTCCACACTTCACTCAGCTGCAGGCTCCCTTCAATGCAGACAGTCTTCTAAAAGCCCCCCCTGCCAGACAGGTGTGCCTGTAAGGGAAGATGGATGCAGCCCCCGTAGTTAGTCAAGGGGGCTATTAGCATTCTCTACAGTTAGCAGTGCAAGTTTGATACTGACAGTCAATTACGTTCTTGCAGTGTGCAGCTTCAAGTCCATCAACCCCCCCCAAAACTAACAGGCAAAAAGATGTGTGGGGGGTGGGACGACCCAACAGAGAAAACTTGTGGCTTATCTCCGCTTTTAAGATGTTGACCTTCACAGGATGCTTTGCTGGCCTTTGCTGAAAGGGAAGACCCTCTGCTACAACGGAGCCCGAAGATAAGGGTTGACTGGACACATGCTAGACCAGTGTTTT
>JAVJGJ010000061.1:20227440-20285541 GCA_035590215.1 Microhierax caerulescens | reverse complement strand
TTTCTTAATGAAAAGAAATTTCTCCCCTGACTTCTGACATCACAAGACTTAATTTTCACCTCCTACGGGGACGAGAGCCGCGCCATGAGGCTACTGCGCGCCCTGCTGCGCGGCGCCTCCCCGGGCAGCATCCCGCAGCAGGTGGACTTCTACTCGCGCTTCTCCCCCTCGCCGCTCTCCATGAAGCAGTTCCTGGACTTCGGTGAGTCCCCGCCGGGCTGTGCCCCCGCCGGTGCCCGCAGGAGCGGGGAGGGGGCGGCTCCGCCGCGGCCACGGCCCCCCCCCGTTACCGCCGTCGCGCTCCCCTGCAGTTGCTTACCGCTGTCCTTTTTGGCAGAAGGCGGCTCTGCTTCCTTCCGGCAGCAGGGAGCCCAGCTGGCTCCTTCCCCGGAGCGCTGGAACTGTGGCAAGGTTGAAACTGAGCTGAAAACTCCCATTTTCTGGCATGGCAACAGTAGTTTGGATTTTGCAAAACCTGCAGCGTGGGGGAGAAGGTGGGGACGGTTCTGACAGTTGGTGATGTCAGAGTAGTGACTCAGACAGGTGACACTCGTTGACGCCTTTTGGGAGCTGGTAGCTTGCAACCCTTTGAGCTGTACCGAGCCCCAGGAACGCTCCACCTCAGCTGGTGCCGAGCAGCCGAAACACAGTCGCGGCCTCTCCTCTGCCAGGTGTCCGTGCCCTACACACACACCGCACCCAGGCGTCCCTGTGGGTTTAGACGTGTGAGAGAAGGAGCAAGAGCCACTCCGGAGGGCTGGGAATCTACCCTCGAAAATGAGTAAATCGGTAATAGGACCCCAGTCTTACAGTCTGCTCTAAACCCACTCCGTAATGCTCCCAGGTTTGGCTGACTGCTCGGAAACAAAAGGGATCACAGGAATTGCTCTGCTTCAAAGCCAAGACTACCCAGAGAAAGGTCTTGTAAGTCACATCGAGAAACCTTTTCAAAGCCTGGGGATGGAGCCGTGGTGTAACACATTCTGTTTCAGTACCCAAGGCACTCTCCTGCGTAAATGTTTACATAAATGTTGTATATAAACATATAACTACTTGCACTGCTTTTAATGTTTTTCTAAGTAAAACATATCTGAGTGCTAATATTAGAGCCCTGGACTTTGTGTAAGTAGGAGGACTTACACTGACAAGTTTCTCTTAACTCTCCACTGTTACTTCATCCATCTCTTCAATGTTTCATACATTGCAATGAAACGCATCCGCTATTTAAGACTCCAGATTTGTTCAGCAACCCCACCATATATTTTGTTGCTACCATAGTTTTAAGCAAACTATCTTGCAATTCAGAGTTCACTTTGACCTGTATTTTATCACTAAAATACATATAAAATAATGCTTACCTTCAAATCAGTGTTTATTTTCAAGGCACGGTATTTCCTCATGTCAAATGTTAGGCCCCTTTTTTGCTGTTAGTACCTGAACATAAGGTAAATAAAATCTTGTAAACTTTTGTTTAAAATATTTTCTTCTCTATTTTGCTGAAGGATTTAATAACAGTAAAAACTAATGACAAAGGCAAGAAAAGAACAGAGTGCAAGACGAAGACAGTATTTGTAGGACATTCTGTAGCTGCTATAATCTGATGGTTTTCATTGGGGATTTTTTTGGCCCCTTTTGCTAGAGTGAGAGCAGTCGAATAGGAAATCATACAATCTGGTAATGCTGACTTAAAAAAAAAAAGTCTGCTTCTAGTTCATCCAGGTTTCTACTTGGCAAATGAAATATTCCATAATCATGTTTAGGTCTGGGTCATATACATCAGTTATACCTTGGATGACAAGTGCACAGTATTTTCTGCGGGAATCTTACCCATTCTTTGCCTAGGTAGACCACAGTTGCACAGGGAAACAAAGTCATTTGCCCATTTCACTGAGGTCTTGCTTACCCTAAGCAGTCTTCCATATTTGACCCAGGATTGCAAAGATAGGGCCTCCAGATAGAAAACTAATCTGTAGAATGTCAATTGTTGAGTATACGAAGCATTTGAAGATTATCTTTACATTCTAATACCTTCAACCAGACTTGTTCACGGAATTTTACCTGAGAAAAGGGCAAGGGCAGTAACAGTCATGCCTGAATTGCAGTCTCACTAGGGAGAAGAATGAAAGGTTTCTGGGCAGAGGTCATACGTAGACAATGCGTGTAAGTGTCACCGGGGAGGAATTTCTTCTAAGCTATTAACTTTTTTATTAAGTTAACTGACATTCTCTCATCAGTGTTGTTTATGATGTATCTCAGTCTGGATGCATTAAACTAAGCTACTCCATTTCAATTTAGTCAAGGTTTTTAGTTAAAGACACTCCCAGCTTCGTCTTTTCCCATGTCCCATTCTTTCATCTTTCCCAACTCCTCTTCCCAAATGGAAGGAGTGAACTGAGCAGAAACACCAGAGTTAATTTTTAGGAATTAGCTGTTGTGAAACACCAAGCCTGAGGTATGTACTTCACTGCAGCAGATGGAACAGGGTAGTAAGTTCAGATGCTGTTTACATGACACTCTTGAAGTCTAGAAGGAAGTCTGGCTGAGAATTAGGTACAGGATTTCTTAGCCTCTTCCCCACTCTGCATTCTCCCTTCTTGCCTAGTAAAACAAGCATTGTGGGATAAAATTTAGGTCTTGATCTTAATAACCACATCTAATTGCCACCCACACAGATGACAGGACAGGTCAGTTATCAACAGGTGCAGTAATTTAGCTTCTAGCTTTTGAAAATGTAAAAAATTAAAAAAGTAAATGTATGGGAGAGCTACTACCATAATGACTAAGCAGAGTAGTTGTCCTATTTTATCTTATCAGTATTCATGTGAATTCATTCGTCTGTCTTCTGTTCCTGTAAGACAGTGAATTTAAACTACAACAGATCTGCCTGAAAGTGAGATAAATATTACAGGATTTATTTTCTGAAAGTGTTCCAATATGAGTATTGGCAGTTCAGTAACATCAGTGATAAAGCAGGGTATATGGGACAACGATACTTTCTCAAGCATCTCTCCCATAGTTTCCTGTAACTGGTTTCATTTGTGTCTCTGACATGCTTAGAATGATATACTGTTTGATCAGTGCTAGTTAAGAGTCAGTGTTTGCTGCAAATAAAATTAATTATTTACATGGATAGAAACAATATTTAAAGTCAAATAGTATGGGTCTGCGATTAGTTTATATATTGAAGATTCTTGTTATTGCAATAGGGCTGGCAGGTTTCAATAGGTGTTTACATTTTGAAATATAAACGGGCTGCTACCATGAAGGAAACGCTGGCTTACCAGACTGGCCTAGTCAACTTGAAAAACCAAACCACAGACCTCTTATGCAGCAAAGTAAGAGTTCTTGTAGTTCTCTACCATAAGTACTGACTTATTCTGATGTTGTCATAAATTTATTTTGGTCTTAGGATCTGAAAATGCTTGTGAGAAGACTTCATTTATGTTTCTGCGACAAGAGTTGCCTGTGAGATTGGCAAACATAATGAAGGAAATAAGTCTGCTTCCAGACAACCTCCTAAGAACACCTTCAGTTCAGCTGGTGCAGAGCTGGTAAGAACAGTGTCATTTCATGTCTTTAAGACTGACCTTCTGCATACACATAGGTTGGAGGAACTAATTCTTTTCTAGAGAAAGAAAATTTCATGTGCTTGTTACATGAACGTCACATATTTAGACTAAGTAAATATTCCAATGTGACATAAATCAGAAACTAAGTGTACAGACTTGGAAGAAACCCTACAGGAGCAAGAGATCCCACAAGGGAATTATAAATCATTAAGTACTGCAGATAGCCATGTATGACAATTCAGTAAAAACAAAAATCCACCAGAACAGTGTTGAATGGGGGACTTACTAAAATGAAGAAGCTAGCTGAAGAAACCAACAGAGGCAGGCTAATGCACAAAATGTTGGCAAAAGATAGCAGAAACCATTTTAAAGACAGGTTATTGCAGACTAAGAGTAAAGGTATAGAAAATATGAAGAAAGAGCAATAGGAAGCTCCCAAAGCCAAAATATGTAAACCAGAAAGAATATGAGGCTATTAGAATTAAAAAAGGCATCCTTTGAAAAGTAAAATTTGCTTTCAAATAAGGAACTTAACACATAAGCATAAACTTTTGTAAAATAAAAGCAAAACAAAGATTGCTTGGCAACTGGTGAAGGCACATGGCTATTTGGAAAGGCTTTTAAAGTTAAGAGAAAGAAAATCTGCCAGTGGAGAAGTGGGATTGATTAGATGACTGAATATAAAAAGAGCTATCAATGAAGATGAAGGCTTTTGATGAAACGAGAATGCTTAAATTCTCATGGTACTAAATGACATTGATCAAATGGGAAATGAATTCCACTTGGACAAATGGAAAGTAGAGCGCAAAAAGGAACCCCCTCTCCCTGTATGCTTGTTTGCTTACAATGGAAACAAAAAGTGCTGCTACTGGGAATACTTTTCTGAATATGTCAGTTGATGGGCAAGAAGGCAAATAGCGTTACAAGTTAAGTAACAAATGGGGGGGGAATATAATTGTGCCACTGTGTTTGTCCATTATTCCTCTAAAATGCATGCAGTTTTAGCTACTCCATCCTGAACAGAAAAGACCAAGAGGGATAATCAGAGGGTTGGAACAATTTCTATGTGAGGAAAAACCAAATAGAATACTTCAGCTTGGAAAATACACATCTAAGGAAAGAAGTGGCAGAAATACCCAAATCGTGAACAAGCTGGGAAGATTTTCTAATAACAGGAACTTGCTGGGGCCGCAAATAAGTGATCGCCTACTGGTTTTAAAAAACAACGAAGATCTTTTATGCATTTTAATTAAATTGTGGAATTCATTGCTCTGGAAATATTGGAAGAAAAATCATGAAGAGATTCAAAAGGATCTAACAAAATTCACAGAGATAGGTCAATGGGATATATCATATACAGTAATTTGGAAACAAGCCATCTTGGAAGAACATAAATTGCTAACCAAAGGGGATCTAGGGAGGCATATTGGAATTGGTCGATGTCATGTTTCTTTCATTTAAAGGTATGTCCAAAGTCTTCAGGAGATCCTTGACTTTAAAGACAAAAGCTCAGAAGATTCAGGGGCTGTTCATAGGTAAGGATTTGCTGTTACATATGTTAATATTATGTAGGACTGGCAAGAAAGTGGTAGCTTAAGAAAAGTTTCAGCTATTTTCAATCTTTACATAAGAACTGCAGTAAGGTTACTCCCTGTCCGTAAAAGGAGGGTACATTACAACATATCATTCTGATCAGGGCTTTTTTTGTTAACACTGAAGAAGCTATGAATACGTTAAGACTTGATCAAATGTTTACAAATGCCTTACTTAAAATGCTGAAACTGATGTATGTAACTTTTCACCTGTAGAGTAGGTTTAGTCATTGTTGGCTGACTGTAGCTGCCATTTGACAGGCATGGGATGATCTCCATGAAAATGGTTGGCAGTTTTCTCTTTTACTTGGCAGTAACCAAGATAATAAATAAATTAATAATTTTATAAATAACCAGTAATGGTTGAATACTGTTTCAATGCTAGTTGCTTGAAATACACTGTAAAGACTGACCTGTCTTCTTAGTGCTGTAGGCAGACCTGTTACATTGCTATACGTAACGGTCTTTAATTTTTGTAGGCAGATACTGTTTGCCAGAGTATTAAATTCATTTAAAAGTGAAACATTAAACAATGTATTCATTTCAGTTTTACAGATACTGTGATAAAAATCCGGAATCGACACAATGATGTAATTCCCACGATGGCTCAAGGAGTAATAGAGTACAAGGAAAGCTTTGGCATCGATCCAGTGACCTCACAGAATGTGCAGTATTTTTTAGACCGTTTCTACATGAGTCGCATTTCAATTAGAATGCTCCTTAATCAACACTGTAAGTGCCACTGTTGAAAAGAGGGGAAATGATACCTGTACTATGTCAACATATTTTCCTTTCATTTTTAAGGGCTTAATATGTACTTACGTGCTTCTTAGGAGTACACTATTTGTCTTGCTATTTTATAAACTCATTAATACATTATTAAAATATTTAATAATAGTAGGCTTTCCAGTGAAGATTGGAATAGATTGCCTATAAATTTCTATTTAGCAAAACTGAAGACAAACTACAAATATATTTGGTATTAAGTAATACTTTCTTTTTTGGCAGCTTTACTGTTTGGTGGGAAAATTAATCCAGCTCACCCAAAACACATTGGAAGCATCGATCCTAGCTGCAGTGTTGTTGAAGTTATTAGAGGTAAATTCAGCAGATAGGAACAAGAATCCTAAAAACTTGCATCAATGTCTATACTGAGAGCCGATACACACCTTGATATTCGTACACTGTTCAGTTCTTTCCTGTCTGGAGCGGAAGTCTCATTTAAAGTGTAATACAGTTTTGTGACTTTTCCCTGTTAACCTAGTTTTGTAAGAAAATACAAAGTCTCCCTGACAATGCAGCATATTTAATTTTTTTTTTCTTCTCCTTTACATTTTGCCAAAAATAAAATAGTGGAGGGGGATATGTAACTTTCTGTGTTGTTATTATAGATGGCTATGAAAGTGCCAAGAGACTCTGTGATTTATATTATGTGAGCTCTCCAGAACTAATCCTTCAAGAGATGAATGGTAAGTGAATACGGGATGAGGCACTCTTGAATGTAGTGAGGGCTTCTTCTAAAGTAGCTGGTAGTGAAATGTTCTCCTTTTGCCTTTTGTGTTGTTAATGTGTTATCTATATCTACTGTCGTAAATAGTTTGGGGGGGTGGTTGTTTTTTTTTAAAAATCTGGCAGAAGACTTTCCCTGTCCCTCCCTTTAATTAGAAAACTGAAAACAGTAGAAAAGTTATTGACACTACAGCTCTTGACCCAACAGATTTTAGCAGCCAGCTTTCCTCCCTAAGGCTTCTTGAACATCTTCACCCTACACTGTCTGCTGCATCCCACCCTCTCTGCCCTTCTTGTATCACCAAGATTTATACGAAACATTCCATTCCAATTTCTCTTGCTTATTCAGCTATCATGTTCTTGTAGTTGTAATTAGATAGAGTATGCTCAAGTCATGGTACAAATTATTTGAACCCATTGGCTGTGACTTGAAAATTCGACAGTTTACACCTGTGTTGCTGTGAATTCAGTTATTGTCCTCATAGTCCTGCTGAATGCTGAAAAGCCTTTCTGACACTACTCACTAGAGTACTTTTCAAGACACTAAACGTCAAATTCAGACAGACCTACAAAAACAAGTGATCAAAATTGCTTCTACAGGTAATTGCAAAAGCCAGATGGTACCATGCAACCATGCAATGCAACCATGGTAACTTGGCCTATGAAGCTAAAAGCAAAGAAACTCTGACTTGACTTCACATTCCAGATCTTTTCTCCCTATTCTATGAAACCTGTCGTTCTGTATCTAGGTTAAAGGGTTTACCTCTCTCCATCTTTAGAGCCTGATGCTAAAAACATTTGTTAGGAAACTGTTGGTCATGCTAACTGCTTCTCTGTACTGAAGGGTCGCTTAATAGTATATGTGTTCCAGAAGCCAGAACAAATAGCTCTGTTTTTACAAAAGGAGTGACCTTTTGCTCAGTGAATTGTGAAGGTGAATTAAACCTGACCCAGGCCAAATGCACATTCCTTGCCCGCAGCTGAGAGTGGAGACCATTATTTAAACTTCAGGCTTAGAATCATGGAGTAGAGGTGTGGAGGGAGACTTAACTTGAGGACAGGAACCTGCCATATTTTGAAAGTGCAGTTTCCACCCCCCACTCCTTTCTATTTTTGCTGGGTACATAATTTGTTCTAGATCTTTTGACATCATCAGTCTTCAGCATTTAAGTTCATAAAGCACTGGTCACTAACCACTAGTCACTCACCACTCTGGTGAAGAAATTAATTTGTTAAACCAAAAGAACTTTAAGAACTAGCAGAATTTTTTAAGTGACCTTTCCTTATTTTTTGATATAATGAACATGTTCCTGTGATAAATTTTCTAGAATTTGTTCTTTAAAGAAGTCTGAAAACTATACCAGTTCTATAGACAGAATTGTTTATATAATTTTTGTTATTTTCTCGTTAGAAAGCAGCTGATTTCTAAGTGAATCCAAGAATAGGCTGTGCTGTAGTTACTATTTTGTGCATTATAGATCAAAAGATAATTCAGGTTGGAACAAACCTCAGGAGGTTTCTAGCCTGATGGGCTCAATGCAGGAACAGCTGCGAGGTCAGATCAGGTTGCTCAGAGCTTTATCCAGTTTGGTCTTACAAATCCTGCAAGGATGGTGTCTGCGTGTCCTCTCTGGGTAACCTGTTTCAATGCTTAACTGACACGGTGAGAAAGTTTTTCTCTAGACCCAGTCTGAATCTCTGTTATTTCATCTATTCTCACTATTTCTTGTTCTCTTACCATCTGGAGAGCCTGACTATCTTCATTATAACCGCCTCATAGGTACTAGAAAGCAACTATTACGTGTCTTAATCAGTGATGCCACAGGGGACTTTAAGATTAAGTTCTAAAGCAGCAAGCACATTTGAAAATTTTGAGTATCACTTCTAACTTCTAACTAACAACTTTTCAAAATATTTCTGTTCAGATTTTCCTTCTCTTGTAAATTCTCTCAACAATACAAATAAACATTTTGAACTACTGCAGGAATGAATAAAAGATACCTAGTTTGCTCTTTTATTTATTTAGACTGTCTTTCCTCCAGCTAAATCACCAGGACAGCCCATGCAAGTGGTGTATGTGCCATCACATCTCTATCACATGGTTTTTGAACTTTTCAAGGTCTGTGCACTTACCATTACACAATTCTTTTATATGTCTTTGTTTAGTGAGGTTGTATTTGCTTGACTTCTTGAACCAATTCTAGATAGTAGTGTGTATTTGCAAGTGCAACCCCCTTGCTATTTGCAGGAAGATAGGTAAATTATACTGTTTAGACAAACAGTTAACTGCACAGAAAATGAACAGCTTTAGAAGATGTATTTTCTTTACCTAGACACTGAATACATCTGACACCTTTGGAGTAGACAGCCTTGCCAGAAAGTCTTAAAAAGTGTGAAGACATTAATTAATAAAGCAAGCAAGAATAAGACATACAATTTTTAAGACCTCTTCAAATCTGGTATACTGTGTAACAGGTCCTATAGAACTCTGCTCAAGCTGTTCAGTCCTAGACTTCTCTTCTTTGTGTCATGTTGCATGTATAATGCATTATAAAGAATTCTACAAATAAAACTGTACATTAAAATATTCAGATATTTGTTCTAAAAAAAATTGTTTGAAGTCTGTGTACTCTAAGAAACAATATAAAAGCAGAAATGTTTTAAAAAACTGTTCTAAAACCATATATATTTGTCCTGATTCTGAAATATGTGGTAAAAATAACTTTCCTAAGTTGGATGTTTTAAGGTAATATACAAAGTGGCAAGAACAGGATTTAAGCTGTACTTGCAAATTGCAGAATGCAATGAGAGCCACCATGGAACATAATGCTGATCGATGCATTTATCCTCCAATTCATGTACACGTCACATTGGGAAATGAGGATTTAACTGTGAAGGTACCACTTTTTTGATTGTTTTGAATTATTTTGATTATTTTTTTTCCTCTGCTATAGGCAGCATATTACTAACTTCAGCTGGTGGTCTCATTCCAACAATAGATTGTCTGTTAAGCTGCAGTATGAGTATTTAAATAACAGGACCATTATGGAATTTCACATACTGCATCACCAGGAAATTCATGAAGAGGTTTGCGCAGTCACACTGCAGGCTCTGCAATAGAATTTGATGTCTAGTTTATAAGCAGCCATAACTAAACATGAAGTAGCATCTTTACATCATTGTGATACCAGCATTTCTACGTGACAAAGATAGAGCTATAGAAGTGTGAAACAGCTGAAAAAAGGGAAATAAACACTGTATATTCCATGCAGTTCAAACCTCCCTGAAGTACAGTTAGCAGAGTAATTTCTTCTTTTCAAAGACCAGATGCAAGCACTGGCTTTTTCACAGCTATACCTAAACTGTAGTAAAACAACTCTTCTGACTTACTCCTTCAGTAATAGATTTTATTAAGTAGTATTTAACTGGCAGGATTCTTCAGGAATAAAGACAAAACCATACAGAACCTGACATTTGCTAAAAGGTATATATACTGACATCAGACAAAATTGAGTTATGAACAAGATAAGATCAATGCACAATTTAAGTAGAATTTTCTTGCTTCCACAAGATTATGAATGCTGCTTATGGTAGTGTTTTACTTAAATGGTTTGGATAAGGGATGAAAGGGAAGGATTCATCCTCTCTCTGGTCAAAGCTGTAGCTGAGATGAGAACTTACGAAAACCCATAATTTAACAGGGAAAACTTTATATTATGTTTTACCTGAACTTTCTCTGGATCATTGTTTGAGAGAAGCTGTGTTTTATAAAAATGTATTCAGGGACATAATACTACATGTTCCTTCCTGTTCCAGATGAGTGATCGTGGTGGAGGTGTTCCTATGAGGAAAATTGACAGATTATTCAACTACATGTATTCAACAGCACCACGTCCACGTGTTGAGACGTCACGAGCTACACCTTTGGTATGCAAATCTTCTATACCTTGTCATCTTAAATATGTTAAATTGTCACAAAAGAAACCATTTAGCTAAAGCTATGAAGTACTGATTTTATAGATGCAATGAGTATCTCTATTTGAATGTTACAGCTTAATTAAAGTATTTTTCTGAAAATAACTGAAAAATTGCATAAAATACTAAATTATTTAAATAATAAAAATTATTATTAATAATTAAATTATTAATAATTAAAAATAAGCATAAAATACTGAAAATTATTTAAACTTACTCAAGATTCTGTCTTTCTCTACCAAATATAAAGATCAGTTACCTCAAGCAGAAAACTTAGCTATGCTGCATTTACTGCAGTAAGGATAGGACTGAATTGTGTGGCCACTGAATAAAGGGAAAAATAATTATAGCAATGATTTTGGATCAAGTCCATAGTTTCATTTATACTGTGTAGTCAGTGGTACCATCCCCCAGCAAGGATGAAGGTTCATTGATGTGACATGGCATATGAAGAATCTACTTTGGTCTTGTGTGAACTTAGTTCTCAGTAAGAAGCTCTGAACAGCTTTCCTGAGTTTATTCTCTCACATTGCATCATTTGTGTTTTTAAAGTGTATATAGTGTTCTGCATCTAGATGACTGTGCAACACCACTAGATCATTACAGAGATGTGTTCTGTATGTTCAAGATTATGTCTGAAATTTAGTAGATAAAAAATTTATACTTACATTTCAGGGCTATGTCCTGCTACTACAGACAGGGCTTGACAGAGTTTTAGTATAAGCTATGAACTCACCGGCATTGCTTCTTGGACCTTTTTTCTGTATACTGATGATGAAATGTATCAAACTTAAGTACTCAGTGTTCTTAAGATAAGCAGCTTCAGGAGGTGACAGACTCAGTACAGTTTTCTTTAATGGTGTCATCTCTTCTTGAAAAAAGCTACCATAATACAAGAAGCATTATCTAGCAGCCCTGTCTGACAAAGGAATGAAAGTTTTCTCATAATCGCAATTATCCATGCATTCTTCTGGTTTTGGGGTGTATATTAGTTCTGGGGGGCATAATAGTTAATATTTTAACTCCTCTTACTGTTAAACCATCACGCTTAGTTTGTCTATTTACCTATTGGGTTAAAACAGAAAATACCACCGATTGATGCAATTAATGAAAATACACTTTTTCTCTTGGATTAGGCTGGATTTGGTTATGGCTTACCCATATCACGTCTGTATGCACAGTACTTCCAAGGAGACCTGAAACTGTATTCCTTAGAAGGCTATGGTACAGATGCAGTTATTTACATAAAGGTATGATGTAACACTTTACCATTTTAAAGTTAGCAGCAGCTCTAATCTGCTAATGGAACTCATTGTTCTCTTTAACTTTGATTAAAAAGAATCATCAGCTACAGTCTTCTCTACTTAACAGGCCTTATCAACGGAATCAATTGAAAGACTCCCTGTATATAACAAAGCAGCCTGGAAACACTATAAAGCAAACCATGAAGCAGATGATTGGTGTGTGCCAAGCAGTGAGCCAAAGGACATGACCACTTTTCGCAGTACATAGTTTTTCCCTCAACAGTTCACAAGTAGGTGTCTGTAAAAGGAAGTTAAAAGACCTGATTTACACCAAGATGCTAGGCTACATTTGATATGTGAAAGTTATTTTAGGTGGAGTAACAGAAGGTTTGTAATGTAGTTACTCTTTTCTGGAATTAAAAAAACCTGCAAAACAAACAAACCAACCAACCAACCACACCCAAACCCAAGAAAACCCCCAAACCTGTACATACTTTTAATTTTTAAGTGAAAAGGTCACACTTAATTTGTTCCATTTTCTATTTATGACTACTTTCAGTAGGTAAGTCAAGGGAGAAGTAATTTCAGGTTTTATAGGGATTAATGCAATCTGTATCACATCTGGTGAGAAATGTATTAATTCATATAACTACAAAATTGTTTTCATAAAACAACTATTGAAAAAGCTCACAAGAGCATTGTTTCCATTATACAATATTACAGATTAACGAAAAACTCATGTAAGAAATACTGAGGACCTCACTGCTATACCTTTGCACCTGTATGACACTTTCTATTCTTTTATCTTAAGCATGCTGAAATCTAATTTTGCGGTTGCCTATACATCTTGTCTGCATCAAGGTTTTTTGCAGCTGTAGAAACCACACTTCAGTCTGTAGGGATTAAAAAAAAACAAACCAACAACCAGTTTTAGCTGCTACCACTGGTATAATGTATCTCAGGTATGTGGTATCAGTCATATTTCTTTGGTTGTAATGTGAATATTTAATACATGTGAAAAACTTACCTTGCTGTGATCATTGTGAATGAGCAGATAGTGTTGGCTTATGTACAGTAAAGATACACTGTCTCACATTTGCTTATAATCCTGTAGGTAATGCCATGCCAAAACGCAGTATCAGTGTCTAGCCCTAGTAAGATCTCAGGCTTGGGTATGTCAGATTGCAGCTGTAAATGGAAACTATTTTAATAAACAGATTTTTAATATTTGCCCTTATTGAGGCATTTATATTACTTTTACGATAGTTACCTTCTCAGGAGTATTTAAAAAAAAAGTGGAACTAGCAGGTTTTGAAAATACCTTTGTATTTGCGATGTGACTCGTTTATGTAGTAACTGGAAGACACACTATAGCATAAATAAGGTAAGCAGAATGTGTTTATCAAAGGCAAACTGTCAGAACACGCTGGGGAAAATAGAGAGGGGAATGAGTATTACATTTCAGGTACAAAGTCCTTTTCTTAAAAGATTCAACTTCCTTTAATACCTATTGTGTCAGCTTTGTTCAAATAATACACGTCTACATTGCACCTCGATCCCTGTCACCCCTGAACATTTTAGGAGTGATGCAGTTAAAGACACCAAGAACTAATCCTTTTCTCTTAGTTAATTCATTACATGTAATCCTGTGATCTTTATTCTGCAGCAGACACGCATAATCCCTCTCAGAAAGAATAAGCCTAAATTTTGCTAGTTTACTAGTTCTGCACAGAGCAGAATGTGAGATACAAGTGAAGGGAATAGCTGGTAGGTTAGAAATTGAAGTCATGCTGTTCTAGTTGTAACTGAGCCAAGTTAAAGATTACCACTTGCTACCCTCCCTAGCCTAGTTCTGCAAAACAATAAAATGGTTTTATATCCTGGTACAAGCTAACATAGGTCACTTCAACAGGAGTGATTTACAGAATGGACTATATACATAGTTAAACTGACCCTCTGAGGGAGGATTATTTTACTTCCAGCACCACCAGAATACCGTTACCTGCTCCACTCAAGCTTGTGGGCACTTTGAGCGGCCACCATTTTAGTTCTTTATAAGGATGCGAGGTGGTGACTGGCATGTTTCAGTCTGCATGGCTACACAAGGGGAGAAGCTACAGCTGTTCTCTTCTTCAGCCCTCCAAGAGGATGTGAGAAATTCCACACCCTGTAAAACGGGGTCTGTACAACAGTTAGAGGGAATGCTTGCAGCTAGTGCTTTTGCTAAAGCTGAAAGTTATAGCAAGGGATTTTAAAAATTCAACTCTGAAGCTGAACATCCTAGCTTCTACACAAAGTTTAAATGTTTTAACAACTTAATTGAACCGATTTTAGTAAATCTGAGAGCTACAAGAGATTATTCTGAAGAAAAAAGCTAACTTTTCTAGAAAGTCTATTGCAGTCTTTCATACGGTATTATTGAAATAAAACCTCTTTCATATTCTCAGCTAGCTACTGACTGAATTCTGATTATTAGAACAGCTTGCTGTGTAACTGTATTTGTATCTATCTCCTCACCCACCACCCCAAATGCTTGTGGTGAAGACACAAATGTGTGATATTTTGGTTTACAAGGTTTAACCCTACTTACAAGTTTGATCTTTGATTACTTTTGATTTAAATAGAAGCTCAGAAGATAATTTTTGTGTTTAATATTTTCATTACTGTACTGAAGTTACTGCTAGCACACTGGTTTAAGTTGAAATGAATCACTGTAGAAAATCCGTATGTTAGCTTAGCTATCAAAACGCCAAGATTTACAGCCTTGTATGCAAATGAGCTCAGTCTTGCACTATAAAATTGATCTTGATTTGTGTTAACTTAATTTTTCAAAAGAATCACTACATGTATTCATTAAAACTTTTAAAAATTAAAACTTCCAGTCATGTGTTTTTGTGGCTTAGTACTAAAGCTAGATCTGTGGACCTAGCCTTCTCATTTAGCATCTGACAGATATTAAATGCTGTTGTCTGTGATAATCAATGTTCTTATGCTCAGGTGCCAGGTGAGTTTATCATCCCTGTTATGGTCCCTGTTTAACTACAACAGCTCTGCACACAGGCAAACCTGCAAAACCATTATTTCCACTAGTCTCCTTCCTGAAAAACAAACTCCATCACAGAGCACAACATTCAGTTCAGTAGGCTTAAAGGAAAGAGGTAATACATGATTATCTCAATACTCTCTGTTCTAGCTGAAAGCACTTAACTAAGAAATAAACTTACGTGACTGAATTAATCCAAGGGTGGTTTTTGTTTTGTGATCCTAAGCATCTGATCATTCCATACTTGTAATTACCCTCTCTGTTATCACTAGAGCAGCGTTCCTCTCTGGCTTAAAGTCTGTAAGTTTGGAGTACAAACTCAAAGCTACTGGAAACAAAGTAAATAAGTTAAATCTTGACCAAAGAATTGTTTCTTAATGCACAAGCCTGAAAATTGAACCTCTCTTTAAAAGTAATTATTACCAAGATTTTCAAACTTTATTTTGGAAATGCATAGTGTGCAGAAGCATTTCCACACAGTCCTTTTGCTGAAATTCATAAGACATTTATACAAAAAGGTAATAACTGTGAAACACCAACAGTGAAGTTCATTCATTTAATTAAAATGAAAAACAGTCATAGATTTAAAGGAGAACTTGGTCCACAAAGCAATTATAGAAGTTTTGTTCTAGTCCATTCTATGGTGGAATTGATATTTAACTAGTTTTAAGTTTCTGGAATAGTCTAATTAAAGGAAGTGCTGTTGTAGTATCTCTAGAAAATAGTATGTAAATATACAAAACACCAATTCATGTTCTAAACTATTCTGAGAATCAAATCCTCCTTTAAAGAGAAATAATCTGTAGTCTACAATTGAACATTTAAATACAATGCAGAAACCCAGTGCTTCAGTGATTAATTTTTCCTACAATTCTTCCCTCATAATTTTAAGTTTGAAAACCAGTATAGTTTAAAATTAGCAAATATATAAATTTGGTCCGCAAAAATCTTGTAGCAGGTAGAAAAGAGAAATACATGTATTGCAAATTGATCTTACTCATAGCGTAAATCTATAAAACTATGTATTATTTAGGAAAAATAGGTTAAAAAAGATCTTATTTATAGGTTTAAACCTTGTCCCAACACCATACGGGTAGTGTACAGAAAACTTGTTATGCCTAGTATATGTAGTTTGTGAAAACTACTTAATATTTCTTGTTACTTTCTCAGTAAATTGCAACACCTAGAATTCAAAAACGATTAACACAGAGTTCGAAAACAGTGAACTTTGAATGAAAATCCCAGAAATACAAGAATTTAAACAAAATAATCCATAAATTTGAAATACATGCTTTCTTTTTAAATTAATTTGACATTACCATTTTCTTAAACTTAATTTTTACTATACATCTTTAGTGGCAACAGATAAAGACTGTCACAGACTGAATTTGTTGGCAGGATTTTTCTATTGTCTCTCTATCAGATGCAACTCATCAAATGCTAGCTGACTAATACTGGAATGAATTTTAAATACAGTATTCTACTTTTCACAAACATCAATTTCAATGAAAAGGGCATACGAGGTCTTAGAAGCACAAATATTACTTAAGACAGGAAGTTATTGTCTATTTTAATACAGGCAGAGTCAACTAGGAATTAAAATTCTGAAAAAAAAATCATTGTATTGAGTTGTAATGGGGAGGGCCCATAATTAAAAGTAAAAAAAACACCTACCATGTTAAGCTGTTGCACCTTCCCTCCTCCCTCAATTGTACAGTTATATACAAGTCTGCTGAACTTCCTCAAGATGAAGCACTAACCATAAACGTGGGTCATTTTAGCAGCTTGATTCAAGAGTGGCTACCACTCTGCCAGTCTTGCGAACTTCTCTCTCCTTCTTTTGAACCTTTTCCTTCTGCTTTTCCAGTTTTTCTTGTGTTTTTCTAATATCCTTAATTTTTTTCTTTATTGTTGATCGGTCATTTTGACTGGAAACTCCCAAAGCCTGGGGAATGGGTGGGGGGCAGGGAGAGAAAAACAACTCATTAATTTTTTTAACAGCACTATCAATTCAGATTAATTTTGCTGCAAAATAGACTGTTTATTTGAAAAATAAGGACCTGAGTCCTCAAGAGCACTGTAAATGATCATCTGGATAATAAGGTAAGTAAGGAAACAAGGAACTACTCTTGTTCAATTGTAACAGCTTCTTGTTGCATTTTACAAACACGTAGACACATGAGAATTTCCAACAAACAGCATAAGTAATAGTCTCAAAATATTATTCTAGCTCTTTTTATACAAGAGGACTTTATGTTCAGTAACTGCTCTTAAATTCTTAAGGATTTTAAATTGCATTATTAAAAAGTGTATTCAGTAAGCAAACAGTACGGTTTGACTTTGATCAGCAGGTGGCAGTACCCCATTCCAAGTTACAGGCGGCACTGGCCTCCGAATGGCTTTAGGCATAAATGAAACTTTAAGCATCAACATGCAAAGTTCTCCAAATAGAGGCAGTCATTTGACAGACCAGTAACAGGTACTTCCTCTGTGTCCAAGGAAATGCTTATTTTAAAAAAACAGAGGACATACAGTGTTGCATATCTGTTCTAAAATGCAGGCATATTTTTGAGACTGAAGTTAGACACCTTTTTTCCCCCCTCCCTAAAACACTCAGGTCCTACTATGGATCATTACAAATAATTTGCCTTATGCCCGAATAGCCTAGTGAACGTCACTTTAGTCACACACCTTGCCTGTCCAAAATGCAGTCTGATAATCCGAGAAAGAAAAACTCATGTTTACAAGCACTGTTGTAAGGAATACATACCATAGAGCTTCCAGAGGTCAAATGGCAAGAAAAGGCTCAGAAGTAAAACCCAAAATATTTAAAAGGTCAAATAGGATTTTAGCCTTCCCATTTGAAGAGGAGATGTGGAAGAAACAGATTTTATAACAGGATCCTGCAATTCCATGCATCTGAACTGGCTGGACCTTATTTTGATACAACCTGAGGCTGAGATTGATGATATCAAGACTCTTTGAGGAATTATGTTTACTTTCATTTCCTCAAGATGCAAACAAGAAATACTTGGTATTTTTTCTCATTAAAACTGACTGCTCTTTAATTGTGCAATCAATTACTAAATTCTCATCCAACTGTACAGTCTCCAAGTGTTTCAGAAGCAAAACTCCATACCTTAAAAAGTCGCAAAACCAGGAAAATAGACTTTCTACATTAAAAATATGTCTGAATAATTTATACAGTGAAATTTATACAGTTACAAATTACCCTGGGCTACTCGCATACCTTTAACTTCTCACTGTCGAGCTGCATTAACTGCTGTCCATCTATGTTCATAGCTGTGAACTCTGCGATATACTGCTCCATGTTCATTCCCATTAACCAGTGGCACACTTGCTGGGTGGTCCATTCAGAAATAGGTCTGCTGTGCCATTGATTTTGCTTTCCTGTTGTTGTAAGTTCATCATCTAATGCCTAACCAATTGAGAAAAGTCACCGTAAGCAATGTTGAATTCCAGTTGCCAACTGAGTTTGATTAACAAAACGCATTTTTAAACATACTCTAGCCCCAAAAGAACTTAAGTTCTTGAAATCACAGTTTATAGCTACTTTGCCTAGGAGTTTGCTATAAACAAAAAAGACACTACAACATTCAAAACAAAGTCAGAAACAGAGAACATAAATGGTTTTCTCTAAGAAATTATACAGCAAAGCACTGGCTTAAATTTGATGTATCCTCACAATGAATTCCTCAGTTAGTTGGTTAAGGAAGCATAAAAGCTTGCAGCCTTTCACTGAATGAAAATACACTTTGCCAGCTCACAGAGCTTTTTTAAGTTCCCTGCTCCAATTTCAGTTGGCTTCTGAGGGCAAAAAGGTACTGCTGTTTGTCCTGAAGCACTCTATTACTTCATCACAAAAGAAAAGCTACATAAAACAGAGCTCAGTGTCTGTACAGAAGAAACTCTAGTGCAATACTTGAATCACGAACGTCAGAGCTACCTGAAGTTTTATTAACTATCCAAAATGATCTCTCACTAGCTCATCGAGTATGGGCTGCATTAGACTTGCAGACTGCTCCACAAGGCAGCTTCCACTATGCAGAAAGTATGCCCACATTTTCCAGGGAGCCTTACACATGCCATTTGTAAACAGAAAATGTGGAAATAAGCATCCTTCTAGTGATTGATTTGAGACATGACCCTGTAAGTTCCAGGTGAACAACTACAACTCCCAGCTGCAGCGATCTCACAAAATCCAGCTCCCTTGATGGAGAATTTGGGAGAGTTGTTTGAATGTAACAAAATAATTCCAGCAATTGCAAGTGATAGTGAGCCCTGCCACACGATCTGACCATACAGTAAACTGGATCTGAAAGCACAACATGGAACATGTCTGAGGTGAAACAAACACAATTTTAAATTTCCAATATATCAGAGGACTACATGTAATTAGAAACAGTTTTGCTTTACCTGGTCTGTGAAACAAAGGCCAGTGGTTACATTAGGAGGTAGTGCAGATACTTTGGAACAAGTTTGCAGAGCAGAACAGTTTGTGCTGAGGTCCTAAAATCCATACTTAAAGCATTTCAAAGGATTTTCACTTCCAAATAGCTCTAGTCTGGTCACACAGACTCAACAGCCACTAGCAGCTGGAATGCACCAGGACCACTGTTGGAGCAGATCTGATTTAATTTCCAAGATAAAGTAAGGCAAGTGGGGGCAATACGGGAGATTTACTTAAAAAATAAACTACTAATCCAAATTAAAATGCGAACGTAGATGTAACAAATGTGAACACGTCCACTTTCCTGATGTACAAAAGAACAGCAATTTTCATAAACAGCAGCACGGGGCTCTAGAAGAGGGTTTGCTTGGAGTGTTTTATACAGCATCTGTATCAAGACAACTGGGGCACAATGAGTTTTCTATCCAAGCTATCAAGCTTGAGATGCTTCGTAAGGAAAGAAGATTCACTGCATAAATTACTAAAGGAAATTCAAAATGCCTGTTTATTTGAAATCATTTCAGACAACAGTACTCCTCAACCTAATACTATAATACAAAAAATACAGATAACTTTTTATTTTGTCTCATATTAGCAAGTGTTCATGAAAAATACACAAAAAAGGGGAAACACTATACATTTCAAGTTTGAACGGTACCTCAGAGTCTAAAAACTAACACAGATATTGCCACTTTTTTTTTTTTTTAATAGATTATCTGCTTTTATCCTTTGAGGGTGTGTGTGCATTTCTATCTACCTGTATCTCCTTCACACTGAGAAACATGTAAAATGTTTTATTCCAGTTGGAATGCACTCACTAGTTTTATTTAATCTGTGCTAGCCATGCAAAACCTTTACTTCTGTAATTTCAGAGTGTAAGTATTTGAATAAGGTATACTCCTGTCAAACTGAAGCCCAGATTCATTCATTTCTCCAGGGGAATGCAGTCCCCCAACAGAATCTCAGGGGCTCTCCACAAGTTCCTCCAAGCAGCACAGATTAGAGCAGCTAACAACTGTACCATGGAGGAGTCCTCCAGACTGAGCTACCAATTCCAGTCTAGGTTTTCAGCATCATCAGTTGCTAACAAACTCCTCTTATTTCATCCAGTAAAGACACAACCCTAAAATAGAAAAGTTGTACCAAAAACTGAATCCGTTAGACACTTAAGACATCATCTCACATAAGTGAAAGTAAACAGGAAGATACTTAATCCTGTATAATTTGATTTTTTCACTACCGCAAAAGAGAAAAGCGTATCTGTAACTATTTTTTTCAGAAAACAAATAGGGAAGTGAAAAGTAGAGAGAAATACGATTAAGGACACTGATTTTTGAGCAATGCTTATGGGTCATTAAGTAACACCTCTACATCATTTTTTCCCCCCATTGTTTACTGTCCTTTCAGAGGCAGAAGGTCTGTCCCAGACTGTTCTATCAGAGTTATAGCCCCCAAAGCAGCTGCCACACACACACCAGATCGCCTGTAAATTCAGAAAGCATAACCGAAACTATAAGGTATGGAAGCACAAGAAAACCATGTGCTCCTGCACAAAAATGCAGATGATTCAGAAGGCAAGTACAGAAATACTGAAAGCTCTAAAGTTAAAAAATACAAAACCAAGTACCATCATAGCATTTAAGAGATTAAAAACATTAGAAGGGTAGGAGGAATTATCAGCTAGCTTGCTGCAACTAGCTGGGTGCTAAACAACCTGATTCTTACCATGCAGTCACTTCCCCAAACTGCCTGTGAGTACCTGCCCAGCAGAGAAAGATTCTGCAGTGCTGCTCCCATCTCGATTTCAAAGTGTTTCCATCTCCTGTCTACTGACAATTCCAGGATTTGTTGGGCAGCATGCTGTAGCCCATTCCTCTGAAAGCAGGGGCTGTTACACTAGCTAGCATGATTCCTACTGGACATTTATGAAACGATCTGAACAACAAGAACCAGACATAAATTCTACTTGTGAAGGGCTTAAGTTAAGGACTTGAAATATCCAAAATTGTTATAGAAGACTAGTTACTAATTTGTTCCTAGACCACGATGTATTGTACTACTAATTAAAACCCCCCAAGAACAGAACTACCTATTTTTCTTCACACATACTGCTTTCCAAAAAAGAAACCAGCTCAGAACTTATTTATCATTCTCAGAACAAAGGTACAAAACCTCTCAACTGGTTTCAGCTGGAATAGTTAATCTTCTTCTTAGTAGCTGGAGCAGTGCTGTGTTTTGGAATTAGTATGAGAATGATGTTGGTAACACACTGATGTTTTAGTTGCTGCTAAGTAGTGCTTACTCTAAGTCAAGGACTTTTGGTTTCCCGATCTCTTCCAGCGAGCAGGAGCACAGGGAGCTGGGAGGGAGCAGAGCCAGGGCAGCTCACCTGAACTGGCCAAAGGGATATTCCGTACCGTGGAGCATCATGCTCAGCATGTAAACTGGGAGGGTTGGCCAGGGCTGGCTGATCGCTGCTCAGGGACTGGCTGGGCATCAGTCAGCAGGTGGTGAGCAGCTCTACTGTGCATCACTTGGGTTTGGTGTGGTTGTTCCCCCTTCGGGTTTTACCCACTCTCCTTCTCTCTCTCCTATTCATTAGAATTATTATTATTACTACTTTATTTTATTTCAACTATTAAATTGTTCTTATCTCAACCTATAAGTTTTACCTTTTTCCCTGATTTTCCTCCCCATCCCACTGGGGGCTGGGGGGAGTGAGTGAAGTAGCTGCGTGGTACTTAGTTGCTGGCTGGGATTAAACCACGACAATTGGTCATACATATAAGCAACATATGAACTAGAGAGACCGCTAGAATCAGAATAATCCATAACAAAAAGAGGCTTAAATCATCACTTTATACATGTACAATTAGTAATAGACAACTTTCATTTGAGTTTTAGAACCAGAAGTTTACTGAAAGTTGTAACACTGATCAAAGAACAATATTCAAGAAGCTCTCTCTTTAGCTTTGTTAATCTTACACTTGATAGTGCTTCAAAGTTTTAGGAACACATATTCCATTCATGAACCATTCCATTCAAAAAACTGCAGGGAGCACTTGCAATGATAGATATGAACTGAAGTTCCTCTGGTTTTCATTAATCTATGACTGTCAACTCTGATAAAAATCTGCAAGAAATTAATCCACTACTGAAACCTGTGAATTAGTTATAAGGTTTTTGTAGCACCTGATTTTTATGTTAAGTGATTTCATATTTATAACACTGTTTGTAAGACTGTTCTGACTTTCTACAAAAACTTCACTGAAGCCTGGTCTAACATAACTGACAACAAACTCCCCACATTCATGAACCACCATTTAGTTTTTTTCTTCAGTCATTATCACCACCAGTTTGGCAAGTCCTCTAACTCCTATCTGGAAGATAACTGTGTTCAGCTTTTAATGATTCCTCCTAGTCTATACAGGATATAATTTACAAAGACTCCCATCAGTCAAACATCAAATGAGACTGTATGTCAGAATGTTACTGAAGTGTAGACTTTAGGTTTCAGCTGTAGCCAAAGAAGTTAGTTCTCCACGGGAACGGACACTGACTTCCAGGTGCCTAGTTTCTACCCATATATCAGAACCACTGTATTCTGCCTTTTTTTTCCTCTTTTGTTTGCTTTTATTTAGATGGAGTTTTACGGTAAACCAAACCTGCATAGATGCGAAGGCAAGGTCAGAAATGCTGCAGTTTTCATTCACCCAGGAAGCTGCTTTAGATTAGTGGAACAGAAAGGTGTTACATTTAAAATTAAAAACTGCAATTTGATCAGACAGAGTTAATCCCAATTTTTATGATATAACTAGGATCAGAACACAAAGGCTGATATACTGGTTTGTGTCCTTAGTTCAGTAACAGCTTATGATTCTTTACAGTGTTCTTCAGCATTCAAATATGGAAACAGCCATCTAGTTTAACATTACACAAATCTGTTTCTATTAAACATGCTGTAGTGTGAACAACAACATCAACAAGACACATATACACACTTTGAAACTCACCTCATTTGAAGAGAAGGTTAAAGTGTGTGAACGACCTGACAGATTTGGTTCTGTCACTAAACCTGAAAGTTCACAACTTGGCTTGCTATGGTATGTATCATCTATGACAATTCTACTCTGCAAACAAGTGGAAATAACGTTTTATTAACTCACTCCTTGGAAAAGCAGATCATAAGGTGACATTCTAGTAATTTTGATTTTTGGTAAAAAAAAAATAATATATATATATATACACTATGACTCAGTTATCTTTAGATCATATATTAAATACACTCACTACATCAAGCATCTGACTTGTTTTTGTTAAACTTCTGAATTCAACAACACAATAACAAATTTAAAGCAATATCCCCAATGAGAGCACCTTGTGTGGACTATCGGTCCATAACCTGAAACTGTTAAAGTACACAAGGAAATACACACAGTTATTTTTTCAGCAAGCATACCAAACTTGGGGAGAAGCAATTTAAGATTAATTTGGTGGAATTACTCATATGGACTTTGTATTCAACTGAAACCTACACAAACCTATCAATGTGCTTGAAAAGGTGTTGTTCTGCTGGCAGCATAAAAATCAATTCTCATTGTTTATAGCCATTAGGATTCCCATGGCACAGAAGCACGCCATAATTTACAAAGTTTCTATAAATGAGAACTATGTTTAGACTTCTTAGTTGCCCACTATTGAACCACTGTATTTGACAGTGAAACAAATAGGCTCTTTCCTTGACATACACTGAAAACTGGAATAGCAAGGAGCTTTTGGCAGCTTGCAGATCAGTTTAAATTAGTTAATGAAAAGAGAATACAGAGCTTGTCTAAGGACATGCTTTCACAAAACTCTAAATTCTGATTTAAGGCACTGTATTATATTGTTGTTCATTTTAACAGCTTTGATGAAGGTGGTGAAACACGAACAGGTTGCCCAGAGGGGTGGTAGATGTCTCATCCCCAGAAACATTCAAGGTCAGCTCGGACGGGGCTCTGAGCAACCTGATCTAACTGAGGATGTCCCTGCTCATTGCAGGAGGGTTGGACTAGATCACCTTTAAAAGGTCCCTTCCAACCCAAACTATTCTATGATTCAGTTTTGAGATGGCTGCATTTGAGGCACAGAATCATGTAATCTGAAAACTACCTTGATATGACGAGTACCGTATAGATTTAAAATCTTTAAGGTTTTAGATCTTTAGAAGAATTTTTATAACGAACGGATTGTATCAAGCTACACAAAAATCTTTGAAGTACCATAGTGTAAAAACACTGTAAGAAAGCTGACCATTTTAGCAGTTAAACAATTACTCAGATGTCTTTACAGAAAAAAATGGTTTAACGCTGTAAATCTAGAATAATTATGCAGTATGACAGCCTGAATGTTATTTTCAAAATAGAAAATTCTTCTAAAATACTTTGACAAATTGATTCTTTTAATAAATTAATAAATTACTATGATAAAGTAACAGCAAAATTCAGGTTAGATATATGACTAATGTAAGAACTATCATATTGAAAGAAAGTAAAATCTTCCATAGTATTTACTGTTTACATTCAGTTATTATTCTTAGTCTGTGTTTAAAGGAAACTTTTGGATCTGTACACCTGCCTTAGCATCTAAAAGCAGCAAGATCTAGGTTCAAACTTATCCAGCAGCCAGTACTTGTCCAACTCAGGCAGGGTACATGATCAGCCTGTGATTCAAGCTGAAGACTATGAAAAAACTCCAGATGCTACACCTGAAAACTTCACAGCAGGTTTGGTAAGAAAATCCTTCTAAAGAATACCAATGTACGTGTTTCCCAGAATATTTTCTAGTTTCATTACCTGAATTTCCAACTCAGATCCAGACCTTTACATTATTTTTCCTTAGCAAGTAAAAAATAATTCTGCCAAAAGCAAGCCTTCTAATCTTGCCTTTCTACAATTTCTTGGCATTACTCTGCTGCCTACAGAAGAGTAAGCTATTATTTAGCTTTATTTTCTCTGTTTTTCTCCAAGTGTCTAATCAACTAACTATACATTGTAAGGATGCCATACCATACCCCTATATGCATAAAAAAATCCAAGATCCTAAATTAGCTGATGTTAAAAGACATTTTCCTTCAGTAACTTGTGCTCCTATAAGAGAAATATGTTTTTGCAGTTGTCTTCATTGAGCACTTCTGTATTTGTGTTCTGACTTCAGTTAAACCTGAACTCTAAATTTTCTAGATTATTCTGGTTTTGACCTTTGCACTCCCTTTGACCCTAAATTACTGATACACATTTCCAGTATTAAAAAAAAAAGAAAAAAAAAAAAAGAAAAAAGAAAACAAACCACCACCAAGAAAAAAAAAACCCAAAAACTTCACCAAACACCACCACAATCCAACAAACAAAAAAACCTCAAACCACAACTTGAGTTTTCCTGCTACCTTTCCATGGAGTGTGGTACTGTACACGACAGGAAATGGTGTTCTATTTACCATATAGATTATTTTATTAATTACATTATATTTTACAGACTTCTTCAGTCTTTTAGATGTAAAAACTATTACCAGAAACAACAGAACACTTTGTCCATCAACCTATTCTCAAATTAATTTCAACTCAAACTGATAATTTATTTAGGAGCTTTTAACTTTAGCCACCGCTGGTTCACTCTTACTGTATTTGCAGAGCAATTGATAACAATTCAGAAAAAAAACTGTAAAAAGACCAAAACAAAATGCCCCCCCCCCCCAAACAAAGACAGGATGATACTGCAGCAAAATATGTAATGAGACTTTAGAAAAAAATATGAAGAAAACATAGCCAAAAGTAGAGCATCTCAGCACCAGTTGTAATGTTTTCTCCTCCCCCTGCTCCCATTTGTTTTAAAGAGGTAATTTCCTTTTAAGGGTTTAGAGCCAGTTGCAAAGATTTTTGATTCTTAGAGAGCACAGAATTTAGATAGAAGTGGTTTTATAGGTATGCTTCCTACAGTTTAAGGTGCTAGAATATAAATAGTTTACACCACTGTTGTTCCTTGCAATGAAAATAAAACAGTGCATACAAACTTACAGAAGTTAAATAACACTCTGGAAAAACAAAGACTATGAACAACATGTATGTGTTTCTATTGTATCAGAGAATGGGACTAAATCAAGGGGCAGATTATGTAAAGGGACTAATTTAAGAACTGTGTAATTTAGAAATCTCCTAAGGCTAAACACTGGGATCACAGAATTTGAGTTCTTGTGTTTCTAGTTTTCACAAGCAACAAGAACTTGATTCATTACTTTGCCAAATTATAATTTTTTTAAGAGGGAAATTTTTCATAAACAGAAAACAGTTAAAATATAGTTACATTCCTTACACCATCCATATTGAAAACACAACTACATAAATTATACACAATGTGAAAGACTCAGTACAACAGAGACTTATGTGACAAAGATTTCTAGGGCTTCTGCTTCTACTTGCTCTTCAAGAAGGGCTTTCACCTGGATCATATGGGATACTACTAACATAAAACAACAAATACTACGGACTTAACATCAACAAAAAGGAGTATTCTCTTAAATTCTGGGAAGATGGTTTTACCCCTGCTGTTATGTTGTTTTAATAACAAGACTCCCTGCTGAGTGGTCAAGCACATTTCTTTCTCAATTTTAATGTCTTTTCACAGCAAGGTTTACCTGCCAAAGCCGTGTTACTGTAGTGCAAACTTACTGATCAACTGCAAGTTAAGATCTGCAACGATTAGTCATTCCAAGCAGTAGCTACTGTCACGTTACCGTCTTTATAAAAGACCCTGACCCCAAAGTTGCATAGTAAAATCAGCCAGACTTCAGAGAGGCTGAGTATGATTTTGGGATCAATTAATGTATAGGAATCTGCTCTTCAACAGGGTCAGCCTTCTACCATTTCACAAAGCAGAAACATAGCTGAAGACTTGTATATTCTTCCAGCTGCTGGTTTGCAACTGGCACTAAGGAAAAGAACAGCAAGCAGCAATTACAATACTGAAGCATGAGAAGGAAACAAAAACAGTAGGCAGGAAACCAGCAGGAAGGTTAAAGTGATAATCAACTTCAATAAAGTATACAGCAATGAGAAGAAAAGGCTATTATTTCAGGGCAATGTGGAAAGGAAGAGAACATCCGATCTGGTAAGATCTATACCTTTTTGACTGCCAGAAGAAGTTCTATATAAGCACATTAAGGGGTGCTTCAGCATATTATGGGTCCTTATAGTAGTAATGCAGCAGTGGGACTTCTACTACGCTCAGAAAAATTATTTGAGGCAGACAGAAAGGAGGAATGAAGGGGTTCTTCTGAACCAAGGACTTGAAAGCTGAACCACTGAATGTTTATCTATACAGAAAACACGTTCAGATAGCTTTGCTACAGCCTACTAAAGAGACCAACCATGCACTCCTATTTAATAAAAAAAACATATCAAAGTGTATGCATATCCCCTTCAACATGGATCTTGCTGTTCCAAGATCCTCAGGTTAACTACAGAAACACCTTTTGGGCACTGCATGCTTCAACAGAAGTAAACAATGCAGAAGCTGTAAATACATGAGACTAACACATACTGAACAGTATTCTGTGAAGCGTTGCTCTACTTCAGAGATTAAAAAATTCCTACTCTTGTTAAATTCCTGTGTTACTAGCAGGGTATTTTATGGTTCTAAACCCACTTTCTGTATTTTTTACATACTATGTATGCAAACAGCTTACTCCTGTCACAGGGACACTAAGAAAACAGAAGGTAATTGTAAAAAAAAAACCAAACCAAAAAAACCAAAACCCAACAGCATTTTAGTGCAATCAGCATCTAGAAACATGGAAAGCCAACTTCTTTTCTGTGATCTATACAGACATCAGTGACTTCATGGACTACTACCCAGCAAGTTTCTCTCTTTGATTCATAACTCATTTCTCTCTAATAACATAGAGGAAAAGGTAAAAGTGAAAGGGTATTTTAGACAACTAAAGTGAAAAGAAGTGTGAAACTCAAGAACAAACCAAACTTAAGAGGTTACTCAACTCAAATAGCTTTTTTGAATCTGACAAAATCCAAACGAAATTATAATGAGGGTAAGCTAATAAGACTGTTAATAACAGTCTTACATTGAAATAGGTTTTAACAAAATAGACAGCACTCACATTAAGCTTCTTACTTTTTATAGCCATTTCTTTCAAATAGTTTGAACTGTAAAATAGTATTTTACTGTTATAGACCGAACTG
This sequence comes from Microhierax caerulescens, assembly GCA_035590215.1. NCBI lineage: Eukaryota > Metazoa > Chordata > Aves > Falconiformes > Falconidae > Microhierax > Microhierax caerulescens. The sequence continues at coordinate 20,256,908 of JAVJGJ010000061.1, read as the reverse complement.
TGTAGCCTCACTCTTAAGATCTAGTTAAAAGGCTTTAAATTATTAGAATATTATCAGTTATTCAGAAGCAGTTTCCTAGAAGAGAGTGTGTTCTACAGATGTGTCTCAAATTCATTAATGAAAACCAGGATGCTATCTTCATCCGCCTGTCTAGTACCAAACCCCTACATACCAGTATGGTAAGAATGAGATGGCCAGCTGCCTGGGGAGCTGACCTCTATTTATGTACTCTTCCTCCAAGTATGAGACTGTATTAGACAGGGAAACAGATATACCTTTTACTGTTTTTACGTTTTACTTTTTTTACTGTCCTAAGGCTGGTGTTACTTTCAGCATTATAAACCCGTGAAAAAACATACCCTGTGATTGTTCCTTAGATTCTACTCTAGCCTGCATAGCCTCCACTGATACTTCAACTGAACAGGAGGGAATGGGAACATTCACACAGTTTCTGCTTGTGAGGGCTGTGAAGTCTCAAACTTCTGCAGCAACATTTGTAAGAAGCAATGTGGTCAAGGACTAAGTGATCAAGCTCCCACATACCGAGCACTGATGTTTTTACTTTGTCAAGATGCAACACTTAAATATTCAGAGCACAAATTAATCATCTTTACCTTGCTTCTGTTCTTCTCTTGTCCATGTTCACCACTGTCCTGCCCGCTCTGAGTAACATGCAGGCTGCTGCTAGAAATCTGAGGCTCTTTGTGGCTGTCTCCAAACCAAGAGAAAGGCATACAAGTAGGAACAGGGGAATCTGAATCTGATGCAGATAGATTGTTGCCAGAGTCATCCAACAGTTCTCGGGAACCTCTGAAATAAGTAGGTTAAATTGCTTTTAAACAACAGCAAAACCACCCACCTCACCCCCTCAGGCCAACAAACTCAAAACACATACCACTCATTTTACCCATTTCACAGCAAAATATTTTAAACGTAAAATGATACTTGCCTTTAAGTATCCATGCAAAATAATCTGAGTTATTGAATAACACAAGTTTAAGAGCTTTTGCAGTATTTTACCCAACAATTTAATAATTTCAAATAATTTGCTAATTTAATTTACTCAATATTCATCTTCCTAAGCAAAATACAGTTTTTATATTTAAGATAGGGTACAATGTGTTAATTTTATGAGCCACTTTAAAACGTAATCTTGCTTTACCGTTTCCTCTATACTACTCTATCTATTCTCGTTTCATGAGATTAGAAGCGACCTCCACATCATTATATTATACATCATAGAATTTTGCTACTGTTATACTTGAATGTACTTCAAGGTGAAATAGTAAGGATAGTTTTAAAAAACCTGTTAAAAATCTTAGGAATGCAGCATGTATGTATTAAACAAGCAAAACTACTACCTGCTTTCCAGAGAACCTCTTAGATTTTCTTTTTCTTGTTTCTTGCCCTTGCCTCCAGATTTCCGTAATCCACTGAAGTGAAAACAGTTTTCATAAAACATTTGTTTACACAGTGCAACTTCTTTTTTATCAGCATGCTAGCGTTTACATTGATTTCAACAGTTACAAAAAGCCACATTTATGCTGTTACACAGAGCATGATTTTGCAGATTATGCATGCAAGTAAAGAAGTACTGTCATTCATATTTTATTTAAGAACCATGACAGAATTATGAAAGTAGTTTTCAAAGACCACATGTAATCAAAATAAACACAGAAAATGCCCAAAGAAACTTAGCATATAGTGGACACAACCAAGAGGAAGAACAGAGTTTTATTGCTATATAGATGTCCATATGCAATGCAGAGTGACTTGGACTAAGTCACTGCCTACATTCTTTGTGTGTGAAATGTTATCATTTTTACATTATGTATTATGATTCATTTGCAGTACGAATCTGAGTCTTTGATGTTGGCTTGCTTCAACAAGTTTTACACCTAGCTTCAAAGGAGCAAGGCTTATTGCAAAATGTAGCAACTCTTCTCTGGAATCTCCAGGGTTCAGGTGCCACACTGCATTTCCAGACAATATGCAGCTTGCATTTTTTTTTTTTTTTACCCCTGCTTGCAATCTCGTCTTCTAAATGAAATTCAAAAATCCATTCGTCACTGCTGCCTGCCTCCAAGGAACAGTTCAGTAAGCAGCTACTATAGCCAAACCTTATGTAATAACACCTTTAGAAGAAATTAAGGCAAGACAGATACCTATTTTAGACTGTAACAACAGCAGGACATAACATTAGAGTCTATGCTTCAATAATATTTTGGCATAAAACTACTTACAGATTTGTAATTTAATTCATAGAGAAAATGTGTATTCAGATAAAACCTGAAGAACCCCAAGAAATTCTTTGAGGGGAAAAAAGTCCAGAAAAATAAAATCAAGATGTGGTAGAAACATGAATGCAACATTACAAATGCAAGATGAAAAAGACTCTGTCCCATAGTGTTGCTATGAAGTAGCATTACTGGATTTCCTCAATTCTTTTATTTATAGAGAACATGATATTCTCCGAAAGTAACACTGAAAACTATTTCTTCCAAATAAACACAAGTAAACTCTTACCCAAAATCTGGAAATCTCCTTTTGGACTTCCCTGATGATGTTCCTTCATTTGTTTCTACAGTCCTGTCTTCATTTTTCTTTTCTTCTGCTTTTCATAGATGGGTGAAAAATAAAAATGTTATTCTAAAAATACTTGCAAGTTTCAAGTACTTATGATGATGTTTGTAAGTAAATAAGATACTAAATCCTCAGTAACAGTGTTAAAATTCACATTCACACATGCAGATACCAGCTGAAAATACTACAGTAATATCAGCTTAAGTTATTCTCTGTGGCATCTTCCCATCATTCTGGCTGTGCTGTGCCATTGAAAAATGGCAACAACAGTTGCTTATGACTGCTTAAAACTACTGCTTTTGATAAACAGTAATTCTATACTGTCTACAGAAAGATAAAGCTTACCACATATTTTGCTTTAAGGAAATACAAAAAAAGGATAGTCTAAGACAGCTTTAGAAAAAAGTACCTCTTTCTACCCTTCTTTTGCAAAGTGTCAACTTCAAAATACACTAACTAGATATCCAGTATCAGGTACATGAATGAAACTCAGTTTTAAAGCAACAGTTGAGTAAATACAGCATTTACTTGTTTATTTTGCTTGAAGTAAGATGCTCCTTTTGCGTTTTTTCTGGTTCAGTAGCTAGTCCAGGCTAGCTACATGGAACACGAGCTATGTACACACAAGGCGCTAGCTCCAGAAAGTGCACCTAACCAACATGATAGCCAGTACCTGGAGAGCAGACAGATCCTCACAAGCTGAGTTTCTTGGGAACAGCGTATCAACTGTGACTATTCTAAAGAAATAAGACTCTGAAGCTCCTCCAAGACTGTTGTATTTTCAAAACAGGATTACAATGTGCTAGGATCCTATTTTTCACCAGAGGAAGTATGTTCAATTCAAACTGCTCAGTTAAGTGAAATTACGTGACAGACTTAAGCATCACACTACCTCTGCCCAATGGATTGTGACAGATTACTGCAACTCCTGAATGTATTTATTTTTAAATTCTCAGGCTACTAGATTTTTTTTTAATAATTGCAGTACTTTTCATATTGCAAATCAGGTGCTTCACAGCTAAGCTGCCTATGAAAGAGACGCAGCCTGCTTTTTGTGAGACAAAGCAGGTTTTCAGGTCTGCCTTCAAGACAAGTTCATGTCAGGAGTTACGTACACAGATGCCTTCAAGGATAGTAAAACCCCAAAATCACATTTACTATGCAAAACTCAGGACAACTCCCCACCACCCACATCAGCTAATAATCCTTCCTGAAACACATAATGGTTATCTCTGTTATCTAATTAGCTAACCATTCTTTTTAAACATGTAATCCAATAAATTATAACTACCAGCTAAACTGGTTATTTTTCCTGTCAGCTTAAGTAAAAACCCAGAAGAATTAATTTTAATATTGAGATTTGTTTCCACCTTTCTCTCCAGAGGTAATATTTTAAGAAAAGAGGTAATCTCTAAAACACAGTACAATAGGTTAAACCACAGACTGATACACGAGTGGATGGAAAGGTAATAGAGAGGATTATTTCAGTGGAATAACAGGTAGACATTTCGATGCAGTTAGAAAGCAACAATCTAGCAGAAAGTAGCACTTAGTGTCATTCTGCATACAAAGCGCCAGCTTTCAATACTAATCCTCATTTTTGATGTACTGCATTAATTAGCTCTTCCAGTGACTGCCAATTCTAAGAAAATGTTCGCAATGCTTCAACCACCACAAAAAAAAACGTAGAAAAGAAAGCAATATCACTTGTATATTAGGTACTTGTTTTGATAAGATTTTTTAAAATAAACAAATAGAATGAGAACAGTATGTAACAGCCTCTGTTTTCAGGGTATTGAAAGAAAGGTTTTGTCCAGGCTGTATAGAAAAGACAGCAAGTATAATCTGCCTTTATATATTGTGCTAGGTGACTGAAGGAATTATAAAGCATTTGAAATATTTTATATGATCCCTTTTCAGTTATTCATAAGAAAAAAAGCCAAACATTTCAGCAAATAATGATTAGTAGTGACTAGGCTGATTATAAAACCTTTAACCTTTTCTTAGTGAGAAATACCCTAAGCCTAATGAATAATGCAGTAATTCCCATAACATTCAGAACCTGTATCTTGTTTGAACACCTGGATAATTTCTGGAAGCTCAAAGCCAACATTGAATTATTCTGCAAATCAGGAAATCAGTGAAACTTACTCTCTGATACATTGCCACATAGGAGGCTAGTGTTTTACAGAAATGTGTTAGGACCTTTGCTGACTATCCACAGTCAATGACTCAGTTCCCCTCTCGCTTGTATCAAGGCAACCATTCAGACTGATTTACAGGTCTGAGCTTTTACCAGACTGGCTTGGACCTACTCCTTCCTACAACTTTTTAATTAAAACAGCATCTATTCTGCAGGCACCTTTTAGATTCTTGGCACTATAAATTATTTTAGAAATGTTGAGATACTGTAGAAATTTGAGAACTAACTTGTTGCAAAGGAAGGAATTAAAAGATAGGTAAGTATTTCTAGAACATACTGCTGTTGTACCAAAATCTTTCAGTAAGTAAAAATAGAATACAATGAACTTGCATACTTTTTTGAAGAGTTAACAAGAGGCTTTAGAACAGGAAACTAGTTTGTAGTCAATTAATTTTCCCTGTAAGTAAGTTTATTGTTCAATATTCAATTATATCTAAAATCTCTAATACTTTAACCCTGAAGGATTAAAATAGTAATACACCCTTAAGTCTTACCCTTGGCCCCTTTCCCTTTTGTTTCTCTTTGCTTAACATTCTTGGGATACCCTTGAGGAGAATTTGGAGCCATCTCTTCAGGAGGAGGTGAACAAGTAGTGGTTGTGCTATTTTCGTTGTTTGGTTTGTGTACTGGAGAAGAGTGTGTGGAAGCAGAAGGACTTGACTCTAGAGGACTTTCTGTGTTTTCTGTTTGTTCAGGCTTTTCACTCTTTCGATCTATGTCATCCAGGCGTGGGAAAGTTAATTTTTCACTTGTTTCTAAGGCCTTGGTTAGGTACACAGTGGAAAGTTCTCTGTTGAGAACAGTATCTTCTGAATCCTCATCCTTCAACAAAGTCAAAAGTAATTTTATGATAAGCATGACATAATAATTTACTATCTGATCTTTTACCAGGATATAAGGATACGCTATGCTACACACAAACTTCCTCAGTTTAGAAAATTTTAACTTAACCACGTGTAGACACCACCTAAACCACATGAAGCTGCTTTTACAGGCTTTCCTTCATCCACCCCTATACAGATCTTTCTGCACGTCCCAAATCATCTTTCTTTAGCCAAGTCAGAAACCTTCTGGTATATCTTGGCCATTCCAATTCAATGCAATTCAGTCTGACTGAAGTAGTTCAATCTTCTCCCTCTATGACAGGTTCTCTCACATACCAAACTACATACACCTCAATTCTTCAACTGTTTTCCAGAAACATGCTAGAACGTTTTACTGGTATACTTTTTGTGGACTTAAATGATTATTTGTGGAATAATGAAGCGTTTCAGAAGCATTTAGTCTTTGAAGAAATATGGTAACTTGTTTCAGATTAAGGAATTCTAAGATAGGTAAGCACATTTTACCACTTTCACCGTATCAAAATCTTTCAGCAAGTAGAATACAACAAGCTTGCATACTATTTTGCTAAGTTCAGATAAACTGTGCCACAAAGAACATGTCAGAGGTCACATATGTGGTATGAACCCTAACCCTTTTTTTCACTTGATACAGCATAAAAATACGATGCTTTGGCACAGTTTGAATGAAGCATGGACAACAATTGCAATTGCAAACACAGACAAAACTGAACATACACTCAGGCTCCTGAATGTGTAATTATCTACCAATATCAGTACCTGTAGATTTGCAGTCTGTTGTCCAGCTCCAAGAGATTCTTTCAGCTTCGATCGAGAAGGTGGCTGGCGTTTTACTTTCAAAGCAAGCTGAGCTTTTGCTTTGTGGGCACTGGTGTCTAATCTGGGAGTATCCCCAACAAAAGCATCAAAATCTGCAACAAGTATGTACTTTTAAACAAAAAAAACTTGGTATGCAAATTCTACAATCCACTATCCAAAAGAATATTCAGAAGTTAAATCAGAATTGTTCTACCTGTTAATCATTACTATATGAAAAATACTGGTTTATATAATACAACAATATTTTAACATACTGTGACAGCAATTTCCAATTTCTACCCAATTTATTCAATGAAAAAAAATCCATCATGGTATAATTGTATTATGGCTCGAAAACTGAGTTTTATTCTCAAATAGATAAGAATTTGTGCCCTAAATGTACTTTACTATATTTGTTCTTTAAGACAGAAACTTTTTACAAAGCACACAAGCATCTACCAAAACTTTTTAGAACATGCTTCTTAACTGAAACACCATCCGATATTTTGTATCTGGGCATAAAAATCACAAGACAAGTAAAAAAAAAAATCATAGCAAGCTTTGGTGTAAGTCTGATGTATCTCAGTGTTTTAGTCCCACTAACATTATCGATTTCATTATTAAAGAATCTGAGGAACAGTGAAGATGGATGTCTCTCCATTTATCTCTTCTTTCCTACAGCACTTCAGAAATACATTACAACAATACTGAAAACATGCAGGGACCTGAACAAAAATATCCACGCTGGCTCAGGTCAAACATTTACCCAGTCAGCAGGAAACTGCAAACACTTAACTACTTCTAACAGTGAAAAAGCCACTACACATAACTCCTCCTAATTTTTGTTAAACGCAAATTAAAGATCCTACAACCTACTTACCCGAAATCAAAATATCTGAAGAATTTAGTCTTTCTTCTGTTGATTCAGTTTCTTTCTCATTTTCTTCTCTTATCTTTGACTGTTCATTATATTGGCCTGGACTTTGACAACCATCTTCCAATAAACTGCCACCTCCAAACATATATGGCATTCTCTCATATAATTTTAATTTACTTTCAAGATCTGAAATCTGCAAGAATTAAAATTCAGAACTGAGACACAACTCTCCAAGAATGCAGAAGTTTATTTCAAAAATATAATACTGCTTTACTTTTTCCTGATGTATTTTCAGCTGTCCTGCATATTCCCGGTCTCTCTCTTCAAGCAGCCTTGAATGATTCTCCTCTTTTTTCATAAATTCTATTTCTCTGGTGAAAGAAATATATTTGTATACATGAAACAGTAATATATAGAAATGTAGCAAAACACATAGAATAGAAATATGCAGTTACATTTACTAAAAAGCATTCTGTTAGTAAACATTGAAAAAATACCAGTCTGTAAGGTATAATTGATTCATTAATCTTGTAACATCACAAAACAACCTATGTATTTTTATGCTTCTATGGTCCTCAAAAAGAAATACATATGATACTATAATTTACTCTGGGCTTAAAAGCATGAGACGTACACACTATGCCGATCATTACATCTTACTCTCTTCCACAAAGATATGTGCACAAACAGTATTTTCCTTCCAAAAGCTATGGTAAAACTCTTTGTAGGAAAGTAAATTGCATTTCAAGTTTCTGCTTGGTTCATCCCACAGAAACTCCAATGGTTGGGTTTTACAAGAAACGCTTACAAGAAGGAAACAAAAATAGAAGCTGCTTTTTCCTGCAAGTCAGATACAGGACCAGAAATGTGTATAACATCTACACAAAACGCAAAAGCTCCAGGGACAGTCAAAGTAGTAATGAGAATTTGCTAAATGGTGAGGAAATGGAAACTAGCGTGTTAGCAGTCATCTTAATGTACTTCTGGACTTCCATGCAGATAAGCTTAGGAAGAGAGGGAAAATGAGACCTTTACAAAGCTCACCAAACCGCACAAAACTGTCCTGTGAATAGTAATATTTCTGGATGTGGACTGCAAAGCAAAAGATCATGCAAATTGTCTTTAACAGTGAGTAGCATGTAGAAAAATGGGGGACAAGAAATGTATACACTTACAGTAACTATCAGAAGTAACAGTTGGGTTTGCATTATCGAGACACTTCTACAAGTATTTAGCAATTAGCTCTTGTTTAGCCAAGAAGAAAGAAGGAAGGGCAAACAGACACAATCGCATGACACCAGAGTTCAAGCCTTACACAAGTGTATCTAATAAGCAGCATTACCCCTACCAAAAACCCAAACCTGTTAACAGATTGAAGATACTGGTTTTGTGCTGACATTTTGATGGGCTAGATACATATCCCAAACTCCAATTTTTCTCAGAATTCCTTTTACTCCCCCTAAAAAGATATAACTCCTACCTCAGTGTATCTGGCTCATTATATATACTTTGATGCCTACCCTATCTGAAACATTTAAGTTGGTTAAGTGTTTTTTTCACAAACAGCAAAATTGCCAAATTGCAAGCAGACATTCTGAAAGTAAAGATGCATTACAGTTTCTTAACTGAGTTGTTTTAAAAATTTGTTATTGAAATATTACATACTTTTCCTAAGCTTAGAAGCAAAAGTAGCAGCAAAATTTTTGAAGAACCTTTCCAGAAGCTGGTGACTTACGGTATGGAAGAATTCAGCATGTATAGCCCTCTGCTTCCCTAAGCTCTGACAAACAAAAAAAAGGGCATTAAGCAAATCCTAACCCTAGGTACTGTTGTCAGTTTTCCGCATAACATACAAAACATACAAACAAGAATACAGACCTGGTACTTTGGGGTACTTACTTTTGTTGGTAATCTTTAAGCAATTTCTTGGCCTTGTTGTATTTCTTTTCAAGGGCATCACATTGTTCTTGAGTTTCTTTAAGATGCTCGTTTACTGTTTTGCATAAACTCTGTGCCTCTAACCAGTACATCTCTAACTTTTTAATTTTCTCTTTGCTTTCGTCTAAGTTTTGCTGAAGTTGGGCTCGACTCAGTTTCCATTCATTTTTTTCTGCTTCAACGATTTTTAACTGAAAAGATTAATACTTAAGCAATTAAACTAAAAGATGAAATAAAACCCAGCTCTTTATACATGTTTAAGTAAAGAATAGCTCATAACAATTAGATACTTATCAGTAATATTAAAACAAGACACCGAACTTTTAAAGAAGTCATATCAACTCTTCGAACCCTTGCTAATCCAAGTAGGTTTAGAACTCAAACCCGTCTTTTACTACTACCTTATTTGTACTGCTTCTTTTTAAAGAGATAAAATGAATATGGCCTTTATTGTTAGCTTATGTTGACTTGTTCAAGATCTTAATACCTCTGGAGGGACCTATTTTGATTACCTTCAAAAGCAACCAGAGACACAGAATCTTAAACTGTATAAGACAACCTCACTGTCCTACCACTATGTTACCAATAGCTTTTTGAATAAAGCTAATGAGGTTGATCCTCCCCTGCTACTTTATAAGACACTGGTCTTTCTAATAAATTATGAGGTACCCATGGTTTACTCTCCTGGGGCTAATGTATATAACATTCCCGCAACAGAAGAAAGGGATGGGGCCCCTTCAGTTTGACAGCAGCCACATTATAAAAGGGAATGTTAACATATGAAGTTCTCCAGGCCTTGGAGGAGCAAGAAGGCAGAATACCACTTTGTTTGTCCATGTCTCCTTCTTTGGGGACACCATTACACTGAGGAAATCACTGCTTTTGAAGCCAGTTAACATCATCTGCTGATGGAACAGAGATGTTGAAAGGACCAATAATTTCTTGAATTTTAAATGGGGCACCAAGATGGGACACCAACATTTTAAACGTGTTTTTTTTTTTTCTTTTTTTAGCAATCCAGTTGGGCCAAGTTTCAAGAATACTGCAAGGAAGAGGGGCACTGTCAGAGACCAAAAACAAAGCTATCATAAGAACCTTGGCTGCCTTGCCCCTCTATACCTGAGGCTCTGAACATTTGCAGAGTGCAAGAAGAAACCCCAACAGATACTGTTATTCAAGATTATTGCAGTCTGAAGCACTATCCCCTCACCACTTGCTACCTGCCTCCAGCAAGGTGCTGCAACATGCCCTAGGGTACACATTTCTCAGCAATGCAACACAGAAGGGCAATGGAATAAAAGAAGCTGCTCACCTATAACAAATATTTCCAGAAAAAGGCCATGCACAGATCTCCATCAGTGGAAAAAAGCAGCAAAAAGAACAAGAAATCCTTTCTCAGAGAAAGTAGAAGTGTTGAACAACAAAAAAAAAACCAAAACAGAAAAACCCCAAAAACTCCAAAACCACCAACTGGAAATCACTCTCTCTCCAAAGCAGGTCAGAAGTTTGAGGAGGGAAAGAGGGGAAACAAGGTAACAGAAATAACTTTCTGCTAACAGAAAGTCAACCAAAAACCACTGAGTGTAGATTTAGCCCTTACAGACAAGTAAGACAAGTTTTATCTGCTGAAAATGTTCTCTTATTTGTTCAGGAGCCTGCTTCATACAGTACTCCACTATATTCACTTCTACTCTAAGCAGTAATATTGAAGCATTCATTTTATAATGGCACAGGGGGGGATTTGGGGCTTGGGGCTTTGTTTGTTCTGTGGTGGGTTTTTTTGTTTAATTTGAGCACAGCTCTTCAGTTCAGAAATGCCTGTCTAGCATAGCATAGAGTACATAGAGCCTGAGGCCTAAACCAAATTGATGCCTTCTGCATTCTACCTATTCTTGGTAAAATTCATAGTTACAAATAAAAAAAGTAACAAACAAAAAAACCCAAATGAAACCCACATCACCAAATTATAAGATTCTTTGAAAACTTACTTTCTCCTTCAGTTGATTCACTTCAGCTATTGTTACCGCATGCTTTAACTGCAGCTGAAACAAAAAATTGTATGAGCATACACAAAATGTCACTTGAAACAGTAGCTTGAAGCATTTGTCCACAATTCTCTTCTTCCTCAAACCATTTTTACAGTAGCATAATCAACTTAATTACTTGTCAATTACAGAAGAACTGATCATGAGCTATTTTTAAAAAAAAAGCTGAATTCAAATTAAACCCCAAAAAAGTTCCACAGTATTCTATTTGTTACAAAAATCAAAACACAACCACCTATAGTTAAAAATCCCACATTGCTGTCTAAGCATTCAGAAAAATGAGTAGGTTAAAACAATGTTTCAATGTGTCATGAAAATAAAAAGGCAGCAATGCAGTTAAGATGACAACTGGTACATAGAATCGAGTAAAAATTTAACAATGCTACATATTTTTACTTATCGGCACTTACAAATAAATGTACTGGCTTTGTTTCAAAATTAAGCCTTGTAGCTTACACCATACTTTTTCAGAGGATTATTAGAAACGGATAAAGGCTACATCCCAGTCAAATGTAAAGATAATCGTTAACACGTATTAAGAAAACAGAACATGAGTGCAAAAGCACAATTTTTGACAACTACGAGTTATTTCTCGTATCTCACTTTCCATCTGCAACCCTAGGGGGATTATTTTTTTTGGCAAGGCATAGTGCACCAAACACATTAAAACAAATGAATTCATTACTAACCTTTATTTAGATTATGTTAATAACAGTATAGTAATTATTCTAGCTGAGAATTTAGTTGTATCCCAAGTAAACACAGCACTTATGAAAAGATGCTGTTTACTTGCCTACTGCTATGCTTCCTAACCTACAGAAACCGTAAATGTTCTTTAGTGAGCAACAGCCCAAAATTTCAACTTTCTCAATGACATCATCAGTGTTATCAAGAGAGCAAACCTAAGGAGGTCCACAAAACAGTGATCCTTTACAAAAATAAGCTGATGTATGCACAAATGGCATCTGATGAAACAGTGTCTTTGCAGTACATTTTTCTCCTCCAGAGCAAAACTAACAGGGACTTAAATCTACCAAAGCTGCCCAGACCCCTAAAGGCCAAAGACTGCACCACTTAAATCCCCGACTAAATTCCACAGACCTGTATAAAGCAAACTGTTACTTTATAAAAGCCATGGGGAAAGGGAACCAGATTTTCCAATTATATTAATTTGGGATTCACAGTCTGGAACGGCCTATTGGGTTTACAAATTCATAACTTCCAAGAAGTACACCATAACAAACCCCGGGAGGGACCACCTGAAAAAAAAACCTCCAAGCCAAAACCTTGCCTATCTATAGATCAAGTGCTTTTATATACACAGACATTTTCCAGAAGACCTCAGGGCAAGAAACAGAGCAGAAGATTAGATGTGTTTTTCTTGTCTTCTTGAAGAAGATCTAACCACAACACTCAAGACCATTCAGAATGGACATACCTGTTCTCCCATGCTCCCCCTCCCTGCTAAAGCCATTCTACTATGCAACAAATAAATGCAAGTCCAATGGGCCAAAGACAATGAAGAGAAGCATCACATCTATTTAATGCAATGTTCAGACATCACAAGGAGGGAGGTGGTGTTGGGTTCTAATGCCAAGGGCTTTTTAAAAATTTAAATTAATTTAATCAATTTAATTAATTTAAAGGGCCAGATACTATAAATATGTACAGGGAAGCTGGGATCAGAAAATTAAAGACAACCTACAATTCAAGGGACATTTACCAGATATATTTATTGGCAATGTTGGGAAAACAAACCCAAAACCACAGTGAGTGGGACATGAAGGAAATTATATTTAAATTTTACAAGGTTCAGATGCCCCCTAGTGCACCACAAAGAATATTTAAGAAACCGCTATCATACCTCTTTAAATTTAAGAAGAGATTGTGCTGAATCCATATCCAATGGTAAACCAATATCTTCATTTTCAGGAAGATCAAAAACTTCTACAGATTTTCCATGTAAATGCGACTCATATGTATCATCATCATCATCATAGTCATCATCCTGACAAAATGGGAAAATAATGACTTGTGTAACACACATACTTTGCATTATGGTAGCAGTAATAACAAAAGCACATAATCAAGGAATCCAAACTGTTGCTAAACTTGTCCACCACTCACTATTCCATTTCAGTTTCTCTTACCTACACTGTTTCAAAGATGACTTGCGAACACTGTCATCAAAGTTACACAAAAGAGAGCCAAGTAAGCCATATACAAAACAATCATGCACAGCCGATACTTTAAAATGTCTTTTGGATTATTGATAAATTGGAAGTATAGGAGCAGTGATAATCATGTGCCTTGTTAACAGTACAGTAGTATATGAAGTTTTCATTTCCTCTTTTTAGCAAGTTGTCCTTTTTACCCTTTTTTTGCTTCCATTTGATTCAAACCACATTTATTCCATTTGCAGAAGTTATTACATGTAATGGTAATCACATTCTGTTAATTAAGTATGTATGACATTTTACCTGCTCTGTATCATCATGACCATAGTGCTGCTCATACAGACATCTCTCTTGCTCTAAGGTCTCACTAATGAGGCGGGCTACTTCACTCTGAGTCCCTGGCTTCTCTCTCCCAATCAGAAACCTACAGAAGAAAAAGACATTACCCTGCAGCAAAAACCTCAAGAAATTCTTAAGAAATTAGGTTTACCATCCTGTTGCCTTTAACAACATCATTGTAAAACTTCCATATTATGGTTTTGTATTCTCCATTAATGAAAAAAGACAAAAAGAAAGTACTATTTTATAGAGGACATACATACCTCACTGTTCCTTTGGTGTTTTTTAATACAGTGGCTGCAAAGAACTGAGTAACTCCCACTAGACTTATGCCATCAACCTCAACAATCTGATCATTTACTTGAATTCTGCAAAACAAATAAATGCTTATTATCAGGTCAACAAAGACACTTTGGCTTGACAGATTTTTGACACAGGAAGTATCACTTAAAACTCACTACGATTTATAAAGAGAAATTCTGAGTCCCAAGAAATAATTGCTTAGAAACAACCTCCTCATTGTTACTACGCAGATCACCAAATAAAATTTACACAGTATTTGCCTTAGTATTTTGTATGCTATTTGCATAGTGATTGGTGTCCTGGGGTGTCAACATGATTTTGTGGCACTTTCACACATGGGCACATTCTAAGCTTTTCTCACATATGCTGTATGCTTATTTTGAAAAAATGTCCTATATTAAATAAAATCCTGTTTAATGAAAAATTAACATAAAGCAGTAATGTAATATTTATTCACTGCATTCAGCTTTCGTACTTTTTATTTAGCATATCCAATGAAAACAATTTGGCTCAGTTAGAAATTTGTGAAAAGCAAATTCAATTCAATGAAAAACTCACCGTCCATCTCTCTGAGCAGCTCCACCATCTGTTATTGTTTTTACAAAAATACCTAGTTTTTCCAGTCCCTGGTCAGCACCAACTCCCATTCCAATAATACTGATGCCCAGACCACTGTCACCTAAGGGATTAAAAAATCTAACATTAGCTGTATAACACAAGATGTAACACTTTAGTGAGCGGTTTCAAAGCATTCCAAGTCCTTCCACACAAAAGATGGGAAAATTCACTTTAATAAAAAAGACAAAACCATATTTTCTATCTAGATACTACTTAAAGCCTTTTTGTTCTGTAGTTATGACTGCCCATTAGATCCAAAGCTTCATGCTATCTGGAGAAGTCAGCACAATGCATGTGTTGCATACATTTTCGTGCAGACTGTCACTCAGTATTGCAGCCTTCCTAACTTCAATTAAGTATGTCAATTTGCACTTAGTAGAGTCCTATCCAGTTAACGTTCACTGAATTCAACAGAACTAGCCACAAATGGAAGCCTGAACATACATTCAAAAATTCAAGACCTAAATTCAGGGAAATTACAGTTTAAAATTGTTTTATCTTTTGTCTGCATAATATCTCTTGCAAATGTTCAAGGTTTGATTTGCACCTTTTTCAATTTCCACGGGAAACACTTCCATTTTTTCCACCCTTTTCTCAAGTTCATACTCAGCTGAGGCTGCCACAGGGTCAACTTCTTCATTACGTCTATCATAGTCTTCATTTGAGTAAGTACTGAAAACCTAAGAAAGGCAACAGAAGACTTTTTTTTTAGTGCTTTCTCACCCCCTTCCAAACATGATATAATTGAAAGAAAATCAGTAAGGAAATTGAAGTGGTATTTTTAGAGATTCTGTTGATGAACAACCATCAATTTAATAAATACTGTTGCTGTAAGACAGTTTCCAACTTGCACTGAAGCACCATTTTATAAGTTTCAAAACAATTCCTTCAAGATTTTTTGTGTTGTAAATGCACCAAATAGTTAAAAAAAAAAAAAAAATCAGTCAAGGAAATCACTCATCTCCTCTTTGATATAGTGTGACTTTTTTGTTTGTTTTTTGTTTTGGTTTGGTTTTTTTTTTAAGGACTACATTCCCCCAAATCCTTCCTCCTCTCTTCTTCCCTCCCCCCACACCATCTGCCAATCCCAGTGCTTCAAACAGATGTAGTTTTCTGATTTTGCAAGGGAATCAGGCAGTTTCCCAGGAAAAGGAAATGCCTTGTTACATATATTACTATTTTTAGTAATCACTCCGCTGATTTTCTGAACTGTTAAAAATAAAAGATAAACAATATGAATTAAGACAGAAATCTAGAAAGAAAAAATGTGCTACATATAACAGTGTTAATTTCACTTATCATAATGTTCATTGATGGTATTTAAATTCCTAAGTTAGAAAAAAAAAGAATAATACACACACACACATTTATCTGAAAAACAAGGTTTATCTGCTTAAGTTTTTGCAGGCACTGAGTGTTTTACTCAACACCACTGTAAGAAAATAGTTCCGGACTGCAGCTGCAGCAGCCATCTCCCTTATCAAGAACACAAAGTTAATTTACACTGGCCTACTAAATTTTTGCAACTTTTGCATTTTCCCACTAAGACTACCTAGACAGTAACTGCAATTATTTAAGTAAGACAGAACTAACTGTAACCAGATGTAATTAAAAATTTCCCACTGAATTTACATCCACTAGTATATCGTGCTAGCTCTGCATGGCAGTAGCCTTAGACACAGGAAAATTGTTATTGAAACAGATTACCAAAAAGCAATTAATATAACTCAGTATTTCCCATGGGGAGCTTACTGCTTCACCTCCAGGCTATAGCTGCAGAAAAATTTAACAAACTCTGTGCCAAATCCTGCAAAACAACTACTCCAGAAACACAGCATGGCCATACAGCAGTCTAGTAAGTAAAAATTAGATCCACTTGGCTGAAAGGGAAGGAAGAAACCCACTCTCAGAAGTCTTATGTTTCCCCCAATAAAAGAACCTTTCTGAAAAGTTTTTCTTCCTATGTCTTGCACAAAGGTAAATATAAACTAATAAACTCCTTTGGACTATCATACAGATACCAGCAGGCAACAAATGGACACAAAGACAACAAGGGCTGCACTTACAATATCTGCCTTCCATAAACTACAGAAAAATCTGCAAAATAGACAAAGAAAGCTAACCAAATGGTCTCAAGTACCCTTACTTTATCAATATCAGAATAAAGGTGGCCAAGTTCTTCAAATTAATCTGCATCCCCACCCCACCAAATCAGTAAATAGGATATGAAGCCGAAGCATTTAATGAAGCACTATTCTCCCTTTGGAACAAGGGCAGTCTAGTTTGGTTCCTTTCCATCCCAACAGAAAAATCAATCTCTCTAAAAATATAGTCAAGTTATAGTAAGATTAATTTTATAGTAATAATAAAAAGGAACAAACAGACAAATGATAACTTGTTAATGAGACTATTTGAGTTCTGGAGAACAAATCAAATCCTGTCATGTGAAAAAAAATGAAGTTTGCTTATTTATAAGTGTGCATATGATCTAGTATTAATAATACGACTAAAATGTTAAAGATCACTAACTATCAAACAGCTGAATGAACAAAATGTGGAAGATGGTAGCAGTTCATTTTGGAGACACCAACAACTGTATTTTCCTGATTCTTAACTCAGTGGTCTAACCACACCAAGCAGAAGATTATGCAAATAGTCACTACCTACTGAAGAATTACATCAGCAAAGGGATGACTGGTTCCTCACACAACCGTTCATAAAGTGCTGGAATTTCTGGGGAAGTAAAGCTCCACCATCATACCACTATTACATATATTTCAAATCTTAGGCTGACAGCAATATAAATACCTCTGGAATGTCTAAAAATTATTCAATAGTTTTCCAACTTGGAAGTAATAGCATTGTACTTTCATTGTACTCTCATGGAATTTGCCCATTTTGATGAAAACTGATCACAGGAATTGATTATCTGCTGGGATTGGATCACAGAATTTAAAACTAGTGGTGGCTTACATTCCAGTGATGTTTATAACTGTTATTCATAAAATAACAGCATAAACATATCTATGCAAATGAAGACTGCTAATATTTGTGCACACTAACTTTTTAAGAAGAACCGACCTGAAATCAATTCTGACTAAACCACTAAGGGAACAGATACATACTTTTCTCTTAAAGTGACAGATGGCAAGTGTGTGAGAACATTTAGGTAATATTCTAAAAACCATAACCTCACAATTAAGACAAGATAAACCAACTTTGAGACAGTAACACCACTCCTCCCCCCAACCCGCCCCCCAAGAAAACCCCCAATTTTGAGGCAGAACATGTATTTACAAAGGAAAGAGGAAAAGCAAAACTGATATATAACCGAAGCCAAACACTGCTATAACAGAAAGAAAAGCAAGAGCACACTAAGAAAAATATGGCCAAAGAGTCAAGGGCAAATGACAGAAATTTTCATTGTGTACACGAATCCTAACACAGTATTCATTTTTTATGAGACTGAAACAGTAATATTGTTGATACTAATACAGAAAACACAGAAAAGCTCAGCAAATTGTTCTTGCCAAGTAGCAAAAGTAACATTAAACACAGTTAAAATGTGGATAATAAATAATGTAAGTTACAAGTTACACAGTTTAGAAGATTGATGAGAAAGCTAAACAGTTCATCCCTGTGCTGTGTCTGCTGGGGTTTAGTCACTGAATCACACTAGGGACAAAAGAAATTCTAATCTTACTATTCTGAAGCCACTGCTAGGCAGAGGTCATAAAATTATTAGTGTGCAAGTGATATTTTTGAAAGATATGCTTTAGCAAACACAAATTAATTGTCTCAACATAGGAGAAACCAGATTAATTCTGCTGTGTAAACCATGTGAGTTTTACAAGCCTTTTACCACAGCTTGCTATGTATCTAGAAGGTTAACCTAGCATTAATAACTTCTGGATCCTGTCAAGCTATGAAAAACTAATTTATTTTTATGCTCAAGATATCTTTCTTCAGAATGAATAAAAGTAACTTGAATCCAAAAAAGTTCTAACTGAGTGCTGAATTTTTAAGGATTAATTTTCATTAAACTGTTAAGATACATAACTGGTAATTTTTCAAATATATTTCTTAGTCCTTGGACAGCAAATGTATTTATTTGGAGACAGAAAAAACTGCACTTTGCACCATGAAAATGAATCACTTTGCACCATGAAAATGAATCACTTTTTGAATGCAAAAGTCAGTTTGCCTCCTTCTATGAAGATGCTAATATCAACATTATCAGGATTAGCACTCCAAAAAACCCAACAAAGCCTACTGTCTAAAAGATCCCACCATTTAGTTCCTGTTGCCATAGAGAATTAAATATCTCCATTATGTCATCTTAGTGCTATCACAGAACACAGCATTATCACAGAAAACCAGCGACCTTGCTTAATCCAAACTCTTAGCAGTACATAAAAAGCTCTACTTAAGAACTATGTTAGTTTTAGCAGAATGTTAATTTTGTTAGAGGGTAACCACTAATTTACCACGTGTTTACATAAAACTGCTACAGAGTCATAAAACAAAGACCTCCACTCCCATACTAATTTCTAGTAGATTTGTTTGTCTCTGATCGACAGCAGAACATTACAGAAGTCATTAAACAATAAGATTAAGGAATCAATAACTGCCCAGAAAGGCTCCCAACTAACTGGATCGGAAGCCATATCAACATCCCTTTAAAATTCTCATGTAATACCACAGTTTTGGCTGGAAAGCCTCACAACCCTTTGCACAGGCAGCTGAAGTAACACTTTGCAGCTTGAGAGAGGGACTGCAGTGTTAACCAGCCGGTTCACGTTTCTTCTGAAACACAATTCTTACTTTGAACATGCCAAATATTCAGAACACAGGTTACAGCTCAGGGGAAATTATCTAGTAGTCAACAGTTTCTGCTTTTCAAATTGATCGCCTCTGCGATGCCTGGCAAATTGTGAAATGCCTAGGCAAACATGAATAATCATTTCATACAGTAGGACTGAAGTATAATGTACACTTCATAGTACTCTCCAGTTAAAGTAGGTATCTTGTTACCATTACTCACTCTTCCCTCTGTTTCTGAAATCTACAGGGTTACTATTTTATTACCACTACTTGTTATATTTTAAGTGAAAAGTGACTATACCTGATTTAAGTCAATTCATGTTATAAAATCCTCCAATCAGCAAACAGAAATACCTTGCATTTTGGTGTGAGGGTTTTTTTGTTGTTGTTGTCCTTGGTGGTTGTTGTTGTTTTAGGGGGGTTTTGTGTTGTTCTGTGTTGGTTTTTTTAAACACTTACACTTTCAGTCCTCTTCAAAAAGTATCCAGAATGGTTAGTAAGTGTTAAACAGGTTAATATTACAAGCCATTACACTCAATACAGCATTTTCAGTTAGCAAACAGGTGGACAGGCAGGCTGTGCACACTTACTGACTTCATCCTGTAGCTTTGCATGGCTTATCAAAAACCTCAACCATGTCAGTTCACATAAAGGCATAAGCGCAACCTTGCTTCATATCTATAGTACAGACAACTTCATATAGGTAATTCCATCACACATCAACCAGGTCTTTTACCAGTCTCACTACTCTACTTCATTCTCAATAAAACAAATATTTTTTTTCTCTAGTTCTGTATTTCACTGCAGTAGCAAAGGCACTGGAGCTAGCTAGAAAGCCAAGACAATGTGGTACCTGATTCAGCCAGGTTAAGCTACCTGCTCCAGAAGATGAAACACTCTTTCACTACCAGGTATTTTACTTTTAAATGAAAGAAATACTGAAGACAGAGAAAAGCACCCATTCAGATTTGGTACACTGATCTTATTTAATACCAAACTTTCAGAGCAGAAGTTGAGAGCTGATCCACTCAATGGAACTGGAGCTCTGCTGTTACCTGGTTGTACTCCACCACCATTATCAGCTGAAGTGGCACTACTCTCTGACTGACAAAGGGACTGAAAGACTCAAAACAGAAGAGGCAAAAACTACTCACAAAACCACGTAAGAGGGGGACCTGCAAAAAATCTTGGCTCCTGAAAAACACTGTATATAAAGAGATTTAATTATGAACATACATAAGCTTCATAGTGTCTTGGTACCACCAAGCCTGGCAATCCAGAGGAATTAGATAGATAGGTGTAATTTCTCAGTGTTCACCAAAACAAAAATCTTGACCTGACCATATCTAAATAGCAAGCAAATTGGTAAGACTAACTTCAAAAGAGTAACAACGAACACAAAAATAGCCCACCTGGCTATTCCCTAAAGGCCATAAGAAACAACAACAAAATAGCCTTGCCATACTAGATCAACTCAATTAACTAACCTGCAGGAATACTGTCACTAGCAATGATCAATACCCCAGGTCTGAAAGGGAGGATCATCTCACTATATCAAGACACATCAGAGGGTGATGGAGCAAAAAGGATTGAGAAATAAACCTAAAGGATTTGCATGTAGCCTTTTGGAATTATACTTTACTACTCAATAAATATACAAGAACCCAAAAGGATTTGCATATTGCCTTTTGGAATAATACTTTACTACTCAATAAAGATATAAGAACCCTGTAAAAAACCTCTGCTACACTGCACCTTCATGATCTCAAGATTGCAAACTAAGTACAACAGATGCACACTTTTTACTGATGTCCTTCTGAGTGTTCACCTTCTATGTTAGAATTATATGAAAAGGGATAATGTATTTATTTCATTTCTCAAAAGGTAAACTACAAACAAGTTTCAGCTACTGCCTGTTCATTCTTTATCAACCTAGGTTAAGTATTCCCAAGTGCTCATAACAGGAATCATCATCACAAAGATGCTGAATCTTTCAGCAGTTTAACTGCTTAGTTAATGAACTTGTCTCCTATAAACTTGCTTATCTTTGCTGACCTTCGCCACTTCCTCAGTGTTTGTTCTGACTACACCTCCCATAAAACCCTCAAGCGCCTCCTGTTCAGCCCCTTTCTTCCCTCCTGTTCCCCATACCTATTCTCAGAGCCAAACAGCACAGTTTGGACATGCATAGTGACCAGCTAACATTAAGTCAAAAAGAACAAATAACTTAAGTTAAAGCTGCAGCCCTGCCACCAGCGAGGGCATGAATCTGCAACTCTGATAGAAGTGCAATTTTTTTTCCAAACCCAATAGTATTCTGAAAATACCTTTAGAAAAGTATCTATCTCCCTTCCTGTCAAATCTGGGTGAAACTGCTAGGAAGTTAGAAATTGGAGGGCATGAAAAAGGAGTCTGGATGGATAGGTGATAGCCTGTCATCCTCACTGTCACCTCACCTGACATCCATAACCTCTGTGTTCTCTTATTTATCTATAGTTCAACAGCATCATCAAGTACATCAAACAGGGCAGCCACCATGTCATATCTGCATCCAGGGAATAATTCAGTAATGCATACGTTAATATCTTAATGTAAAGAGTCAAGCTGGTCCAGCAGTGAGCCAGGATATAAAAAGAAATTCTTTGCTTTTTCTGATGTGGTTTAGCTTTCTGCTCTAAAGCCCCATATCCTGGCACTGGACTCTAACCCAAAGACTCTTGAAACACCAAATCAGTCTACTGTTGTAAAACTTACATATCAAATATTTCCTAAGAATCAAACAGAAGATGTGCAATAAAAAAAAGCCAAAAAATCTAGAGCTGAAAGTGCTTCCTTCTGGACTGAACAAAGGTCATGGAATCAAAATAACAAGAACTAGAAAGGCATCAGAAACACTGGGCATAGAACTTTCTAAAATC
This sequence comes from Microhierax caerulescens, assembly GCA_035590215.1. NCBI lineage: Eukaryota > Metazoa > Chordata > Aves > Falconiformes > Falconidae > Microhierax > Microhierax caerulescens. The sequence goes on along the minus strand of JAVJGJ010000061.1, from coordinate 20,234,422 downwards.
AGGTAAATCTATACACAGAATTAAATGCATTTAGGCTTATTAAATGTTTAACTTTTATGAAAACAGAAATTTCAGTAAGTTTAAAGACCGCATTTCCTCAAAAAAAACCCAACCAACCACAAATAATAAAGCATGTGTGAAAATATGTACCTTCTTCCTTCAGTTAATGTAACATCTCATACCGTTAAATTAACCAGCTGGAAATGCCATACTCTCAGATGCGGGCAGAACACAACAGGGTTAATTTTTGTGAAAAGTCAGTAAAAGTACCGTGGAAAATTTGAGATAAGAATGTTTTAATGTTGACCCAAGTAATAAACAGAGCTTCAGAATAATTAAAATCTATGCGTTATAAACAAATAAATTGCCATTGCAAAAGATACTAAACAAAGCAGGATGGAAATACACTTACATTATCTGGGTCCAGAAAAACAAAGGCAGATGACTTCCCACATACAAGTCAATTCTGCTTAAATCTACTCTCAATTAAATCTCTGTTTTCCTAGATCAACCTGCATCCATGTCTTGTTTCTTAATGCTACAACAGTATTTTACTGAAGTGCTTGACCAATGGCTGACCAACAATTGACCATTTATGCAGTCATCAATTCTCTTAATTACTGAAGAAACTCCAGGGTTTGGGTGTCTTCCATCAGTTAGTGTATCTTCTATCTCTTTCCATGCCTGACATCCTAAGTCTACAAGTTACAGTTCAAAAATGAGAAGATGTATGAAGCTGGAGCACTACCCTGCAGCATTTTGTTAAAACAGTGTTCAGGAGACTACACACTGACCAAGAAAAATTGTGCGTCTCCTAGAAGTGGTAAGCATTTACAGATATGCTGTTATACAGGAAATCAATTCAAGTATATCTTCATTTACTGCTTCATTAACTTCCACAGTAAGCAGTTCTGTACTAAAAAGATTGAAGACTATGCCAGCCTGAACAGTGCCCCAGCTATACATAAAAGAGCTCTATTCGGATGTGCAAGACAGAAGCAGCTGATACTTGGCTGGTTAGAACAACACACAAGCTGTGAAACTGCTTTCAGTTTCCTTATTTAAGAATAAGTTAAAACTTCTGCTTGACTGTGACAAATATAAAAGTAAAGCCTTTATGACGGTTTGGGAGTTGTTTGGTTTTTTTTTTTACCTATGTTCTTGACTTAATGATCTTAAAAGAAGTATTATTCACAAAAAGCTGGGAACCGACACTCCCAAGCAACATAAACTTGGTAACTACTAATTAAACAGACTTAGAGGAGCAAATGGCAGCTGCGCTATCTCTTCAGTTTACCTGAGCTACAGAATTTCTAAGGATCATAAATCATTGCAGAAGTTAGTCACAGTGCTATTAAAGGTTTTGAGGACAAAGTTTGACACAGTCTGAGGTAAAAGCATCTCAAGAAGTCAATTTGGAAACAGGCATTTGTTTTCCCAATGGAAAGTTTCAAAATCACAGATGTCAAACAGCACTCAAGTCATTACATTTATGTTAATTAAAGCCTTTCAAAGTAATCACGTAATTGAAAGCGAGTTCAATCTCTACCTTACAAAAGCAAAGTGAAATACAAAGGGATGACAGTACAGATAACATCAGGTAACTGTGCTGTCTGTAATATTGATTGTTTACACAGTTTATTGAGAAAACTTCAAGACAGACAAATTCAGTTCCCTTGCAAATACCTTGGACAGCTGAGTGTGCTTTACATTCCTTACTGGCTTCATATATGGCAACAAGAGACTAAAAATAGCTCATGTAACGTAACACAAACCCAGTCTATGAAGTTCTGCTAATAACTCTACAGTACCACTCTTCACTACTGTCGGGAAAACAAGCAACTGAGACACAATGTTCCTTAAGGTCTGCAGAGATCTAGCAGCAGCAGGACTTACAGAGTCAGGTCACCCACAGCAAGTAAGAAATCTTCCCACACTTCATTTATCACCAGCTTCTACAGAATTGAAATATTTATTTTAAAAAGTCTCATCTATGCTTATTTTCACAGGCACAGGGCAACACAAAATAATGGAGTATTTGCATAATTATGTTCCATCTTTCTTGAGATTATCAGATCAAATTATGTTCCTAAACCCTGCTACAGATGTCAGCTATTAATTACGGATCTCTAGCATGGGTCAGACGGGGTACTAACAGTGTCAGCTACCTTATACATCCCTGGAAGCTCCACAGTCTCCTTTTACTCAAAAGCCTTGGCAATTTTACAGCTGACTAGAAACTCTGAAACAGGGTTATTAATCAAGTTCTCCTTGCAGCTACAATGCAAATAAGCACAAATACATTTTTTAGGGTGCCCGTGTGTATGTTGTATCCATTACCTACTCATATATCCAACTTCCTTTTGGGTGTATCAAGTACAATGGTCAGAGTTCCATCACTGCAGAACCCTGAGGACACCTGAATGTTTTGAGTTCTCCAACTCTTACCAGACACCTGCTAAACAGCAGCTGCAAAAGACAGAGATGGTTTCTTCATAATCCCTAGAGGTGCAGCAGGAAAACAGCACGAATGCCAAGGCCAGCCTGGCCGCTCTATGGAGCATCTAAGAGGAGGAGAAACACAGACCTCCTCTAGTGGCTGTGGGTGCCTGGAATGGCACTCACATTTCAGCCCAACTTACTAGTCTAAATAAAGCTGAAAAAACAAGCTACTAGAATACATTTCTCACTACTATGGCACCGCTCTAAAATGTGCTAGTGACCAGGAATAATATTCTGCTACCACTAAGGATTTTTCTTTTCCAATTTAAGATGTGCTAAAATCTACACATGAAATCAAATGAGAGATTTCCTCCTGTGAGGTGAAAGTGAGATTTTCTAAAAAGTTAATGAGATATTAAAGGTACATTACTAAAAAAGATATTGGGGAAGTGCAAAAACTGTTTGAATTCTTTATTGTACAGAGCACAAAAGCTGAAACCCATCTACCAGGGCTAATTCCCACTAAGTATCATAGAAAATATGAAACAAAAAGGCAAACAAGCAGAAAGAAATAATTGTTCATGCACGAGGAACAGAGGGGAAAAAGCTATTGAAAATGACATACAGAGATCCCTATACCCATTATAGGAAAGATACAGAACTAAGTTTCACTGAACAGGGATAAAGAAAGGGAAGTATAGCAAGCTTTAATTTTAGGGGCTTAAAAAGGAAGTTCACTGACCATACTACTGTGAAGTACAGTTTATTCTGTCAATCCAAGTGGAGCATTATGGCAAGAGCTATGTTTTTAATGGAAAATAGCTAACAGTTGCTACTAACGGTCCATCTCTTGATTGTGTAATTGATAATCTGGTACAGGTTGGTTCCAGTGGCTTTCAGACAAGCAGCTGTAATTGAACAGTGCTCGTTACCAAAACCTGAGTTTTGTCTACACAAGAGCTTCCATCACAGGTGGCACAGATTTCTACTGATTTCAACTAAGTCTGGCATAGATGTAACAGAGAAGGCAGGAAAAGTCTGTTACAGCCACTGCTTCAGTAGGATTTTGGCAATGATCAGTGAAACCCTACCTACAGCAGGAAACCTGCAATCACTCAACAAACACACATTTACAAGAGACACTACATGGCACTTTCCTCAGATACCCAGTGCACAAATGAAACGGGAAATGGACAGATGCCCCTCCGGCCCTCTCTCAGCCCTCACAAGGCTCATTATGCCATTTCCAACAGTGGCACTCTTGCTTTCAGTGCTCCAGGACACCACTAAAGCAGCATCAACTACAAGAAAGCCATAGAGTCAGGAGACACTACAAAACCCCCATATGCAACAAAACGTGTATTTTGCCATACTCAAAATATTTTCTGGGGTACAGCACTGGTGTGCGTTTAGCAAACTGGGAATTTACAGCTCTCTGCTGCAGGAAGCACAGGAGTCAACAGATTTTTTACATCCCTCTGATCTGTAGAAGTGAGTCCTGACTCTGTATGATCAAAGTATAAAAACTCTTTATTGAAGATTATGTTTTTCATTCATTTAATAGTAAAAGAACAGAAGGGTGCTTGAGAAATCCTGGACAGTTTCTGTCCTGGTCTGCAACTCCCAATTTTCCTCCCAAACTTTAAGAGCAACTAGAATAACTGAAGTCTGCAATGAGACTACAGGAAACACAAGTCTGAGTTGTGGAATGACTTACTTTGTGAGTATCCTTGGCAAGGGAAATTCAGACACCTAAACCTTTTTAGTTTGTTAGTGCTACAACTGACAGTACTCCTCATTATCCAGTCTGCCCTGTAACTTCTACTTTTGTAACTTCGTAACTCCAAAATCTCAGGGTAACACTCCTACAGCTTGTTCACCAAGCCAATAGATAAAAAAAAAAAAACCTAACAACATGTATATGGTTATTCATTAGACAGAATTAAAAAATCTCAAACAACAGAAACCAGTCATTCGGTATTTTCTCTCAGTCAATTCTGAAAACAAATCTGGAGCTGAATATGAAGGTTTGTTATTGGCAGTTTTGCTTCGTTTGGGTTTTTTAAAAACTTTTGTACAATAAGTAAAACTGAAAAAATCCTTCCTGATGCAATGCCTCAATTTTAAAGAAATGAAGGCAAGTATTAAAGGTCGTGCATTTATATCCATTACTAAAAACTTACTGTTCCTTAAAGTGTCCAGTAAGTAAAATAAAATATCACGTGTTTTACTATGCTATCTTACGAAGCTGCTGTGGTTCAGAAATCACTTGTAATTATAAACGTTCTGAACAAGAGAGAAACTTTATTTCTATTGTTTTGAAAAAAAAAGCCATAAACATACACTTTAATGGTTTTTAAAGCTTTGAAAAAAAAACCCCACAAGAATATATTTCCTGGGTATTTTTCACAGCAAAACAACAAAATAAAGAAAATTCAAATGTACTTACCTTGATAGGGGCTGTTGAGAACTTAACTTTTCGGTCCGGCTCAGGATCTTCCTCTTCAGAAAGTCCAGGAAACTCCTCATACTCACTGTCATACATATATTTATCATTCTCCTCCTCTTCTCCCTCCAAAATTTCTTTGCCTTCAGGCCCTTGGTTTTCTGGCTCTGTATCCTTGTCATCATCAAAAGCTGCATTCTCTATTCCAAAAGCACTGAAATTCCCACTTTGCTTTGCCACCACTTGCTCCTCCTCTTCAGTATCCCCTTCTTGCTCTACGACATCCTGAGCTCGTGTAACTGGACCATCTTTCACAGACATCCCATCTCCTTCTTCCTCCCAATTGGTCTCACCACCTTCAGTAAAATCTTCTACCACTTCCAAAGAGTAGTCACTCCTCTTCCCTTCCTGTACTTGACATCTGAGTGGCTGATCCTTTTGACCAACATGAACTTTCTCCAAACCTTTTTCATGCCCTGAGGTTTCATCTTGTGCTACCAGCTCTGCACAACTCCTCTCCGCGGGGGAAACCTGGGAGAGAACACTGTCTGATCTCTGCTGAGCCTCTGCTGTGCCCATACCCCACAGGCTTCTCTCAAGTACCAGTTGCTCTCTTCTGTCTTTCCCAAGCACCTCGCTCATCTCGTCTCTTAGAATCATACGCACTTTGGTGGATGCAGCCTTCTCTGGACATCCTTCAGCAACAGCAGATGAATCCAAACTGTGGTGGCCTCTCAAAGGGTCTTGATTCAGAGGACTATAATTTTTGGAAATTTCTTTGGATTCTTCAGTATCACTGTCACCCAGAAAGCTTTCCAGCCTTCTAGAAATGGGCCCTGCATTCAGGAAGGAGGATTTGGAACCACTGTTGGGATGTTGCTGCTTTAACTCCTCACCTTGATTTTCAACCTTCCCCAGCGCAACTGGAAGACTCACTTCTGTATTAAAACTGCAGTGGTCCACCACACTGCTGCAATCAGAAGCTGAACTGCGTCTCCTCTTATCGTCACTTCTTTCACATTTGCTGGGGGAGTATCTGTCCACTGAGCTGCGTTGTTTTATATTTCGCTCAAATAGCTTCCTGGTCTCCGAAAACTTTTCCGCCAGGGCAACTTTGTCCAAGTCTGCCTCATCACTGCTACGGATGACCTTGTCAGCAGCAGAAGGCACTGACAATGAATCTGCGGGACTGCTGCTGGGGCTGGTGCTGGTATTCAGAAGATTGTTTTTCTGGACAATGAGGAAAGATGGGCTACCTGGAGAAGGTCCGTACTCTGCTGCTGTGGCCCGGCTGATTAATTTGGTCTCAGCAGGTGGGCTGCTTTCACAAGAGGCTGTGGAAGAAGAGCCTCCCATTTGCAGAAACATATTTTTGATCTTGTGTACTCTATTGCCGTAAGTGGCAGCTCTGCCTCGACTGTGGGGGTCATTTCCCCCTCCATTGGAAGAGGTGCTCAGCTTCTGATGCAAGCCTGTTTTGTTGGAAGCGTATTCAGGATTGTTTACGCCATCAAAAGAGCACTTGATAGCATGGAAATCGGATTTGTAGGCATTTCGGTGTGGAGAAGCACTTCTTAAAGTCCTTTCCCCTTTGCCTTCGGTTTTCATCATCGTCGGAGAGAAAGCCCCCTCGACTCCTGAAGAAGAATGGGAAGGACGACGGCGAAGCACAAAGCCTCCACCCTCCAGCAGCAGGGAGAGCAGATCCCGCCGAGGATCCCAGGCGCAGCCTCTCACTCGGCCAGCCGCCGCGCTGGCGCCGGAACGGAGCGCTGGGCAGTGCGCGGGGAGCGGGGGGAATCACGGCGCGCCAGCGGCCGCAGCGGGCGTCATCCCAGCGCGTTCCGCGGCGTGCGGGAAGCCATCTGCGGAGAGAGACAGCCCGCGTTCACTCGGGGCCTAGCCGGCTGTGACACGAATCCGAAACTCGGGGAGGGAGACGCCGCCCGCCGCCGCCCCGCGGGATGCAGCCCATTGTGTCCGCCGGGACCCGGCTGCTCCCGCCCGACACCGACCTGGCGGCTGCGGCGGGGATGCGGCGGCAGCGGGCGGCCCCCCCCCGACGCTCCCTCCCGCCCTCCCGCCAACGGCCGT
>JAVJGJ010000061.1:20196260-20220890 GCA_035590215.1 Microhierax caerulescens | reverse complement strand
CACAATAAGCAATTGTTGGCATGACAAAGAGGCAGGAGGTCTTAATAAGAGCATCCCACCGAAAGCTGTCAGTACTAAAGGTCCGTCACTGCATTTTCCAGCCTGATAACTGGAGTACACTCGACACAGCTTTATAGAATTTATAGGATTTTAGGAAATAAAGTTTGTGGCTATTGTTGATTTTACTGATTTTCAATGTAAGAAAGATTATGCTGTTGTACTGTCTCTGTGTGCTCTGTCTCCTACTCTGCAAGGACTTTTGAAAACTGGTTTGACCAGATTTGACACAGGATGAGAGTTTTCAACAATAATTATGTTCCTACCAATTTTGTAAAAACAGGCAGCCAGAGAGAGAGTGGAGAAAGAAAGACCTTGCAAGATCAGTCGAGGGAAAGGTTACAGTAAATCACCCCTATTAGCCACTAGAGAATCCTGTATAAGCCACACAAGACTGAAACCTGATGGCTGTATTAGTCACAAGGAAAGCCTTATTTTGAAGTTGCATCTTTTTTAAAACCAGTCAGTCAACCAAGAAACACATATTGGGAGGGTAACTGGCTTCTTTAATTATGAAGTTCACAGCACAATTTCTTATTCTGATCTACTAGCTTCTGTACAACCAAGCAGTTTTATACAAAACCCCAAGGGTTTCTATAGAATAAAAGTGCAATCCCTGATCTGAATTATAATCAAAACATTCACTATGTACTTTGAAAATAAATTTCTCATTTAAAAATACTTTAGAGGACAAAGTAACTATAAAGTGAAATGTTTAGGCTAAAGAAAATATTTTGCATTAACAGAGACTGATTATTTTTTTTGTTTAGAAAAATGAAAAAACCTGCATTTCACTTGAACAGAACCTTCCCCCCCCATTTTTAATTTAGCTTTGGATCCAATAATATGTTGTCCAGATGTACTAAGAAATAGCAAACTTATGACTGGAGTCTTTCCTACCATAAACCCTAAAGCAAGTGGAAAAAAGAAACCTAAATTACCCAAATCCAAGCAAAGAAGCGATCTATCAGAAACAATCACTAAGTTTCATGCTGCTCTAGGAGGACTGAAAAATAGTGCCTGGTGAACAGAAGGCATTAACTCCATCTGCATAGGAGAAAGACCTGCCAATTGCCTGTTAAATCTGATCTAATTTGAAAACTGCCATCAGATCTTTGCCTTCAAGTGTCACTTTCAGAATAAGTTCAAGAACATCATTAGCAACTGGTGGATTGTCACTGTTTCAGCAAAACTACTACTAAGGGATTCACTTTGACAGTATACTGATTCAATTAGACATATTTAAGATGAGTATCAGTACTCTGGGAAGATAAACAAAGTGTCCGTTCCTTTTATTGGTAGAATGAAGTTTCTAATTTCACAGCAGTTGAAACCAGACTGGCTGATTTCCTAGGCATCACAACTCGAGCTGTTTCACAACTTGCTTCCCAGGTTTTCTGACTGCAAAGCTGCCAGCTTGCTTTGCACTTCTTATTTTTGGATTAGAAGGGTGAGAGGCTCTTCGCAGTGAGTTTTTAATGTAGGAAATACCCTTGAGAGGTAAGTACTAAACTGAGGGACCATCCACTAAATGTGTTTTAGAAACAAACTATTAAAAAGATCACTCTTATATCATTCTTAGTGTTATTCTTACAGCAAAATTCAGTGGTGATGTACTCATGTAAGGGATAAAACATTTGTTCCTATATCTTTATTTAAGTAGTAATGTACTAGTGGCCATAAAGCAAGTTACTGCCTTCAAAAGATTCTGTTCCTGCATTTAGTACCTCCTTATACCATGATCCTTAATATTTTAATTAACATTTTAAACAAGAAGAATGTCTTGGGGATTAATTTAAAGTACACTGAAATAACTGGAAAACCACCTTCCCTCTGAAATTAATGTGCTTTTGATGAGTAGAGTCCTTAACAACCGCCCCACACACCCATTTGGTGTATCTTTGCCTCCAAGCCAGCACTGAGGCCATGGTTTACCATCACTGCGATATCATCTAGAACGCTGAGCTGGTGAGTCCGCAGCCTTCCACCAGCGCTCAGAGGGCAGGTCTCAAGTGTCACAGCACGGGAAGCAAAATCAGGTGATTCTCGAGTACAGCTATACTGAATCATACAAAGTGAAAGAGAACCACTCTTTCATTATAAACTTTCTCTATACTGAGGTTTAAACCTCTCATAGCAGAGTTACAGGCTTAGCCTGCAAAGTTGTACTTTAATATGGTCATAACAACTGCAGTTTAAGTTACAGAAAAGCTGATTATGGCAACTTGGTTTAAAAATGAAAATAAAACCACAGAGCTGCTCACATGGATGTCTTATGGGATGAGTTTTTGAGTATGGCAAAACATCACGAGACGTAGCAGGAAGGTCAGTAGTATCCACAGAGTATTTGCCTTGAGGCACGATCTAGCTCTGATATATTTATTGTACCTATAGCTCTAGGTGTATATTCATATACAAAACACCAGAGAGGTGGAGATCATAGCCTCGTAGTAAAGTGTGCCAGCAAGGTAAACTATGTCGTGTTTATAATTACATCTTTCCAAAGACTGGTATCCTAATGAGATTTTGGAAGTATCTGTCTACACACTTGGACCTACAAGCAAAAACCAAGTCCTAAAATGTGTCTCATTTCCAGGTCACACAACAAGCTAGCACGCCTTTGGAAGGCCTGGTTTGGAAGCATGGATGTGCACTGGATGATTTTGGCTGTGAACATTTCCACCAAGGCATTCTGCAGTGTTCGGGCTGACATTCCAAACCACTGAGCATTTTTAAGCAGATACCCATTTCTTAGTATCAGTAATAGTCAGAAAATCTTTTTGCTTCCTAGCTCCTAAGTTTCTTCCTGAAATTACTTCTGAGATGCAGACTAGACAACATTGAGCTCTGCAGTAATAAAAGCTCAGTAATGTGTCTACTTCTGCTTTAATTGTTTGAGAAATAGTTTTTTCTTACTGTTATTTTTCAGCATTTATTTTCTGACTCAAAAGGCTCTCCAGTACAGCCTAAAGTTAGAATTTTAAATGAATAAACCACGTGCAGGGTAATTTCTGGATTGTTTTACTCTCATTGATTTGATCTTTTTTTTTTCTGTTGTGAAAGCTTTGCACACAATGGTCTAACTAGCCACATTTTCAGGAAAAATATAGGGATCAGTTCCTTAAACATAGAAAACCCCTTGAAAACTATTTTAAAAATAGTATCTTTCAAGCATGTATGAAATAGACAAAAGGCATGTGATATGGAAAAGAAGTTGAATTGAAATAAATGGAAATATTCCATGCTCTACTAATAAACTAATTTGATTTGCCTAACATTCAGACTTCCCAGATGTTCAAAATATGAGCAAGTTAACTCAACTAGAATTGCTCTGCAGATTTGGCCTTACCATGCAGTAGTACTCTTCTATTTGCCACAAAAACTTAGCTCACATTCCACAAACTGAGGCAGAAGTTTTGTGCTGGTTGCGCTTGGTGTAGGTAATTTCCTTCACACCCATCTCAGGTGATGGGAATGAGCATGGCTCTGCCAAGAGACTGGAACCGCGCTCATAGATATCAGGGAGAAATGTGACCCTTCCTTTCTGTGGTATAGGGGAGTATAGAAAAAGTACAGGATGTGAGTGCAAGAGTAAAGTGTTCTCTTTAAACCTGCCTGATTGCTATCATAGTGAGATATAAAGCCTTCATTAGAAGTTGGTGAGAGCTACATAGCTTCTTCATTGTTCTCCTTAGCTTATTCCTAGGTAATAAAAGCTTATAGTCATAAAAAGTTGGTATTGTGCTGCATCACAAAGTTTCTTTTGTACTTTAATGCAGACTTAGGCAGCCTGCCTATATAATAAAAGAGGAAGTCTTTGTGTCATCTCCTCTTTAAAATAGGATACTGTGACTCAAAGCTCCTTCAAATCAGTGCAAAAATACTTAGTCACCCATTTGTCATGATGATGCTCATGTGGAAAAAAATTGTAATCAATCACAGCCATGGCCTTTGCTATATTTTCTGCACCTTTAAGCTGCCCGCTTACAAGGGTGTAACCTCACCTCTCTGTGGGCTGCTTCTCATGCTTCAAGCCCTGAGCTAGGCGACAGCTCAGAAATATTTTTCTTCTTACTTCAAAATTAATTGAATTAGAGACAGAAAATAAGAAAATAAAATAAGAATAAAAATAATAAAAAGTTAGAATGAGCTGATTTTTTTGATGAGTAACTGTTAAGAAAAACTTTAATCATCAAAAGAACCAAAATTATCATCTCCCCATGGCAGTTATTTCTATCCATGATTTTGCTACTTAGGGGAAAAACGGTTTTGGAAAATATCCCTGCAAAAGAAGGCACTTAGACACAGACTAGATTTAAAGTCAGTAGGTGTATCTGGCTTGTCTTTGCTGGGTTTATGGACTATGGAGCAGATTTATGGTTTGTGTAGATAGTAAGTCTGAAAATCTACTCAGCCCTCCAGCAGATGCAGCCATCCAAGTAGCCTCATCACATCTCAATGAAAACTACCATTCCAGAGAACATTCTTAAATTTATTGTGTAAATTTATTATATATTCCATAGCTTTATTGTTTACCAAAATCTGTATTTTATCCTATTTTGGAGGCTTCTTTCTGTTATGCAGTCATTTCATTAGCCTGTCTAGACCACAATGTGAGGTCATCATCACACCATCTGTTAACCTTGCTTGGGTTAGTGTGTCTGCAGCTCAGTTCAGCTCAAATGTTGTTAGAACATCCTCAAAAATGAGGGTAAGCCAGGCCAAGTCGTACTTCCCAAGTGTAGTACAGGCAATGGATTTACTATTACAGGTAACACAGCTAGTATTTTGTCATAGGTTTATTATAGAAGTATTTATTTAGAAGCCATTTCAAGCTCATATTGGAATATTTTGATCTGAATATCTGAATTCATATAAAATTAGCGTATTTGAGTGGCATGGAATTATTTAATTTATAGTACTGGTACAAATGTGGAAAAAAAGGCCTGTAATGTGAGGACAGATGTCAGAAGAAAAAGCTAGATTTTGATATTCTGATTGACGTTGAGTAAGACCTTGCATGCACCAGCCTATGATCTGAGTCAGATGATGGGAAGGCATCACATAATGGTGTGTTGTAAAGACACCGGTGTGGCCCCTCTGTCTGTGACTCCAGGGTTTCAATGGATACATCGAAATACAGATTCATCCAAGACAAAACTTGCAAACTTGTTTAGTTTGATGGTAACAGAAGCAAGACAATATGGATAGCAGACTTCTATTGTGACTTACCTTCCAATTAACTGGATTGCCATGCCAGTAGCAATTGTTTATGTACATAAAGAGTGAGGGCTTCTTTATCACACCTTGGAGTCCAACAAGGTGATTAAGACCTATTCTACAGAGGAATAAAACAACATTTGAAGTAAAATATTTCTTAACCGTTCTGTCAATGTAGAATAATTCAAGAACAACAGAGTGATTGATATCTGTGAATATTATTCTCACTAAAAGAACATCAGTAAGGAAATGCTGGACAATTTTTAAACCAAAAAGAAGTAGCTTTTTTTTGTTTCATTGTTCATTGTATTACATATTTTTAAAAATTAGATATTTTTTTTTTTAAATACTGAATGGAGAAATAATGAATAGCACTAGGTACAGTATGTATTGATTTCTTAGGAAGTTAATTTTTTTAAAGTTAATATTTTGCAATCATTGCTTCTAGTTGTATAATCTGCTTGTATTTATGAAAACCTAGGCTAGCTGTATTTAGTTTGACATCCCTCATATAAACCATATTCTTGTAAAAAAAGAAAAAAAAGAAAATTACATACATTTTTACCTGAATGTTGAATAAACAGCCTCCAAGTTTATCTGCAGAAAGGAAAATGCATTTTGGAAAGAAAACTGAAATACTGCTAGATGTTTGCACAGATGTCATTTAGGTCCTCAGGTCTTTTTTAATCTGTATTTTCTTAAATATTATAATTTTGTTGACAGTTCTGGAACTCTGTCTTGTTAGGCAACTTCTGTTAAAGAAAAAATATTCTCAGATAGTGTCAAATGTACTTAGTACAATTCACATGTGGCTTTTTAGAGGACAAACTCAACTGAGCAACTGTTTCACACTTGTTGCAAAACATACTACTCTCTTATGAGTTGGAGAAGGAGATAAAAATAACCACAGCAATATGGCCTTAATGATAATGGAGCTACCTGGCAATTCCTTGTCTTGGCAGGGATGAAGTGCTAGTGCCAGTACGGGCAGCTTGGCACATCATCTGTGCCTGAAACACCTGTGTCAGGGCAGTACAAAAATAGTTTGCTTCAGTTCCCCAGGGACTGGAGAATAACAATGGCTGAAGCTTGGGTCTCCTTAGTAAGAAAAGCCATGTTGCTCCACAAGGGTGTAAGTAGGCATATTATTTGAGCAGCTCAGTATCTTTGTTATTTACCCTGCCCTCCATCCTATCCAACTTGGAAATGATTACCGTGCCTCTTAAAACAACTGGTATAAAAAGAAAGTTGCCATTTCAGCCAAAACGTTGCAGGACCAGATTATTCTCACAGAATCATAGAATGGTTTGGTTTGGAAGGGACCTTAAAGGTCATCTAGTTTCAATGACTGCTGTGGGCAGGGACACCTTCCACTAGACCAGGTTGCTCAAAGCTCCATCTGACCTGGCCTTGAACACTTCCAGGGATGGGGCATCTATAACTTCTCCTGGGCAACTGTTCCACTGTCTCACCACTCTCACAATGAAGAATTTCTTCCATGTATCTAATCTAAATCCACCCTCTTTCACTTTAAAGCCATTACCCCTTGTCCTATCACTACAAGGCCTTGTAAAAAGTCTTTCTCCAGCTTTCTTGTAGGTCCCCTTGAGGTACTGGAAGGCTGCAGTAAGGTCTCCCTGGACCCCCTCTTCTTCAGACTGAACAAACCCAACTCTCTCAGCCTGTCTTCATAGCAGAGGTGCTCTGGCCCTCTGATCATTTTTGTGGCCCTCCACTGGACTCGCTCCAACATGTCCACATCCTTCTTATGTTGGGAACCCCAGAGCTGAGTGCAGTACTCCAGGTGGGGTCTCACCAGAGTGGAACAGAGAGGGACAATCACCTCCCTCAACCCACTGGTCACTCTTCTTTTGATGCAGCCCAGGATACGGTTGGCTTTCTAGGCTGCAAATGCACGTTGATGGGTCATGTTGAGCTTCTCATCTACCAATGCCTGCAAGCCCTTGTCCTCAGAGCTGCTCTCAATCCATTCTCTGTCCAGCCTGTATTTATGCTTGGGATTGGCCTGACCCAGGTGAAGAAACTTGTACGTGACCTTGTTGAGCTTCACAAAGCCCACCTCTCAAGCCTGTTAAGGTCCCTCTGGATGGCATCGCTTCCCTCCAGTGTGTTGACTGCACCACACAGTTTGGTGTTGCTGGCAGACTTGCTGAAGGTGCACTCGATCCCACTGTCCATATTGCCAACAAAGATGCCAAACAGTGCTGGTTCCAATACTGACTCCTGAGGAACACCACTCATCACTGGTCTCCACTTGGACATCAAGACATTGAGTGCAACTGAATGCAACCATCCAGCCAATTTAGTGGCAAGGATGTTGTGTGGGACAATGTCAAACGCTTTGCACAAGTCTAGGTAGGTGATGTCAGTCACTCTTCCCTTATTCACCAATGCCATAACCCTGTCATAGAAAGCCACCAAATTTGTCAGGTGTGATTTGCCCTTAGTGAAGCCACATTGGCTGCCACCAAACACCTCCTTATTTTCCATGTGCCTTTCATGCGTTTCCTCAAGGGTGAGAATACACATTGACATCTCCACCCTGTCCCTGAAACATTTTTTTCTTTATGCAAGTTTTGCATTTGAATTGTGTAGAGTTGCACATCACTAGCTACATCCTTATTTAAAGAGCAGAAAATTCCCAGATCATACTTAGTAATCTGTTCATTCCTTTTCTAACAAATCCTGTTAGTTCACTTGAAAACACCTTCATCTTCTTAAACTACAGTAATGCCACTCTGTTCTGAGGGCCCGTATGAACTGATACCATTTTTGGGAGGCTGTGATTTTCAGCTGGCAGGGAATGAATGAAATCAAGGGGGAGAAAAAGCTGATTTTGTGCCAGTGCTTGGGATATCAGTTCTGCCAATTGACTGTCATCCACTACCAGCAGATGTGCTATAAAAGGAGACAAAATTCATTGTTAGCATGTTGCTTGGCAGCCAAAGCCAATTACAGAATGGAGAATTGAGCCTTTCTAATAAAATAATTTGCATATGGAAATTACACATATTTCCCTATAGTAGTAAGTATTTTCAAACTGCTTAAAGGAAGGCTTGGGTAAACTAATTTTATGTTAGTATGTATTAGCATAGCTCCTTATTTCACACCCAGTAAGAATTTTTTTACTGTTATTTTAGTCTGATACTTTATTTCTCACTGGTAATATCCCTTACTCTTTATAAATGTTTTCCAAGATAGAATACATTTTGATACCTCACATTAAAAGCATATAGTGATTGCCAGCAAAAGAAAAAGACTGAAATGGGTTGTTAAATCTGGTAAAAATAGACTGAAGGGAGACAACAACTATTTTCAGGTATATGGTAGTTTGCTAGTTTGAGGAAAACAATACACTTCATTACTTGCTCTTTTCTTTGTGGATGTTGGTAATGTGATTAAAACAGCAAGGGAGACTTAGATTACATGCTGTGCAAAGCTTTCCAACAGATACAGATTGTGGAGCACAGAATAGATTGTCTAGGGAGATTGTGACATCTTTACTGTTAGAGGGTTTTTAAGAACTTGTAATAGATGTCTCTCCAGAGTGTTTTAAACAGAACTGATCCTATTTGGGACAGGGCATGTAATACATGAGCTCTCTTGGTCTATCCATTCTTAATTTCTATAAACCCTTTCAGTAGTCCCGATAGTTTCCTACTAAATTCATACTGTAAACTGTTAACTGTAAACTTGGCATACAGTTGCTGCTACGTTATAAGTAGTAATGGGCATTATATTGTCATTGTAGTACTACTACCATTCTAAAAGTACATTATACCAAAATTGCTAGGTGCTATTCACATATCTGCAGAAAAAATCTTATGCTCTGCTTTATTTCTGTGCATTTACCACCTCCCATGTCTTGGCCCTGTTTTCTTTGCTAAAGAATGGCAGAATGTATGTATCTAGTTTTTTATAGTAGCAAAGAAAATCTTGCCTCTGTCTTGAAGCTTCTGATCCCTTGTTCAAAAGGCTTAGTAGTAAAAATACTGGTTTCAATGTCCAATCCTTTTATTGGTGTCAGTGTCACGTCCACCACACATTGCAGATCAGGTCCTGTCTTTCACTTCTTCACTGATGCAGACAGAGAAGTTAGGGAAACTAAAAACTAGATTTGGAAATTTCTGCTGTGGCTTCATAATAAGAAGGGACAGAGGAGACAGGGAGACTGCAACAGGGACTGGTTTAATGACATAACACTGAAACGTCTACATCTAAAAATAAGTCCTAATTCATACAGTAGTGCCTTAAAATATTTTACTTTAAGCCCTGAAACAAATGTTTCCAACTAATTTATATATTGCATGTATGCATATATGCATACCTTTACACAAACATGTCTTTCATTTTAAGTTAACTGTATCAATGGCAATATTTAAAAGCATTAAATACAAGTTTATTAAGGGCAGCAGTTATTAGAGCATTTTTTCTTAAATCAAACTTCACAAACATTCACATAGATGCAGTATCTAGAAATACCCTTGCTTTCTATCAAATACATAAGATAAATATTTCTATACAAATTAAATTTGCTTCATATTTGCAAGTATATGTATAGATGACTATTATGTATTCCTTCTTTCACAAATTATTGTACTTGAAACATACCTGATTACTATGCATAGCATGACGGAACCGTTTGCATCATTTCTACAATGTAACGTGGGCTAAATCTTGACATCTTCTTACCCAAAAAATCTCAATGACATCCACAGGAGATTTGCCCAGGAAAAAAAAACAACAATCCCCAACAACCCCCCCAGAATAACCTCTTTAGATATTTGGTTTGTGTGGTACGGGGAACAACCCAAACATGCAACCTCCCCACAGAACTAGGTACTTAATCTCTCTTCAAAGTCCTGCTCTGTTTTTTTCTCAAACGTTGAATAAGTATTTCCTTTCTGTAATATATACAACCAAGCTGGAATGTACTGAAGAAAAATAGGTCTGCTTTGGCTGTTTTGTGGCATTTATGTAATGCAAAACAGTCTGATTTAACCAGGCAGGTGAGCCAAAGCCAGTGCTGCTGCAGTACACACCTTTTTCTACTAAAGAAGTCTAAGATACCTAAACTCATTGCTAAAACTCACTGATCAAGTCTCGTTATCTCACATTCCAATCACTGCCAAATCCTCCTCTCCAGCTTCAACAAATACAGTTTTCCCTGCTCTGTGGGAAAGCATACAGAAAGATGCTGCAAGGGTCATTCTCCCAATCTGTTGCTTCCATCATGGCCCCTCTCTGGTTCTCCGTGATTTCAGACACATGCTATTTGTTCTCGTGCCTAGGGCGTTAGACTGGCCTAAAATTATAGTCTTTCACTGAAGACTGCAATTGACTGGATTCTGGTCTCCATCACATAATTGATTAAATTTCAGGGAAGCACATTTCTACATTTTTATGCTTCTCCACATGCTGTGTGAGACCTTCCTGTAGGCATCCACAAGAACATCATCATGTTTTCCGAAATGGCTTCTGCAAACACACCTGTAACTGCAGTGCCTACAGAAACTGGATAGTAGCTCGGCTATCAAGGCTGACTCATTTTCCCTTCTTTCCTCGTTTATTAACTGTATATCTTTATGTAGTTGTCTACTGGTTCATATTTATACTCAGGGTATGCCTATATTGTCTCTCATGCAGAGCTATGGGTCCACATGAAAGGTGTAGTGAGAAGGCTACAGGTAGGTGTACTGGGTCAGGGTTGTTGCTGCAGGAGCATATGCTGCCTGTCAGCAGGATCTACTGACTTGAATTAATGATGCTGCTCCCTTCCAGCTGGGAGCTGGCTCGGATCTCAGAGGTGCGGAGTGTGGAGGAGCTTGCTTGCTTCAGCCTGCAAAGTCCTGTGAAGATCACAAAACCCGAGGCAGGGTTTATCTCTTTATTCTCTGTTTACTTGTCACACTGGGCCTTTGAGGCGCTGTAATGGAACATACAAGAAATAAAAACAGTGGAATAATAAAAAAAGATAGTGAATGATTTAATTTTTTGTGGGGAACTGATGTTCATGTAGATAAAGATGTAAAGCTCATGATCTGTTGTCAAGTAATAAAAGCTATTTATTCAATGTTTGCTCGATTTTTCAACTATTTGCTCAATAAATGAGAACTTCACTGCACATTGATAAAAGAATAAAATAATAAAAAATGAGAAGGAAAATATTTTTTAGATAGTCTCTGCCTGTAGGAAGGTTCTTGTGACATTTTCAACCAGAACTAATTTCTAACAAAGGTTTCTATTTGTTTATAATTCTAAGACTGGCTGTGGAGGGGCAAAAGAGGCGAGGACTAGACATGAACAGAAAAGGCCTTTATTTTCACAGAGAAAATTTTGGACGGTTTTCAGTTTTCACTTGAAACCTCCTATGTTCGTAAGAGATTTTTTTTTCTAAATAATGAAAACTCAGTATTCCAAAAATAAGAGATACATTTTAGGGGGAAAAAAATACTTATAAGAGTAGTCTACCACTGAAGAACAGCTTTGATAGCAAATATTTGACCAGCCTGAACAAGAAACCTGCTTTCCAAGGGAAACTATTTCCATTTTCAACATATATTGCTACTTCTTTCCACTTTGTCCACTAGCAATGACAAGAACCACAGATTCCCACTTGTGCCTGGGAACCTGGCTGTACCACTCCCCAAGGCGCTGAGCCCCTGGGGCTTTTCGAGTAGATTGAACATTGCAGCATTTCATTGAAAAGGCTGCTATTCAGTTTTTCATTTCTGAGAAAGAAGAATTGTGATTTTGCTCCCTAATCCAAGTATTGTAGCAGTAAAATAATATGTTCCACAAGAGACTCCAGAAAGAGGTATTTCACTAAACAGAGAACTGTAAGATTATTTCATCTAGGATAACATTACCCTTGGAAGGTCTGGGAGACCTATGTTTATCTCTTGAAGAATATCACTCATCTTTCTCCCTTCCTATCTTTGAAAAGTACCCCCTCCTATGGAAAAATATAATTTTACAACTTCTCACTGACCTAGCCAGACACATCACGGGTTCAGAGTGAATTGCAGGCTGAATGTAACAGTCTATTCTAGCTGATTTATGCCATTTTGCATGAAAAGTACTGGGGCCTTTAGCCAACACCGTGAAGCCTGGATGTAATATGCAGACTTGTATGTGTTCATCTCATAAATTGAATACAAAGGGGAAGCAAATGAAAAATAAGGATAATGGGTGGATATAGTAGACTAAAGCAAACAGATTAGTCACTTAGCATGATTTGATTACAGTTGGTAGCTGATTTTCTGCTTCCTGCTTCATTCATGTTGATTTTTAGGGTGTAAATGAGAGTAATATTTGGTCTAATTTAGGAAGGTTGGGTTTAGCTTGTTTTCAGGCTTCACTATGTGTAGAAACAAATAAGAGTGTGAATTACTGCAGCCACTTTTTATTTTGGAAAACAAAACCCAAACAATTCTTGGAAACTGGGGGGTGGAGGGGAAGTATTCCATGTATTCCATTAATCAGGCTGCCATTAAAAGCTTCCTCTGTGAAAAGGCTAGGTTAAAGAACAAGGTGAAAATCTTACAACTGAGCTAATTCCATTCTAATTCCATTTTTGTTGCTAACTGAGAAGGGAAAATGAACCCTGTTCAGAAATCTTATTTAAAAGTCTATTCACTTATTAAATGACAAAAAAGCTTTCAAAGTAAGAGGTGAGTGGACTTAATTGATGGAAAGGCCTGGTGAATGCCTTGGAAAGGAAAGGTTTCCAGGAACATCAGAATGCCTGGAAGCTGGATTCCTTGACCAAAACATTGAAAATATTTCTCACAGTGACTTACACCCTTAGTGACCTGAGTCAAGTTATCCCACTTTTTGGGAGAAGTAAAATGTATGCTACTAAACAAGCAGTAAGTTGCATGATAGATGTGCTTATATTAAAAAAAAAATAAATTTTTAGGAGTTGTTGGAAAAGCAATCATTTGTGGTAAATCATACATAATCTACAGTAAAGACAAGGTAAAATCCACACAACCCAAACCACAGCAACTTGTTATAGCATGCTGCTTATGTCACAGTGGATTTTAGGATCAATTATTTGTGTTAATAATTAAAAGGAATTTAAGATGTCTACAGTTTAACATAGATTTAGCCAGGCGTTTGTGGCCAACAGTGTAGGTATTCAAAGCACATTAACCAAAAGTATGCATGTCCAATTATGTAAGAACTAACGTTGCTTTGAATAGAAGTTTCCAACTGTAAAACACATTAGCAAAAATGTATCATTTTATAACCAATTTCTGACTATGTCAAAAAGTTTCATAATGAAAACAAAATGAGGAGGAAAAAAGTACAAAACACCGAAGAATGAGTCAGAACCTGATCTTGTGCTGGCAAATATCCAGACTGTTATAATTGAGTTTAGTATTACTGAGATTAGAAACTCTCCCACGTAGTGCAATAAATTGGCCCAGAAGATGAGAAATATAATTCCAACTCATTCCATGATGGTCATGTGATACTCTGTTGAGCTGTGCAAGAAGCTTGCTAAGCATTATGCAATGCACAGCCATACAAAAATCTTTAGTACAGCTGATATTTGATGAGGGAGATTTAATTAAATTGAATATCTTTACATCTAAGTAGGAGGCAACAGGCACAATCTCTTTTCCAAACAGCTCTGGGATGCTGAATAATGCTGATGGGATGCGAGGATACTGAGCATGAAAGAAAGATTTCTGCATTCTTTTTATAGAATGTGAAAAGTAACCAAATTAGTAATTCCATTTTGCATTATCTTAAGTCAATGGGTTAATTTCTTTTGAGACAAGCATTGATACTGAAAAATACACTGTGCATGTGTAAGTTGGGTGGTAGGAGGAGTCAGGCTTATTAACATGTGAATAGATTTATCTGAACACTAAAATGGATATGCTAAGTAAATGGCTGTGCCAGGGAAAGTGATTCTACCAGGTGGACTAAGAAGACAAAGGATCACCTGGTAAAGATGATGAGGGTCAGCTTTCAAAAACAATTATAGATTATGGAAAGAAGTGTCAACCACCATTTTAGGTAAATGGTAGGGCATGAGTAATTTATATAAGACAGAAGAACACCAATAATTGTAGATGTCAAAAAAGACCCTAATTAGGAAAAAAAAAAAGGCTGATGTAGGAAGGGGGAACTCAAACTAAAAAAGATGCTCAAGAGTGATGACAAAATGGGAATGCAGAAATTTATAATATGTTTTCAGTTATTTTGCTGAGGTCTGCAGACTTGCTGCACCACTTACATTTTCTGGCATCTGCACAAATTTTGCTGCTATCATGTCCCTGAGGAGGAACAAGAAGAGCCTGTAAAGAGACAGAGGTCTGGGAAATCTATACTTGCTGATACCCTGAGGAAGGGAGAGCATGTATATCCTGTGGCCATAGGTCAGCAACGCTCTGTGGTTCCCTTTCTGCACAGCAGTTAGAGCTGTGGGAAGCATGACAAGACACTAGAGCCCTCTGAGACCACGGGGAGCACACAGAGTTCTGCCACGCTGAGAGCCAGGTGCAATACAGGACACCTCTGCCAGCGGGTGCTTCACCATGGCTGGGGCAGGTGCACCAGTAAAGAATGTCTTCCCATCACAGGAAAGCAATCTAGAAGTGTAGCATCATGCAGTCTAAAGCAAAGACATGTAAAGTAAAAGTCTTTGTTTCCAAAGGTGTATTTTTCCCCTTTAAGAAATATACAGCAGTGACCTATGAATGTAAATAGCATGGACATATGAGCATAAGTAGCATAAGCAACAGGGTAAAGAGAGTAAATCTGGGGAGCTTCAGGGCTAGGCTTAAGTAGAAATAAAGGGAAGGAAGCATGTCCAATGAAAAGAGATGAGGCAGTTATTCCAGTAGAAGTGGAAAACTGCCAAGCTGAGATTTGTCACAACAGGCATTGGAAGTCTTCAAATGAAAAGGCCTGGGAAGCATTGCAATTACTGTGCCTTGGTTCATCTCACATGCTGCACATTTTAGAAAGCTAAATGCCTATCACATGTTTCTTGAATAGCATCCCTCGTCACAGAGTTCCAGAACTATTTCTAACAAGGAAGCTCAGAAATAGGCTCACATGCTTACTAAATCATCAATTCTGCTTGATTTAAAAAAACAAAAGGCAAACCAAAACCCCTTCAAATAACTACATTCATAATATCAAATGGGTTTGGTTTTAGTTCATAAAAATACTGAATAGGCTCTTCAAAATTAAAAAATAAAGTCCTTGGAAGTAAGCCTAATATCAGTTTTGTGAAGGTCAATATCTCAAGAACTATGTTTTTGAGTATATTTGGGGCGTTTAATAGTATTAATGTTTTTCCTTTGTGTTTTTTAGATCTAATTTCAAATAACATACCGACAACAATATTAAAAGTTTAACAGTCAACAGACTCAACCATTAATGTTAGTAGTTTAAGGGTACTTAGCGAAAACAATTCCACAGATCACGATCTATATGGTACCACAGATTATGATCTATATGGCAGATTTTAATACTCAATTAGAACATCCTATAAAGAGAGCTCCCTAAGAACTATTTCTTTATTAAAAATTGTCCAGAAAATAGCAGAGCAATTTTCTTTTCCTTTTTAATTTATTTTATAGTACTTAATTATAATTTATAGTTAGACACTTAGACTAGAAAAGCTATTCTTTAGTCTTCCAAAATAGTCTTTCCTCTTTGTAAGATGTTTTTTGTTGTATTTTTTTTGTCATTAGAAGACTATTTGAATGCTTCTGTAAGGAAAAAGAAGGATTAACTCATTTTGGTCATTTGTGCCCTGAAAAGCTCTGATATAATGATTTAAATGTTTGCTTTCTTGAACAACTAATATATTAAGATATTATCTATTCTAGTGATGATTAACAGAAGACTTAAAAAATAAAAGAAAATATTTCCTGCCAAGCTGTCATCAAGAAGAAACAGTTTAAAAGGTAAGTGTGACAGGGTAGCTGGACTGCCATATGAGGTCTACCTGTTTTTCCTAAGAATTACACCCAAAAGGAAGACTAGCTTTGAGTACATTTTGAAACAGGTCATAGACATTCTGCAGATATTCATAATTTCAAACATTCCCTTGCCAAATAAACAAACAAATCTCATAACTGAATTATTGTGCTGTACCATATGCTTACTGACCCTTAGGAAAAGTTGAAGGACCTAGATATTTTAGTACTAGTTACCTACCAGTATTAAATCTTTCTGGTATTCTTTGGTGTCTTTCTGGATTTGGCTATCCTAAATAATGTTGGTTTCCCTTATGATTCTCTACTGAATCATGAATACACAAAAAAAATTGGTCCTCACATACAGTTATCTGGAACATCAATATATGTTTGCACTGCTTATTATGTTATTAAAAGATTAGTAAATGGAGAAAAAAATTCCTGTTCCTGACATATATTTGGTCAATAGATTACTGTTTGTATACAACAACCTATGAGCTTATTTCTAGATATCCTTTAATTTTATAAGGAGATGGAAAAAGAACTGATGGGATCTGCAGTAGGAAGAATGCTAATAAGGCATTCATTTTATTACAGATGTCAAACATCAGGTGCTTCTAGGCTATTTCAAGCTTAAAGTATGATTGATATAAATTGATTTAAAAGTACTGCTATACTTACAACTTGGAGCTGTGTGACTATTATCTGTGTCAAAGAAAAATGCTGTTCTTCAGCTTTCCATTTACAGAAGGATTTAATTATACTTGCAAGATTCAGACTTTTTCGGAAGCAGAGAACGCTTCCACCTATGATCCTGGATTCTTGGTTGTGCTGCAGCTGTTTACACGGCTCTGCTGTTGCATACCCAGAAGCTAATACGGCTGAACGTGGAGGGATTGTCTGTGCCATCAGTGCTGGTGTAGGGCTAACTTTCTAAATGGGTCAGCCTTGCTTTCTCTCCACACTTCTCCACTGATTCTGAGATACGAAGCATATCCGTCCTGCTCTAGGGATACTAAATTATCCTGTCACATCATGCATAGCTGCTTTCGGAAGGCTTTGTGGACAGTGCTAAGAAAGCTCTCAGGACCCCTTCTGGGTCAGCACTGTCATCCAGGAGTATGTCTGGACATAACCACCAAATTTCAGATCTCTCAGGTGCTTGGCTGAAATACTGTCTACTGATCTCAGCAGAATCATTCCAAACCAGTGGGACAGATGCATGCTTGATTGTTACCTGCAACATACAGTTACAGCTGGATAAAAAGCATAGGCATAAGGTCATGGTGTACCTTTTAAGCAGGGAACAACGTTGTTGCTAGAGCAGTAGTCCTCAGTCCCACTATACAGAATCACTTAAGGACTGTCAAGAACAGAGAACTTATTTTTTTTTTCCTCAACTCCTATTACTCAATGTTTATTTTCTGAGGTAATTGATACATGAGAATAAAATCCGATTATTTAAATACACTGATAATCCTCTTTTCTCTATGTAGCGTGACATAAAATGTCTAGGATGTGCTGATCTTTGCAGAAATTGGAAGTAATTTTATACTATCTAGAAGAAGTGGAAAATAGTCCAAATTAAGGTTTTACAGTTCATGAGGTACCAGTGCTTGTATGGCTTGCTTCACGTCACACCCAAGCACTGCAATTAAATGTTAGTTTTAAATGTCAATAAAGTTCTGAAAGCAATCTAGGTTAATTCCTGAGAATAAGCTAAACCTTCTTTATTCTTGTGGCTTGCAGTTCTAGAAACAAAACCAGAAATGCTTTCTGTTCTAACTGGTTGAGCAAACTAGGGATTGATGTGGTTTTATGGTTCCCTTAGATGTACCAGGAACTAACCAAAATACCCACCAGTCTTCTTGCCAAGTCATTCTCTTCATTAGTTTTCTTGAGTCATTACTACACATTACAATATGAAAAGGGAACCCCTTAGACACTGTTAAATTTTTTTTTGTTGTTGTTTGTTTCTACTTTCATTATATTTAACTTTTCTTTTACAGTGGACTTCAAGCTTGCACTGTATGGATAATTCAAATGTCATTATTGAGATGTAATTAAAAATCCATCATAGAATTGTAAGATGTTGAAGATTAATCTCAGTGCACAGTTTGACAAGATAAAAGCATTAGTCCTTAAACACTTATCCCTTATGCTATCTTGGTTTGAATTTAATTGTGACTATGTCTCTTTATGGCATCTTCCTTATGCAAGTAGGACATCTGGAATAGAAGAAAAGGAACTAAATGAAATTTTGCTCCTGAAAATAACTTTAGTAGAACATATATTTCCAGTTGCATGTATCAAAATTATCAAGTAAATTGTAGGTGAACTGGAAATTATTTGATGTTTAAAATACTCTTGCTTGATGAGAGTATAGTCTGGGAAAGCATCACTGAAGTCCTGCCCTGTTTTATTCTTCCACATGCATTTGCTGCTAGTGACAGGATAACAGGCTAACACAATCTGTTGATCTGAACTACTATGGCTTCTGGAGAGGTGAAAGAGAACTTTAGTGTTAAGCTGAAAGAAACAAAAGACTCATTGAAGGGGAATTTGAAGTAAATGCAACTCAAATATAAGTCCTGACTTTGGAAGCAAAATCCAAGATACTACAGAAAAGCACAAATCTGTGAATCAGTCCAATACTAAAAGAAATAGAGAAAAGGATTTTAGCTAGAAGGTAAAAAAGGAAGCAAAGGCACCATATATATGAAGAGCTCACAGATATACACAAACATGTGGGTAACATTTCTAGATAGGCTAAGATTCTGTAGAATGGACTTTCTTCTCAAAAATAATGAGTGTTAGTTAGCTGTGTATATAACCAGTTCGAAATGTTAAATATATTCTGTAACACCTAAGATGTCCCATTCTTACAAGGTATATGTACTGCCATGTCAGATTATGTTTTCAAGAGTAAAACTGCCATTAACGCAGCGAAGAGAACACAAAAAGAACCAATGAAACTTCATGGGGTTCCTAACTGTTCTTGGCCCAAAGCTAATACAACTCTATTTAAATTAGACAGAAAAGAATACCTTGTTGTATCAGTGGAGCATTGCTTACATATGTGAGTAGCTGCACATTAATATTACATTTGGAATCACTATATTGTCACTGCAGGGTAGCCATGATTTAATATGTTCTGATAATTCCCAAGTGGCCCATTCTTGCACTTGGATTTCAAGTCCACCATTTCAGAGTCAATTACAAGGAGTTAATGGAAGGGGCTGTACCAATGGCAAATAATTGATATGGGCTCTATGAGATTAAATAAAATTATTTGTATGTAACATTGAATAAAATAGTCAAATACACTTCACAAAGCTTTATTAGTATCACCTGCTCAGAAATTTTGTGGCATGAAAGACAAAAACCTTAATGGCAAAATTTTACAAGCACTGTGAGCGAAGAAAATGATCTCTGGCTTAATTTTAGGTGAAGCAAGTACAGAAAATGCTACAAGAATGTCAAAAGGCTGACTTCATAGACAGTGGGAAAGAAAACTTCCTAACAGAAAAGAGCTGGCTATTTCTAAGGTACAAGATCATACCAAGGCAGTTTGTCATACACATTTTTTAGAGTCTTTCCTATAATAGGAAGGAAAATAACTGGAACAAACCCAGAGTGGGTCTTAATTCTCTTGAAGGGAACTTTCTGGTGCCAGATGCAGAATGTACTATGGGGTCATGAAAAACATCAAGTGCAACAGGCTCCAGCTCATCAATCTAGCTCAGTGACAAAAGAAAACACCCTTCATAAAAGAGTTCCTTCTGCACACAGTAGACATGAAAGCTGCAGAGAGAAGAGATGCTCAATAAGAGGTAAGTAATTTCCAAGATCCAGTTAGTGGAAAATATTTCATCTTGTCTTACTAAATTCTTACAGTCATGTTAAAATGCTGCCTTCCAAGTTTTGAAGCAAGGTTCAGTAAAGAGGGTAGGGGCACTGTCATTACAGACTCAGAGAAATAACTGCTGCTATTCTTCTACAGATCTGCTTCTTTGCAGGTGCTCAGCCGGAGCTCAGCAGAGCAGCTGTCTGAAGATTCCCTGGCTCCAAGCAAGGAGCTGAGGCCCTTAACAGTGCCAGGCCAGAGGCTGTACTTTGTCTTCCAACTTACATGATGCCCAGGCAGTGTAAATGAGAAGCATAAGGCGTGACCTGACCAGAAAGGAATGAGAAACAAAGCAGAGTCAGCAGTAGAGGGAGTGGGAAGGGCTTGATGGGACAGGTTATAGGCAGGGGCACCTTACAATGAACAAACAAAGGAATAATATTGCGGGAACCAGCAGCGGAATGTAGCCATTAAAGAAGCATCACTCCTCAAACCATACTGCAAGACCCAGTAGATGAGTGCTGGGGTCTACAGATACTCTGCAAACAGCTGTGAAACCTGCTGGCAAAGCAGGTGGTCCAAGCTGGAAAAAATAGCCTTTTCTAGCTTTCTGTTGATCTTTGAACCCAACTAGCAAAGGCTTAAGAAAGTAGATCTAAAGGTCTGGTATTGCTGATGACCCCTTGCAAGCATGTAAACTGTAACCATACTTCCATAAGGTTAAAATCTGGTTTTACCCAGCAAATTTTCTTTTTGTAAATGCAGGAAATTTGATGTAAATGCTATACTTCACATGCATGTTAAAATGAAGTAAAATTGATTGTAAAATTAAGCACTTAAAAAGTACAAGCAGTTAGAATTAGCATTGCAACACTCTCCAAACTATCAAGCTGCAGCAAGGCCTTTTACTGTCTCATACCAGCACACTCTTCATACCAGTCCTACTGCCTTCTCCTCATCACTTAGAGCATGCTCTCTCTCCTCTTCTTCCTCTGCTGCTCTCTTCATTGACTCTCAACCACTGAACTTAACCAGCCACACTTGCACCTTATCTACATCAACCAACCCCCTGCCCCTGAAGCCAACCCACAGTTGTATATTATTAATGCTAATTAACCCAGCTTCATTCTTCTACAAATTAGAGTTGTCTATGCAGTATTAATGTCTTCTACTTTAATATTACCTTGATCATAATTTAATTTATAATTGCAGAATCATATACCTTTCCCTTAATTTAATTTACTTAGGGTGGATCAAAGCATGAAAAAAGATTGTTTGTAAACACAATCATCAACCGTATATGGACTAAATCTGTGAATAAATGGTGCAAAAAGAGCCTGGATTAGACATAACAAAAACTTAGTTTAAGGTGACATTGCATCTTTCCTTATGGGTCAGAATCTAGTCTTAGATACATACAAAATTTCTTGCTATGACAAGTTACTTTGGGATAAGGAACTGCCAGTCAAACCTTTTGCCATGCCATCCACAGGGATTTGTTAAGACCGAAAGAGCATCTCCCGCCAGTGTGAAAAACCTTGGTTTTGAAGTTTTCGGTTTACTACTTCTACTTTCTAATGTTACGTTGTATTCCTTTCCAGATACCAGTAGTATGATCTAATTTTGGTTCAATTTAAATTTTGTGAGAGAATTAGAACCCTTCTGTCCCAGTACTATCTCCAACATCAGTGCTTGACCATTCTCATTGCCCACGCAGTCCTGCCAAGTGATTTGCCTGGACCACTGTCTCCTAGTCCTCTCTGCCACCAAAAGAGGTGGTAGAAGCATAGTTTTGTTTACAAAAACCAGGACAGTCTATTTGTATTTGTTTGTATAAAATCTTTAGTAAATGAACAACAAATGAAATTTGTTTCATAAATGAACAGCATATTTTATGAAGTTAGTATAAGTTCATAACTTTCTTTGTCCAATAGCAAAATCTGACTGACTCAAATGGTAAACATTTTCCACTTACCTTTTCTACATATGTATGTAACCTTTACTTAGCTTCTTTTTTTTTAACCCTTTCACATGGCTTTCTCCACCCTGAAAATCTACAAAAATCTTGCTTTTTTTAATGTTTGCCCTTTCATCCACTTAATTTTTTGAAAACTTGTTTCAGCTTTACCTCTGTTTTCACCTGCTTTCAGTAATGCCGGAATTCTTGTAATTGCCTGTTTCCATCCCAGGTGCACCTCTATGTGCCAGCCTGGCTCAGACATGTGTGGTTAATTGGCCATGCAGGTGTGCTCACTTGGAGTCACCCCACTGTTCCAAGTCAGCAAGCCTTGGAGAAAGGTCAAACAAATCAGTTCAAAGAGAAAATGTATTTTAGAAGCAGTTATTTTAAAAGTATGTCTGGGTTGTACAGCTGAATTATTCAAGTGCTACTTTTGAGTGACTATGTAAAGATTTTCTGATCTGGCTCCTGTTCCTTCAAATGATGTAGCACTGTATCTCCTTGAACAAATTTAATTGCATTCCAGTTGTGAATGTTTCTGTCAGATGGTGGCAGATGTTTCAGACTGGCCACTATGAAACAAAAAACCTGTAACTAAAATTTCCATTCAACATGACCAGGAATTTGCAGAAGAAAGGTACTGTAAGCTCTAGAGAGTCAGGCCAGGTGAAGACTGGGTACTGTTCTTTCTTTCTGATTTGTGTAGTCCTTTGCTCTGTACTTCATATCTTAATTCTTAAAGATAAAAAAAGTCTTTTGTTTCAAGCTAAATAAACCTGGAAAGTTATGTACACACAGATCCTTGTTCATTGTTGCCTTCTCTGGTTATCTCTTCCTTTGTAAAACAAGTAGAAAAGAAGCAGAAGCACTATCAAGTTGGGGGGTGGGGGTAGCATAACCAAATCAGAAAAATAATTTATTGCTTTCCTTTGCATGGGTCTAATGCCTGGTACACGTGGAGTGAAGCAAAGAGTCCTCTTTGTCTTTCACACAGGGGTCAGACATGCCAATACATGTTAAGACAGTTGTAGAGTACATGCTGTATAAGGGTAAACAGCAAATAAAAAGGTGGGTAGACTTGCTTGTGTGGTATGTGTGAGGACAGCATAAACACCCCATTGCTCACATTGGACATGCTTTAACTCTGCTTATTTGCATTTGTTTTCAACTAGTTCATTCTGCGCAGACTTGGCAGAAAACACTACAGTTAATAAAATCAAAATAGTATTATTCAAATGCCCTCTCTATATACAAACACCTGAGAAGGTATTTAGCATATAATACATCACTGTTTCCTAGAATTATTCCTGTAGGCCAACTTATTTGTGGAAGTTCAAAGACTAGTAAAATGCTAAAATAGTTATGGAATTATGGAATCATTCCTCCACTCCTTCTGCCCCTTTCTGAATCATAAACCTCTGGCTTTGGTTCGAACAAATGTGTGGAAATGATTGCCTGTAATGACAAAGTGTGAAAGGTTTTGAGTTTGCCCCACTCAGAATGAAACCAAATGTAAGCACTTCAGATGTGGTCCTGAGGTGGAATGGCAGGTCTTCGATCTGTTCTGCGCTGCGCGAGGCTTGTTTATGCACTCCAGATGCCACTCGAAGGGGTCATTGAGGCTTGCTCAGGAGAGTGGCCTTGAGCATGCGTCAGTGTAGCCATAGCCTAGAATGGTTTGTATTTATGCATGAATATTTAAAGATTACAGTGATGGGCTTAAATAAATTGTGAAATGTATGTGTTCTGCCTTATGCACTTGTATAGCATGTTTTATATAAATAAAAATCTTTTTTCAGTCTGGTCATTGTCTATTTGTATTTTCTGTCTTAATGAACTTTTATCTTAAATATTGCTAAGACTACACTCACTTTGGGCTCTAATTGCCACTGCAATATATTTTATACAGAAGATGCATGCTTCCCTAGGTTTTCCTCTTTAGTACAAGGCTTATCCCTCATTTCATCTTCTTTTAAATACATACAACCTCATTTTTTAACAGACGGAGCACTTCTCACAACATAATAAAAACAAGTAGTAGCCAATGTTATTCTAATGATTTAGAATTATTCTGAGTTAAGTCTTGATTCCAAACTAATTGAAATCAATGGGAATAAGTAGTTTCAGCTGGCTTTGTATCAAGTCACAAAGCTTTAATTTACACACACAGAGAGCTGATAGGATTTGGAGAATGAAAGAATGAGATAACCATAGTTTCATTCATAGCAACATTCTGTATATATGTTGAGGTCTGTTGGTAGTTTTTCCATGTCATTGAGCGGGTTTTATTAAAGAAAGGAAGATAACCATGAGGGTTTTTTTTCCCCTCATACTAGAAGGAACAAATACAGTGCTGGATTGTAAACAATCTACCTTAGACCTTTGTTTGCAGCTATATCTCTAACTTCAATGGGTGTTCTATCACTGCATTGCAAAAATTGAATAGTGTGATATAGTAAAAGGTGAATGATGTCCAGCCACCTCACTGTAATTCCATTAGTGTTCTACTCTTGTGTCCTCCACGGGAGATGAAATATTAACCCAACACTTGCGTCACCGGGGGGGGGGGGGGGGGG
>JAVJGJ010000061.1:20148856-20196160 GCA_035590215.1 Microhierax caerulescens | reverse complement strand
AAAGAGAGAAGTAGTCTCATTAAATAAACAAGGAGGGAAAATGTTCAGCCATTATCTGGAAGCTGCATACTACAGGAATTACAGTCAATGCAGTTTTCAATTTGTGTTTTATATCTATAAATTTTATATATAAAATCTTTGTGGCTGAAGTATTTTGCTTTTCCTTGTTTGTTTCTTCTGAAATCTTTAACGAGTTCTTGTTTCTGTGTATGCTATACAGGTCTAGGTGATCTGTGTATGCTATACAGGTCTAGGTGATGAAATAAATTTTGACAGAATTCAAAATATGTTTTTGCATATGTTATGTTAAACAGAGTTCCTTAAGCAGAGTTTCTCAAAATTAACAAAATATTCCAGTTCTAGCTGATATATATCTTCAGAGTGAAAAATAATTACTATCATAATGTGTTTAACTCAAACATTTAGCACCTGATATTACAGAAAAGCCATACAAATGCAAAAAGTACCTTCAGTTCGGCAAGTAGGTTTCCCTCACCCTGAAGCTCTGCTATCCATTGAAGCGCTCAGCTGGGATTGCTGTCCAGTAAAACCTTAATCTAGAGGGCTTGGCTGGAACACTGCAGGTGTCAGTCTACGGTTTCCTCTCAGCTTCCTTATTCAGTGGTCCCGTGTGATAACCTGTAAATTGGGAACCACAGAATTGTTGTCAAACTTTAGACATTTCTTTTCCTTTTTTTTTGACGTTGTAAAGCTGCGAAAGATACTGTTGAGCCAATGTTCAGTAGTTCAGAGAAAGAGCAAGTAATAATATGAAGAACTACTGTCATCTGCTGTGATGGGGTAAACAGCACCTTTTAAAAGCTAAGCACATAAATGGAGACTTTGTATCGCAGAATGATTGCCACCTTATTTACATCCATGCATACTCTTTATGTTAGTGAATTCAAATGGAAAGGTAGAACAGACTGGGTGTGAAGAGTGACCTGTACAAAGAAGATTAACAGAGATAATTAATATGAGCTTTGTTGCAGAAAACAGATGTCTATTTAAACAATCAAACACCACCACACCACCCCCCTCAGGTTTTATCAAATTACCTTCATGTTTTTGGATAAGGCTACGAACTTCTGTCATATCAATATTATAAGCAAAAAAAAAATTGTAAGAATTTTTGACTTGTGGCATCTTGATTAGCAAAATAGAACAAATAACAACACCCCACCACCCAACCCAAAACCCAGCAAGACAAACATCAAATGGACTACAACTGTCCCAATGATAATTTTTATTATGTCATTGTTAGCAGCATGTAGGGGTACTAGAAGGGGAAGGAAGATTAAGGGATAGTAAGGCTTTCCCTCTTATCTCTTCTCGTTCCTGCTCTGAGCACTGGCAGCAACAATATGCCAGCTCTTGGTCATATCAGGCTGTTGAAAATGCTCAGGGCATTTCAAATGCCCTTTCTCCAGTCACTTTGCAGTAGGGGAATGAAAAGGCCCAGAGAGCTGCTGTACTGGAAGTGGTACAGACAAGAAGTAAAAGAGTAATATAAGGGCTGAAAAATAGCAGCAGAAACTTTAATGAAGTTCATTCTATTTAGCTCTTAAAAGATGAGGTGCTTGTTGACAATCTATTAAAAAATATGGAAGGTACATCAATTTTAGGACAAGGATCTTCAGCCTACAGCTCAAATATAAAATAGGAAATTGCAGCTAGACCAGATAGATTTTCAATAGCTACTGTGATTAATGAACTGGTAATCAAAGGTTCTGGCTATCAGTGGTTCTGGTGATCCTCCATTACTAGAAATTATGGAATCAAGGATGGGTATTTTAGGAAAAGTAAACTCCGACGCAAGACAGCTATTGAAACTGAAGCAGGAATTAAACCATTTTAGTCCTCTGTTTACTGACATTTAGACTAGATGAGTACATTTGTCCCTATAGCCTTAATGATGCCCAACATTTCAGGCAGAAGAAGCTACAGAGCTTCCTATAGAGGCATTTGAGGATTACAGGACTATGGCTTCTCACCAATGGGATGAGACATATTTGAAATTTGATGAAGAATCATTCATTCTCTTACATGCATACAGTGGGTACAAACCCAGTAACAGGACAGGACATGGCAATCTTGCTGAGTGACCCAGAATGTTTACAAATTCCCCTAACGTAACAAGTGTTCCCTTCTGACTGGGATGAGGGACCAGTTTTAATTATGTAATTGATGCATATCATACTATGGGGTGCTGTGGCTTCCTCAGGAAACTGGGGTAGAGAAGGAGATAAGCGATATGCTCTGAGTCATCACCTGCCTATCTTTGAGTTGGCCAGGAAGGGCAAAAGGTGCAAGCTGCATTGATTTCACTGGTGGTGTGTGAACTGGGAACTCCTGCCTGTATTCATGAAGGTAGGGGTTCAGGAATCTCTTCTTAACTCCATTGCCGATATATTGCAGAAGAGAGGTAATTAGATGTGCTTTGAAGAGACAATCTGAGGTTAATCTTATAAATAGTTAATATCTGAAATAATTTCTGATATATTATTGTATATCAGAAGTATTTATGATCAGATATATTATTGTATATCAGAAGTATTTATGATCAGTCTGTTTGTAAGTGATACAGAATGATACTTTTTTCTTGCTTTTTAGAAAAATTGCTGCTGGGTAATGGCTCATACACTTTTTGGAAGCCAAAGAGCAATAGTACCTCTGTCCTGCTAAGGAGTTGGGCTGAGATTTTGTAGGTGAAGCATACCTGGGCCAGAAAGATGCTGAAGCAGTCTTGTTTACCTCCACCACATACATTTTGCAGTGAATATTTTCTGTTGGGATACTCAAAGAACTCAAAAAGAAATAAGCATTTAACAAAATTATTAAAAGCAAACTCTATTGTCAATATCCAGCTTAGAATTTCCTTGTGATTCATTGTCCTTATTCATCTTACCCACTTGAATCACTCACTAGCTTTTCTGACTCAATCCTATTTTTTTCCCCAGTCTTTCTGTTTCCAGCTTAATTCCCAAATTTCTGGTGCATTTCCTTGTAGTAGGCTCCAGGGAGACAGAAGTAAAACATGAATACAGGAGCATAAAATCCAAACTGTTCTGTTGTCCACCATATGTAAGGTAAGACATAAGTAGTGGCTACAGATATAAAAGCTTTTAGAAGAAAGGTGGAGCTCTTTATTAGTGACCAATGTGTTTTAGGACAGGAATAGAAGATTAGGTAATGTAGAGGTATGTGATATTTTTGTCATATGTTATGTTTGTCTTGTACATTACTCAGAGGAGATAATAATAATAGATATAGCAGGAAGACACATTTTTCTGACATGAGGTTAGACCCGGTGAGGCCAGATAGTCCCAAATGGAAAAGAAAGGTATTTGTTGTCTTGAATGTCCTCTTGACACTAAATAGTTCTAATGGATTTTTATGTGTGAGCTCTGAAACCATATGCTTTTATGGTATCCAATTTGTTACTAATATAAATGTATTGTACTTAAGTAATATGTAACTAATGTAAAGAAGCATGCTATTCTTAGAAAAAAAAGAGTACACCTGGAGTTACAGTCTTAAATAAAAGGAAGGGAATTGGGGAGTATATATTTCAATTCAGCTGTGTTTGAGAAGGGTTTGAAAAACTCCTTGTTCCTGGAACCAATGAGATACAAACCTGTTTGCATAGTCGATCTCTGGCCAGAAAGGATTCCTGTCAAGTGAAATATTAACTAAAAGGAATGCAGTTTTCTTAGGGCAATGAGCTCTTGGCTTCAAACAAACCTTTAATGCAGAGCTAAAGTGACTATTTAAAAAACATGTATGCATCCAGAGGACTGGATAGCTGTCAGACCAGAACAGGATTATCCTATCTTTTAGCTATAGTTTACCTGTTTGTAACTGGCCTGGTTCTGTAGTGCTGAAAAGTAATTTCTAGCTTTATAGTAGCCAAACGTCCATTACTTTGGTTGTGTCGTTTTAGCAGGAAGATGTTTCTGTTGTGCAAACTGCCATAGCAGCTGGGAGCTCTATTAGTAATCCTAATGTTTCAGGATAGAGAGAGCTCAAAGGAGTGTTTCCTTCAGTTTCTCTTTTCCTGGGGAGCAGGAAAAAGTCTCTGCTGGGAGTGATGCTCTTCCTAAGCAGGGTCAAATTTACACTGGATCCACAACATGAGACATGAAAAATGCAACAGGAAAAGCTTTGAGCCTGCTGAGGGTGATAGGTGTATGGTCCCAAGCCGCATTCCTTTGCAGCACGGTGTGCTAGATCTGCTAGTGAGTGCCAAGTTCAAGCTGCACCCATTGAACTCACCAGGTAGTTGCTGCTCCAGAAAATGCTTTTTAGGCCCCTGGAGGCATTTCTGCTGAAATGCCAAAATACCAGCAGAACAACTCCTCATTCCTCCTGCCAACTGAGAAAGGACTAAGCCTCTAAAGTGCAATCCAGACCATAATGTTCATGATAAACTGGGTGTTTCCCTCTTTTTTATTCTCTCTTTTTTTTTTTTTTTTTTTATTTTTCACAAAGATCCATGTGCAAAGTGTAACTTTCTGTCTGTGGGCTCTGATGGACTTTGATATGCCTTGCAGGTGTTCCTATGTATGGCTTGGGGAGGCCCAAATGCTCTGGAACTCACAACTGTGCAATTAGGAAAAGAAATTCCGAACTTTGCTTCTCTGCAGTGAGTTTCTTCCTGTAAATACCCTTCACTTTCCAGTGGCTTGGTGGCACTCTGGAGATACTAACAGTAAGACTAGTTTGCTGCTTTTTGCAGGGGGTTTCAATCCAGTCATAGGTTCCTGTAGATTACTTAGGACTAGCACACCTTCTTGACTAGGAAGTTATGGAGAGGGAGATGGGAGGAGGTAAGCATTACATCCCAAATCCTACCCACACATGAAACTGAAGTGGGAATTTACTCATGAAAGGTATATGACCTTACAAGAAAAATAAAAGGCTTATTAATAGCAATGTTAAAATTATCATTGCTAGGAAGTCAGGTTAATCTGCTCAGAAGAATGGGGCGGCTCCCTCTGCTGAGCTTTTATTCTCTATTTTTCACAAGGTCATTCCAACATTCATTTCACTTCGGATGACTTTACAGTCTTAGTAGAAAGAGTAAGAAAATATTTCCTCTAGAGTTTCTTCTCACATTAAATGTGTGACTATAGCCTCAGAGAAGGACTGTTATGGACAGTGTCCAGGAAGTGTCTCAGCTGCCGTTAAACACAGATCATTAAACATGTTGCAAAAAGAGTCACTGTGGCTGTCACATATAGTTAAGCCATGCTTCTGCTGTTACCACTATGCAAAAGGCAAGATGTTAAGTTTTAGTATCATTATAGTTTTGCCCACAAAAAGACAGAGAAAATTAATCAAAGCAGCCATTTTGCATTTCCTACCTCCTTCTTTTATCTCATACCTGTTAACATTGACCCATGGAGGGATTTTACTCCTCAGAAAATAACTTGGTCAGTGGCTTATAGGCAGAGTTGGTTGAAAACTCTGGCTGTGTATATTTGTGAGGCCATAGTTTGTTATGCTTTCATTGATCAGGAAACAAAGACTTCTAAGGGGCTAATTCTTTGAAGCACTAAACATTTCTGGCAAGGCCCTTTGAGTAGAAAATGGGGACCTGATCATCCTGCAGAATCAAACTGAGTGAATATTCCCTTAAAAAAGAAAAAAAGAGAGGAAGTACAGCCTTAAAGGGGATTAGTAAATGCCTTCCCAACAGGAGGGACTACCGAATTCTTCTGACAGCATATAGAGTTTTCATGAGATCATCTTTGCTTTGGAGGTATATGGAAAATGTAGGGGAAGAAACTGCACCCTCTGTCATCAGTGATGAAATTGCCACAAAAGCCACGGACAGAATGGATCCCAATGAGATGGAAACCACTGCTGCTATTTTTAGTGTATATTTCAATAGATTCTTAAGCAGGTCACATCTTTCCCTTCATCCCTGTCCCAGGAATCTTTGTTGTACTGTCAGCTACTGTATGGTTGTACAACGCATATTGCAACTGCACTGCAGCCGAGTTCAAGCCTTCTTCCAATGTGCTTCTGGTAATAAAAAAAAGCATTTAGTCATCTGTGATCCAAGTTCACCTGGTGGTTAAAGTTATTGCAGGAAAACTAGTGAGCAAAGAATAAACTGTCTTAGGAAGGGCCTATATGTTTGAATGGACAATCTCCTTCCTTTTTTTAAAAAAAAGATATAAATGCTCACAGATTCCGTGTTCCATTTAGATAGTTCTGCCAAAACAAAATAAAAAACCTGCTCCAAAACAAACTAACCCCCACCAAACCCCACAATTAAGGTCATAAAGTGATAGATAAATTAACTAATTGGATTTCAACTTGCTTAGATCTATGTGATAACCTTGTAACTGAGAGTAGTAAAATAAAAAATAAGAAAATCTAAATCTGAAAGAGAATCTGACACCCCCAAATTTATGGAAATGCTATCCCGTTGTTTTGTCTTCATTATGATAGAAGATAAACAGATCATTTTATTCATGATCCAGATAGAAACACATTCTGGCATATTTCTATGCCAATTGTTGCTCTTGCTATGAACATGCTTACATTTTATTGCATTGGGCTATTTGCCACTTTATGTAAGCTACACCAGCTGCTCTTGCTCTTGCACAACAGATTACTGCATGCAGCACTCTGGTTTTCCCTAAAGCAGATAATACTTTGTAAAATCTGGATAACTAAGTCTCTAGGAATTGATTGTAAGTTATATTAAAACTCTGATAACTTAGAACAGAAAAAGCCTTGAAGAACTGTACTAAAAAGCTGCTACTCCAAGGGAAGATTGTGGTTGTGGGTAGCTGGGTTTTTTTTTACTGTGCCTAATATATGTTCTTACATTCTTTTACCTGCTACATTTTTTCTAGTACTTGCTGGTTTCTTTAAAATTTGATCTATAGCACACGATGATGAGAAATATTAATAATAAACAACAAGCAAATTTATATTTTGATTTTTATGGCAATGAAATACACAGAAATATGTTTAAATCTACTTGAAAATAAAGCCCCTAAATCCTCTTTGTTGCATTTCTGTGACAGGTTTCATGCTCTGTTTTCTTGGCAACTTTCTGCATGGGAAAGCACTGTTATGCAAATAAAAATTCAAGTGGCAGCCACAGTGGGAAAATACAACACAATTTTTTTGACATATTGGGTGATACAGGTCAGACCATGCTATCATAGAACTAGAACAAGTTCTTTTTCCCAGGTGTAAACTCTGCCTCATCTACATTTTAAAACCAGTTTTCCTATGATGCAGATGCTGCAGAGCTGCGAAATCATATTAACTCCAAATTTAGGAATGCCATGCTTAACCGGTAGTTGAACTTTGCTGGGTTTGACTTGGTGTTGGTGATTAAAGCACCCATGAGTATAAGGTTGTGTAGACACTGCTGCTGCAGGAAAAAGTCAAAGTCTAATTGGTCTGAGGGTGTGGAGAGAAGCAGCAGGGGATGCTGGTACGGATAGTAAAAGCTCAACAGGGTTACAGAAACCTGCCAAATCTGCATCCTCGCTGCAGGGAACTCCTGCTGCTGCCAGGGAGTAAGGAAAACAGATGGCTGTTCCTTTTGAAGCCACTAACATTAATTTCTGTGCCTGTTGTGTTTTTTTCTCCTTCCTCTCAAGTTTCCAACTCCTGCAGTAGCTCCTGGAGCAACCAGGCATTGGCAGGAACGTTGGAAGACAGCCATGCAGGCGGGTGAGTTTCAGCTGAAGATGATGGTTGCTTTGTTTTGTTTTTCCTTTTCCCCAAGCTGCCTCCACGATTTGGCAAAGATATGTCAGGATTAGAAATAGTGGGATTGGAGAATATGCCAGAATCTGTTAGAGGGAAAGAGGCAGAGTTTTACTAAATGGGGAGATGGAGCAGTGCCAGCAGGAGCGTGGGCGTCAGGGTTTGGATGCAATTAGCAGAGCCGGCCAAACATACCCTAACACGGACACTTCACAGTTACGTGCTGAATAGTCCTCTACATTTGTGCTTATTTTCACTGGAGTATAGCTGATACCTGTAGATGGGGCCTTGTTTTTCCGTCAAAACCAGCAATGATGTGGATCCTGGTAAGTCTGTAGCACGCATCAGCTAGAAGTGGTTTTGCAGAATGCTCTAAATCAAATCTCCGTATCTAAAACAGAAGAGCGTGAGATGGAAAAGAAATCAATGGGTGGAAAAGAAATAAATGTTTAAGTTATGTTTCCACTGTATTTCAGCTACTCTGAAGGATTTTAAGACTTCTTTTTTCCCCTTAGCATACAATGCATTTGTATGGTGTTGTGAAGAATAACAAAGCACTGGTTTGAAGGAATGTGTAGGATGTTTAATTTTAATTTCAGGATATCACTAAGCGACCTCAAAGAAAGATGCAGGCTTGGGCTGAGTTAGCAGTTCAATGAAATGTGTGCGTAGGTTGACATGCAGAGTAATGATGGCATATGTCTGACTTCTCACCTATCTGAGGGGGGAAAAAACCTGCCCTTGTGCAGGTTTCTGACTGTTGATCTCAACCAATGAATGATTCGTGCTTTTAACAGATGTTTCTGATTTAGTCCAGTGAAAGCTTATGAGAGCTTTTTCTAGTTTCTGAGGAAAGAATGCCAACCCAATCAAACAAGCAAATTTGGAGCTTGGCATCTGAATTGACTAGCAAAGCTGGATAATTTCCTCTTGCAAAATCTGTGTGCCATCATTATTCTATGACACCCTAAAAATTTGATAATTAGTGCTGATTTGTTATTTTTGCCATCTCCTGCATTTAATCATTTAACTACTATTGCCATCTACCAAGAAAGACACTAAAGCCACTTATTCAAAAGGCCTGTCTGGATTGTTCAAAATAGCACACAATTCCTAAACCAGCAAAATATGATGTATACAGCTGCCCCAGCTACGTGAGTAATAGCAAATATTTCTAGATGCACAGCCTCAAAACAAACTCAAGATGGCTCTGTGTTAGCTGATATTTGCCTTTTAAAAATTATTGCTATTGTCATTAAAATCATAAAAGCAATGTAAAGGTACAGGCCAAACACAGCTGAAAGGACCTCAGTCAGTAACATAATGTAACAACAAAACCAAATTCATGGGCTTCATCAGAAACTACACCTTGATTTTTGTCAGCTACATAGTTACTGCAAATTTTAATCAAATTTCATCTGCATGATGCTCAAGTCCAGTATTTCTTGGATTTTTAGTTCGGTGAGGCGTGTCTAATTTGTTTCACACCTCCTTTGTAAAATAGCCTAAAAATCAGTGACATTTCTGGAAGATGCAAAGTTTCATAATATCAAAACATATATGCATTGAATCAGCTTTCTCATTAGAATCATCAAAAGTGATTTGACAGCAGATCTTTGTCACTTATCCCACAGGATTAGTGGGAGTCCCAAGGGACTGTGGTGCCTGCCTCCCCATCATGCTGTGCAACAGTTGGCAGTTCATGGGATGGGAGAGCAGTTTGCTTCATTTGTTTCCTCCACACTGCTGCTGCATCTTGCCCTCAATCTGCCACTTAAAGCATTCAGAAACCACTTCTAAAAAATCAGGTTTCAAAATTTGAAATTATTTTATGAATTTCACTGATGTCAGGCACTACGTCCATCACAATGCTTTGTGTGTGTGAATATTTGGAAGCCAAGTTGAAACTAAGTGTATGGTCATTAAGGCAAATCAACAAATGAAGGGAGGGAGATAGCAAAGGGATTTTGGAGAACAGTTATTGCTATGGTCAACGATCTCCAACAGCAGCATCTAAATCTTTGACAGAGATGTATGTCTAATTTATATTCTTTCACATTTATCTGTGATTGCATGGTTTATTATCATCCTTTTGTCTGCTTTCAGGTTTATGAGCCTCATGCATAAAATAGCCATAGTGCATTAAATCACACACACAAAAAATCACATTAATAAGTCCTATTGAAATGGGACTTACGACTCAGTGCTAGAGGTACTTTAGAGCTATAGATCAATATTTTTTATTTGTGCTGTAGAACATGATCCATCAAACTACCAGTCAGTATATACCAATAGATGCTTAAAATGTGCAGACATTGATAATGTCTACATTGACTTTGAACTGAAATTATCATTCTGTAAAATGCACATTTCTCAAGAAAGGCTGTAATATAGGTACAGATCCTTAATTTATGGTTTCTGCTTAGGGATAGTCTGTTATTAAAGCACTACATTATTTCTTTGCTTGTAGCCCTGAGTAACCCTGTCTCCCTTGCAGTCTTTGAACCTGCAAGTCGCTGAAGGATCTGGTGCAGAGTGCAGAACACGAATGAACATTTGAAGATGGGTGGCAAGGGTTTTCTTGGCTCATTTGTATTAACATCATTGCCTTTTGGAATTAGAAATAAGAGAGGTGTTGCTTTGTTACTCTTCATTATCAAAAGTCTTGGAATTTTATTTTTTATGTGCTGCAGATACAGGCTTTATATTCCCCTGCAGCAGAGAGAACTGACATTTTCTCCAAGCCCTTAACTTACAGTGTAGCATAGTACATGGGATAAGAGATGCTGGACCTCCTGAAGTGTATCTAGCTCCCTGTCATGCTGCTGCTGTCTCATGTCTCTGAGCCTGTGGTTTTGGAGATGTACTTTTGAGTTCAGTTCCCATTTTGTGCAAAAAATGTATGTTGGTATGTATAAATACGCCATCTCATTTTTTGGTGGGGTGAGATGGGCAACCTTGTTCATTACTATCATGTTGTAGCAATTGGTACTGTTTCTGAGCAAGAACATCATCGTTTGTCTGTGGGACTACTCCTTTAACTCTCTTGTGTGTCTAAGTGTAATTTGTATATGAAATAATGCTTCACAGAGGGTGACAAATTCTGGTGAGCAGTGCTGTGTAATGCCCTGTGCAGGCAAAGCATTATTAGCTGGGTGAACAGGTAGC
This sequence comes from Microhierax caerulescens, assembly GCA_035590215.1. Taxonomy (NCBI): domain Eukaryota; kingdom Metazoa; phylum Chordata; class Aves; order Falconiformes; family Falconidae; genus Microhierax; species Microhierax caerulescens. The sequence continues at coordinate 20,185,249 of JAVJGJ010000061.1, read as the reverse complement.
CATGAGAAATTTGGAAACTCTGAAATGGGATGAAAAGCCTTAGTTTTTTCTTTCCTGTAGTTGTCCACTAGTGCCTACAGAGTGCAGAAAGACAAACATACATGATGTTTTACCCAGCAGTTGAGGAAGCTGGAAAACCTCATGGCGGTGTGTTCAGGGGTTTCAAGAGAATTAATTTTACCAGCCTGAAAATATGGAGTAAATTAATTGACTCCAGCCTAAAGAGTGGGCTGAGGGAGCTGTATGCTTTCTCACTGGTTTGTCTGTGGGATGGGAAAATTTTCTCACAGCTGGGGGATTTAGTAATCTCCTGGCTGCAGGCTCTGAACTGAAAATACACACTCTATCAAAGCTAGGTTCCTCAGGCCCTAATGTGGGATTATGGTGATAACTGCATGGTTTAGTAAAATGTCATAGCTGGGATTTGAGCAGGAGCTGTTCAGAGCATGCCAGCATAAGCACTGGCCTGGACAACGGGACATGCAGCTCTCAGCGCTGCTTAGGGCAGAAGGCAGTAGGCTAGCAAACAGGCACTTCTAACAGCTGCTGAGGTTTTAAAACTTGGAGATGTTTAAATCCAGATTTTTACAAAAGCTGACATGCTAAAGTCTTGTGGGTTTATTTACAGGCTGCACTGCATATAGCAGTGAGGCATTTTGTGTAGACACTGAGGTCTGCTTCAGTTCCTGGGGGAGGGAAAGAGGAATCACATATTTAACTGAGGCACTGTTCAAATTCAGTGTGTGTGAAGGAGGAAAACCTGTTTTGAAAATACTGTTATTGGCAGTGAGTGGAATCCTGTAATGATCTCTTCAGGGGAAGAGAAACCCTAAAGCATCCAGTAAATCTTCAGGTTTCTTTCCCTTCATTTCCCATTCCCAACACATCTCATGTGGTTTCCCCCTGGTGATCATGTTGTGGTGTATAAGCACTCAGAAAGCCCCAAAAGCTTTTCTTTGTTTCGGTCACAAAGAAAACCTTCAGACTGTGACTTCAGGGACAAACATGTTCACACAATGCCACAGGACTGCTTTCATCACCTGAATCTCTCTCCTGCATTAAAGCCTGCTCCTCATGTTGACTCAGTTACCCGGGCAGTCTCTACTCATGGGGTCAAACTGGAACATTTTCAGAAGAATATGCTAAAATTCAAGAATGTACCAAAAGTTGCTCAGTGACCAAATGACCCTGAACTCATTCCAAATGTTGCTTGGAAATGTTTCTTCTTCAGTGTTGGGAATGTCTTGTGGCTATAATGGGAAGCTGATAGTGTCCTGCAAACATATTCCTCTTAAGTTTTAGCGTATGTTTATTGTTAAAAACAACCTATTGAGATTCAGAGTCACACCAGCAAACCTCCTTTCCATGTCACCCTGAAAGACTTGTTTGTGTACCATAATCAAACCATTAGGAATTAGTTCTTTCTGAGGAAAACATGAAAAAAGGACTAAAGACATTGTGTGTGTACAGGACTCTGTAAGAATTTCATCTGGATAACTACTGGTTGCTATTCTCGGGCTGAATTTCAACAAGTGACAGAAAGATTAAGGGTTCTTGTACCCTTTAATCAACCCCCCTTCAGTAATTCTGTGTAACAACAGGTATTTAAAGAATGGGTAGAAAATAGCCACTATTAGAATACAAGACACTATGATTTTATTTTTTTTTAAATAGTATTTGTTAAATAACCCCCTTCTGGTTACTTCTGTACTACTGCAACTTGTCTTTAGAGATGATCTGGGACAGTGATGGTGCAGATTGTTTTCTGTGACTCCCGTATAATTATCAAGAACATTAATATATAATCAATAATCCCATGTAATTCTGTTCATTTTGGTAAAGAATGTATTTTTCATGTTCATAACCTCTTTTTTAAGTGTGTGCTGTCTTTACATGATGTGAATGGTCGGGTTTTTTCTGTCCTAGCTTCTTGACAGATTGCTGTTGTCTGTATGTGAGTATGACCATGTATTGTTTCTTTACTGAAATTGTTAGAAAAATCCATTCTTGGGCAGTGATCAAGCTTGCAGTGAAAGGACTATTTTGATTAAAACTTTTTAGCATCTGACTCAACTCCTTACACCTTTTGGGATAGTTCAGCCTCTCTGCTTACATCTACAATTGGTAGCACAGCTGTTGCTGACTCCTGCAGTGGAACATAAAGTTATCACAAAGATCATATACTCAGAATTTTTTTTTGTTTAAGAAAAACCAGATTAATTCCTGAATGTACCTTACATTGAATTAATCTTTCTTGTTACCTAATATTTAAGAATTGTTTAAATTGATACTGCAAAGGAGCTTAGTGACTGCATGTGGCTGCTGTGGTCATTCAGAATAAAGGTAACCTTTCACTTTGTTATAGCTTTGAAATTCTATACAATGATATGAATAAATCTTTAAGGTATAGATCTATAATTGCCTTAATAATTTTTGAAACCTTAGTGACAAGGAAATGTCATGTGGTTCATTCGATATTTGTTTTTCAGTCAGCCAACTAAACAGGTGTCCAGATATCTCTGTGTATTTTCAGTGCGACACAATCAGGACCACAGTTTCAGCTGCTCATTCTTGTACTTCATATTGGGATGTGTACACATGGATAGCCAGAAATGCTGTGAAGAAATTAAATACGCTTATCAGCAATAAATTAGTATGTCTGGTTCTGTCTGGCTTTTAAGTTTGGTTCTGCAAATAGTTGGAGATCAAAGGCTGAGACTTCTGCATTTCTTAAATCTAATTTTACATCCCATTCTTCAAATAGCAGAAGTATTCAAATTTTTTACAGATATAAGGACATTTTCCTTCACTGAGCTCATCCAGGGGCATTCAGGAAACTTTAGAAAGTGATTGTCACATCTGTTTTTTGGGGTGTTCTTTGTTCATGTGAGTATAAAACTCACATTTAAACTACATTACTAAGACACACTGGCAAGTTCTGTTAGAAGAAGATTCATCTCACAATGGCTTTTTGTCACCGACAATTGCTTTTTATTTCAAATGTTTTCATATTGTTTCCTTTTTTGCAGCATTACTGAACAATAGTACCTTGTGGAGTTTCATAATATCTTGCACAAACACCCTGAAGCAATGTTTACAGAGACTATGCTTCATGTTAGTGAGGGTTTGGTAACACAAAATTTAGTGATATACATCATACAGGCTTTGTTGTCTGGTGAACTGATGCAAAGTGAAGGAAGAGGAGGAGAGGTGGTGGGTAAGGATGGCTACTCTGTAGTAGCAACTCAACGATGATTTCAGAAAGAATACATCTAATTTTGTTAATGGAGTTCCAAGCTTTTCCATACATTTTTTTTTTTTTTTTTTGTGAAAACCATTATAACAGGCACGAAAATGGCAGAAATGCTGCTAGAACTGAAGTTCCACGTGAGTTGTCTACTTTAGCAGGGTGCAGAGTTTCAAGCAAATTAAGCAACAGATATATGGGTCACATCCCTGGCTGGCCTTAGGGCCAGCTGCCACTCTGCATACATGAATGGACATGAGTCACCTCAGTTCCTAGGGGAGGGTGTAGCTCCGTGGGTTAGGGTAACTTGACAGCTTGTCAGAAATCAGAGCAGAAAGAGGGGCCCTGCAGAAGTTTATAAGCAGAACAGGTGGCAGAAAGTAAGGGGTAATCACACATTTTAAATTAAAAAGAAAAAAAAAAATCTCTGGGGGATGCATGGCCCCAAACTCTTTTGCTAGGTGCAGGAAGGCTCCTGTGAGACATAATGCATCGGCCACCTAACAGCCTGCTTTGGCAGGCTGCTCTGTATCCAGAAAGCCTACTTACTTAGTCTTCTATAGGGGATTTATATGCTTCACTGAATGTCCACCTGCTGCATGTGAATGTCAGCAGCCAGCTCCTGAAGAGCCATTGTGGGTGAATGGGGTTTTGGTGGTGTTTTTTTGTCTTTGGGATGGACTTTGGGGATATATGCTGCAATTTCTTGACTGCATGCAAGCTGCATATAAGGAAAGGCTAATGAGAAACAGGTAAGAAATTAACTGGATAGTTTTGCTGCTTCTGATAATACGGAGTTTAAGGATGGAAGTCCTCAACTGCATGATGCACTACTTTCAGATATTTAAGTATTTTTTTCAATACTGACTGTTAAACTGTTGTTACTGGAAGGCCAAATTGGCCTGGTGAAACTGATGAGTGTCCTGTGCTATCAAGGTATTCCATTATTTCAGAAAAGATTTTGTCTTTGCATACAATTTATTTAGCTGCTAAATATGGCGCCAAACAAAAGGATTTGGCAAAAGACTTGATTTCATTTTGTAGTACTTCCTCTTCTTTCCTTGCTTCCAGTTTGCCATTGCTTCAGCTCTGGGCAGTGGAGGTCTTTCTACTTGCCTTTATCTGAACAGTTGCAAGAATCTTTCTTCTCTGTACATTTCTGTTTTTCTTCATTTCCCCCCCTTTGTTTTCTTTTATCCTTCCTGCTCGCTGTTCATGGTGACTGACCATTCAACTTTTGAAATATTGCTGTCAGTGTTTTTCTCCTGCTTACTTTCTGCTTCTGAGCACCCAGACACTGAAAGTCGAAAAGCCAAGGTTCGTGTGGCAGGTGGGCAAGTGCTTCTTGTGCAAATACATCTATTTGCATGTGAATGTGCTCATTTGCACACAAATACTTTCATTCATAGGAATAAAAGGATTCTTTCCATGTGCACCATTTGTGCAAACAAAAACTGGATTCATGAAACTACTCAGAAAAGTCGGTGAGAGGTCAGGTCTCCTGCCATTTTCACTGGTCGTTTTTTCACAATCTGGTAATATAGCTCTGAAAAGATAACCAAAATTCTATCTTCAAGTACTGTTGATTTTTAAATTACTGCACAAGGTAGGAGTTGTCTTTCCATGGTGTGCATATAGTGCCAGATGGTGTAGATCTAAAGTGCTCTCTGTCCAAACTTGGACCACAAGGAAGTACCATAGCATGAATGAAATCGTAACTATAGATATGAAGACGATCAAATACAATTTCTCCTAAGAGTTGTTGATACAGAGCAGAAACTCTGAAAGCCTTCTAGCAGGAAATAAGCATTTTTTAGATCTATAGTAGATAAATTTCTACTTAAGCCTGTGGATTTGCAATATCAGTAAAATACTTGACTCACAGTTCTGTATACAGGTCACTTTTCTGTCAGAAATTACCATTCAAATGCAAAGCATGGCAGGAAACCCAAATAATATTATGTATATAATTTGCAAGGTACTATCAGCAAAGAAATGAGCATCATAAGAGATAAGGTCAGACAATGTTTGATAACAGACTACTGACAACTCTTTTTAAGATAGTTTGTACTTTTAAAATTGGATTTCAGGTGGAATGGGAGGAACTGTTGGAGGAGAGCACTTGTATAAAATTTCGGAAGTTTCTTCTGTGTCATAAATGTTGAGCTTTCCAAAAAACCCTTCAAAAAATTCTAATATTACTGTTGCTAATCTTTGTCATGAGAAATCCCAGAGCCTGGAATCCTCCAGAAGCTCCTCTCTGGATGCTGAAATGCTTCCTTCTAGATTCTGGTTGTTATGGCTCTGCTCAGATCAAAGAGATCTGAAGAAGGCTTATAGGTAAGAAGAGGTGATTTTGGTTTTGGTGTTTTCATTGACTTTTCATCCCAGGACCTTGATGTTGTGTCAGTGTTGCTTTAGGAGACTGAATAGATTATGGGGAGAATATGTAATTCTGTAGTACCAGTTTATTTCTGTCATGCAGCACTTAAGGCATTCAACTACATCCAAAGCATCCAAAGACAAGTTCTGAAGATGCAGATACTGCAAGGTTTATTGATTGGCTTCTTGTATTTTGCAGAGTGTCTGTATGCAATAATACATCCTGAAAACTTCTACTGGTTCAGTACTTGTGGTGGTTTTAGAGTAGTCAGTACAGTACAGTAAAGGTGACCATAACTACTTATAGTTGCTTCTTTTACATACACAGATTGTAATGGAGTTCAGTAAAAGCCTGTATCAGAAACTTAAAAGCCTTTATTAATGAAGATTATCACCCAGAAGTTGACCATCAAGATGGTGACTGTAGGGAGTCACTTAGCAGAGGTGATGTTAGCTAGCCATCTACTGCTGCTTCTGGTGAAGAGCGAGCTAACAGTCCACCAGGTGGAGAGTGATGTGGTAAAACTGTCCTAAAATCCAGTTAACTTACAAAATTTTCAAAAGTTAAGTATTTGCAGTGATCTGAACTAGAAGCAGGCATGGAAAAAGTAAGATTCTGTCTTGTGCCTTGCACCTTCTCAGAGGCACCTGGTAGCAGCATAGAGGAGCTCTAACACTTTTATAAATCCGACACATTAACCAGATAATTTATAGTCATTACAGTCAATATGTGTTTCAAAAACCCAAGAAAAGAATAGGATGGGGTTATTCCTGGCCAGTGTTTGGAAAGATGAAAAAGAAATAACAGGAAGATGTTTCACAGCTTTTTCAGAACCACAACTCAAAGGAATCATTATAAAGTGAAGAAGTAAAGGCCAGTGTCGCTGCCTTGCACAGAAGGATCTAAAAAGTTTTTGTATTTTCTATCTCTGATTTCATTACTCCTAATAACTCGTTTCCTGATGGAAGGTAAAGAGGCACCTGAAATACAGATTTGAGTCCTTTTAGTTAAACCTTTATCCCTTTGTCATAGTGGGTTTTTTTCTTCTGTAGTTCCATTCATCTGCTCTACTGGAACTTTCAGTCGCACAGTGTTAAAATATGGCTGTTCTCAGCTAATATGCATTAACTTTTTAAAATCTGTTTTATACATAACCTATTGTATTAATATAAAACGTTAAGGCCATTTTTTCGTTTCCTGGGAATGGCCCATTACATTGTGAGCAATCTACTCTTGCTTTTTTAGAAAAGACTTTGAAGTCAATACAAAAGGAAAATATAATCATGTACAACTATAAAGACTGCTTTTTTCCCTTTTGTGCAGTGTAACAGAGGTGGATGAGTAGCATGGTAATGAAGAGATGGACCGTCTTTATTAGCAGGCTCGGTGAAAGGGTTCTTTTCAGAACTTCAACTTTTCTTATCTTCTTAGTTTTCATGACGTTTATTCGGACTCTTTCCTTTTCTTGACTTCCTTTTCAATATGTCTAACAGACTGGCAAAGCCAAGCCAGTTCATCCTTCTTTCCAAAGAAGGCTAGATACAAAGTCTAGTAGTTTAGATGCTTCCATAAAACTTTTTCATATATTTAGAGAAGTATTGCTGTTTGCATTGCTTAGGAATTAGTCCTGTGTATATCTCATAGTCATTCTTTAATTTTTCTAAAAAAAACCACAACAAAGCCCTTGCTATGATGTTTTTATACTGTAGTTAAAGGAGGCTAATGATACAGGAAGTTTCTTTTGAGTAACAAAATAGGACTAGAAATACCACTTAACCCTCTGCCCTAGAAATTGGTTAATCTAGTAGATTTGTAGAGGACTATTTCATGATCTCTCGCCCTCTTCTACAATGTGCTCCATAATCTTTTTTGATATTTCTCTACTCCTCCTCCATGCTCCCTATTTTTCTGGTGTTCCTCCCACTCCTTCTGCTTCAGTATTCTTTGTTATATCGACAGTTCACTTTTAATCTTGCTCGGTTCAGGAATTCCACTACAATAAAAGGAAATGGCCATGTGATTGCAGAAAAATTTAGTCTGGGCTGTAGAACAAATGAAAACTACCTTCCCTACTGCCATTCTGGTGCAGAGGAAGTATCCCATCATCACTGTGTTGAGCTCTGAGGAAGGAACCTCAAAAATAACAACCAAGGAACAGGAAGCATTATTTATTATCTGAGGCTGAAAAACTGGAACCTTAGTTTGTTGACTGGGATTTACTTATATTATTATAAAGAGTATCACAGCTATATAGTGTGTATAGTTCTATACAGTCCTCTGTGAAGGACCACCATTGTTGCATTACTCAGAGTGGAATATTTAGTCCAGGAGTGTTCCTGTTTATCACGTATATATTCATGCACTAAACTAATAATAGATCTTGGTCTTGAAAGAATGTGGCTTGTATACAAAGACTGCAGAGCAAAACTACAGTATCAATAAGAAACAATAAACTGTGTAGACTGAAAAGGCTGAAGGATACCAATAGTGTCACAGCAAAATTGATTCCGGTTAGATGTCATGAGCATCTCAGAATAATTATTATGATTAGTTTGGTTCAATAGATGATGTGTTCCGAAGCAGTCAACTACATGCTTTCTAAAAGATTTCAAGGCAGCTATCACCACTGTACAGAAATATCATAAAAAGATGATTTAAGGCCTTTGTTGTAACAGGTGAAAAAGGTGCAATTCATAGAAGTGTGCATCAATAAGGAGTATTTTAGTATGAGTCATCTAGAACATGCTTTAAAAAGGAAGTTGGACTAGATAAGCTCCAGAGGTCCTTCCAAGCCCAATGATTCTGTGATTCTGCGAACTGTAATTTTGTTCTGAATAGAACTCAATGGTCATGTAGTCTTTATATTTGACCATTTACAGGAATTTACCCAGAACCCAGAACGAACAAGAGTGTGGGTGCATGTATGTATTTCAGCAATAGCATTGCTATTTCAGGGAATTATACCCCCAAAACTGAGATTAATTGCATGTTTATCAAATCACCCAATACAAAGTGATTTACACTGATATGTAATAATTTCTTTATATGCATATGGAAATCTCCTGTCATCACTGGCAATGAGTCTGGTTGTAGCTTTTCATCAAGAGATTATTTAAGAGCTCGTTGTTGATATTTAAATTAATTGGCTAGCAGTGCATTAGATTAGGTAAAAGACAATTAAAACAATTTTAGTTTTGTTTTAAATTTTAACCCAGATTAGTTACTATAATCTGCTCTTTGTAATATGGATTTGGTTTTGGGATGAAAAATATTTCTCCAAAATAAAACAATAAATTATAAAGCAGACATCTTTTGCCAAGTCTTATGGATTGTTTAGATGCTCTTTGTTGTTTAAAATTCTCTTCAGATACAAGCACTGTATGTAGTTAAAACAGCATTTTCCCAGGCAATTTGGAATCTTCTTATTGAAAATAGTTTTTCTTGGAAATATGCCAAGTCTTAAAGTTTCAGGGAAGTGTCAAGTTTTTTTTTGACATTTGAATTAAGGATACATAACTAGAGGTACTTTCTGTTTGCTTTGGTGTCTTCAGCTATATCTGACTGCTCAGAGATGTAAAACTATTCTATACCTAATGGTCAAGAAATAACAAGGTGTAACTTGTGCACAACTACCGTATATGCCCACAATAGTGTAACAAGTCCTGATGTGGTTATTTTGAACTGCCTACAAGATGTATAATGCCATCTTTCCTTGGCTGCCAGTTCCCACTTTATTCTTCTGTCTTAAGCATATAAGTATATTGCTGTGATGAAGAGATTCACTTTTTGGTACAAGTACTTGTGTGGAATAAGGCTTTTCAGGAGATTTTGAAAACTCTTGAGATCATTTTATTGTAATGGTATGATCATTTTCATGTCATTTAAAATGGAATATGTATATTTAGATTTTTTTTTCTAAGATCCAGATTATTAGTATCTCATTGAGATGCAGGTGTGCTGTTGAAGAGTCGTCTGGAAGATAAAGCAAAATCTTGTAAGTGCTTTGCACAGAATCCCTGTTGCCTTCAAAGGGTTTTTATTCATTGGCTGCAGCCCATGCTAAGAAGGTATCAATCTTTTTGTTAATATTTCCTTTGGTAGAAGAAAGACATAAAAAAAAAAATTGCATCACCTCTCCAAATGCTGTAGTATCTTTTCTGAGGGTTCAATTATATGAATAATTTCTCAGCCTTAATGTATTTATTGCATCTCTTCTAGCTCACACGGTATGAATGCCTCTGTACAAAAATGAACTTGAAACAAGTGTTGCAGCCATCAGAATGTTGATATACTGTGAAGTTTATGAAAACAGCCTTGGTTTAGTCTGTTGATCTGGTGAATTGGGCCTCTGCTATCTCAGCTTGCAACACACGCCAATACATTGTGTCTTTGATCTATTCACTTACACTTAAAAACGTTAACTCTGTCAGTTCAAATGAACTTAAGTATGAGCTGTTAAGGTCTAGGAAGACTATTGGGACGACATGTTTAAGCCATTGGTTTCTACATCATGCAGCCAGCTTCGTGTCCATCTGCCTTTTGCTCCTTATGGTAAGCATTGATGACACAATCAGGAAGTCCCCACATACTTCGTACTAGTCTAAACAAGACTGGTGATGGGTATACTGAATATCCAGAAAGTAAGCTGCCTGGAAGGAAAACGTATGGGCATGTCTGTGCTTCTGGGAATATGCACATCACACACTGAAAAATGTTTAGCCTAGCCACACCCACTGTAACACTGTGATCCCCCTTCTAGCAACAGCAGAGATAAAATAAGATATGATCTTTCACAAAATTACTTTAGTCATCATACGATTGTTTAGTGTCTGTCTTTGCAATCTCATGCACATCCAGTTACTTATCAGGAGAAAACTCATGTCCCTAATGAAATACAGTGTGTGCAGACTTTCTGTCTTTCAGCTTGTATAGGTAATAAAACTTAAATCTTTCACGTGCCTTTCATGCAATAGAAGCATCAGGTTGGGTTGGAGCACTAGGACATGACCGAGTGTGGTAGCCAGTTCCTAGTTTAAATGGTTGCTAGTTCTTGCCTACAACTGACCACACTGGTCCTTTCTAGCTAGCCTAAACGATGGTGACCGTACAGCAACTGGCCCTTACACAGGAACAACGATTCCGATTTTGGCTAAACAGGCCCACCGAATGTTCAGCAATACGTTGTGCTTCACCTATGCAGATGATTCATCATCCTTCAAACAGTATCACTTGGCCTTTGGCAACACCAGTGCTGCTAGAAGGTGTGGGCTCCGGCTGCTCAGGTTCTGGACCAAGGAGCAAAAGGGACCCTGTGACAGTACATTCTCACCAGACAGTGAACATGCCCCCAAGTACCGCTTGTGTGTCGTGCAGCTGACTGGGCTTGCACAGAAAATCTGTTCCGCTAAGCTGCCTGTGTGCGTGCAGAGGCCCCCTCTGAAACACTACATTTAAGTTTTGAACATCTGTTATTAAAAAGCTGGGTAAAATAAGAAAAGGGATCAAAAGCAAAGCAAAACATACAGCTTTGCAAAGGGGAGGGGCTGAAAAATCTGTGAGACTGTGTGTAATCAGCAAACAGGTAACGCAGATGTAAAAAATAGGAAGACAGGTTTGCTACTTTCAATTGCTACTTCTCTCAATCCAAAATCAGAGCAGAGATGAAAGAGAGATGCACCACACATCTAAAACCTAACTTTACAGCTGATTAAATACATTTTAGATGCAACACATAAATAAATTGAATCATTCACTAGTACAAGATATCTGCAAAACCAACAGATTAGCAGGACTGAACAATGGAATAATTTTTTTTTAAAGGATAATAAGAACCACCTCAAGTATTTTGGACAAGACAAAAATAAATGGCAATGTAAATATTAAATGATTGGGTCAGAAAGAGAAAATGTCTGGAGTAAGGTACTTTGTTATTGTTCTGTGTAGGGTTTCCTTGCATTTTCTCTGAAATACCTAGTACTTGCTACAGGCAAGGGCTGAATGATGGGCTGGACAAACCAATGATTTGATGAAGAGTGACAAATGTAAAGTTTCTGTTCCAGAAGAATCACTAACCAGGCTAATTCCTCTGTACTATTTTGGCATTTTCCTTTAAAGACTATTGACAAATGTTACTCCTTCTGGCAAATTTCTGTTGACTTATTGTTTAGCGTTCAAGAGCTTAGAAGGAAATGTATTGACTGTGTATGTCTCTTCAGCTGCACATGGGTCATCTTATGGACTCAGATGAAAATGGTTACTACTCAGACTACGTTGGCTTTGTGACATGCTGGTAGGTTACATGCCCTTCTAGTAATTCCTGAAGAATATGGCCTGTTCTGGAGGGGATGTTCAATCCGCATGGAGGGCACGGGAGGAGGAAGAGATGAATCTGACTAAATGACACAGGTAGCTGAACTGCCAAATCCATACATAGTACCTCATGGCTTTTTGTGGTTGAGAAAAACAGCAAGACTTTTTCTGATAGTGGCTTGTTTCGTTTTCTTTAGCTCAGTTACAGTGGTAAGTATCCAAATATGGAAATCAGGTTAAATTTGGCTCAGCTTCTGAAAATTTGAGTTTGAATTTATGCTTTAAAGTGCAGCTGCACTGCTGCTGTGAAATATGCTGCTGCAACTGTACATCTACAATGAAGGAAAAAAGCATTTTAGAATTTAGTGCAAGATAAAGCTGCTGGCTGAAGGGTGACAGGGATCTGTTGCAGCATTTTTTTGTGCTAAGATCTTGCTTGCTCCTATTAAGTAGTCTGGTCACAGCCTTTTAAACAAATTCAGAAGTATTTAATTTGAAATAGAGGCTTTTAGGTAAGCCACGGATTTAATCACTATAATGACAGGAGTTTGCAACTAATTTGGATTTTCATTTTTAGCTGAATGTAATACTATTTCAGGAACATATATTTCACAAAGATTCCCTCAGATACTTGTAATAAATTCATTTATAGCTACTTGCTTACACACAATAAATAAACCAATAGGGTTTTTTTTAATGAAGAATCTGTACAAACTTTGTGTAATGTTGAACAATGGCAAGAGATTTAAAAACCAGAAAAAATAAATATGATCTGTTATTATCCTTCCCTTTCTTAACCCTTATTCAAGGAGTTAAGTTATTCTAGTCTATATAGGGTAATTGCAAAGCCTGAATTAATGCACTAGATTTATTGCTTTTTTAATATGAAGTCTACTGCAGATGGTATTACATTATACATATAATGGTGCCTTTTTTTTTTTTTTAGCCATGATGCTCGTGCAGTATTCTTTCCCATTTCAATTGTTCCACCAAAAATTTGCGTGTGTATGCTCAGCTTGAAGTTTTAAATTGCCAAAATCCTAGAGGGTCAGAAATCCTGTTCTCATTGCTGATGATTGAGCTAAATGTACTACATCACATATGTAAACCATATGACTATAACTGCAAGGTAGTAGTACTGTTTTTATTTTACTGGTATGTTGACTCTTAATGTGAGTTCCTGATTTTAATGAGGAAATTGGGAAATAGATTGTGCTAAGAACAGAAATATTTTTTTTTACTGCTGCTTCTTGTAAAGAAGAACAGAAAACACCTGGCTTTCAAAACAGTTCAGTGTTTTACTTCCATGGGGTATTGTATTGCTGTCATGCTCAGACAGGAATTGTCTCACCTTCTTTCTTTCTCTTCCTCTTTCCTGTAACTTTTATGTCTTATCTGAGCTGGACTACCAAAATATGTAACACATTTTAAAATGTGCTTAGAAATTATAGAAATTGCCTTTCTTTTGGAAAAATAGCCTTTTTTAGCATGCATGTAATATAAAGGCATGTTAAAGATAGCCATTTCTCATGGTGTATTTATTTAGACAAGGGTTCTTCATGCTGTCTTTGGAGATCACTGATCAGGAGAGATAGTCACAATAATATTATGTGACGATAAAAAACACTTCATGCTTTGGAATTGAACTCATAAAGTATTTTAAGCACATCTTTTGTGAGTAATTTTCTTAGCCTCAGCATTAGTACATGTGTTATGAAGATCTGAACAGTATTAGTATTTTGACATCCTATCTTCTTGTACGTAAATGGTGTTTTGTGAGTAGGAAGAGAAGTTAAAGCCAGTATAGTTAGTATTTAGAGTTCCTGCTTTCTTTTATACACCCACACAACTGGAAATATTCCATAACTTTAAAAGCAAATCTGAGGTCAAGAAAAAGTCAGTTTTATTGTTGTTATGTTCTAGTTCCAACAGTTCCATGTTATAATGTTTTTGCTTTAAAATAGTTTTTTTACAAAGGGGGGAGAACTGTTCTTGAACTTCTAAAATTGTTGTTCACTTTGTTAATCAAGCTTATTGGAGGTGAGGGAAAAGCCTAATGAACACATAAAAAAACTATAGGAAAGAAAAGGGATATAGCTATGGGCCAGGCTGACAGCATGAAAATCCTAGTTGCCCTCAATTTGGACACATATAAGTGAAGCAGTAGCACAATCAATAGGAAAAAATCCTTTTAAGGCAATGGTAATTAAGACATTAAACCACAAATGTAATAGCTGATCCAATTTTCAATCACTATTACTTATTTCACAATGAAATATTTTTTACTTGCTTGTATAATATATATAAATACATTATGTCATGAGAGATGCAAATTTCAGTAGTGTGACCTCTCCAAGGGAAATCTAAAAGATCCATTTGAAAACCTTCTATTTGAGTGATTAAACAAAAATATATTATCAGAGATTGATGCCTAAATTGCGTAAAAACTTGCGCTGAAAGGAAAGTGACACAAACTGAAAGTGAACAGAACCAGAATCTCTCCATGCAGACACTACACTCAGGAAATTTCACAGCTTATGAGGAAAGTTCATGTCTTGGCATGCTATCACTCAACAAATCATGGACCTGTACATCTGGTAGAAACCTCCAGAAGTCACCTAGCCCATCCTCCTGCCCTGTAATGGGAGCAGTTATACTTCTATCTTCCTGATAGATATTTGTCCTATTTCTTCCTAAAAAACTTTGATAACAGACAATCTGCATTGTCTCCAGACAATCCATTCAAGCCTTTCAGTACATGTACTGTTAGACACACACCCCACCCCGCAATCTCTAATTTAAAATTTCTTCCAGTTTATTACTTCTTGCTCCGTGCAAAGTGGACAGGGAAAACAATATTATTCTCCTCTTTTCAATGGCATTTTATATCCTTGAAGACTGTTATCATGTTGCCTCTGGTCCCCTCACACTGAAACCCTTCTGAAATACAGTGGGGAAATTGGGCACAGGGCTTTAGCTGTGGCCTAAGCAATGCAGAGCGGAGGGATTATTTCTCGTGCCCTGCAGGTTATTCTCCTGTTTATGCATCTCAAAAGCATGTTGCTATTTTGCTTTTTTTTTTTTGCTTTTTGAAAGCTTTCCTTTTTTGTTTTGCTACAGTGTACTCAGATGAAGAAAGATTTTTTTCTAATGCATACTAGATGTTGTACATTCCCAGGACAAATGTCAGTTATTTTTAAAATACGTCAAAACCAAAATCTGACTCTAATTTTAACCTTCTACATGCTGATTGTGAGCAGCACTACATGACTTGCCAAAGATTCCAGCTGCCTTTTTTTGTCATCTTCCAAGCTATGCAAACACACAAAATGTTCTGAGCTGGCAGCTATAGCCTGAATGCTAATGTGTAGAACAAAGTGTATTATATTTATTTATTGTAAAGAATAACTGTGTACAGGCATATATTTATATACTTTACTTTCACATAGGCTTCTATGCACGCAAATACATCTTTCTGTATTCCATCCTATGGGACAAGAAAAGCAGAGTAAATGCAAGTAAAAGCAAGGAGCTTGGCTGGTCTGTCTTATGCTACCCTGCTTAGGCTCCATTTTCTGTTTGTTTTGGTGGAATCTGCTCAGTGCCTTTTACTTTAAGCAGCAGGAAGTCAACACTACATATTTTGTTCAGCCAGAAATAAATCTGAATTTTAGAGTCTTTGAACTCTAACCCCTCAGCTGGATGGTTCTATGAAATTCTTGACTGAGTGCCATTTGTATATGGTTCCATCCACATTGGAACTGTTTTTTAGAAGGTTTTTATGTCATATTCCCTTTAAAGTTTCCTTGACCTATGTCTCAGAATAAAAGCATTTCTTTGTTTGAAAACTACCATAAACTGTTACTGATTTTCAAGTTATAAAGTGACCGTTATACAGATCTGTTAATTTCTGTAAGCATTGCCAATAGACGTAAACATATCATTTTCATCTGAATACAAAGTGGGTGGAGGTGGCTCAAAGGTTGATTCAGTCTCAAAGAGAACTGCATCACAGGCAGCTGAGTCCTACCCAGCTCTTCCTAAAGCTGATGGAAAAAGTTCTCTGTATCTGGACCGAGACTTTTAAATTTCTGTCTTACATACATAGACATTAATAACTGGACTCCAGAAAGAGGGACCATACTTGTCTGAAGTAGATCAGTGTAGCAGGGATTTACCTATGTTTTACATATATGTATATATATATATATAAAGGCTAGCATTCGCTAGGTGATACAAAGGAAGATGTTATTTCTCTTCAAGGAAAAGAAGTCTTTATATGCAAACTTTCTAATAGACCAGAACTCACTTGTGATGAACGAATCATGTGATACTTTGCAATATCAAACATTTTTAACATTTGATGTATTTCCAAGTATTTCTGGAAGCACAGAATGGAGTATCAGTGTGGGTTTGGCATTTAGCAGTAGTGACCTGGAGTTATATGATGGGAGTGCATTACTTTCAAAGAAATCCAGACAACTGCTTATGAAAATGTTCTTCTAAGAAGAAACGCAAAGACAACTTCAAGAGGGTTTAGGAAGCTATTCGGCTTATCTATTGGGAGACTTGACTACTCATCAGTCTCTCTTTTATACTTCTGGTTCTGAGTAATGTGTTTGCTTCTAGTCATGTAAAAACAACTCCCTTCGTATATTTCCATGAGATCAGTAGAGATGCATTCTTATAGTTCAGTGAAGTTTGTTTGACAGTCTGTTGAAAATGTAATTGCTGAATCATCACTGCCTGTCTATTATGAGTAAATTCCTCTTACCTTTTGAACAACATGACTCATTTTGAAGGATAAAAAAGGTATTTAATATTGTTATTGCTTCTTGGCCTAAGTGGTTATCCACAGTTTGAGACCTTGCAGACTTTCTGTTGGAAAAGAAGCTCATGATAAAAGCAGGGGATCTCTGTACAGAGCTGCATGGATGACTGTATGAAGATCTGATTTTGTGTTCATAGGAGGATCTCAACAACAAGAAGCAAATTATTTTGTTTGTAGCATCACCAGATTTCAGCACAAAATGTATGGAAGGTTTTCTAACAACCATTCTCCTAGAGCTATTTCAGGCTACATTTCAGGTTTTCTTAGCTTTTTTTTCCTACCTCTTGTGTTTCTCTTGTTTCTCCATTACATAAAGGTGGATAGTTATTTCCTGAAATCACCTCTTCCCAGTGCATTTCAAATCATTGCAGTGTCACATGTACCTTTGGAGTGATTACACATGCTTACACTGTGATTTGATGCCCCTCTTGGTTTATCTACCAGTCATTTGTTTCAATAGCCTAATTGAACTTAACCTGTGCAATTACTATTCTGTAGCAGCTTGGAAGAAAAAAGCATGGTCCCTATGAATATCACCTGGACCACCAGCTAAGATTTAACATTATGAAAATCCAGTCTCTTTTCCTTCTATTTCAGATGTTCTGACTTCCTTTCTGTCCAGACCAGCAACCTTGTTATTGTATCAGGTTCTTTTTGTCCTATGTCCAGGTTACGGATTTGTCTGACAAGTCTATGAATTGCCTCTTTTCTGTGCACTGACCACCTTGTTTGTATAATCCCTTAAGAAATGTATTTTTGAAAGCATTTCAGTTCTGGACTCCAGAAGAAAGTAAGTATGGAAAGGAGGAAAATTATGCTGCTGCGAGAAAATTATGCTGCTTGTTCAGACAATATGGAGTATAAAATGCTTCAATTGAGTTATATAACTATTTCACAGCGCTTAAATTATGTGATGGTAGAGTTCATGTCAGGCCAAAAGTTAGAAATGCATCTCTGCAAAACCAAAAAGGTTGTGCAGACCTGACTGATCAAGATCTCTGCTTTATGTCTGTTCTGGCAGAATCAACTAGATGACCTGTGTATAAGCCTAGGTGTTTCACTGTCATACTGCTGACTGATGTGTACATGCACAAAGTGTTAAAATATTAGTTTTGTGCAGTATCCTGAGATAAGAAACCATCTTCTGTGCCCTGGATCTTTTAAGTGAACACATGCAAGTCTTGGGAGCCAATCTCCAAATGGCTTTCCCCCATTCCCTGTAATACCTCCCACAGTTTCTTCCCTCCATTTTTTTAATTGCACCATCACTCTCCTCTTTTATTTCTTCTTGTCTTCCCCCTGCTTAGAACTCAGCTGAGTGGTAAACAAGTGCCTTAACTATCCATCTTAACTAATCCATCTGTGTCTGGATCTATCCCCTCCCCAAGCCCCATCTAACCTTTAATTACTGTCACAATCTTTGGCTCATAAATCTTTGGTATCATAAATAATCTGTGAAACATCCAAGTCATTGCTCGTTCTTTTCTCCTTACCCTGTGTCACACAACTCTAACTAGCAGGTGTGTGCTTCAGTCCTCTGCCCCACTTGCTGTTTGTGAGCCTTCATTTCACTTACCAAGAGGCAGAAAGGTGGTCTAAAGAGTGCCAAGTTTGGATACCCTTGCTTTTGTTCCCCGGTGGGCTGAAAGGCTAAGACTTTACTGTGGGAATCATGAGGCAGAAGAATACACAGATTGCAAGATGAGACAGTTAGGCCAGACAGTGGCGGTTTCGTCTCTTGTTTCAGGCCATGACTCAAGACTAAGCCAGAATCGCAGAATATGTGATGGAAATTGCAAATTGGATGGCTAGAATGTACTTAAATCTGTAACTTGGTCAGTGAGAGTGCCCCACCAGCCTAAAGCAGATGGTATATTCTTTGCAAGAACTTTCTGTGTTTTGTGTGTTAATGAGAATCAGCCAGAATTAAAAATAAATAAATAAATAAATATTTATATATATGTTTTTTCTAAACAGCCCCTAAAACACAACTTCCTGTTGTGTTGTGACTTCCACAATGGGGAACATTGTTGGGGTCCTGCTGGACAGTGTTAGTTACTACTTTTCAGACAGAAAAAACCTAATATTTTTTAGCAAATGGATATTGAAACCCATATAAAATGTTGTTGATCACTCTGTTTTTTCCCTTATATTCCCAGTCCAGCAGCCTGTAATTCTAGCAGAGGTAAATCCCATTGTCAATGGAATTTTTTCCTGAGGAAGGATTTCATAATAATGTTTTTTGTAAGGCACATTTGTAGCAAACAAATGCCTACCGTTCCTCTTCTCTACTGCAAGGTAATTGTGTTACACTGAAAGGCTTTTAACTACAAATCTGACTGAATTGCTCAACCCCCCTAGGAGACATTCCTGAAACATGAATTTCAGTCTGGCATGCTGAACGCACTGTTCCTGCGGCTGCTGCGATTGCTGACCAGATCCTCTGTAGGAGGAGAGCACTTTAAGGCAGTAGTGTCAAGGCAATCCTGAGAAAGTGTGGGAGAGAATGGTGCCGCTTTGGAGCCTGAATGGCATTGATTAAAAGCTTCAGCACAGGTTTTAGAAGTGGTATAAGAAGTAGCAATTCTATACAAAAACCACCTATGTAATAAGAATTACTGGCTGTCATTCTGCTGACCACAGCCCTCTAACTGCTTTACCATTCTGTTAATCAGAGTGATAGAATAAAAAAGGATGCACTTTTTAATTTTTCAGGTTAATTTCTAACCCAAAATAAATTAAATTCCATCATGTACTATACTACTTAAAGTGATGATCAACTGTGCATCAAAGATTGCCTTTACTTAATGGTGTCTGGTTCCTATATTTATTTAATGAACATAAGCATGAAAACGTGCTTATTATAAAGTACTTGTCATAATTTTGATTTATAAAAGCATGGTGTTGGCACTAAGCTCCTGGAACATTTTGCTTTTCATCTTATGCCCTGCCCAAAAGAAATGAAAAGGCCCTGTTGCAGTTCTAATTTTCTTCTGGAAAATAATACAGAAACACACTTCAAATAATATAATTCTCTTACTCTAAATAGCTGAATACATAAGAAAAGGACACAAGACCTAGACAGGCTTTCTATGGATACTGTCTCTTATCAGCTTTTTGCCTGATGTCAACTACTAGGTTTCCTTTGCTTTCCTAAGCTGGATTTACTCTTAGAAAGTTCAAATTAGCATTTTCATTGCTGTCAGCACAATTTAGGAAGCCCTGTGCTGCTCAGAACCCTCCTCTCCCTGCCCCGGCTGATCACTTTCTGAGCAAAGGAGAGTCTTTCCAAGAACTAGTCCTACCACACAGCTCTTTAGGTAGTAAAACACAGCAAATGGAGAACTGTATTTTAATTCCTCATTGTATCATCTTTGTACCAGCATGTTTGTTGTAGATCAACCTTTTCTTCTGTTCAGGACATAGGTGCAAACCTAAAAAAGCAATGGGAGACAGGATACTTACAATAAAGTGACTCATCTCTTTTTGGTCAGTGGACTGAGATGAAAAGCAAAAGGTTTCTGAAGCCTCTTGACACAAGACAACCACTATCCTCCTTCACTGAAGGTATTTCAAAGAACAGTAATGCATGAAAAAATCCCTAAAACTGTTTAACAGCAACTTTCACACAATCAACTGTAAGTGTATCCGGGGATAAATATTGTTCTGATAAGCAAAATATTCTAATGCACAGGATTTTAAGGTTGCACTGGAAGATAAATGGATGGGCAGGGGCAGTTTCAGGACATTTACCCACTTTTGCAAGGTCATGAAGTCCTAGAGGATGTAACAGTTCATCCATGCTCACAGGAACACAGGTGCCCCAACAGCCTGAAGGAGAGAAAATAGACAAAATGACAGTTTCAAACTGGAAGTCTGCAACAGAAGTATTTGAAATATAGAGTAATAAGGGATCAGGCTATGGATCCAGGGGCTCTGAATGAATGAAATTCATGACACATGAGAGAAATACATTATTTATGGCTTGACTGGGATCATATGAGTTCTCTATCATTTTGGGGAGGCTAATATAAATGTAGTGGGCTTTGTTCTGGTGCTGTAACTCAGGGAGGACTCCCATCTATCATACTTGCAAGGAAGTATACATGTGTTTAAATATGCATGTACTCTACTAAGGTATTTTGATTTTGTCATTTCCTCTGAGAATAAAATCATGCTTTATTTACTGTTTATTTTAAAATATCCTTCAAGAACATAGCATAGTAGCTATGAAAAGCTGCTTTCGTCCACTCTTTAAGATTTGTATGATAAACAGCTGTCATTATTGGGTACTGGATGTGATCTCAAGGTATGTATTGTAAATGCACACTCATTCATCTTGGGGGTGAGACCTCAGCAGTGTTTCTCCCCAGAGCTCCAACTTTTGTGAACAGAAAGCTCCTAGCATGTGGGGCAAAAAGTTGAGTTAAGTGGTCCAAACATGTCTCAAATCCAGATGCTGGGGACTCAGATCATGTGAAATGTTGCTGTCTGTACCTTCCAGGCATGTACAAGCTGTGTGTTTTCAGATCCCACATGGTAAGAGCTCCAGAATGAAAAAAAAAAAAAAATGCTCATGGCTTAACACCTAGAAGACATTTGGTTTTAAAGGTTAGATTATGAAAAGAGGTAGGAGCTTTGAAATATCCTTATTAGTTGTTCTGATAGACAAGAAAAGTTGAAAAATGTTTTGCTACATCTCCCTTGCTCTTTTTCAAAAGGGGCTCAGGATATCAAGTATCCAGATTCTGGGCTGTATCAGGAAATATGTCTGATCTCACAGACTTATTCTGCTTTCAAGCCTAGTAGGAGCGACACCTATTTTTCTCAAGCCTGTTGGATGACACAGGTTGCAAGTACACAAAGAACGTTCTGGTTGATGGGATTATTTCAAACTTAAATGGGGTTCTTGGCTGAGGTAGGAGGAAGAGAATTTTTATTGGCCTGGTAACAAGTCTCCAAAAAGCTGTTGGACTGTAAGCAAGGAGGAGGATGACAGCCTGCGAACGCTAGGCTTATAATTCTTTTATTTCTCATTTGCACTGCATACAATTCTGAAAGCTCCTTGTTTTGTTGGCAGGTCTCTTTCCACACTCAGCCAAGAAGCAGCCCATTTAGTTTGCTTTTGTTGAAGCTCATTTTGACTATAGTAACATTTAGGGGGATGTTAGCTTGTGAAGATAGATCTTCAGAAATTGTCGTGTTAGGCCCTGTCTTGCAGAGGTACAATGATAAAAAGAACATAGAAAGGAGTTGTCCTCTCTCAAATATAACCCCTCCCTGTAAGTGGAAAATCTTATAGTGCGTAGCCCGTACAAATGTGATTAATACATAAGAAGGGAAAGGCCTGTGTAAGGTTAATTACTATGCCTGAGGAACATGCATTATCCAAAAGAGAATGGAATAGCTGGATACCACTGGGGCTCTCAGTGAGCTAATCAAAATACATGTAGGTCAGCACTAATGTTGTGAGATTGTTCCCAGGACCCAAGATAGCTCAGGTGTCTCATTCTGTTGTCCGGTCTTTTAAACTATTTAAAATAGTTACTATCATTGGTTAAAAATGGATTTTATTTTGCAATAAAAAATGTATTCCTTTCCAGTGAAACTCAAGATGGTACCTTTTTAATGGCTGTGTCAAAAAATGAAAACATAAACCAAGTTCTTTAGATGGTGAAAGCAGATATTTTTGATTTGTTTTAAAAATCTCTGGGTTTTTCGGAATCTGAAACTGTGATAAAAATTGATATAAAAATTCAAACTCCATAATTTGTCCAAGAAATAATTATAAGAGCAGATGAAGGATTTACTTGAACATTTTTTGAATGCTCATTCTGTACCTTGACAATTTGGGAAAAGAGATACAGTATTCTTCATACATATTGAACTGATGAAGGCAGAGACAGTCTTTGTTTTCAAAGTGCTCAGTGTATTTTAATAAGATGGTGAAATATAGTCATATGTGCAGGCATATTTCTTTTTCAATTAAAAATCTTATCTGTTTCAAATTGAAAAAGATCAAAACTGTCTACCAGAGCCTCTCAACAATTAAGCAGTAGCTGTATATCACACGTTTTCATATGTGAAAATATGTGTTTTTTCACACAAGAGCTGACTTGATGTGACATCAGTGAAAAGCACAACAGATTTCTTTTGTGATTTTAATGACCTTTAGCTTTCTTAAAATTCAAGGTGGTATTACAGAAAACACCTAACAGGTACAGCCCCGCATAATTCCCATAATATTGGCATTACAAAGTTTTCTAACTTGGACTTTGCACATTTTCTAAGGCAGCAACTCACAAAGTTGGTAACTTTGTTTCTGCTTAAAATTCTGGACTGAGAAGTAAATTTCAGGTGCAGCCCCCGTTTTTTCCAGTGGAGTTGTGAACTTATGACACTCCTTATAAACCCACTGGTGAGTAGTAGCTTGAAAAGTATGCTCTCTTGCATATTGCTTATGTGTCTAGCAACAGAAGCTGAAATACTGGTGCAGAGTACAGAAATGTATAATTTCATGTGGAATGATTCATGGGATAATTAGCATAGCATTCTCATGGCATGTGTATTATTGACTGTCTGGATCTTTATACTTGAGAGGTATAGAAAAATTTTGACTTCTCAATAAATGCCTACACTTCTCAGTTGTATAAACCAGTACATATATCATCCTGCCTTTGAGAAAAGTTGCTTCCTGTATAATGTTAAATGCTCTGTAAGAATTCTTGGCTCAGGACTGATTTGAACAGTAGCTTTGCTACCTCCCTTCATCCACTGAAACCCAGAGAAAGGGGAGAAGGTACAGGATCAGTAGGGATGGAGAAACAGCAGGAATAACATTTTGCATAACATTATCATATTGCCTTAAAGTCAGAGCTGATGTCCACAGAAGTTCACATTGTCAATGCTACTATATCATTGGGAAGAAGTCTTTCTAACCTTGCTCAAGTGATGGGTTACTGCATTAGGCACAGGTATAAGTCTACTACCGGGATAGTAGCACTGCCATTGGCTCTGAAGTTGTCCTTGTAAATCTTTAAGTAAAAAGCCACTTCCAGTTTTATAAAGAAAAAAAGGAATTGCAAAGCATTTATTTAATTTATGCCTTACCTTGTTCTTTATATAATCATGTGAAAATATTTAAAGTTTTTGAAAATGTTGTGCCTGGACTCAACATTATCAAACTATTCTACTAGTTTTTGTGGTGAGGATGACTCAGTTTCATATTGGCTTTTTAAATTTTGGTATAGAACATGTTGCAAATTAGTGAAATAAAGCAGCAAAGTAAATCTAGACATTTTAGTTGAGGGGTGAGGGGTAGGCAGCCATTGGGAAAATCGTGTTTCCGAGTCATGAATAACTGAAGTGGTGTTTCTGTGTTGCTTAGTTACAGTTTCTGTTTAGTTGGCAATGTAGTTCACTGAAAAATATTTTAGTTGCTGCTCCTGACAGCTACAAACATGCATTCACATGTATTCTTACAAACTCAAATACTGTTAAATGCATGCCTTAATATACCTCCTCAGATGTGAGCATTGGATAGCATTGCCAAGTTGCAGAGTCACTATTGAACAGCACATTCATACTCAGCTAATTACAAAAAGTTTTCACTGGTTGGTCCATTTCTTCAGCTGTTAATAGTCTTCCCTGCCATATGCAGAACAAAGTTCAAGTGCAAATATGAACAATTTGCTAGTCTGGTTGGCAGAAACCAGACAGCACTAATGGCCTCAGGAGACTCATGCTGACTTTATGCCAATTTCAAATCTCTGCTCAGCCTCCCCAGTTTACCAAAAAAGCTACTTTTCCTTCCAGCCACACTGATAAAGGCAACAACGTGCAGAAGCCTGGTATATGACTAATGCTTACCAAGTGTTACGAGGCTTGAACGGAGGGAAATATGAAACCTTGTGACCCTGACTCAGAATAGCCAAACTCCATCTGCTCTGGAGTTTCAAATGGTAAGAATGCCTCCATTTCTTACTGTGGACATGTTTGGAGGTAGGATAAGGAATATGGATTATTTCAGTCTTGTTCATTTTAAGCTGCAAAATTTTCATGAAAATAATAAAAAAATTTTTTTTCTTAACTTTTCCAGGAAAAATTAGTCTTAAGAGATCAAGACAACCCTCAGATTTGAAGCTTAAGTGAATGTGTTAGACTTAAATGCATTTAGGAGTCTTAGAGTAACTGATAAACAAACAACTTGGTTATATTATCAGCTGAAGTAGCTTCAGAGTTCAGATAGCTGCAGCAACACAAAATGTAAATGGTGCAGATGGATCCATTTACAACATACAGGCAAAATACTGTATTATGAGGAGCTGAATGACATACCACACACACATGTTGTCAGGACTAAAATATCTGTGGAATTTTAAAAGTTCTTGGGGAGCATTTCACAACTCAAGGGGTTGCATTCAACACAGTAAAATTCTGTGAGATCCTATTCTGAAAAATAGAAAGGGGCTAATCATAGCATTTAAAATTAGTGATAGCTTATCTTGAAAGGATCATATGATCACATTTTTATCTGCAAATGGGAACAGTGAGAACTACTTAAATATATACAGTCGGTGAACTTGTGGCTGAGACAAACAATTATAAAAACATTCTGTAACTTTCTTGGAGTATGAATCATCTTCCACATAGTTTTACATGGTAAAATTGTGATCTTGTAAGTCATGATAAATTCAGTACTTTTCTTTTTTTTTTTTAACAAATTAGTTTACTCGGCAGAGAAAGCTCAGAAACTGCAACTACAGAATCTCACAGAACTAGAGAGAATGAATAGGCTCTATAGATTACAGCATATTAATCAGTGTCTGATAGAATCTTTCACAGCAAAATTTGGTATGATCCTTCAGCTGGTATTTAATTAATTAATGTGGGGAATCATTATGACATATATTAAAAATATCAGTGAAAAATACCACTGATTCCTCTTTACACAAACTGAGTCATCCAAACCAGCATCAGTACTTCTTAGGCCATGTGTTTATACTCACACTAGAAGATGCCTGAAATCTCACCAACATTTTTCCCCTGAAATATCAATATAATACTTCTTTTACTATCCTGAATACTTAGGTAGTTTTAAAAAGAAAAATACTAAAGGATCAGCATGCTGCATAGGAAATACTAGTAACAATTCACTGTGATTGTGAAGTTTAAGTTCAGTTCGATTGTTTTATCATTTCTTAGTCTGATTGTTGTCAATTTTGTGCATCTTGTTGGCTTCTTTGAAACTACCAACCAGGGAAACCCTGATCATTGAGTACCATCTTTATATGACGGGGGCTTTTGGCTATTGTTGGAGATCACTGTTTTTTTTTTTGTGAGAAATGACTTATTTATGAAATTAAATAACCTCGATTTCTGCAACACTTACAATCACTGACAAAAAATGTTTACTGTCTGTAGTACCTTTCAGGTTTGGCCCTAATAAACTGGATAATAGTGTCAGAGACTTCTTATTACTTTTTAAACCACCACCTTCATAGTGATATGACAAGAAAGACTTGAAAAGAAATGACAAAAATAATAGGAATAACAAGATCACATAAAGACTTCAGCATATGTATACGTGACTGTTTATTCCACTGAAATCCAGGGAATTTTCAAATGCTGTAATACTACAAAGGTGCAAAATTTTTCAGAAATTAATGTAAAATGTTAATTGGTTTCTGCCTGCTTTTAACAATAATTTGTAGATCCTCTTGAGAACAGCTAGAAGGGTAAGTAAAATAGCAGTGTTTGGCTTAGAATAATCTAGGAATATACTTCAATTGCCCCATATATTTACCCAGACAATTATTTTGTAGATCTGTACTTTTCCAGATTCTTTTTCCTTGTTTCCACAATATTTGCAGAAGTGTAGTCTCATACTGAAAGGCTTTCTAATCCTGCTTTTGGAGGTGGGAGGGAAGGTTGGCTTTTTTCTGATGATTATGAAGTCAGAACATTTCTGGTGACAGCTAAAGCTTCCCTTACATCCAGCAAGCTATTGCCCAGCAGCTGGTGAGCTGATAGATGTATATGTCTTCAAAGTCTGATTTAGTTTTATCTAACTTCTCCAGTCTAAGAAGATATGCTATTTTTATTAGAAATTGAACAAGACCAGTTTCATAAATGAAGAAAGTTATTTTCAGATACTTTGTTTTGAAGAGGATTTCTGGAATTCTCAGCATAAGCTTTTCAAGACATTTCCCAGTCAGACGGTCCTTTAATTTCTGCTTTGATCCATAGCTGTGCAGTTTACTGTCTACTGTCTGGAAAGCTAGATTTAATTATATCCATAGAGTGAAGAATAAAAGCATGGACCACGCACACTGGTGAATGCAATTCACTTTGCAGATTGTTTTTATGGTAATGCTGGAGAAGGTAGCAGGTTTTCACTTTGCAGTGGTAGGAACAGGAAGAACAGTTCCATTTCTTGCAGTGGAACACTGAATGGCAAAAACATTGAGAATAATAATAATTACCTTTCTACAGAGCCAGACTAGGGTCACTTGGCTGCTAAGGTCACTTGGCTAAACTTCCAAACTAATTCATGTTCAGTTCCTTTTTTATTTAATTTACAAGAAATCTAAAAAGCTGTTGTTAAGATTGCATACAAATCCTACTTTGTGCACCATGAGGAGATAAGCAGTTTTGATTAAAACCAAAATTAGAAAAATAAATATGCCAAAACCAAAAGGCAGTAGTAGGAATTTCTAAACCAAGGCATGGTAAAAATTTAAAGAAAGCAGAAAGAAAGTATTGTCAGAAGAGATACAAATGTCATCACCTTCTTGCACTACAAATGAAGACAAGTGAAGCACAAAAACATTACTTCCAAATCACTCTTATGTAGTGTCTTATAATTGCCTTGTCTGCTATGGCATAAAATATACTTCTGCCAGAAAATGAGCATCATTTTCATAAACTCTGCTTTTGAAATAATTGAAAATGTAGAGTATGTTAGAGTATATTAGAGCATAATGTTAGTTAATTTGATTTCATGTAGCAGTTGCAAGTTCAAAAGCATCATGCAACAGTATGATTTGTATCAAGCACATTAATCCTCTCAGAGTGGTGGTGAATAGTACCAAAATTCTGTACAAGGTGAATGTGTTTGTACTTCTTGTACCCAGCAGCCTTGGGATGATGGATTACAGATTCCATTCCACTTTCTCCAAACCACCATGCAAGATAGTGATAAGGAAAATGTCGTCTCTGTGTCCTGTGTTTGGGGTCTACAGGATTTACAGGGCCACTTCTGCATAACTGTGCATAACAATTGTCTTCCACTTCTACTTCAATCTCACTCAGGTTAATGGCAAAACTTCTGTGTCCCTGAGAACTTTTTCTTGGGCTTTTGGCACCATATGGAAGCAGTGCTGCTAGCTTGCTCTGAATCCCCTGTCAAATTGCTGCTAAACATTTGCTTCCCCGAAGAATCTGTATAAAACAAAAGCTTTCAAGGTTTTCTTCTTCCTGTGCCTTATTCAGCTGTTAGCTTTATTTTATGGATAAACTTTTATGGTCAAAATAAGAGATTGGGTACCTGTGTCAGCTAGAAATATGTAACAGGTTTGTGAACGTAAGTAGCTCTGGGAAGGAAGGGTGATTGCCTGCTGGAGTGCTTTTTAGTACTGAGGCTATTGCATTAGTAAAGTACATGGTCAATAGAGACGGATGTTTCTCACTAAATATCTTTGCTAAATATAACTGTATTAAGGCTTCTAGACTCACCAGTGAGCAAACATAAGAGCCTTACCCTATAAGTAATTAAGATGACTAAAGCCACCACTCCACTGCTGCCTAAGACTGGAACACATATGTGCTTGAAGCATCAATACCAAAACCAAACCATGTCCCCAAAACAAGGCTGTATCACAACATCAGTGTAGGTGCACTCCATCACAATATTGTGACGTTACATATTTTCTTTGCAAAAACCACTACCAATAAGATAATGCCTGAAAATGTTTTTGTGGGAAGTGAGTGCAGCACTGCAGAATTTTTACATTAGTTTGATCTTACACCATGCTGTCCCTCCTTTCCTTCCTGCCCAATACAATTTTAGCAGTGGTCAAGGTTTTTAAAAGATCAGGCCAGAAATCAAGAGCCTGTACTTGATTTCCATACTACTCACAAATGGCAGCTGTAGGGCACACATAAAATGTCAAGTTATCACAATCAGTGACTTTTTTTCCTACTAAAAAGACTCTTTCTGTATTCACATAGGGTAAACTCAAAGGAAAATCACATAAAAATGCACTTTCTCTTCATAGTATTCCTTTGGCATGCATAGGAAGTACTTAAAGTACAGCAGATGTGCTTCTGCTGTACAATGGAAATGAAGTCTTTTATAACATCTGTTTAAATATTTTTTACTTCGATACATATTGCTGTAATTGGACAGTGGCATGTTATCCTCCTCCTGTTCTTCTTTCCCAGAGGGAAAGAAGTCCGGTGTTTGTTTCAAATATTTAAATGCTTTACAAGATTATAATAAGATGACATCATATTTCTTGGCCTATTGAGGGCAAAACCAAAAACGCCTTAAAAAATGAAAGTTGTACAATCTGCTTATTTCCCTGGTTTGTCAGCTAGCAAATATTAACTGAAGCATTTCTGGTGGATTTGTGTAACATGTTCTCAATGGAAGGATACTGTAAACTCATCTCTTCCAGAGAGGAGAAAGACTAGAATAAATCAGACTCATTGCCAAAGTGAAATGAGATGGTTTAGTCAAAAGCAATGTGCATACACAGTGTACATCCCTTAAAACTCAAAAATCTTAGCTGAAAATCTAAAATTGGTGTAAGCCAGAAAAAGATCAACAGCAGTGAATCAGCATTTTGCTTCTTTAAGTTTTCCTGAGATCATGCTGCGACAGAAAGAAATCTGTAGTATCTGCATCCCTAATTCACTCTGATTTCACCCTAGGAAATGTATTTGGTTGTGTAAAAGGCATGGACATAACAAAACTCTTCAAAACTTGTAATCACATTGTTTAGAAACTGTTTTGGCAAAGGTGGGCTTACTAACTACTGCTATTTTGATGGCCTAAATTACTGAGTAGAGCAAATTCAGGTACTTCTATGAACTTATTTTTTGAGAGCTCTGCTAAGGAGGTAAAAAGGAGAAGGATTGGCACATGTGCTTCAAAAAAGGTCTAGGGGTTACAACATTTTTTGCATGGCTCATAAACTGACCATTTTCAGCCCTCATACTGAGGCTGTGCCACAGAAGCATCCCTGGGGACTATGAGAACATAAGGGTTTGGGGATGTTCTGAATATCCGGTGAGGGCTGGAAGCATGCGAAGAAGGTTGTCTGAGGGTAGTGTTGCTGAGCTGTACTGAGATCTAGCTCATACTCATCCTGCTGTGAAGTAAAAGAATCATAGGGAATCCTGAAGTGAACAGTCCTCAGAGATCCTTTTCCATCCTAGCCCTCTGAGGTACCCAGTAGGTTCATTTTTATAGCTCTTAACTAGAGGAAATATTCACACGCAGTAAGGAAAGCTGGCGACTACTGGTGGCCACAAATGATGTGTATCTGAACACTGTTGAAATTGCAAAGTCAAGCACTCAAAATCTAGGAAATGACTGGATTAAAGTCATCCATGACTAATGTGTATATGTGTGTTGATGTTATTTATGATCCATTCCCCCCCTTTTTTTTTTTATGAGGATGCTCCTCTGATGCAATGAACAAATGGACTATGCTTCCCCAATGAACTTAGTTTTCTCTTTGTTGTTCATATCCTGTGTTTAACTTAATACAGTCTGTTCAGACCCTATTGTGACCACAAGATTAATGACATCTTCATGAGCTTTTCTTTGCACTCATCACTGTAGAATCAAGGTACTTTTCAAGTATTATTAACTTTCATAACAGTACTGGGAAATAGAGGTATCACTGTTATTGCCTCTTTTCAGAGGGTTCAGTAGGATGAACTCAGAGGCTTTAGCTGCAGCCTCTGAGACATCCTGCATGTGTGTACTCTCACTAGAAAGAAACCCAAAACCTGG
The DNA here is from genome assembly GCA_035590215.1 of Microhierax caerulescens. Classification (NCBI taxonomy): domain Eukaryota; kingdom Metazoa; phylum Chordata; class Aves; order Falconiformes; family Falconidae; genus Microhierax; species Microhierax caerulescens. The sequence goes on along the minus strand of JAVJGJ010000061.1, from coordinate 20,154,453 downwards.
ACTGATTCAGAAAGGACATCCTTTCAGATCTTAGGTCCCTGTTTGAGACCAGGAACACAATAAAGGCACTTAAGGAAAAGGTCACCAGAATGCTCACAATAGCAGAACAATGCATATGTTCTAAGCTGTTTGGGTGACTGAACAACATTGTCTGAGGCTTTCTGACAGACCCCAAATATGGAAAAATTCAGTTTAACATCTTAAAATTTGAAAACCCTATACATTTCTGAAAAGAGAGTCCAAGTGTGAGAAATGTAAAGCAACCTTCGTTTTGTCACCAGTATGACCAATGGTAGCTCTGGCAGTATGGGCCACACGGAGTCTGGCAGGTCGGGGGTCCCAGAAGACACTCGCTGGTCCTGCTTCCTTTTCCACCTCCCATGGCTGGAATACTTCAGCAATCTTACAGTGAAACTTAAGCTTTCTAGGAACAGTCTTCTAAAACGAACTCACAGAATTTTGCCTTTCCACAGCGAGCTGACTGTGCCAGCCTTAATTTGTGAACTACAATGCATTTCAAGATCCAGGCTTGGAATAATGAAAGATCTATTTCCCATATCTGTTTTGTTTCATTTTACTTGAACATGAGCCAGTAAAGCACCCTTGTAGCACAGAAAGCCTACAGCATTCTGGGCTGCATTATGGAGAGTATGGCCAGCATGTCAAGAGATGTGATTATTCTCCTCTACCCAGCACTGATGAGTCCACATCTGGAGTGCTGTGTCCAGTTCTGGGCTCCCCAGTATAAAACAGATATACAGGAGAGAGCCCTAGAAAGGTCAATGAAGATGGTTAAGGAACTAGAGCATCTGACATACAGGGAGAGGCTGAGAGAGCTGGAACTGATTAGCCTGGGGAAGAGAAGACTCAGAAGGGATCCTAGCAATATTTATAAATATTTGATGGGGGTGGAATAAGGAAGACACAACCATGCTCCTCTCAGGGATGTCCAGAGACAGAAATAGAGACAAAAGGCACAAATTGAAGTTTAGGAAATTTCACTTGAATGTTAAAAAAAAATAATTACTGTTAAGAGTGATTAAATAATGGAACAAGTTAGGTTGAATAGAAATAGAACAAGAACACAAAATTGTTAACATGGAATGAATCCCTGCCTTGTCAGGAGCAAGTTGTGGCTATGGGAAGATAATACAGGCTGCCAGCAATTATGCAGTATTTTGTCACTTCTCTTTCTCTTTTCAGCTTTCAAATACCATAGTTGATGAGCCATTAGGCCAATGAGGAGGTGCTTCCTCACTGCATTGCTTGGATGCTTCTAGAAACCCAACTTCTTCTGCTTAGTGTCTAAGAGGTCATTGTCTCCTGTTACTTCCCCAGTGGTAGCTTCATTTTTTTCTTTATCTGTGTGGAATTTTCTAAATTAGATTCTTCTCCATGGTCCTTGAAAAATTCAGAGCCAGTACAAATTTGGAGTCAATGGACTTCTGACCCAGCAATCTCTTTTCTTTCCAGTCTGATGCTGACCTCTTACTCTTTTTGTGCTCACCTCTCATTTGCTTTTTTTCCTAGCTTTTGTTTGTCTGCCCTTCCCATCTTGCTGCTATGAAAGAAGCATTAGAAAAACAAGCACTTCAAGATAATTTAAAAGCTTCTGTCAGGCATGAATGTTGCTAATTTCAGGGGACAAGGAAAATCTGAAATGCGGAGTCTTTCTTCCATCAAGAAAATCAGAGAACATTGAAGACAACAGAGCATGTGTAAAGATTTGCTTTATATTGTACAGTGTCCACTTAAAGCCTTCATATTTGTATAACTTTTCTCTAGAACCAATATGACTTAAATGGGAAACAACTCATGCTTCAAACTAGATATTTGTTGTTTTTATGCTACTGTGATGTCAGTAACATATTCTTAATCCATTCAGGTCTCTTCCTGTTGTTTTTATACATGTGGGGTAGCACCTCATGATTGCTATTTGATCACACGGGTGCTATAGCCCAGTTTCCTGTTACACAACTTCACAGTCTGGTTTTTAATCAAAAAATGTCACCAGACTGTACCAGCCAGGATGTAGCCCAAAGCCATGGCAGTTTTTTTCTCCACTTACCAAATGGGTCATCTTTTTTTCTCAGCCAGAATACATTATTAGGGCTGCCTGGGCTGTATCCAGCTCACCCTTCAGCCATTTGGTCTGAATTATTTGCATGTATAAGCCTGCAAGCAAATTTATGATGAAGTGTATTTTCAAAGCTGTGAAAAGAAGACTATACACATTATATATGCTCTGAAGTGTACTGTGTCATTTTTACCATGTAAATAAATTATTAAATTTGCTTTTCTTGTTTCATTTGCCTAATGTCATTATTTGTTTTTTGTGGGTGTGTGCTGCTGCTCCCAGCAAGCTCTCAGAAAAACTAAATCTGTAATGCTGTTGAGTCAAACCTTGCAGAAAGAATTAACTCATTTACTGTATTGTGATGAATAAATAGCTGCATTGAATACATATGAAGCTGCACAATCAATTATTATATACATGTATTGTCATGTGCAAATGTCACATATGTTTACCTATAACAGACCATACTGCAGCATACAAGTAAATACAAAGCTCTGAATGCTTTCATTAGAGTACTCCTATGATCCTAATTACAATCCTGTCCTTACAGTAGTGAAGAACACCTATGTAAACAGGACAGTCTCAGACTTATTGAATGTTCTTGACTTTGATTTAATGTAATTATGAAATTATTACTTGCACTGAAATAATTTGTGGGGTTTATCTGAGTTGTCTTTACAGAATTGGACTCACAAATGTCCATCTTCTTGACTGAAAGAATTTGCAGAAAACTAGAATTTTCAGGAAGTAATTGGAAGACTCGTTTCTTTATTCATGGCAGGTCACAAGTCATTATCTCATGTAAGGTCTAATTAAATTACATGTCCCAGTTATATAGGACTCACTAACAAAGCTTTTAAGAAGTGTTTATTTTATGATAATATTTCACAGATCTCAATTTTAAAAAGAAGGAATCAATGGGACAGCTAAGGTTCCTCATTTCTTTTTAAAAACAACAAGGCATTGGGAGCTATTGAAATCACCTGTGAACCACAGGGCAGGAAAGTACCATGTCCCTTTTTCCCTTGAAAACCTATTAATTCTAAGGAGAGGTGTGGTACTCACATAAATAAAATACTACTGAGAGGTTGTTTCATGCATTATCATGAAGGAGCTCAGAGGGACTGCAGCTGACTGATTTTATGCCACGTATCTTGTGAATAATACAAAAATAGAGATAAACAGAAGAATCTTGACATTCCATGAGAGCTTTGTTTTTTAAGCGCCTATACTCACTACAAAATTGTGCAAAGAATTATAAACAGGTATATTTGATTTCTGGAACTGATTGCTAGAAGAAATGGGGAACAGACTTTAGGAAAAATAGATTTCCTATAGTGAACAATAATGTTGAAAATGAAATACATTTCAATTGCCTGGAAAGATCAGTATTATGAATACAAAGAACCTAAAGAGGATCACCTTCTACCATCACAAAAAGATTCTCTTGCTGAGCTATCATCTGTGAAGACATGGCAACTACAGGGATGTTTAATACGATACCTTACACTTAAGAATTTCCAGGCTTTGCCTCAGACTACACCTATGTATGTAAATGATGAAAACTAGTTATTTCATAATAACAAATTATGATAGCCTAATGGCTTCAATAACAGCTGTAGCAAATGTAGGGGTAGGCCATGAACTAGTGTTATTCCTAAGTCAAGAAGTATATCCATCTGTATCTAGCAGAGAGAGCTGACACTAAGTTGTGAAGACATAACTTGACCCGAACAGTTAAAAATGTGTTCATTGGGCTCTACAGCTAAGCAAAACCACCTTTCCTTTCAGCCTTTGATGAAAATTTGTGATTCTTGAAATACAGCAAAGCTGACAAGAAAGGATAAAGGAATAAGGAATTATACATACAGACAGTAAGAAATTAATTTGCTTTTGTACCTTGGGTGAAAGGAAGAGTGAGTAATTACAATCCAATGATTAATTCTATTAGCCATGGTAAGTTAAGTATGTTCCAGATAAAGTGAGACATTTGAGCTGACAGTGCTGTGTGGATAAGGTACAGCGGAGGTTCTAAGTGCATGCTGGTTTGTTATAAATGAACAGTTGTAGGGTCAGGTCAGGCCTGGAGGCAGCACTGCTTTCAGCCAGTGGGTAGCTAAAATAATGTACCTGTCAGGCCCCTGTGGGTATGTGGAGAGCCAGCTTAGCACTCTGTGAATCCTATTCCTATGATGGCATAAAGCCAGACCCTCTTGACCATGTCTATGATTCAGCTCCAGCTGATCAGTTTGATTCAGGTCCGTTAAGAAGCATTGATGTGTCTGCCCTGTACTCATAGAATAAGGAGCATGATGGCAGGCTGTGTGGGTCTAGTGTGGCACTAAGTTCTACTGCTGCATGTATGTTGTATTGAAAAGGGACACAGCACAGTCTGAGTCCCAGCCTGCCTTGTATCTCTGACAACTGTTAAGTATTTTCCTGGTATTTATCATCTTGAAATGCTTTATGTTGTCTTGAGCTGTGTGTACAAAGTTCTGTTTAAACCCAGTATGTTGATTTGTCTGTAGATCTAAACACTAAAAAATTGAAAGAACATTTATGTAAAATATTGCATCTTCAAAGAACTATACTTCATCAGCTAATTAATCTTTACAATACTCTTGTGACTAAATTAGAACTTGTTATTTATTTAAATAGATTTTTTTTTTTTTTGTGAAATAAGATTTGGAGATTCTGCCCTCCGTTCCCAGCCCAGCTATCTCTTAACATAACAGGGGAAGTGGATTAAACAGAATAGCTACATTCATACCTTCTGCTGCTCATCTAGTTTTGTAAGACTGGAAGAAGTTGGCAGGGTGCCTATGGAGAAAACCCCTATTCAAGTAGTTAAAGTAAAAAGTAAAGTAAAAATATGAAGCCTATGCATACCTATAATGTTGTCAACTAATAAGTTAAAGCATACTTCTTACAGTGTCGTTTTTATGAGTCTTTTTGGAATAAATCATAGCATATGGGCTCAGATTTCAGGTGTGCAAATCAAATGACCATCTGTTCAAAATGTGACTCCACAGAAAGGCTTTGATACTGGTCATCAAACAGAAAAATGTTTATAGCACTTCTATACAACATGTTGGTAAACCTGTGCCAAGTAATAATACAAAAGGTGATTGCTGCATCATGTTTTCTTAATGAGAATTGCTATCACATTATCATGCTATAATTTGAGAGTATTTTATTTCAAGGAGTATAAACTGATACAGACCTCCTTGTGTTAGCTTATTATGATGTGGACAACGTTTTTACATTACATTCATTAGGAAGGACAGTCAAATAAGGATGGGTAAAATGATGCAGCATACAGCACTTTATGCAGTGAATAAGCAATCCTTTACTGTTCAGAAAATCTGCCGAACTAGCAAGACATATATAAAATTGGACATACGGTGTAAGTCAAATTGCCTCTTTTGCCTTCAGGAATTTAAGAACAGTTCTGGTCCTGCTGAATGCAACAGCAAACTGCCAACTAATTTTAAAAAGCCCAGAATCTGAACTTCTTTGA